>OX451345.1:29880099-30613815 GCA_949629155.1 Myopa testacea | reverse complement strand
AAAAAAGATAGCAGAAAAAGCAAAAGCAATACAAAGTATCGAAAACAAAAGGCGAACTAAATAAAGGGCGAAAAATAGGGCAAAAAGATTAGCACGTGATGCAACACTTCGTGAGAAACGTGCGAGGGTTGCTCGATTGTCAGCCCGATTTGCACGCGAAGGGAAGAAGAAGGGAAGAGGACGAAGAGGAAGAAGAAAAAAGAAGAGTAGATTCGGCAAAAGCGGTTCCCCTATTGAAGGGAAGCAGTAAAAAAGCAATAAATATAATCTACATCGAGATACTGTTATTAAATAAATAACTTTTTAGATGACGGATGATTTTCCAAGGAAAGCGAAACAGCGTTTGAATGAAATCGCGAATCGCAAAATAAATATAAGCAAAAAGTAAACTGGGAAAAAAATTAAGTAAAGACTATCTGAAAGTTTAAATAAACATTCACACAATTTATTTGAATTGAATTTTGTAATCATTTTTACTTTAAAATTTTTTCTAATTTTCATGGGGAGATTTTTTGTTCGTATTTTTATTTCGATTATAAAATTTGTTCCATTGTTTGTATGACGGCGACGAGACAAAACAAGCCTCGGTCCAGCACACTCCCACTTTTCAATTAATTTTTCTTCTTTTGTCAGTTTTGAGTGAAAAATCAATCGTTGCGTTGACAGCGGTGTCAAAAGATAATGAAAATCGGTTGGAACCTGGCGAAAAACCAATTTGCTGGATCTAAAATTGTTCATTCACTTTCTTTGACTCCTTGTCTCTCTCTCTCTCTCTCTTTCCTCTCTCTTTGTTTCTATGTTCTGCCTCTCGAATGACATCAACAACATTTGACATTTTCAATTTGGTCCACTTTTAGCGCTTATAGAAACGAGTTTTTTCCCTCAGAACCCGAAAAACAATGAAACACTTCATCCAGGCGAGCGTTTGGACAACAAAAAAACCCAAAAAGAAGATAGAAATAAAAGTCCAAAAAACGGTGGTCAGCAAAATTCTATAAAATTCTGTGCTTACATCGCTTACATGTTGGATAAATACAAAGGTTTTGGTTGTTGCTGTTATTTGTTCTTTTTCATCTGTTCAAACAATTTTAATTGTTATTGGTGTATTTTTGAAAAGAATTTCAACCGACAGCAAACACCATCACATTGAGAGAGAGAGAGAGAGAGAGAGAGAGAGAGAGAGAGGGAGATTGAGTGAAGAGAGAGCGAGCAGCGATGAGAGTATAAAGAATATTCGCATCGTTGTTTATTATTTGTTGATGGTGATGTTCAAGGTATTTGTTGTTTTTGTTGTTGCTTTTGTTTTGTGGTTTTTATTAACTTACTTCCGTTCATCATTGTCAATTTTAGCCGACGCCACTTTGTATAGCCGTCAGCTGTAGAGAAGGGTAGAGAAGGGTTTCGCCGAGCACCGAGTAGAGTAGAGCTGACAGCATTCGAACAAGTTTTAAATGTCACCCGGCGTCAGCTGCGAGCAAGATTTCCACGTTGTAAAGTCACAAGAGACTTCCGTAAAGAGAATAAACAGAAACGCATATCCGTTGCAAAGTGCATATAGTATTTGTAATACTCACTGAGCGGACAAAATGGCGAAGAGGTCAAGGAATCCAAACGTTGGCACAGATAAAGCCCAACAGAAGGAGAGTGGGAGGGGTGTGACGAGGGACAGAGTCCTACATGCGAATACAAGCTACTGATACATAATTAAATCTTCTTTTATACCTCATATATTATTCATTGGTTGAATTATTATATCCATCATATACTCGTATATTCATAATATTAATCATAAAAAACTTGTGGTAGACATTAACAGGAAATCATATCCATCTGTTGTCCCATCCTCATTTTTATGATCGATAGCGACTTCAACATCACCATCTTCAGCATCACTGAGTCACGTATAGCATGTGTTTATATAAAGTAACTAGGAATTATGTGCCGTGGTTGTTGCCGTAGCTAAATTGAGTATTTAGTGATCACGGCCTACAACCACGTTGATAACGTGTTTGTTATAAACTGAGGACTAAAAGTATACCCTTTAATATATCTGATGTACACGGATGTTATCAATAATAATAATAATATTTAATAATAAAGTCTAATATTTAATTACCGTTATATCGGAATTTATGTTCTTTTTTTAATTAAAATATACAATCTAATATACAAGTACATAATAGTTAATTATAACATATACACATTCAATTGAAAATGTTCATTAATTTAGCTCTCATTCATTCGCTCTTTTATTTACATCAACATTTCATTTCATCTTCTTTCTTCTTTTTAAGTTTTGCCCTTTTATCATTTTTCATTCCTTTCATTCTAAATCTGACATTTTGAAAGCATTTTTCACCAAGTAGTTTTCTAAAGCAAAGAAAAATAAACACAAAATTCACCACAAAAAAAAACAGGCTAAAAGAAAATCTTGAATTTATTCCACATACGAAGCGAATGAATTTTAAATGATTGTGTGAATCAAAAGAATGAAGAACCTTTTTTCTGAATGAAGAAACCAACGAAGAGACTTTATTTTTTATTACATCTTTTAAAGTAGCTCATTCGTCCATTCGTCTTCTTTCATTACGTCGACTGTTTGTCTCGCTCGCTCGCTCGTTACTCTTATCGACCATAAATATATTTAGACGGGAGCAGTGAAAGGAAAACTGATTCAACACGTATTTCTACACATACACACACAAACACATCAGCCGAAGTCCTGTATTTTTCAGAAGATTCGTTTTCTTATTCTTGTTATATTTGAAAGTTGTTTCGTTTTTCCTGGCTGCTTGAAATTCATGGAACTCAACTTATAGAGTGAATAAAACTACCAAAAACGAAGACAAATCAACTTCAACCACAGAGCAGTGTGAAAAAATTAAGTTCGCCTTAAATAAATCACTAAATAAATTTTTGAAAATTTTGAGGAGTGAGTGGTTGATATGTTACCCAACTCTTTATAGCTTTTATTAAAATTAAGTGATTTACGCATTAAATATGACTTTTAAATGTTTCCATGATTTTACAACAGATGTTGAACTGATTAAAGTTTTAGTTTCCAGGAGGTACTTCAAAACTTCATAGTAAAAAACGACAAATTTAATAATACTTAAAAGGGAGGGAAAAGCGATGCTGATGCGATGTTAATGTGATCAGCGTGTGTGATACGCACTCAACTTAAGAGTGACACATGTCACATGCACGATATACGCACGAAAGAACACGTTTAGCAAAGAGTTAGCGAAAAGTCACACTTGCAATTAGATTCACACATACTACTGCATGATACACACTCGTACTATAAATGATAGATACTTGTGTATGACGCATACTTGTGCGAAATACATACACATGAGATAAGTTATTTCATACATAGACACATGATACGTTTATGACACTGTACTTGACACGATACAAGTCAACGATGAAGAGTGTGATAAGTTTTTTCACGTAATAAATTAAATTGCATTAATATTGTGAGAATCAATAACATCAAAGCGAATTAAAGAAAAATAAAACATCAAAACAAGAAAAACAACAAAAACGAAAAACAGAAAGCAAGAAATTGGACAGTACAGTGAACAACAAGAAAAACAACAACAGCAAAACTAAAAACAACGGAAAAGTACGGGGAGAAACAGCAGCATCAGCTTCTGTAGCAACTTTTGTACTCTTGGTGCTAGTGTACCATCAGCACCACCCTCAACACCATTTTTAGAACCTGAATCTTTGGTATCTTATTACGGATGCCTTCCTCCAGATACCATCCTCAGAAACCATCCTCGGCACCTTCCTCAGAACCATCGTAAGCACTTAACTTTGTAGCAAGTGTTTTCGAATTGATACAAATCGTTCAATAATCACCCCATCGCTTGATTTTGTATTTGTATGAGTGGCACACATCCACCGGCACACTGACACAAGTACACATAGCAACATATACACCCACACATTCCTCACCCACACCACGTTTCAATAACGAAAAATAAAAGCGCACACACACAGAATCATAAACGAAAACGTGGCAAGGTTTTGTTCTCGTTCGTATTTTGAATTTCTATGAGATATTTAAAAAGTATATCTGTTTATCTGGATATACATATAATTATAGGTCTATCTTTCTTTGTCTCTTCCTTTGTCTCTCCCTCTCTCTCTCTCTCTCTCTCTCTTTCTACGTATTTATTCCACCGTATAAAATAAAAAATGTATTCACATAAAAGTGTCCATATTGACACAAAGTTATTTATGTGAAAACTTTATTTGTATTTATATTAAAAGCAATTGTTGTTGTAAGCACTTAAGGTTGTTGTTGTTATAAACAGTCGCTTTGTTGTTGTGAGAAAATATTTGAAAGAAACGACTGGAAAGACTAGGAAACAAAAAATCGGTGCATACTTTTAGGCAACATTTACTTCTACCTTTGATACTACCTACCTTAGTTTATCTCGTTAGGAAAATCAGAAACCCAGAACAAAATATTTCCGAATATTTCACTTTAATTGTAGATCATTTTAAAATTTTAAAAGAGTTTTTATTTTAAAGAAATATATAATAAATAATTAAAATCAACTAAAATTTATTTCGCTTTGTAAAAAGGGAGAAGAAAAATCAATAAAAAAAAACAAAGAAAGATTGTCAATTTATTCATTCTTCAGTACAAATGTAATTCATGTTTCATACAAAAGCGAAAATAAATCTAAAGGTTTTTAAAGGTAACAAGTAAATTTTTGCGAGTCAATTTTTACGTAAAGTTTTTGTCAATCTTTTTCGAGTTGTTTTGCTTTTGTCAATAAAAATATAAATTTTTTGTGAAATGAAAGCTTTCGTGATAGCATTCATGCGCACCACAAAATCGGGAATTCACACAAATAATATTGACTGTGATATTCAAGCGTTTACAAAAACAAATACTCAGATGTAAATCATACAGAATTTAATACACACGCTCATACAAACAAGTAGCTCACACACACAGTTTGGGGATAATTTTTTTATTTTACTTTTATTGCTTTTAATAAAACTACGATTCGTTGTACTTCGTTGTGATGAAATGAAAATTCGTTGGGACGAAAATAATTAAAGAATCGAAACAACAAAAACAAAACAATAGGAATTTTAAACAAATAATAAAAAAATTAGTTGAAATATTCGCACATACACGTGAATAAATAATAACTATGATTGTAATGTAAAAAATATATGCAAAAAAATGTATCCACTCTTTATAGAGAAAAAGTGCACATTACTAATGGACACACAGGTAAACAAGCCGATAGACAGACAGGCAGACAAGCGGGTTGACGCACAACGATGCAGACAGACATCAGTATCATCATCATCATCGCAGAGATCATCACATGCATTTTTATATCCTGTCAGCTTCAGAAAATACGTTCAAAGCGCAACTTCTAATGCAAACATAATGTGCAACATGCTGTAAAGCTCACAAATACACACACACAACTACACACGTACACAACTAAACAGACACACAGCTAAAAGCACACACAAACACACAACACAGACACGTATACACACACATATACACTCTGTTCCTTTTTTTTCTCAGTCTCCTCAAAAGAATATCATTTTCTCCAGAGAACAGAAGAAAATGCATGTCTGTACAGGTCGATGTCTGTCTCTGTGTCAATGTACGATTATGTAAGAATGTATGTATCATGTTCCTTATTTGTGTGTGTGTGTTTTTATGTCCTTTTTTTACTTTATTCTCTGTTTTACGTCGACTTGATTCTATTTAATTTTCATTCAATTTGATTTTCAATTATTTCCTCTTCAATTCATACGAATCCACTCTCAGCCCACCTCTTGGCATCACCATACCCCACCCCTCGTCACCCACCCCCCCCCCCCACCCCCCTTTCGCTCTTTTAACATCTGATTACAACAACCACATCTTCATCATTCACATTCTATTTTGTATCCAAATTCTATTTTTTCTATTTTATTTTTAAGGTAAAAAAAATAACTACAAAATAATTTTAAAGATTGTTGTTATAATAATTATTAATTATGTAAATACTTAAATAAAATTAATGCATACTTTTGTTAAGAAAAACAGAATCGTTCTTGGATTTTAAGAAATTATATTAAAAAATACAGTTTTTTGTTAAAAATGCAATTTCTGCAGTTTTGATGATGCTGTTGACGTTTAACTGACAGCTAAGAAACATAACTCAAAAGAAGAAGAAAAGAAGGGTTGAAGAAGGCAGTGAAAAAGAAGGAAGAGACTAGCGGATGATAAACAAACTCATTTTAAGTGAAAGAAGTCAAATTAATGTTCAGAAAAATAAGGATGAAAGCTTGCAAACATGATCGATCATCGTGAAAATGAATGCAAAAACTATGGTTATAGAAAAACATAAATAAAAATAAAAATTGACAAATAATAAAATAAAAAATAAAGAGAAACTGCAAAAAGATTGTATTTCCATCAATCTTCGATCTTTTCATACTTAAAGAGATGAAAGGAAAGAAGATTATAGAATAAGTAAAAATAAAGTAAAATAAAATAAAATAAAGCAAAAAGAAAAGAAATAAAATAAAAAATCAGAGCAAAGAATTGAAAAAAGTAGAAATGAAAAGAAATGAAAAGAAAAGAAAAGAAATTAAATAATAAAAAAAATAAAACAGTATAAAACTACAATAAATAAAAAAAAAATAAAACAAAACAAATTAAAATAACATAAAAACAAAATAAAATTAAATTAAAATTAATGCAAAATAAAGCAAAATTAAATTAAATGCAATAAAAAATAAATATATTAAATTAAAAATAAAATAAAATAAATTTAAGATCTGATTAAAATGAAATAAAATAAATTTAATATTTGATTCAAATAAAACAAAACTAAAATAAACTACACAACACATAATTTAAGAAAGTTTATTGACTTTTATTTTACCCTTCGCTTGCTTTGCTTCTATTTTTCTCTTTATTTTATATCTTTTCCAGGGCGATTTCCTCGAAAGTCCTCAGCTGAGCAACAGAGTGCATTGATGCAGATGTTGCTAAGAGCTGTCAGCCAGCCAGCTGGAGAAAGTTGCCAAGTTTTTTTCACAAAAACAACAACAAGAAGTGTGCTTTAAACTTTTCTACAAAACATTCACAGAGACGAAAGTCAGTCAGCAACGAAAAGGAAAGAAAAAAGAAAAAGAAAAGTTTCTCTGGTTCTCTTTTCTTTAAATGTTTCATCGATATTCATGTCGATTCTCTGGTTGTCATGTTGTCTGTTTGTCTTTCTATTCATCTCTCTCTACATCTTCCTCTTCATCATTTTTTCATCTTTCTTTCTGTCTAATCTGTTATCTTTTGTTTTATGTTCGAACATTTCAATTAATTTTTGTAGATATTGATTTTTAGTAAAAACAGTTGAGGAAAACTACAAAAAAAGTACTAAACTAACTAACAAAAGGGGGCGGCGGGGGGGAGGGAAAAGAAATAAAACAAGAGAACTTGAAAAGAGAACAAAGCATAAATAGAAATAATTAATTAACTCGTTTACGTTACTCTTATATACTTCAAAGAATGTTGTTGTTGTTGCTGTCAGTATTCGTCTCCTTCTTGTTCTTGATCTCTTACTGTTGTTGTTGTTGTCGTCATTGTTGTTTTTGTTGTTGTTGTTGTTGGGGTCTGTTTTAGTCATGTACATAAGTAGTTCAGAAGAATCTGCTTTCGAAAGTTTCTCCAGAGAAGTCAATTAATTCGTTGTAAGCATATTTTGTATGTATGGATGTATGTATGTGTGTGTGTGCGTGTGTATTTTCTAATTTTTGTTGCTTTTGTTCTTGTATTCCTTACAGACTAACTATAAAACGAAGAAGAAGAAGATGAAGGAGAAACGCAGAATTTCATAGAAAAACTTCCAAGTATTGCAAAAATAAACAACAAAAGCAAAAGTGTTGCATACTTTTTGGCTTCAGTTGGTGATGCGAACGTGCTTGACACTTCTTATTAAAGAACGAAAAGTGTTCATGACTTTTTGTGAAAAAAAACTAAAAAACAAATTCTCGAGAGAGAGAGAAAAAAAAATTAACCATTAAAACAAAAATTTCTCAGTTCACAACTTGAGATGAGGAAATTAAAAATTTAGAATGACGATGAAAAACTATAATACAATAAAATTATATTAAATAAATGTTTGTGATATTGCTTTTAGATATTAACATAGATATTTAGCTTAATAATTTATATATTTATAGATGAAAAGAGTCCTGAAAAGATAACCATTTAGATATCCATAGATAATCACTTATTACTATTGTTGTTGTATTGTTTGGGGCACTTTAATGCATTCAGTAATCAGTAACAATTTCGTTATTCAATCAATAATTCATTCATGTATACTTAAATTATTGATTCATAAATGAATTTTAAGCTTTCTAGCCATAACACTCTGTTCCTCTCTCTCTCGCTCTCCGCTTCTCTCTTCCACTGCCTCCATCTTTTCCTCACTTTCTCACTCATCATCTCTTAGTTTCTATATTGAACAATTTAACCGTTATTTACTTTATTTATTTATTTATGTACGAATTAAACCAACGAATCTTGTAGCGTTTAATTAAATGGCTGTCAGTCGATATTCGTACATCGTCATGTCACCGTCACCCGGACGTTTGTATAACATTTACCACAGTTTGATAGAGAATTCATTATCATTGTCCGTAATAAAATCTGTTTAAATTCGGTTACTGTTGTTGTTGGTTACAATAAAAGCAGATCCAGATGTTAACTTAATTGAAATGAATGTTTTCTAAATGATTTAAGTGAATGTTTAAATAAATTAAATGGATGTGTATATGTATATGTATTTTTTAGATAAATTTATTATAACAAAAATTATAATAAATTATAAAAGACTTAAATAAAATATTTAAAATTAAGTATTTAAAGATATCAATGATAAAGAAGTCATTGAAATGTTTATAGGATTTGCGTAGAAATCAAGTATTTATTTACTTTTTATATATAAATTAAACTCACCAAAAATTAAACAATTTTTTTTTAAAGTAAAAAGTTTTTTTCCACATACCTGAAAGAAGAAGAGAACTTCATTAAAAAACAATATATTGTAACATTAACATATTGAAATTATTATTCACAATTATTGTTCATAAATTTGTATAAAAAAGATTAAATGCAAATATTTTTAAATATTTTTCTTTTTCTTCATCTGAAAAACCATCAAATACCCGATTATAAGTATTTATGAATCATTCAGTATTCATTCAGTATTCATAAATTTATTTAACGAATACTTGCAAAAAATTAAAGTAATTTCTGATTATATTCTATATTCAACTGAAAATATTTGCTTATTCCAGGAATCACTTTTTCATTATTCACTTACTATAAAGTATTCACTTAAGTGTACTGTACAGAATCCATGAATCACTCTGAGTATTCATTTAGTATTCACTTAATATTCATTCAATTGTATACAAATAGTTTTATGTATTTATATTATATTAAAAATTTGTCAATTGAAAATAATTATTTTCACTTTAGATATCATTCTGTAGTTTCATTTTTTTATTTCTTTTGAATTTATTCACAATTCTGCTGCTTTTTTCATAATCACAAAGTTGAACAAAGTATTGAAATGTGTTCTACTTTTAGGGACACAAAACACAACCCTACAAACACACACATACACAAAGATAGAAACACACACACATAGAGAACAGACATAGATATAAAGGCACAAAGAAATACTCTCATTTGAACTCACTCACACTCCCAGAGATATTCCAAAAGTAAAGTGTGACAACTTTTGTTGGTGCTAAAAGTCGTTGACATTTTTGTCTCATTCCCTTTCACTCTCCTCTTTCATTCCTCCTCTCTCCCTCTGCACTTTACACAGATACACGCATTTATTTTTATTTTCCTGTTTTTACATACTCGTGCTTATTTTTTACCACCTACTTTAAGGCTGTTTTATAAACCTACAAAAAAATAAAACCAGAAAAAGATTTGATTTAAAAATGAATGAAATATTTTCTGCTGCTTTTACTTTTTACTGAATTGAGAACGGAAATGAAAGGCGAGCAGAAGAATAGACCGGGGGAGAGTGAGAGGTGGATGAATTGAAAGGAAGAATTGTGGGGGAGGAACCACGCATAATTTAGAGCTACAAACGAAACAAACGGGGAGGAAAAGCAAACACAGAAACCAGATTAGTAAAAAGTGAATGACGAATGAGCGCATGAGATGTGAGAAAAAAGGAAGGAGTGAGAGGGAAGAGGGAGGAAAAAGAGAGGGGAAAGAAGGAGGAAAGAAGAAGAACTTATCATTAAAAACAGATTTTTGTATTTTGCAACGAAACAATTTCGTTGTTTCGATGGTTTGTTATTTCGATGTTCTTATAATAAATTCTTTAAATATTGCAGAACTTATTGATTGGGGAAACCATCGAAAGAAGCAACTAAGATGAAAACAGCGAAGAATTTATAATTTATGCGAAAATCGTAAAACAAAAAAAAATTGCAAAAACGAAAGAACTGGAAAAGTAGAAAAAACCAAAAAACACCAACACAAAAAAAAAATGCTGCCATTATGTAAAAATGACAAAACCTTAACTTTTTATAGCTTTCAAATATTTATGCTTATCACAAGGAGTTCGTAGCGAAAAAGCGATAAAAAGCGATCAGAGTAAAACGTAAAAACAACCTGATAAAAAAGATGCCAGAAGAGGCTAACAGATTTCTCTAAAAGAGCACATAAAAAATAAGAGGGGAGAAGGTGGTTAATGGGTAGGTGTGTGAGCGTGTGTGTGCATTATCAGTTACTCAGAAATACTAGAAAACCTATTTTTAAACGAAAAAATAAACAAATTTAAATTGAATTAAACTATAATGATTGGGGTATAATCAATTAAAAATCTAAAAAACATGAAATTAAATCAAATATTTCTAACATTTCAATATTTGAGCATTTACTATATTTTCTATTATTAAGTAAGTTTCAAAACAAACCCTTTTAAAGAAAAAGAAATTTCTCCGTGATGAGTTAACGTAAAGTATTCTCACGTCTACAAGCAACTAAAGTAATCTTAATATTATGTACAAGAAAAAACAAACAAAAGCAAACACACATATTAAATGGCATAATCTACTCTCTCTCTATCTCTCTCTCTGTCTGGCTGCTTGTGTGCCTGCTTCTCTGTCTCTCTGTCTGCCTCTGTCCCTCTTTTTAATGGTCTCTGTCCCTCCTTCGCTCACTCCATCGAGGACCATTCACCGCTGTCAACCTCTGGCAATCTTCAGGGACGGCGACGACCTGCTGGCGCACCATTCACGATCATCATTAACGAAAACAATAAACTGAGATGCATAATTATGCAAGACACACACACACACACACATACACATACACACATACACATACACACAAGCAAGACATTCAAGAATACGTACTCATCACACAAACGTTCTCACCGTTGTTGTTCTTGTAGCCTCGCCTTTTAAACGTTTATTTTCACTCTACTAACGGAAGCTTTAATAGATTACTTAAGCTTTAAATTAATAATTTAATTTGTTAATAATTAAATTTGTTAATTATTAATTCATTATTTAACGAAAATATTTCTTTGGAATTCCTAATTGGAAGAATAAAAAAATCTCCTCTTCCATTTATTAGTCAAACACCGTCCTACAAACAAAACAAACCACACAATAAGAAACGCCCTACATGGGAATCAGACAGAGGAAGGGGAGGGGGAAGGAGGCCAAAGAAAAACAAGGATTCCATTTAATGCTATCACTTTTTCATATATCGCCATCTAAATTGTTATCGATAAATACGAAAACAATGCAGACAAATTGACAAAATAATGTGAAAGACCAAAAAACAACAACAATTACAAGGAGCAAAGGATGAAGAGGAAGACTAAGAAGAAGAAGAATAGGGAGAACAGTACGAAAACCAACAACAACAACTGAAACAACAACCATCGAAACAAAAGAAACCCACAGCAAAAGATGAAGATTTTATTTAATTTACGATGAAAGAGAATCGTTTTGTTACAACAACAAAAGCAAGAAATAGCAAAGTGGACCAAAAAGAATACCAACGATGAGAACAACAACAACAACAACGCCATGTATTCAAAACAAAAAGCGGTGTGAATGAAGCACGTGTCACGTAAGCTTGAGCTTCTCCATTCATACGACGGCTCCGTTTAGTGGACAACAATAAAAATACAATCAAACAGGATAGATAAGTGTTATGATGACAACAACAACAGAATCACTAAATCACCAAAAACAATAATCTAAATACAACAACAAAGCAAAAAATGAAAGAAACCAAGAGTAAACCAAGAACAAGAAGATACTAGAACAAAAACAACACTCATACAATAGAAAAACAAGAGTAAAAGGGGGAAAAACAACAGCTTTAAGACATTAAGTGTAACAACAAGAACAACCAGAAGAACTATTGTAGAGCAACTAATGGAACAACAACTACTAGAAGAACTAATAGAACATCAATTACTAGAACAGCAACTACAACAATCACGAAGCTTCAAAGCCCTGGACACATGCACCGATGCGATACGGTAGCTTATAGTATCGGTACTTATACAGGACACCCATCGTTCTCATATCGTAACTCGTTCTCTCCATTGATGCCATAATTTATGCTATCCCGTTACTTTTTCTTGTTATATTTCTTGCTATACTAAATAATAATAATAATAATTGAGGAAAAATATTAAATGTTTCATTAAATGTTTAATTAAGTTAATGAAAATTACACTAATTAAACGAATGCATATTTGAATGGTTTAAATTAGTTCATAAAGTCTTTAAAATTATTTCACCGACTTCGTTGGTGTCCTCGATAAAATACTAAAAAAATGCCACTTTCAACGTCGTGCTTTCACAAGAACAAAGAGAAAAGGTTGCATAGTTCGAGGCACTTCTATAAAACCTCACACCATTCTTAACCGAATCGTATAGATTATAAACATTGTATTTTTCCGAGTCACATAAATTGTAAATAATTTCTTTAAACCAGGCAGAAGCAGCAGCAGCAGCAGCAAGCAAACTTTGGTCATAATTCCTTTTTGGCCAGCAGCTGCAAGCTAATATAACCAAAAGCATAACTGAATACTTCGGTAGAAGCCAAGCCGGGACAACAACAACAAAAATACAATAACAAAGGCGACAAGGAC
This sequence comes from Myopa testacea, assembly GCA_949629155.1. NCBI lineage: Eukaryota > Metazoa > Arthropoda > Insecta > Diptera > Conopidae > Myopa > Myopa testacea. The sequence continues at coordinate 30,600,616 of OX451345.1, read as the reverse complement.
CCAAACAACAACCGTAACCGCAAAAACTTTTCTCTGGTAACTCAGATCAGCTTGGGTAGCTTTGTTGGGGCCTCGAGCCTTTGAGCCTAAAAACAGTTGAGCGGATTTTATGTGAAACTCGTTAAATTTTGTTGGTCCTCAAAAAACAGAACAAAAAAACAAATACTATAAACACGACTGACTGTTAACTTGTTATTGTTATTTGTTATTGTTATTTGTGGTTGTTGTTGCAGTTATACTCGTATTCATTGCTGCAATTGTTGTTGCTGTGATTTTGCCATTTTATTTATAGCACAACAAAGATTAATGGCAACGAACCCGAACACCTTCGTTCGACTCGCTTATTTTATTCCTCCCATTTATTTCAACTGTCTTTATTCCATCTCCTTCCCTCTCTCTCTCCCACCCTCTCCCCCATTCGCCCGTTTGTGTTCTTCTTCTAGCCCGCTAAACTTAATGAAAGCGAAACGCTTTCCTTTCGGCTTCTTCTTTGGTTTTTATTTTGCTGAGGACATAAATTTTATTTTCGCCTTAAAATATGCTACGACAAAATATTTAACTGGTTTTTTGGGATCTCAAAAGTAGTCTACAGCAGAAGTGTTTACAGTGTCTACAGCAGACATTTTAGAATACACTCGTAGATTATAGACTCAAGTTAAAATAGTAGAATAGAGCGTTAAAATAGAGGCAGAAAAAATGTTTGGTTATGTGTTCAGTAATGAGAGAGGATGGAAGTGAAGGATGGTAGGATACCGAAGGGAAGTATGAGTTGAAAAGGTTTCAGGTTGGATACTTTTGAAACGGTTAACATCATTTTAAGTGATAAAGATTAGCTTCGCCTCGGATAGAATAATAGTGGAGAAAACCTGGAAAGCAAAGGAAGGAAATACAGAGAAAACCAGGAAGAAAGAGGGCGGGAGAGAGAGAGAGGCACAGATTGCGAATGACGGAGTATGGAAATCGCCCCAGGATAAACAGTTAAAGTTTCCGTTTCGAAGTGCGAGTTCATTTGCAAAAGCAGGAGAGTAAAAGTTAATTAGCTGAATTGTTTTCAGATTAGAAAGGCCAATTATTCATCCTCATCCTCCATCTCTGTCTCCTACTTCTTCTTCTTCTAAAGTATAAAGCTTAGCAAATTAAAGATTTGGTTTACACTAGAAATGGTGTGGATGTTGTCTCCCTCTCTCTCTCTAAAGACGTTTTCTCTTCAACTTTTCAACCTTATTATGTACCTTTTTATAGAGATACCTTAGTTGGGGAAGTTTTCATTATAGGATTTACATTTTTTATAAGATTTTCTTTCAAGTCTTCGCATCATTATTAAAAACTAATCGAAATTTCACCTAAAACTGTCCAAAACTTTATCGTTACTCCTCACTCTTCTTCAACCGATATCAACATCCATCCCTCTCTACCGACTTTCCTTTAAGTCCCCACAAAAATTGGTGCATAATTAAAAATCTACCGACTGGCTGACTGTCTTTGAACCGTCCAAAAGCAGAGTAGCTCATCAAAAATTCTCACCGTTAATATTTTTAGAAACTTTTCTCAACTGTTCGAAAACAACCGAGTAAAAATACACTGAGCAAAAAGAAACACTCAAAAAAGAAACAGCAAAAAGATAGAATAAAAAGAAGTAACGGAAAAAACATAGCAGAGATTCTACACCTGCTAAAACTTGAATACGGAGGAAGAAGGAAAGACAGACCGATTAGGACTGAGAAAGAAAGAGATACTCAGATGGCATATGAGTATAAATTTGATTTTATAAACTTTAAACACTTCTAAGTTACTCACAGTTTGAATCAAACTTAGAAAAACTCCAAAAACTCCAGAAATTAAGTATCCAGGAGGAAACATGATGAAACATGAAAGAAAATGAATATGAATGAGCGAAGAAGTCGGCAAAGAAAGAAAGACGAAGATGACAGAGACATCCAGCCGTAAAGAGTTAAATTCAATGGAGTTTCTTTCAAATTAAAATTCTCACAAGACGAATACAGAAAACATAATTCATGAGTTAAAATGTATGTACATAAAGTGAAAAATGTGTAAAGTTAAATAAAAGCTGATTCTTTCGCCCCCTCCCTCCCCCTCACGTGCCTTATTTGCCACTATTACAACCTCTTCACGTCTCGTCACAGTGGGCGCTTCTCAAGAGCTTCTCTGGCAGATCACAAATGAGTTAATGCTAAAAATTCATCAACTTTTTTATAGTATAACATTTCAATAAAACTTCAACTTCTTCTTATTTCCTTGTGATTATTAAATATCTTATCCTCCTCCTCCTTTCCTTCTCCTTCAGGTTGCCTGTCTCGTCTTTTGCTGTTCTTCTTCTACTTCAAATTATGGTAGAAAGGTAAAAACACTCGTGAGAATTAAATAAAACCGCTAAAACTAAGCTCAGCGTTTTTTTCTTTCTGTTTTAGGTTTTGCTGTTGTCACTGTTTTGTTGTTGCATTGTAGTTATTCTTAGTACTACAAAGTATAAAAAATTTTACTATTTTAGTAGATAAAAACTTCTACAACGTTAACAGCTTCAGCGCGATTATGAAAGTCAACAATCAACGCGACTCAGGAGCGTTTTTGCTTCTTGTTCTTCCTATTCTTCTTCTTCCTCCTGCTACTCCATTCTTAATTCGTTTCTTATTTTGTTTCGTTACATTTACAAACAATTGTGGGAAGTGTTTTTTGCATTTTATGATTATTTTCACATTCACCAGAGTTTCATTCATTCACGATGCGACGTGACGCGACACGACATCGCAGCAGCATGTAAATAAAAAACTTGATCGGCTGCAACCGAATGCAAAGCTATATTTGCACTTGTTTAGTTAAAAATACCCTCGAGAATTCAGTTGAATACACTCAATCAAAGTTGTTGTTGTTGTTGTTGTTAATTCAGTTCAGTTGTTGCTAGTTTTCTATACACATTGTTCTATATAAACGTCATATAATATGTATCCATCAATTTAGGGGAACTACAACTTTAGCAAAAGCTCAAAACAGCAAAAGAAAAAACCATCACTTTCCAAATGCAATCCAAAATTCAAAGCAAACCATAAATAATGCATCAGAAAAACGTTATACTTTCTAGTAAGGAATATGAAATGAATATAAAAATGGTATAGATTATAACATAAATAATAGAATAATAGAAATAATGTGTATATTTAAAAACAGTACACAACATTTTAGTATCTTAATGAATTGCATCTCCTTTCATACTATATTCACAAGAATTTGCCGCTAATCTTTCGAAGCAACAAAAGAGTTTATAGAAATACTATAGAAAACCCCACCCACATGAAATTAAGTCTAAGAAAACCGAACTAAATTACCTATTAAAATTGCATACTTTCAAGCACAATTGGTTACCCAAACACACAACGGGGAATAAAAGAACCTACTTTTTTATTGTCATGAGCTTTTCTTCTTCCTTCCTTCCTTTCCTTGCTTTATTTTTCTTTCTTCTCATCGCTCGTCACTCTATCGAAGCCTCTACCTTTATTAAATCTCCATAAAAGCCAGATGCTTGTTCGCGTTACCTGCCTCCGGTCACAGTAAACATCAGAAACTTTCAAAAATGTTTACTCTACCTAAACCCCTCACCACCCCACCCACCATCGTTCACTCTAAACATTCACCATTGAGCTCCATCTCCTTCATTTGTTTGCCTAATGAATTCATTCATATGTTGGCAATCTTTAGCGATCCTTGGCAAAAATCAACCAGCCACCAGAGTTGACTTGATTCTGAACTCCATTAAGTTTAATTTTAAGTGCACCCGGCAGCAAATTAAAATCACATTAAATTTGCATCTCTTTAATTGAAGTCTGTTCTCAACGAAAGAGTTGATATTTTGTTTTGATTTAAGTTTTTTGTCACTCGTTTTCCGTTTTCTTTTGGATATACATATGTATGGAAATATAACATTAACAGTCACGGATGTAATATAAAAGAGATGAAGTAAAAAATCATATGCAATATATTACTAAAGACTAAAATAAAAGTGGAGAATTAAGGATAATAGCGAAGTGTATGTACTGTGTATGTACAAATACTATAGAAAGAGCTCAGAATATTACTTCAAAGATACAGTTCGAAAACTGTTGAAAGTTTCCGTTTCTATCTGTGAAAAGTCCTTCTTGTATTTCGTCCTTTTCTTCCTAAGGCATTTCCTCTTTCTCTATCTCCCTCTCCCCCTAATAAAAGACTGTAATACTATATTATAGAAAAAATCACACAAGTAAAGGAACAAAAATAAAAGGCATCTCAGAAAATAAACAAAACCTTAAACTTGAATCCAGCGACGACACAGAGAACAGGTTGGCGGGCATCCGGAATTGGGATCGGGATCGGTAACGTGCCGCTCGGTCTTCGAGTTACTGCCGCTGAAATTACTGTTGGTAGTGTTGGCAGTGTTGCCAACAATTGCAAACAATTGCATTGTAATTTCTTGGCTATTTTGTGGGTGCGGCACATAAGAAGTGCAAACAAAATTACTGAAGCGCGTGAACTCGATGCTCGAGCTGGCAACAAGCAACCTCAAACATACAAACAGACCGACACATCGACAGACAGACACGCTAAGAACAGAAACAGACAGCAGACACAGAAACACATAAATACTCAAAAACACACACAGACGAAAGCAGCCCGCAGACAAACGGCAGGCAACCGGCACTCGATCAGAGGACGAGGAAATGTGGCAGCATGCAGCTGATGCATTTCTACGCATGTGGGAAATATACTATATATTTATATGTGTGTGTGTGTGTGGGTTTATTTGTATGTAAGTAGAAGCTACTTGAAGTGTGTCTGTTTGACTTGATTTCCGGTTTGTTGTGTGTACATATATTATTTTTTTACCTTCTTTTTACTTTACTTTTCTTTATTTTAATTTTGGCGCGTAACAAATGTTAGCCGTTGGCTATAAAAGTGTGAATGCAACTGTGAATGAATGAATAAGCATCATAGAGAGCGAGAGAAGGACAGAGAGAGACTGACAGAGAAAAGAAGAGAGGCATAGAGCCCAAGTGTTAGAAGCACATTCATCTGCACTTTTCAACCTCTTTTGATGTAACTTATAAATTCTAGAAACTCGACTTAAAAGTTGCTACTTCAAGCATCTAAACTCTTGTTGGCTTTTTTAAGAGTTCTCTTTAGAAATGTTTAAAATACGGAAAGGAAGCGTGAAGCGTCTGTTCATTTCCATGGTTTTTTCTTTTGTTAAATTTTTATCTTGGATTTGAATTGCTTCAACTCTTTAATGTTATACAAGAACAAAAATTAAAGGGTTATGAACAACCGCAACAATAAAACCACAATAAATCAGACGAATATATAACAATACTCTTTGGTTTCATCAAAAACGTGCAACATTCAAAAACATCCGCAGAAAAATCCTTGATTTTAACCCAGCTGAATCCTTGCTGAATATCCAGCAGCATCTGAACTGCCACCAGCAGCGTTCACGATTTATGATGACTTACAAACCATCCAAAACGAACCAAAATAAAATGCAAAACTCGCCAAATGATGTCTCGCATAGGAGAAAGTGTTTTGGCAAGAAAAAAACGAGTGTTTTGTGAGGCTTTCATAAATATTTACAGCTGTAGCAGGAAGAAAGTCACAACATTTCAGAGGCCAGGAAAAGTCACGAAGAGATCTTCAAGGAATTCAAACCTCAGCAGGACAGGAGAAAAGAGAGAAGGAGAACAGAAGAAAGAAAGAAACAAAGAAAGGAAGATAGAGAGGAGGGAGCTGTGATTCCCCCGAAGAAAGAACAGACGGGCAGAGACAACAACAGAAACAACCTTCAGAATCAAACCAACAACAGCAACAAACGCTCAAAAGACTTAAGATCATCAACATCATCATAATAAACGACAACAACCACAACAACAACAACCACAAAAACAATCAGCTTCAACCTTCACCAGCTGTCACAACATTTCAACCGGATGCGTACATTTCAACTTTAATTTCCGTTTCCGTAGAAGCTTTTAAATGTCGTGGCATTATTTGGAATATTTTGCATTTTTGCTGGTTGTTTTTAGATTGTTTACAAGTCGTCCAAAGCTATTTGATTTGGTTGTTTTCTTTAAAGCATCATTTTTAACGTAGTTTAAGTATGATAAAAATAGTAAAATAAACTACAGTTATAGAGCTTTCAAAGGAAAGAATCCCCAAAAGAAAAAAAAAACCCATAGAAAAGAATAATTTAATAAATTAAGAATTCAATCAAGTAATAATTGTAATCAAGTAATGCAATGCCATTTAATTAAACACATATTAAAATTGAATGAATACACTAATTAATGCATTATGTGTACGTTATTTGATTGATTTCAATTGAATTGAAGCTAAAAATTCAACGAAGCGGTGAAAGTGTACTTAATTTTTTTAACTTAGACGATTATTAAAAATAATATTTATTTTTGTTACACTTGTTAACATTACATGCCCCGTTATGAGCCGGGGTTTCTTTACAACAAAAACAAAAACACACACACACACCCACAAACACACACACACATACACACACTCATGCCTTTAAAATCTGAATGCACTTAGTTATTCTCTCAGCTATACTCGTTGTTGCGCGACTGCATTCATTGTAGTTGGCCAACCAGCATTGCGGCATTAGCAGCTGCTGTTGCTATTATTTTGACGCTGTTGTTGTTGTTACTGTCACTGCTGCTGCTGCGGCAGAGTCATCTGCTGCTTTGGCACAAGCCGCATCAGCTGCCGCGGCGACAATCGCAGTCGCTTTCAAGCCTTTTTTCATACTTTTTTTGTCTTTACCCTAAAAATAGGCCTGCCGCAAACAACGTCGGTTAGTTTGTACTACTTAGTTAGTTAGTTAGTTGTTGTTGTTGTTGGTACCTGCCATGTTGGTTATTGTTTTTGTTTTTGTTGTTGTTGTTGTTGATTGCGTTATATGCACCGTTGAGTTCATTATCACTAATAAAATGAAAACGCGCGCGTTCAAAAAAGGTACGCTTTACCTGTGTGTGTGTGTGTGTTTATAGGTGTATATACGTGTACCTCTCTCTCTCTCTCTCTCCCTCTCTCTCTCTTTCTGTGTATGTGTTCAGCTTTGGGCTTACTTCGTTGTGTTGGTTTTTCGCTTTTTTCACCTCATTTTATAGACGCGTCGCTCATAAATTTGCGGAGCTCTCTGTCGCAGTTGTTTTGCGTTTTGCGTTTTGTGTTTTGCTCCAAATGTTATGCTTGGAATTTTGTGTGTAAGCGTTTTTTTGGCCAGACTGCTTGGCGATTCAAATATACGTGTGTGTGTGTGTGTGTATTGTAGTGTTTCTACGTGGTTTTTAGATGTTTATTACTTTTGCTTTGTAACACTTTTTTATTTTACTCCACTGTTTTGCATATTTATAGGCGTCTAACATGCGATTTCCATTCCGTTAGAACTACTGTATAATTTAATTTGCTGGTGACTCGAAAATATTTAATAAAGAACTAGTTTTAGATTAGAACAGAGCAAAAAAGAACCATCAGAAAAAGAAAAACTCGCATAAATAATAATAAAACCGAAATTTGTATAAATTGATAGCTTAAGAAAATTTAATTTAATCAGAAAAACGATATCAAAATGTGTGTATGTCATTTAAAAAGTAGAATTAAAACTTTGAAATGCGAAAAGTTTGAAATGAAACAAGTTTATTGCAGTAAAAAGTGGAGGATGGTAAATAAAAAATAAAATTGAGAAACCAAAACAAATACTGAACAAGAGAGCCAAGAGTATATAGTATAGTATAATCGAAGTACAACTGAACGAACGTAAACTAAGCAAAACCACAAAATCAACCGCTGACATTGTTGCCAATTGTGATAAATCGCACTTTTTTGCCCAATTTAAACTAAAGACATAAAAAAGTTTTCACTCTCCTTCAAAGTTAAGACCCTCTCTTCTCCTCTCCTTCGATTCAAACCCCTCCCTCCCCCCCTCCACCCCCCCTCCGTCAATCTCACCGCTCTTCCTGAAAGAAAAACGACTTTGCTAATAATGTCGCAATTGTGTCCAATTTTGGCCAAGTTTCTGAAATGGTTTTCGGAAATACACACCAACAAACAACCAAACAAACACACACACACATACACGCACTTTACCCTCCACTCTCTCATCCATAAATTCGTCTACTCTTCTTTCCTCTTCAAGGTTTATGGTTTTTTGCTTTTGTTTCTTTTTTGAGTTTTCGTAACGAGTTCGATTTCGATTCTTTTTTTCAATTTTTTCTTCCTTGTTACTTTTTATATTCTTTTTGATTTCAGTATCTAGAGAATTAATCCTAATTGAAGGGAAGATCGGGAATCCATCGATTTCTCGATGTGTATGAATTCGAAACCCTTTTTTTAGGTCGTTACTTTTGTGCTTTGCTCTTTTTTCCCGTTTTTTTTCTACCACTTATTTATCCTTTCTATACCACCCACCATCATCCCTTGATTCCTCCCTCCGCTTGCCGCTATCCGCCCTTCTATTAACCCCTCATTCAGATTGACAACCGATTGCCAACATGTGGCCAACACTGATATGTGTTGGCTAACATCGTTGTTGTTGTTGTTGTTGGTCATAATGTTCGAATTTATGATGCGAACTTTCAGCAAATCGGAGTTTAAATTAAAGCTCACTCAAGCATAAAAATCATCTGAGGCAGAGAAAAAAAAACATTGATGCTTTAAAGCTTGCGTATTTTTTTAAAGATTGGTTTTCAATGTTATTCGGAGAAGACTCTTTCTTTTAGGAAGTAGAAGAAAACGAGGAAAAAGAAGAAGAAAAATGGAGGGATTAGTTAATTACTGAGTTAATACAACAATGAAGATGCATTTCTATTGGTTCTTTTTTAAAGTAAGCTTCTAAAAAAAATTTTTCGTGGAAGCTCTTTTTAATTATTTTTCAAATGAGTTTAATTATTACACGTAGTTCTATTATTTAAATATTTTTGTTTAATATTATTATTATTTTAGGTTTTATTCTTTATTTTTTATTTACACTTTCTCACAAAACACTTTCTTGCCTATAATGATGCAGCATTTTTTCTCACCCTTTAAATATGCAACATTCTTTCAGGAAGTTATTTTATAAGAGTTAATACAGTTGTACGGTAGGGAATCAACACACCTCCCTTCTGTTCTCTTTTCCATTCTGTTCCCTTTCCTTCTCTTACCCTCCCCTCTCCCCCCCTTCGCTGCCCTGCCCTTCCCTTTCACTCACCTTTCTTAGCATTTCATCCAATGATTCCATGTCGAGGCCGGTGTAATTATTATTAAATTGACTGGAGCAGTTGGATGAAGTGCTCGTGTATCGCTTCCGTCGTCCCAACGCCGGCGAATTCACCAATGAGCTGGGTCCACTGCTGTAGCAGTGACCGACCAACGGATGCAAGCCGGGTCCATGGTGCAGCGTGCCACCAATTGTTGGTGGTGTTGTTGAGCCCCCACCGCCGCCGACCCCGCTATTGTTGCAGAGACCAAGAGCTGCAACAACTCCTCCTCCGCCTCCCCCTCCTACCAGGGGCGCCAAGGGAGTAGATGTGCCTGGGGGCCCAACGCATTGTTTTAAATTAGCAACAATTGGATGTTGATGCAGCTGATGTTGGTGTTGCTGTTGTTGCTGATGATGGAGATTATTATGCACGAACTGCTGCAGATGATTATGATGATGATGATAAAGATTATGCTGATTATGATGTTGCATTTGTTGTTGTTGTTGATGCTGTTGTTGTTGTTGTTGATGCTGATGATAGGCAGCTGCCATTACTTTTGAAGGCGACGATGTTGCTGATGAGCCATTCGGGGGGCTGCTGGCTCCGTTTGTCGCCAACATCATATTGCTGCAGGCCAACTGTACTGCTGCTGATGGATCCAACTGTTGATGTTGGTGTTTTTGTTGTTGCTGGAGCTGGAGCTGTTGTTGTTGTAGCTTTTGTTTTTGCTGATCCTGTTGCTGATGACTGCTCTGTTTGTTGATGCTGTTGGCAGCAGTGGCTTTTATTGGTGTTGTTGCTGTACTTGTTGTTCTTATTGTTGTTGCAGCCAGCGGCGGTGAGTTGCTATTTTTGCGCAAATGTTTTTGTCCTGTTGTTGCATCTACGAGCATCATCGTTGTGTCCATATTTTGGTTGCCTTTATATTTATTTTTGGTTTTTCCCAACTTTTTTTTTTGTTTTTATTTTAAGTTTTCTATAAATTTGGTTTGTTCTGTGGTTTTTTCGAATTTATTTTAATTAATATATGACAGGGTGGCAACTCTGACGGTTATTAGCTTCTAACAATTTAATTCACTTACTAAATTTTAAATTTAATGGATTAAAAATTCTAGCGAAAAATATTATTAAGCAAAAATGTAATATACATAAATTATAAACAGTTATAAATTATAAACAAGTCTAAAAACAGTTTTTAAAAATTTAAAAAAACCATTTTGATGAATTCATTTATGAACATTTTAATCACAATTAAAAGCTGGAGTTCAAAGGTTCCTTGAATTTTTTGAGGAAAGTAATGTTATAAGCTTTACGAAGGAAACGATTTATTTTTACTTCTTGCATTTAATAGAAACGGTTTTTATTTCCAGGTTTTTTAAATTCATCTTAGATTTTAGATCTAGTGATTTTTAATCAATAATTAAGATTTTAAGCTTGATTGAAAATCGACATCCATATTATCTCATCATTAAGTCGTTAAGTGTTTCTAAATATTATTTATTTCTTCACTCTCAATTAATCTTCTTTATAATAAATTTATTCGAATCTAATTTGAATAAAAAATACGATTAAATTTAAGTTTTAAAAATAATAACATAATAATAAAAAATTATATATTTTATTGTATATTGTATTTTAATACATTTGCTCTGAAAAATTATATTTACATAATGTAAAAAAGTAACAAAAAAGTAAAAGTAATGTAACACATGTATTTCTTGGCACTTTGAAATAGTTTCCTTAAAATAAAAAACACTTTTTTATTCTTTTTCTTATGATTTCTTATGATTCGGTATTTTCCAAAAGATCGCAAATTCAATTTAAACCTTTAAACAATCACTTTTCCGCTTTTCTTTTCCACTTTTTTCTTTTTCAAACTTGCACTTTATTATTAAAGCTGCCTAAAAACAGGCAACAAACCAATCTACTTGAATTCTTTCTTTTTCTTTCTTCTCTTTGTTTATATTCCGTTCGAACGCGGTAAAGCGCAGAATTTTACCCGCTGTACACACGTTTTTGCACACAGAACGCACACACACGAGAGTTCAGAGAGCAGCCTGAAAGCATGCAACATTCAACGTTCGCAGTTCAACTAAAACTGAACTGTGAATCGCATCGAACTGAACGAAGCGACCGAAGAACGGTTGGTAACCCAGAAAATGCTTGCAAAACTTGCCATGCAAACAGGAATATAAAAGCACCAAGCAGATTGGCAGGAAGGCAGGTAGACGAATAAGCAGATGGACAGGCAGACGGACAGACAGGAGAATAGACAGAGAAACAAAAAACCAGAGAAAACAGAGCGATAGAGAAATGATTCTCTTTGCGCAGCTTGAAAATTTCTCACATAAAAAGTAGGGAAATCATTTTAAACTAAACGCCAAAAAGTAGGCAACATTTTAAGATGGTCATAGTGTTTCCGCTGTAACGGTGTTTGACTGACCTGTGGGTGATTGGAAAAAAGAAAAGGATAGAAAAAGGGTGAAATAAAGATAGCGAATGACAGATTGTAAGGAAAACCAAGAGAGAGAGAGAAACAGAGCATTCTCCCTCGCCTGAATTAATACCAGACACACCAGACACTCAATGAAATCAGAGAGAATCAAAGAGTGATATTAATGGTGACAGTGAAGAGAGCAAAACACTGAGAACTAAAAACTAGAGTGAAATTAGAGAATTAAAGAAACAGATGTCTGCTGTAGAGTGAGAGCGGAGAAGAAATGTGTGAATAAAGTGAGAAGAAGTGTAAGTTTCCTTAAGCAGCATACGTAGGTCATGAGTCTAAGGTTGAAATTGTAAAATAATGATTCCGAGACTGGTATGTAAGAGGGAAAGAGAGAGAAAGAAAGAGCAAGAAATTGGCTCCTAAAGTAAAACTCTAAGAAACTCTGCTAAACTCGAAGAAAACTGTGGAATTGTAATGTAGGATTTCCTTCTAAAAACTTTCCAAATTAAAAATTTTCATACTCAAAGTTTTGTTATCAGAAATTTCCTGGAACTCCTAATAAAATCCTTCAAAATTCCCTGTATTTAAAGTAATCTCTTCGCTATTCTTGTAAAAATTCCCATAACAGAGTATTTCTCTCTCTCTCTCTCTCTCTCTCTCTCTCTCTCTGTCTCTCTCTCTCTCTCTCTCTCTCTGTGTATTACACAATATTTCTCTTCTCTCATTTCTTCTGTTTTTCTCTCACTCACGGTTTCTCTCTCGCTCTCTCTCTCTCTCTTTCTTTCTATCTTTCTTTCTTCATGGTCACGATTTCTTCTAATATTTTTCGTATCTGAATAAACAAACATGAAATAAATGGTTCTCAGCATCAGCAGCTGTTGGCGAGTTTCACTTCAGTGAACCCCGAGAACAAACTGTCAAACTTTCTCACCGTTCCACCCTCCGTCGAGTTCTATTCTCACATCGTTGAATTCTGCTACAACTGAGCCAACGATGATGATTGTTCATTTAATCAAACTCGATGCTCGGTTTTCGTTTTGTTTTTGCATGAAACCAGGGTTTTAAGAAGCCACGACTCCTTAAGCGGCTCCCTTCACCCTCCCTCCGCCCCCCCCCCCCCCCCCCATTCGTACCTTGCTTTTCGTCCACCTCTTCTCCCGCGCCATTCACATTCGCAATTGTTTGAGGTTTTTTGTTTCGCTTTTATTTGAATGATGTATAAAAGAGGGCAACAAAAAAATAATTCTAAGGAATTTAAAGGAATTTTTGGGAAATCATAAAATAAAACAGACAGGGAAAGATAGGGAGAAAGAAGGAGAGAGAGGGAGAACAAAAAGCAAAACATTCGACTTTAAACTTTAAATATTTTAAATGAAAGTAAATATTTTCGTTTTTGTTTTACTGACTGTTCTTGTTGTTGTTATTCTTGTCATTGTTGTTGTTGTTGTTATTCTTGTGCCTGTTGTTGTTGTTATTCTTAGCTGTTTTACTGCTCCGATGACAAGACAGTTTATTCATGTCATCAAGCTCCACGTCAGTGGGAGGAATTACGGAGATTAGAGGAGAAGGAAAGGAGAAGGTGAGTAGAGGATGAGAAGAGGACAGGAGGAAAGGAGGAGTTGAGACGAGAAAGAAAAGATGAGAGCTCACTAGCAGAAGGAAAGAAAAGCGGAATAGTACCGGGAAAGGAGAAAATAAATCACATGAAGCACTGCGTCTTCCTCGCAGTCATCGTCGATGTCGTCCTCACCGAACGTATCACTTTACAAAGAACCAATTCCTTTTTGGAATGAAGAAGAAAATTTTACATGTTTTTAAATATGTATTAGAATATCATATAATGTATATCCTTGACACAGGATATCAAAATGGCACCGAGCAAGCGATAAGAATTTGAATTTTAAATTCAGCATTAAGTATTCCACCGAATATTTCGATCTGCTATTAAAATTGTCCATAATTGTGGTTTATAAATAAAAGAAAGTGTCAAGAAACCACGACGGAGTTTTGTAGATATTCTCATTCAACATCCTGAAGTCACTTTTGGATAATCCTGTATATACTCCACCAAAAATGGGACCGAATCACAGCCCACTTTTACGTAAGCCCTCCAAAGCGAAGATGTCAGGTCAAGAATAGAACATGTTTAGTTTTTTTGTAGTATTCGACCTCTTCTAAAGCGTATTTAAAAAAAAAAAACTTTTTCAACTGGACTTTTTAAAGTACTTTCGAAAGTACTTCCTAGAGTACTTTTTGTCATTTTTAGAGCTCTTTTTTCGCCTCTTGGAAACAACTTAAGCTTGAAGTAATTCTGCATCCTATTTTTAAGACATCCGTTTCAGCATGCTGCACGTTTTTAGGCGCATACAAAACTTTCGTTCTCAACACCAACAAACAAACATTCTTAACACATTCTTTCGCTTGTATTATCAGGGGAAAAACTCGGATGAAGACATGCATGAGTACTTCATAAGTTTGCGAGCGTGTTTGTTGTTTGTGTGTCTAATGATTGTGTAATGAGCTCATAACGTAACCACGACGTGTTCACGGATGCCATCAAAAACCTTTTTACACCATTTCTTGTTGAGAACATTTGAAAAGCAAGAGAGTTAATGATGAAAAAATATTCATCAAGGTTTTTTAATTTATAAAGATGTAAAAAATATATACAAACGTATTTATAGAAAATTAAAGAGAGAGAAACTGACGAAAACAGAGATTACAAGGACAACAAAACAATAATTAGAAGGGTTAATTTTTTAAAATGTCACATTTTTTTTCATTACCATTATTTTGTCCTTTCTGCTTTCTGAACAACCATTTTTATGGGTCAACATCAACAGCAACAACAATAAAACAACAATAATAACACTTCAACTAAAAATTAAGGAAAACTAAAAAAAGATAATATAAGTGTACTATAGTAGATCCTGTCTCTTCTTAAATATACGAATTACAAAAAAAACAAGTTTTTGCGTTTATGTTGAAAAATAGATTTTTTTAAAATATCTTAAATTAAAGAAAATAGCAAATTTTTACCTTACAATCAGGAAATAAGTTTTACCTCCATAAAAAACAGAAAATCTGTTGGTGATGCGTTAGCGAAAACGACGACGACTACGACGACGTTAACGACGCCGCTGTTGACGACGTCGACGTTGACGTTCATTTCTGATGCCATAAATTGCAATGCCGAAAATTGCAATAAATCGCTTGTCTGAATGCGTGTCGCAGGCCAAATGATCATGTCTATGTGCCTGTGTGTGTATATGTTTGGCTGTATGTGTGTGTGTGTGTGTGTCCCTTTTGCTCTTTGTGAACTCAGTATGCCACCTGCGAGGGTGGGGAGATCATAAATTACCGTTATTGCAATGCAATGCAATGGAATGGAATTTCATGTTGTTAGCAAATTTTTAAATTTTCACAAAAACCAAAGGAAAAGCTTTGTGCCGTGTTACAACAACAACAACACACGCACACAGATACACAAGGACATATACACACACACATTCTACACAGTCAACTGCTTCTGTATTCGACAACAACAACAACAAATGAGCACATTTGCAGCAATTTCCGCCGCAATATCCTTGTTTTATGTGTGCAAATGCACAGGACATTTTCGTGGGGTACGAGAGGGGGTTCATTTTTTCGGGGCTGCTCTTCTTGTTCTTGTTGTTGTGATGGATACTCTTTTGTATGTGTGCGTGTATGTGTTTTTACACGTTGTTCACTTTTCTGTATGTCTGCGTTGTTCACTTTTGTGTCTGTTTTTAATGTGTTTCTTTCTTTTCCACTTCTTTTGGGTTGTTCTTCTTTGTTTTTTTTTTTCAATCCTCAGTCTTCAGGATTTGAACAAAAACAGATCCTTCGAATGCGACGGATGTGCGACGTGGTTGCTTTGATTTCTGTTTTGTGTATATTTCGTTTTTCTGTACCGTTGAGTTAAGTTAAGTTGAGTTAAGTTTTAGAAACACTTCGATTTCTTTTTGAAAAATTTTAATTTTCGTTTTTCTTTGTTTTAATTTATATTCTTTATTTGTTGATTGATGATTGTTATTGTTTGGTTTACCAGCCTTTTCTAAACATTTTAAAATAAAAACTTCTTTTAACTTAAATATTTTCTCTCTTAAAGTACCCTGAACTCTTAAATTAACCTCAACTCTTAAAATATCCTAAAACAAAAATAATCCTAAACTCTCATAAAGTATGAAGCATGTTCTCGAATATATTTAATTTTAATTAATATGCATTCGTTAACAATTATTAGAAAATCCCTTATTAAGGATTCATTATCAACCCCCTCATCCTCTTGCACAAACCTTTTATACCCCTCCCCCTGGAAACGTAACCACTACCAGGCCACCCATCGTAAAACCAAATAAATTAATACGATGAACCAGGATATGAGCACGTTTTCGAAATTATGCTCGGAGGGAACAATTTTTTTTTTCTTTTTAATTTAGTCTAAGGCTATTATAAAATTTTTAGTCCATATTAGAATCTGGTTGCAGCTAAGCTAGAGTTAAGAGGGCGAAAATTTGACAAACACACACATACGTAAACACAGACACACACACACACACATACACAAGACCTATTCATACATACAGAGTACACTTTGTCTGATGTGTACTAAAAAGTCTCGGGTTTCGTTCGTAAGGATTTTTCTCTAAGGGTGTATATCTAAGTGTGTGTGTATATATGTGTGTGTATGTTCAATTTGCGTATAATTAGTGCTGGGAACCCAAATTTCTTCGGAATAGTTTTAGGTATTTAAGCTAAAGGTTTGCCGTCATAAATTATTTCATTAGTGAATACTTTCGGGATTCAGCTATCATGGATATCCACTCATTTGGGAAGATTTTTGAAAGCCCATCAAAAGCAGACACTTATACACATACAGACACAGGGACACACATACACACATATACATTAATGCATATGTGAACATATATCCTTGTAGAGTTCATGCTTCTTATCTTTTCTTTTTTCTTTTTAAGTGATGTATAATAAATGACACTGCAGAAGAATAAAAAGAAAGTGAAGAGGAGAGAGATTAGAAAAAGAAGAAAGAAGGAGAGAGGGAGATAGAAGGAGTGAAGTATGTTAAGTTAGGGAAGATACATTAAGTAAGAGTGGCTGGAAATGCTTATAATACAAGAGATTAAGATGTAAATTATGATGAAAACCAGGTTTTCGTTTCTCCTTGTAAAAATGAGAGAAAAGGAAGAGGCATGAATTTCTTCACATTCCATATCCATACATTGTTTTTCTCACTACTTATATAAATATGTTTGGTTTTTGTTGTTGCTGCTGCTGCTGTAATTATTCCCAAAATCATAATTAATATTAATTATATTTTACGTTAACGTTGAGAGATGAGAAGGGAATTTTTTTTGTCTACATTAAAAACATCGGTAATTAAGTGATAAAGAAGCAAAGAAGATTCAGTGATTCGTCTACTCACTCTTTGACTTTCTACTTAGTTGAGCTCTTTTCTCTTCTCTTTTTTCACCTCACCTTCATCACCTTTTCGCTATTTCTAGTCTTTACTCCACAACTTAGCCCAATAAAACTCTCGACATAAATAAATTGCAACATTTTGCTGGATCGTAAACCTTTCATTAGAAACCCGAAAGGAATGCAATAAAATTTTGCCACAAAATATTCAGTTTGTGACAACATTGTTAGTTGTTTGTTTGTTCGAAAATAACGAAAACAAAGTATTGAACGAGAGTGAAGGACGATAAATTGTAACCAACAAATAATTCATACAGTTTATAACATGTAACAATTATATTGTGACAAATTATTGCATACTTTCCGTGTGCTCTGCAATATTTTGCGGTAGATTGCAGAGCAAATAATGTTGCATAATTTTTGGGTGTCGGTGTTGACTTTATTTTGGGCATCGGCTGAGGAAATACAACAACAAAACTAATTCTATAAAAACCAAGCATCGATAACAATAAAATACTACAGCAGAAAGCTTTACAAATCCAAATACAACAGGAACAAAGTAAACAACAACAGCAGTTATCAAAAACAGGTGTACAAAAACGATAGTAAAGACAAAATAAATACAACGAACATCGTATTTTCAGTAGATACAAAATCAATACCACAACAAATATTAAACACACGCAAAAGGCAAACATCAACAACAACGACAACAAAATATGACAGCCTCATTTTAAATACGAATACGAATGCAACAAAGAAATGTTTTCAATTTCCGTTTACAACCGCAGCCACAACAGCTCAAAGAGAACGCCTGAACATATGCAACAAATTATTTTTATCTTGAATGTTCTACTTAAATGAGCACAAAGAGGAAATGTAAATGCGGCCATTGTTGATAACAGAAATAATAGAAAGCAGAATAGAGATGTAAAGAGCAGAAATCTAAATAAATGGCTTTCATCGACCCATTTCACCGATATTCACACTCCACTCTTCTCAAACCTCAAGTCACGAAGCACGTTCTTTCACCTCCCTCTCCTCCCTCCTCCTCCTCCCTTCATCCTTCTTCGTTTTAGATTTGTTCCAAGCATGAAAACAAGAGAATTGCAAGTGTTGTTATTGTGCTGTGTAGAGAAGCGCAGCTTAAATGGAACACGAGCGACACGCAGGCGACATGCAAAAAATTCCTCATTCAATGAATATGCAGCAAAATTATACGAAAATAGACATGCATCATATCCGAACATGCAAATACATACATCATGCACATCCGGCCATGAGTTATATCGTCGTATAATTCATCGGCTGCTTCTTCTTCTTCTCCTGTCTATAGCATTTCCGTAGAAATGACATTTAAATACGCATTCATAAAATGTGGTTGGCTGTTTTATGATATTCATCACGGTTGTGGTTATGGTTGTCATTGTTGTTGTTTTTATCTTGTTTAAGATTACTTAAAACTATAAATAAATATAGAAAATGAATGTGAAGGGGAAAGAGGGAGAAAGAGAGTGAATGCGAAAGTGAGAAGAGAATGGCAATGGAGTCAAAAGTGAAGACTCGAAAGTGAAGAATCAAAAGTGAAGAATCAGAAGTGTAGAATCAGAGTCAAAGGTGAAGAGCGAAACGTAAAGAATCAAAGACGAAAGATCAAAACAGAAAGGTCAAAAGCGAAGACTCAAAAGTGAAGAATCAGAAGTGTAAAGTGAAAAGTGAAGAGTCGAACGTAAGAGTCAAAGGTGAGGGATTAAAAGTGAAGGGTTAAAAGAAAAGAATCAAAAGTGAAGAACCAACAGTGAAGAGTGAATAGTAAACAACTGAAGAGTGAAGAATGAGAGATATGAAAGGAAATTGAAAAAGGAGACGAGCTAGAAAACTATTCCATTCTCCACTTAAAACAAATCAGTTTTTTATAGTGGACTAGCTTCAGATCACTCTCTATCTCTCTCCTCCCTCTTTATCTCTCTACGTCAACATCAAAAAGAATTAAAGGAGAATTTAATTAAACTTCATTCCATTTAATTTTCAATAAACGAAGAAATACTTGAATTATACTCGTACGTTGAATTTATTTTAATATAAATTCAATAGAATTGAAGCTAATAGATACAAGAAATAGATGCAAAGAAAAAACATAGAACAGATAGGGATAGAAAAGAAATGAAAGTTTTTCAATAAAGTTTTCTCCAAGTTTCTTGGGTTGGAGAAAATAGTATGGGCGGAGGCTGGTGGATGGACTAAATTTTATTTAATTAACTCTCAACATGCCACAGACAATAATGACAACATTAACACGCCTTAGATCATGCTGTTTGACTATAGACTACACATTATTTTTAGATGAAGCCAAGAAAAAGCTTCCTCAGAATATAAGAAATACAATCAATGAGATACCGAAAAAGGACGAGGAAAAAGGAGAATGACTTCCATGTCATCATCATCAACTTCATCTTTTATTATATTAGAATACTTTGTCGACATCCCGTCGCGTTCTCGTCTCGACCCGTTCCGACGTGACCTGACCCGCCCCCAACGCCTTGAAATGGCCAACAAATAAAACAAACTTTGGTTTAATTAATGCGTATGATGAGAAACGAATAAAACTGCTGTGCGTAGATGATGTTTATATAAAAATAAGAGTGTGAGTGTGTGTGACTATCTATGCGTCTATTTGTATTTGTGTGTTGGCGTTGTTGTTGTTCTACTGCTGTTGTACTGCTGTTGTTGTTGTTTGTGTATTTGTGTTGTGGCATGCTAATCATTAAACAAATTATCTCGTAACGAGGCCGAGGCCAAAGAATCCACACAAAAGAGCATCATCAACAACAGCAAAAACAAATACAAATAAATAAATAAACCGTAGTTAATCATGACATCTACGCAACATTAATTAAAACATTATCTATTAAAAGAAAAAAAAAAGAGCAACACCACGCCATCAGAATGTTTGTTTAAGATATTGAAACGTTGATGCATTAAAACTGCTTTTATGTTGTTGTTGCTGTTGTGACAACATGATCTCAGCATAAGGAATTTTATACTCAGCAAATAACTACCGTTAAATACGTTTCTTATCAAAAATACACTGATGGCAATTTTGGATGTGGTCCGCCCACTTTAAAGTAACCTATTCTAATTAAATTCCTCATGGGTCTGGTGCACCACGTTGGCATTTTATTCTAAAGGTTCTCAAATCTTTCGACAGGGGCCCCGAGTTTACGTTCGGAAGTCGTGGGTTCATCTCAAAAGTCCATGTGGCACATTGTGATTAAATTTAAGCACGATTAAAGAACAGGAGGGCCCAGTGTGGAACCTATCTTATCTTATCTTATCTAATAAGAAAGAGTTTAAGACTGAGTATGAGCAAAAGCTTAAGACAGCGTTTAAGATTGAATTTAAGACTACGTTTAAAAATGAATTTAAGAGGAACTATAAGAAAGAGTTAAAGACTAACACTCAAAGATTCAGAATAACGCTTAAGAAAACATTGAAGATAATATTTAAGATCTATGAGTTGTAATTCAAGATTTCATTCCTAATGAAATAAATGAAATCAAGTAAATCGACTAAAGAATTCAAACTCTAAAACTTGTCAAAAGTGTCAGCAATAACAACAACAAAAGCATCAGCAATTCTACAACCATGACCTCGAAGTTTTTTGGTTTGTCTACAGAACTGGTTTCTGTCTGTCTGTCTGTTTGTTGCTTCTGCTGTAGACTCGAGTAGCACTCAAGATAATAACTTGAAATGCGGTTAAAGACTCTTAAGAGCCAAATTTATGTACAGCAAAAATATCAACTGCAGCAACAACAACATCGTCACTTGAGAGTGGCACTCGAGACACACAACTTGGCTAATTCGTTGGCTTGGACTCTAAGCTTTGATATGAAGCGCGCGCACATGAGGTGGCCAGGCGTTGCTAATTGGAATTTATGCAACGCTGCTGCTACTCGCATTGACAAGAGCAGCCCCACAACCACAGGCACCACATCGTAAAAGTAACGTTAAAGACTATAGACTCCACTCACCTTTTCTCGTAACATATCGCGTATGCGGCCAGCTTGGTTCTTGGAGCGATGCAGTTCCAGTTGCAGTTCCAAGCAACGTTCTTGCCAGTTAATCTGAAGGTGAAAAAAGACAACAAAAACCAAATCCATTTAATAACCTAATTAATTAATTAATTAATATGGAAAAAAAGAAAGAAAAAGAAAGGGACAAATATAGGAGATAGCAGGCGAGACTATTATGGGAGATGACAGTATAGTCCACTATAGAAGTGAAAGAGAGGGACAGAAAGAGAGAGGAAAGGGAAGGAAGGGACTCACCTCTGGCACTGCTTGAGCATAATTATTGACTTGATGTACATCCAGATGCTCGGTGAGCGCGGAGAAGTGCGGCCACGGAGCATCAGCGGCCAACGCCGAATTCTGAGCAAACGCCGCCGTCGTCGACTGCATGCTGTTGGACGCGGCGTTGGCTGTTGCAGCAGCGGTGACGGCAGCTAATTGCGCGGCACTGGGTTTGACCGGAATGGGCGGGGCACGTTGCGTACGACGCGGCATTAAACGCGGACTGTTCGGAGTCGACTGGGACGACGACTGTGTGAGCACGGCTGCGGCGACGGTAGCCGACAAGTGCGAGCAACGCGTTTGAGCAGCAGGCGCCGAGTCGAGGAGGCGCGTCAGGGGCATGTTGCCGCTAAATGATGTCGCTCGTTTGCCGAGTAAAGGTGAAGTGTTTAATGAATGCGAGGCATACAGAAGCGGCGGCAGTGACGTTTGCTGTTGCTGTTGATGCTGATGTTGCTGCTGATGTTGCTGTTGCTGTTGATGTTGCTCTTGCTGTTGCGAGTTTTGATATAAAAAATATTGCTGCTGTGCGGAGAGATGTTGATAGTAATGCGCTGGCAGCAGATGATGATGATGCGTTTGCGACGTGGCCGATGGAAATGTTTGTGTGCCGCTCGGCATAAAGTAGCCGTTGCTGGAGGAGGCACCGCTGTCGACATGACGAAGATAGTAGCTGAGTGGAGGTGAAAATGATGCTGCTTCTGATGCAGATGCTGGTGCTGTCTGCTGCTGCTTATGGTGGTGGTGGTGGTGTTGCTGTGGTGTGCTTCCAGCAGGTGTGGTGCGTCCCGATCCAACCGGAGAGGGTGATGACGAGGTCGATCGGTGTCGCCGCTGCTGCTGCTGTGACTTTGACTGTTTCAACTGAGGTTTTTGTTGCAATTTCGATTGTTGTTGTTGTTGTTTTTGTTGTTGCTGTTGCTGTGGTATCTGCTGTTGTTCTTGTTGTTGCTGCTGATGTTGTGGCAGCTGCTGCTGTTGTTGTTGCTGCTTTTGTTGCTGTTGTTGTGGTAGCTGTTGTTGTTGTTGTTGCTGCTCCTGTTGTTGATGCAAGTTAGTCAGCGAATCGAAGATTTGCGATAAGCGTCCCGAAGGCACTTCGTCAGACATTGAAAACGTCGTGAGTCAACAACGCGATGGTGTCACGTCACATCAAAGAAGTGACAGTTTAAGCGACGCAACGCATCAAAGCGAGTTTGTTGTGGGTTTGCTTTTTCCTTTTCTTAAATTTTATTCTTTGCACTTATGGCAGTATTTTTATTTTTGACCTTCTACTTCTTTTTCTATATTCTTTTATTTCTTTTTCTATATTCTTTTATTTCTCTTTCTATATTCTTTTATTTATTTTTCTATATTTTTTTATTTATTTTTCATAATTTTTGTATTTATTTGATTTCTTCGTCGAGGTCGCAGTCGAAGTTGACGCTTTTTGAGGTGCAGAAGTGCCAGCGTTTTGCTACTCGGTTTGCATTTCTGCTGTAATGAAATCGAGAGAAAAATAAAGACGCATAAATTATTGATTGTTTTTATATCATCGGTATATAGTATATGATATCTATATGTACATATGTATGTATAGTTTCAGTACATGATCATGCTTTGGTTGGTTGTTTAAACATGAGCTCATTATTATTCTCAACGCAAACTTTTCAATAAATATCGCTTGCAATAAAACTAATGAACTGCTGTTGCGTCCTCTTCGTCTTCTTCTTCTTCGCCTTCTTCTTCTACTTCTACTACTTCTTCTTACGCTTCTTCTTACGCTTTTAATGCAGTTAGTATTCGCAGTTATATTAACGTGCATTTTATGCATGCAGCAACATGAGCGAAATTAAAAGAAATTCGCTACGATGCGAGGAGCAACGTTGTAGTTATGCTCAAGGATATGATTGACGTTTCCGGTGGCACGTCGCGTCAACAAATGTTAATTGTATGGATGTTTGAGTGCGTAACATTGTCTGGGTTGCTAATTAAGCAAATTAATTATATTTACCATAATAACAATAATAATAACAATAATAATAATAGTAATAATAATGTTATAGATAAAAACCGAAAAGAGGAAGTTACAAAAATGAAAATATTCCAAGTTAAGTGAGAGAAAAAATGGCAAAGCATATCTTCATCTTCATCAATTAAGAATCAAAGAAATCCAATTGCAAAAAAGAAGAAAAGATAAATCAAAGAAATAATAAAATAAACGCAACAACAGATTTAATAAACACAGAAAATGAAAATAATTTGATCGCATGTTGATTTTTGTAATTTTTATCCTTTGGTGTTGATCGTTGTTCGTTTTTAGTTCTTTTTTAAATTCCAGAAAACATTTCATTAAATATAAACAACAATAACAAGACAACCAACACCAGAAAAACAATAACAACAACAACAACCGGATTGCGACTAAGAACGCTTTGAGCTCCTGTCCTAATATTATAAGCCTCTACTGTGTGTATGAAAGAACATTTTATTTTACAGTTGTTGCTGTTGCTTCTACCACTCTTATTCTTCATCTTCTCCTCTTCCTCTCCCTTTCCAAACAAGAGTTGTTGCTTTCTTTTTTTTTCTTTTTTTATTATTATTTTTGTTTTCGGTTTGTTTTTTTTTTTTGTGACTTAAAAATGTTTTCCTTGCGTGTGAAGAATTTTAATTAAAGGTTTATTGATACGAGACTGCATCGCATGCACGACACTTTTGGGTGACATGCACACGTTTTTATTGAACATCAAGAAACTCACACTCATGACACACACACATACATACATACACACACAC
The DNA here is from genome assembly GCA_949629155.1 of Myopa testacea. Classification (NCBI taxonomy): domain Eukaryota; kingdom Metazoa; phylum Arthropoda; class Insecta; order Diptera; family Conopidae; genus Myopa; species Myopa testacea. The sequence continues at coordinate 30,576,350 of OX451345.1, read as the reverse complement.
ACACACAAAAAGAACTGCCTACATTATTATAAGTTATTCATCAGAAATTAGAAAAAAAACACAAGTTATGAATTTAAACATTAAATAAATAAAACAAAAAAAAATGGTAATAATCATAAATCATAAAAATCATAAAACAAAGGCATCAAAAACGATCATAAAATAATCGGAATAATAAGTAGTAAGTTAATAATAATAAATTAATAATTAAATAAACTTTAATATAAAGTTTATTACCAATTTTGTTGCGAATTTCAATATAATCCCCACAATAATACAATATAATCCATGATCCTTTGGTTATTAATCTTTAATTTTTTTAGTCTTCAATATTTACACTTCATCTTTCATTTCTAATCTGTAGTCTTTATTCTTTAGTCCTTAATTTTTAATCTTTAATTTTTAATCTTTAATGTTTAATCGTTATTCTTTAATCTCTAGTCTTTCATTTTCGATTTTTAATTGCTAATTATAGGTTTTCTATTCCTTGCCTTTTAATTCATAGTTTTAATTTTCATTTCTTATTTTATTTTATTTTACTTTCCCTCCGACTACGTGCCCCTCCCCAGGATTCCCTCGTCGACGTCTCGTTGCCAACTGCTTTTCTTTTGCATATTTAAGCACCTGTTTTGAACACGCTTGTAATCATATCATGGATAAGATTTCGATATGGCTTCAAAGATATTGAAATTTATAAACAAAAGCAGAAGCAGTTGCAATGATGTGAGTGTGAAATGATGATGTGCAATGTGCAATGATGTGAGTGCGATGGTGTGAGTGTATGGGTGTGTTTTGTATGGCTGCTTGTGTTGTGTGCAGTTTGATATCTCAAGACAAAGAACAATAAAAACTAAAGGATGCTGATGATGATAATGCAGATGATTATGTTGATGATGCTAATGATTAGGATATCATATCATTTGCAAAATTAAGGCGAAAGGATTATAAAATACCTCTAGAAGTAGAACAGGGCATGTTTTGGCCCCCTGCTACGGTTACTTTGTACCCGAAGTTTCTTGTTCTATGGATCAATTTGCCCCACAGTGCAATTTCAAGGATGTGCACAATCAATCCTTGTGCATACGACATTTTAATTTAATTCCTTCTTAACACAGAGTTGCACAAAAACACAAACGAACACAAGATCGAATAAATTTCGTTGAGTCTGAATTTTGTGCAATTCATCAAATTCCGTCTCTCACAATCGTGATGATGATGACAACGATGATGTAATCAAATTTATTAGAGTAATCATACAGTAGAGTAGATGGGGTCATCATCATCGTCATATATCGCTATCATCTTCAGATTTCATCATCCACAAAGCTTATTAAAATTGAAATTAAAGAAAATGTTGTTGATGTTGATGTTTGATTTGAAGTGATTATTTTTGAAGCAATTATTTTCAACTGAGACTGAATTATTTTGATATTGAGTTCAAGAAACAGCAAAATAGTTTGATTTACATAACTTAAGTATAATGAAATCATTGCTCAAGTACAATTAAAATATTTCTTTCAACAAAATAATGCACAATGAACAATTAATTCAATTATATTACGATTATTAAAGATAGCGTTGTACATAGCTAAAAATGAAGCCAACACTTCAGCTGTATTGTGAGCAATTGCATCAACATCAACAATAAAAACAACAACAACAACAATAACAACAACAACAAGGTCCCACGCAAATACAATATAAACGTACTCGGGCCAAATAAAATTCAATTAAAATTAAATTCAATTGATGTTGCATGCAAGTTTGTTCGTTCGTTGGTTGGTTACACGAATTTAGGTCAACTTTGGTGCAAAAAAATCACAATAACAACCATAAAAACAACAAAATAATAACAACAATAACAACAACAACAATCTGTGTATCAACAACTTTGGAAACTTAAAAGTTATTCAAGAGTTTAGGAATTTTATAATTGCTTCAATTTCGAAACAGCTTCGATTTAAATATAAAAAACTGCAACTAAAGAAATGTAATTAAATTTTTAAAAAAAAACATTAACTAAAATTCAGCTAAGGAAAACCACATTTTTCGAAATTTTTATATTAATTCCTTTTTATATTAAATGAATTTCACGCTTTTAAATTTAATGTTTGAATCCTTTCTTTATTATTCCATTTATACAATTTTTTTGTTTTCCTTTCTTTTCCTTGTCTTTAAACGACAGAAGACTGAGATAAAAGTGGGCGGATCACACCCATTATACACGTAAAATGTTATAAATCTAACTCAAGTTAAGTTTTGCCAGAAAAAACCCATGAAAACTTTGAAAATGTTGTGAGCTTTTTCATTAATGAATGAAGAAAGGATGCATTTTTATTAAAATATTTTTCGAATAAAATTTTATTACTATAGAGTGGATCGTTCGTTCATTTGCACTACTCAAGAGTAATGAAAATTTAATCAATGCTCGTGACTGTGAACGCAAATTGTAATCAATTGCAATCGAATGTTTAACAGGCTGAAAGGACAGAAAACCGTGCAGTACAGGAAACGAAGGGGAGGGAGGGTGGGAGGGTAGTTGGAGGTGGCGCAGGGAAAGGTTTCAGGTACTATTTTTCTCTCCTTCCTGCTCCTCTCTCATCTTCCTCTCTGCTCTGGTCATTTGTTTTTGTTGTTGTTTTTGACAATGAAAATTGGCAGAGTACTTTTTTTTTAATTACTTTTAAATGATTTTTATGGGTCTGTTCAGCAGAGTATGAAAAAGTAATAAAAATTAAATTACAGTTTTTATATAAATCACCCCGGTCCACTCTACCACCCACTTTACAACAAAAACCGTCTTTAATGGAAAAAAATATTTAAAATCCCTTTTTTTTAATTCTCTTGCAATCGAATTTTAATCAACTATTTAAATTTTAAACTTTTGAGATATATAATGAACAAGTTTCTCCTGAAAAATTAAAGTTTTTGTCTCATTAAATCGCAGCTTCAAATCTATTATTTCGATTATTTCCCACCTTTATTCAAATGTAAGTCGATTCATTTCCTCCCACGGGGCTTAGTACTAAATAATTGTCAAATATTTTTAACGCATCAGTGTTTCCAAAGTCCAAATAATATGTAAATCAAAAAGAAACCAGCTAATGGCCCAACTTGCATTTATACACACATGTATTTATTTACACATATTATTGTATATATTGTGACATGTAATAAAAACTTTTTTCCTCCAAATTACCACCTCAATATTTGCTCCACTCTTCTCCAAGGGTTCACGAGTGTACAATCTTCAATAAAATAAAATTTCTCTCTCCGAAGAGCAATAAAATCAAAAAAATCACCTCAACAGGTGTGAAAAATCAAACACGTGAGGGCCACGTTAACAACCACACTTGCCATCAGCCAGCCAGCCAACAGACATTCGAAAAAAATTAAAAATTAACCAGGTCGAAGATGTTTGAGCAAATAAAGTGCAATTGAAAGAGAAGAGGGAAAAAACCAAAACAAAAAAAGGAAATGAAGAAGCTCAAGAAAAGAAAAGCAACAACCAACAAAAACATTAAAAATAAAGATAAAGAAAAGGTTTATATTGAGTATTAAAGGAGGCGGAGGGACAGACAAACTGAGGGTAGACCGATAGACTGATGGGAAGGTTGACTTAAAGAAGCTGTGTTAATTAAAGTAGCTGCTAAAAGAAAATACGAACAAGAGACAAGAAAAAGTAAAGAGAAAAAGAAAGGATGATAGACAGAGAACGAAAAGTAAACAACAATAACAACAAAAGACAGTCAATGAAAGAATTACACATTGAATAAGCAGAAGAATACGGCAAGGAAGCAGAAAAGAAAGAACGGGAAGAAGACGGAGAATAGGAAGAAGAATAAGAAGAAGAATACTATAGGAAGAAAACGCAAATCCTAACAATAAGCGAAGGACGGCAAGGAAGAGAAAGAAGGCGCTTCTTCAATGAAGAAAAGTGAAGGAAAAACATTAATTCTTTTCATTCACATTTAAATTCACATTTAAATGACTAATTGATCCTGATTGATGATGATTAATCCTGATTTAAGTTGAGTTCCTTTTGCCACAAAAAAACAGCCCAATCAAGAATGAAAACCACTTCACTTCTAAGGTAAATGAACGACCTTTTGACATAACACTTGACAGTTTCGACAACTTGTTTGAGAAGAAACGAAAACACCACCAAAGAGAAATCTGCAAACTTCTGCAAAGTTACTTTATTCTGCATTAACAGAGTTACAATAACAGAGCGAACGAAATCTAATGGATTCTCCTTTCTGCTATTCGAATGGAGGCATAACGCTCTGGAAATGTCAAAATTCAATAATCGTATATTGAAACCAGTGTTGCCAATTCGATGTGCCATAATTTGGAGAACGACTTTAAAAATTTGTATTCGTCGATTTAATAATAAACAAGTGAAAACAACAATAAATAAGTATCATGTTCTAAATACTATAAATAATGCTAAAAAATAAGTGTATCGATTTTGTTCTTGCTAAACCATTGTTTATTGTATATTCAGAGCGTGTATTGTATATTTTATTGTTGTTGTGTTTGGGTTCTTTGCTCTCCTAGCAAAAATGCATCTAATATTCCGAAAATTCCATTTAACAATTTTTTTTTTTGTATTATTTTGTAAATTTTAATTACTTTTCATAAATTTGTTTGTTTTGATTTTTATGTTGTAATATTTTTATTGTTAGTATTTGTTATTCTAAAGAAAATCATTAGAAATTCCTTAACGTAACGCAATTTATTTCTATGCCTACAACAAGACGAAAATATTCAACGGTAAACAAAACATAGCAGAAAACATGTAAAACATTAAGAAATCCCAATACCAACAACAAATATCGAACTAATAGCAAGTGCATTAACAAGAAATATAAATAGCAACAACAAAAAGAAGAACAAGGAATATCAATACCAACAACAAAAACAGCACCAAGAAATATCAATACCAACAACAAAAACAATAACATGTTGGCTAACTGCGTGGCTCTCTCTCTCCGTCTCAATCTCATCGTCTCTCTCATAAAATACTCATGAAACAACACCAGCTGTTATCGTAACAGTTGAAGTTATGCCTGTTATCTTAACATTTTATGTTATGCTAAGTTAAGTTATGTTATCTGTAGAATTTTTACTCTGTACAGAAATCAAGAGTGTTGTTGCTTCAATTTTTGCCATGATTAACATTTTGTTCAACATTTTGAATTGCTTTTCTTTCAATTTGTATTTTCTTTCCAGAGTATTTCTTTTTCTATTTTTCTTTTTCTTTTTTTCTTCTTGAATTAAGATTATTTTTTTAATTGAGTTGAGTTTAACTCTACTTTGTGTAGTTATTTTTATCTCTGCTTTTGTTAATGTTGTTGTTGTCAGCGTTGTTGTCGTAGGTTCTCTTTAATCTTTAACTGAATTGATTTTGCATACATGTCCATCCATCTGACTGTCAGTCTATTTGATTATCTGTATGTTTGTCTGTCTCTCTGGCCGTATATCGTCGATTCATATTTTGACGCAGCTCTTCGTTTATTCACGTCATGTCCAATTCAATGCTTATGCTTGTTTTTATTAACTCTTTCCACTTCGATGCTCGTTCACCTCCGCTTTCGCACCGCACCCTCGCCATGACACTTCACCACCTCAAAAAAAATCCATGATGTTGCTTAACCCGCTGACTACAATAAACCAAACAATGTTGAAGTTTGTGGTTCGTGGAATAATTTATAAACTGGATTTTTAGCTGTTGGTTTTAAACGATCAACTATTTAAACGAATTTGTAGAAGTTTATGTAGATTAACATAAATTGATTAATTTAATTAGAATTAGAATAGATTATTAGAATAGTTAACAGATAACAATAATAAATACTTTAATCAAAATGTAAGAAAATAAAAAATTCTATATTAAACATTCGACTTAACAACAAACAAAAAAACAAACATAAACCAACAAAAACATAGAATAACATAACATAAACCAACACAAAAATTATAAATGCAAAAAAATTTTAATTTTAAAATCTTAATAATTCAAAATTAATGAAAATTGAAAATGTTAATCTTATAAAATTAATAAACGAAATACTAGAATGAATGAATACAAAATGAATAATTTTTCAATTTTTTAATGAATATGAAATGAATTTTTGTTAAAATGGATTTTTTTGATACATTAAGAAGAAAAAAGCTACAAAAGAAGAAGATGAAAAACAATAGACAATGAAATCTCTCTTCCTCTCCCTCTCTCTCTTTCTCGCCCTCTCTTTCTCTACCTCTCTTTCTCTCCCTCTATTTCTCGACCTCTCTCTATAAACAGAACAAATCACGTAAAGTATTTAGTAGTAATTATTTTTCTCATAACAATTCTAGCGACGAAAAAAGATCCATGATTTATTTATTTATTTTTTTTGTTTTTTATGCTTTTCGTGTTTTTACCCTTATACTTAAAGCTATGAGCTGCCACGTTTTCCTAGCGTTTTTTATCACTATTTTTCAGTGATACTCCTTCGTGAAGTTTTTCTTTTGATCTTTTTTCCGTGTTTCGAAGAGAAGAAGAAGTATCGTCATATTTCTTAAACTTTTTCTTTCTCCTGTTTTGTGTTTCTCACTTAGTGAGAATTTTCCTGCAATGTTTTTCTTACTAATTTTTCTACCTATTTTTCTGTTCTCTCGTTTTATTTTGTATTTTTTACTTGTTTCTTTATTACAGTCTTTTAAGTTTATTTTCTTTTACATTTCTTCTTCTTCGTTTATGTCCTTAAAGTCCTTTACGCTCCTATGCATTTTATTCCGTTTATTTTTATCCTCTTCAGGAATAATATATAATAATATTCGTATATTATCATAACCAGGTGGCTTGAAGTGTCTAAAACCTCTTAGATGATGTATTTGTAAATAGACACACTTAAAGTAATCCAGGCACCGGGGTCAACCCCATTAAAACCCACACCCAACATGATATGCTTTAAGAAAGAACGTAAACATACCCGATTTTACGGATATACGAAAGAACCTTTATTCACCGTTATTAATGACAAATGTAGAATCAATTCTAAACTGATTTCATAAAAGAAATTTCACTAATCTTTTACTCAACTAAATATTTCTAGAATCAGTTATTTAAATTTACTTCAGCCAACCAATGATTTTTTTTAGGCTTCCTCTTCTTCTTCTTCTTATCTAAAACGTTACAATAGACGTCGCATCGCAGTAAAAGACCAACAGACATGCTGTCATTCAGTCAGTCAGACACCGGAATAAAGATTTTTACAAAAACTTCGATCCGATGAACCATGAGGCTGCGAGACGACCTGCGGCGACGCTCCTTTCGCACTCAACGGTCCGTGTCACACTCATCATCAAGATGCGTGTTGAATCGTGGCATGTGACATAAGCCAAAAAATCAAGGTGAGTGATGCACGCATCGTGATGACAAGTGTGGCCATGGCCAACGGCACTTTATACTTAAGAACAACAACAACTACTGAGTGGCGCTTGTATGGTAGCCGGATAAAATATTAAAAGAAAGATGGAACGAAAGGACGAAAGGAGGAACGAGTAGAAGGAAGGAAGGAAGGTAGGAAGGACAAAAAGATGAAGGAGTGGAAGGAAGGAAAAACGAATGGCAGAAGGAGTTTAAAGAAAGAAGGAGGAAAGAAAGAAAGAGCGGTAGGAAGAAAGGAAGGAGGAGGAAGAAAAGCAGAAGCAGTTTATTAAAATGCCTGCCTACTTGCTTGACTGTGTAACGGTAAGAAAAAGTAAGGAAAAACCGCGAAAATGCGGCAAAAAACGGCAAGTGTTGCCAAGTATTATGGAAAGTTTCTTATAATGTTCTTGCGGTTGTTGTTGTTACTGTTTCCTTCACTGAAGAACGTACCAGAGGCACATGTAACAAAGTTGAAACTCTGGAAGAAGAGAGTTTTGCTGAGAGAGAGAGAAAGAAAGTGAAGTAAAGAATGCGTTAGAAAAGGAAGTAGAATAACAGCGGCATAAATAAGCAAAAAGTAGCAGAACACTTTGTGTTGTATGCTTTGTGTATTTGAATGGAGGCTTGCGTATAAAAGAGAACTCGAGCGTATTTAATTAATTATTAACACCGAGTAGCTGTGTATTCGGATTACGTGAGACATCATGAAAACCGTTCCATTCATTTTTATAGTCAACGATTTTGCATAATTGAGTAGATGACAATGGAATGGTAACGATGCAGCGAAATACTGCGGTAAACAAGATGTGGAATATTTGGTCCATCTTAATACGTTTTTTATCTCCAAGAACTACGTCTATCCTCCAGCTCCACGGACTGTTTATATATCTCAGTTTTCTTTTGCTCTTTCTTTCTTTCTCTCTTTCTTTCTTTCTGTATACATTATGTTTGTACAGTATTACAGTATTCGCAATTCAAGGTCATCGAAATTAACCGGTCCAACGATTGAAGTTTATAGTGATATCATAGAAGCGAAACACTTTACGTGAATGGAGTTAACAGGAAAAACCCAAATATACTTGAACTTATAGACAAAAGAGGTCTTAAACATAACTTCTTTAGATGTTCTCACTATAAATGTTTTTATATTCTTAGCTATGTGCGGAATCTATGTTGATACAGTGATGACGTAAATCCATGGCCCTCGTTCCTATTTTTTGCCTATCTACCAGTTCAAAAATCGCATTATTTCCCTAACAACTTACGTCTATCTTCCCATATTTAAATTTCTCATGTTTTAACCTTGAAATATCAAATGTAAATGTAAATGTTAATAAGTTAATACATATTTATACTATACTAGAGTAACCCTGCCCGCGTTGCTGGACAATACAATAACATACGTTTACGTCTTTGTATTAAAAATTAAATTTTCTAGAAAGAATAGACATTTTCCTGAAAAAGAAGTGCAAAATAATATAAATTTTTTAAAGTGAGAACATCAAAAAGAAAAAAATTTATTGCAGAGCTTGGTGGTAAACGACATTTTTAGTATTGCCATTTTCACAAAAAATGAATAAAGACGACGGCTTCCCAACACGTGAACATGCAACATACAGTTGACCGTGTGAAAATACAGGAAATTCTAAATTTATTCCGCAAACTTGTATTCGTAGAAATTTTTCGATGTTTTTTTTTTTATAAACCATCAGTGAAAGTAGACCTTTCCAACGCATGTACTCGTTTGAAAATCGGTTGAGTGGTTCTCGAGTTATAAAATCACGAACATAGGGCAACTCATTTTTATATATATAGATTACAGAATTGTTAATAGTATACATTCTACAGTTAAATTTAAAACTTCATCGTTTTAGTCCGGTTCTGCAAATTATTAAGATAATCCAACAGAATTTGTTCCCTACCCCGTGGTTATGCTATCGAGCAAAACTTGGTGGGAAATTACTCTCATTTTTGTGATCGGAGTCCGTGCAAAAAGAGTGGTTACGCTTGTGCTTGACCCACGATTGCTTTCTTCAAAAATATATATTTTTTCTCACCTTCAACAGCAACCCGTCTACTACACAAATGAAAAACGTATTATTTGCGGTGTAGTTTTCGACGCGATGGAAGACCAAATGTTTATATTAATTGAAATCTGCTTAACATATATAAAGGCGTAATATTTTGGAACGATAATCAGAGGAATATAATTGATAAATTTATCAGCACTTTATTGCACTCTTCAGTACTTTTGTGAATATTGAGACTAAGCAACACCGGTTTGCTTGGTGTCCTCGGTGTACGCTAGACCGAGTTTTCGTGCTCGGTGTGAGAGAATGATGTTGAGAACAAAAAAATATCCCATTCTCTCTTTTACTTGCCAAGCAAAACTCGATAGCATAACCACGGCCCTACAAACCGAAAGATGGACTGCTGATGACGTTACTGATGACCTACTTAAGTTTTCCTGAATTCAAGGCGATGATAAAACCAACAACACATCAAACATAAATAAGAAAAAACTAATAGCAAATAAAAACCAACAAGAAAATCGCCAGATACGATATAAAAAAAAATATGTCACACACCGGATTCTGTCTGGAGAAGTATAGAAAAAAGAAGAAGCAGCATAATGTTGATATTCATTGCAATCACTTCTTTTTTGTTGTTGTTGTAGCATTTCTTCTTCCTGTTGTAGTTTCTCTGTATCAGACGTTGTTGTTGTTATTGTTGGTGTTGGTGTTGCTGCTTCTTCTGTCATCGCTCCTAATTTAGAGTGAAAATGAAAAAAATTTCATTGATTTTCCTAAAGGGAATTCAAGTGACGAACGGTAGCTATGTACGTAGAATGGCAACACATCATTGATACCAGCCAAGTCGCGTCGTGCCCCACGCCTCGCTTCAACCTGCATACACAAACTCATTCAAGCTTTCGTTCTTTTCACAGTCGGTTGAATTTATTGCAATTCCATGGTGCGGACAGACAAATAAGCGGAGAGAGAGACAAACAGACACTCGGAAAGACATGCATACAAACTGCCAAACAAACAAACAGACAGACAGACAAACAGTGTTGCCAACTGCATCACTTTAAGCCTCAACACAGACCGACAAACATGAACTACTGAACAACTGAACCGAGTTTCATTTTTTATGTAAATTAGTTTGGACGTTTTTCATTTATTATTGTTGTTGGTGTTGTTTTGTTGTTGTTATTCTCGTCATTGTTGTTGTTCCTTTTGTTATTGTCACTGTTGCTTTCTCGTTCTTCTTTTTTTTTTTGCTTGCTGTTCATTTGTTCCTACTTTTATTATTTTTTGTTGTTCGTGTTGTTGTTGTTCGTGTTATTATTATTGTTCTTCGTATTGTTATTATTGTTGTTTTTTCCACTGCTGTTGGTGTGGCGGCTGCGACAAAAACTACGACCACGTCTGCATTTATTCATTCGGCAGAAGCTCCGTTTTCTGTTTGTAGTGTTGTATATACAATAGTTTTTTTATTGGTTTTGTTCTTTTTTTTTGAAATTTTTCTGTTTTACGTATTTTATCCTTGACTTTTTTGCCTATTTGAAGCTTTATAGATATTTGCAACTCGAGCATCGTAACCGAAGCATAAAAAGTGTCATTCTCTGGATTTGGCATTGGATTTGATTTGCTTGGAATTCGCCACCGGCTACAAGCTTCATTCCAGCTAAAAGTTTACCATGTAACTACGAATAACATGCATTTAAAGTGAAAAATTACATTTCAAAGTAAAAGTTTTAAAAAGAAAATATTAACTTTAATATAGCATAAGCATGAAAGGTTTTCGAATGCTTCACAACTCTGGACGAATGAAAACAATAACAAAACCAATAGTAACAACAACAAAGCCAACAAACTAAAAACAAGTGGATTTTGACTCACAGTTCAAAAAACGCAGCGACTGCAATTCTTTAGCAGAAGCCGAGCACTTTTTTTGCATTGCATGTTGGCGGCGCTGCTGCTCGAGAGTAATGAAGAAAATCCCATGCACGCGAAACAACGAACACAACAAAAACGACGGGGAACACAACAAAAACGACGGGGACAACAACACGCCACGATAACACTGCGAGGAAACCAAAAAAAATCTCAACAACAAATTCGCACAAGGTAACCGTTGAAGAAGTGATGATGATGATACGCGTTGTAAAAGCAGAAGCTGAGGTGACGACAGCTTCAGCGACGGATGCGTTATCGTTATCTGTAAAGGATATACAAGGAGTTAAAAGTATTCACTGGATATCAACGCAAACTTCACACAAATTATTACAGAAAGGACGAACACGACGACGACGATGATGATGATGACACGAACGACAGAGACGACAACGAAGACGATGCTATCGACGATTCGGACGACAGAGACGAAGACGAGCACGAAGACGAAGAAGATGTTGATGTGGATTTTGATGTTGAAGGTGATGTTGATGTTGATGATATCGTTGTTGTTGTTGCTGCTGATGAAGACGACGACGATTGAGGAGGCGATGGTGTTAAAGACGACGTGGACAAAGACGGAAGCGGTGACGGCGATGCAGTTGAGGCCAAATACAAGGAACACGCGCTGGACGACGTCGACGAAGGAAACGCAACAGAGCCCGATTTTGCGAGCGCCGAATGCGGTGTAAAGTATGGCATGGGAACGTTTTGACGTTCAACTTGTTGTTGTTATTGTTGTTATTTTCATTCTTTTGATTTTCTTCACGTTCTATTCAAGTTTCCTCAGTTTTCTGTTTACCTTTTTGTTTTTCTTTTGTGGGTGTCCGATGGAAAGAGAACATAAACTGAGAGCGCTCGAACGTGCGCTCGTTTAGCTTCGTGTAATGTTCGGCAAGGAGTAAAAAAAATCGACTGCAGGAAGAAGAAGAAGAAGCGACAGCAGCTGCTTGTATACGCGTTTCAGGGAGTTGGTTTTCGCATTTTTTCGCACATTTTTATCGTGTTGCGTAGGTTTCTATTGTTTTCTTGTATTCATTTCCATCACTCCTACTGTCGATTTCTATGGATTTTTCACAGATTTCCAGTCGTGCATTTAATTTACATTTAATTACAATAAACAGAAACCGTAACCGTAACCGTAACCGATCGAAGTGCTACACTTCAAATGGCTGCATACAAACAAAGCAGTTTCTACGAGCGAAATATTTTTACCTTTTCAGTGTACTTTTTGAATATTTTATTAATTTTAACACCTTTCTTTTACTATGTTAAGACACACAATTTCAAGTTTTAAAACCTTTGAATTTAACTGCAGACACAACGACGTCGACACTAACGACTTCATTCACAGATGACTGAAGAAAAACTACTCTGCCCCAACAGTAGTTGTTGTTGCCAGGCCGCCCGTTGGGCGTTCATTCTCGTTCATTTCACGGTTCTCTCTCTCGCTCACTTTCTCACTGCATTCGTCGTTGTGTTGTTGTTCCTACTACATTCTGCAGAGAACAGTCTCATCGAAGAGAACAGAAACAATCCATTGAACAACAGCCATTCAACATGTGGATTTTCTTCATTTCGCTTACGAAATTGAGAGCACTTTCCACTCTTCCACTGAACATTCTGAACATTTTCTCTCTGAGAGAATTTACCCGAAGTGGCTTCGGCAGCTACTTGCCGGCACGTAAATGGCTAGACCACATTCCCAACCAGTCCTCCATACGATTTCTATAGGAATTTACTGGCCGGCCAAGCTTGGCAAGTTACTGGCCAAGCCGCTTGGCCAGTAAAATCATTCATTCGGCTGTTCCGAAGTGATTTTCTGGAATTTTTGCTGCATTTCATTCCACGGATTTCCACGATTGGAAAGTGGCGCAGGTTGCAAAAACTGTTGTTTGTTTTCTTTGCAAGAAAAGAGATGCCAACGCTTCATTTTATATATTTTATTTTTAAAGACAGACAGACATTATATGTCTGTATGTCATAAACAGACAGACAGATGGATGGATGGATGAATGACGCAACAGAAGAGATTTAATTTAGCTGGCCAACGAAAAAGAAACAAAAGCAAAAAATCCATTACAATAAAAGCACCTGCGTTTCTTGTGCAGTTAAAATGAATTCTTGCCAACTGTCAACACCGGAAGTGAAACGCACAAACACACAAACAAACGAACATCTGTCACAAGCAGGTGAAGAAAACGAATGAAGCAAAGTAAACGAATGAAGGTAAAAAAAACTTCAAGCATCTTAAAATTGCTTCAACATGTTCAACACATAAGCAAAGAAACAGAAAAGCACACACACACACGTACACACAAGCATGCACACATTCGCACGTTCTCTCTCGCTCTCTCACACATTCTGCAGAAATTAATCAGAATTTCAATCAAACACGTTATAAAAGCTCAGATTTGAAATGACTGCAACAAAAACAGCAAGTACTTCAACAACATCATCATGAATTGAATGTGGTGAAAGAGGAGGAAAAAAGACGAGAAAAGACGAAATAAAAATATAAAAAAACAAATAAAAAGTCGTTGTTCAGCATCATCATTTAAACATTTCCGGTAAAATTTTGAGCTCTACACTTGAGTAGGGTATAAAATAGAAATGAAAGTAGAGCGAGGGAATAAAAGCGGTGAACCTGGTGAAGGGGTGGTGAACGATTGTAGAGAACCGAAGGGCAACAAAGTCGGAATCACCAAATGACTCAAACATGAAGCAACGACTGACGTAAGCATCAAGAGCCTCAGGCATCAATAGATTCAAGCATCACCTGGATTAAAGAACAACTGACAAGACCTCAACTGACTGAGACATCCACCGACTCACATATGAAGGAACGACTGACGTTGGCATCAATTGACGTAAGCATTAAGTGACTCAAAGCATCAACTGCCGTAAGAAGTGATCAAGCACCAAGTGATCCAAGTGGTCATCACCTGCCTCAGATTTCAACTCACTGAAGCATCTCATCACCGAATGACATCGTGATTGATCAGCTGATCCAAGCACAACCTGAGTCATGCATCATCTGAATCTGATATTTGATTCAGAGCAACTGAAGCATAGATTTTCATTCTTTGAATGTATCCACTCCTCCAGCCAGTCACCCAACCCACTCAACACATCGCAGTCTCCGTTGAATTTATTTTAACTGAACTTCTTCTCGGTAGAGAATTCGTTGATATCATTGCACCTGCACGATTTTTGTCAGTGATGTATTCATCAGAATAACATCAGGACATCACAGCAACATGCCATCACAGCATCGGGTCATCACAGCATCGGGTCATCACAAGGATCAGCGTTCATCCTTACTTCCTTACTATATCATTGTTTATATTGTTGTTGTTGTTATTGTTGTTGTTGTAGTTGATGTTGTTGTTGCTATCGTTGTTCTTGTTTCTAACTCTACTTCGTGGCTGATGATGCTCCATGCAACTTCTTCTTGTTATTATTTCTTGCATTGCATGGTGTACAGTGTTTATAAAGCTTCAACAGTGCAGCATCAACAACAAACACAACAACTACTAGATTTACAACAACAACACCAACAACAACAGTAACGAAGAAAAGCATTAGGATCCTAATAAAAATGAAATTGATGTAGAACAATATATGTACGTGCACAACAGCAAAATGATGGATGTAGAATGAAGGACGAGTGAAGGCAGACGAGTGACGATGGACAAAGAAGGATGCTGAAGCTACGAGAGATGAGAGACGAGCTACGAACGACTGCGACAGATACAAACAACACATCGAAACAACTTTCAAGTATGCTGCAATGTTTGAATGTCACCAACTCTGTCGGCTTTGTTAACTGGCAGCAAGATTGAGTGTCTGATTGACTAACCAACTGATTCACTGTGCAAACGAATGCGTTTGAATAGATTCACACTTGTATTTTGTTTCAATCGCGTACATGCATGGATTGAATTCACTTCGGATTGTTTTGTCAAACAGCTGAGATTCGAATTCTTTTCTTCCTATTCAAGAAGTTTTTCATTATTAAATATTTTTACATTTTTTGCCTTTCAGCTTATCTTGTGCCAAACCAAAAGTTATTAAATCGTTCAGCGTAGAGTGGAAATCAAAATTCCACTCTGATAACATGCGGGACATCATCTTGGAATATAGAATGAAATTCCTTTTACGATGTCGATGATGTGGATGGACGACGTGAGTAGTTTTTGCCGTCGCCGTCTTCGGTGAGATGCCTCGATTAATTAAATTTCATGTCAAATATTCTCATCGCATTCAATTAAGTTTATTAAACTCATTAGAATTAAAATTCATTAGAAATGAATTCGGAAGAATCTATCACTAATAAAGACAAAAGCAACAACAAGAAAAATTAAGTCTACAAAAGAACTATAATGATAAACCACTGACAGGTTTATAAACTGACATAAAATGACAGAGCGACCGATAAAGTAACCGATTGATAAACTGATCAATTACACTCAATTACAGAGTGATTTTTGAATTTAATCACTCACTCGAGACAAGATATATTTACATGACCCCTTCCGCGCGTCACTGTGTCCCTGTCTTTCGTCTCTGATGACCACCATCTGTCACTTTAAAACTGGTTTTAAACTTTAATGACAACCTACTTAAATATCTATTATGAGCTTTTGCCTTGTTTTCGACTTTTTGTGTAGAGTACTTATATAGAACTTTGTTTCAGAACTTTTCTGTTGGCGTTCTAACAAACTTCATCTTTTTCAAGTTGTCAAAAGTGAGAGAAATGAGTACCGGAGAGAGTGAAGCATGGAGCGCTGAAAGTTTGGACCTCGCATCAGTCGATGGGACAAAACTTGACATGCTAATAAATTATGAATCTCTAGCAATTCATTATCAAATGTTTTGCTCAGAGTGGAGTAGAATAGAGCAGAGTTGAGTTGTGTTGGGTTGGGGTGGGTATGGATTGGGTTTGGATCGAGTTTGGGTAGGATTTGGGTTTGGGTTGGGTTTGGGTTGGATTTGAATTGAGTTTGGTTTGAGTTGAGTTGAGTTTGGTCTGAATTGAGTTTCATTGGATTTTGTGTGAGTTGAGCCCTTAATAAATTTTTCTGCATTATGGAAAACCAACAGACCGCTTCTAAAGAGGGAAAAAGAGCGCAATTCTGGTTTGCTGACTTTTTATGTCACTTTTACAGATATTACGCAATATTACGCAAACAAACTTACAAATTATACTCAAGAGAGTTTTTACGATGCTTTAGAGAATGAGTTCGACAGAGTTTATGAGTGACTAGAGAAGAAGAGAGTACTGAGATCACTGAGATCTGAGAGATCACTGAGAGTAGCTATGAGTGTATTCATGCAATTCATATAATAATACAACATACTCACAAAAGACTCCCATAATGCAGAGTATAACAGCTGAAAATGGTCATTTATGGAGAATGAAAGTATACCATCTACAAAAGATATCCGATTTTTAGAAATTTTGCTTCTAATAAATCTACTTTGGCCATTTTTCATAAATATTTCGGTATCTGTTCTTCTTCAGATATCTTCTACTTCTTATATTTGTTAATATTACTATTATTATTAGTTTTACTGTTGTTTTATTGGTTCCTTTTATTATTTTGTTAGATTCTTCATCAGTGTCATCATTGTGAATATCCTCGAAATGTTCAGCTAATTTTTAAGCTAATTTTCTGCTGTTTGGTTCATGTTGTCTTATACTCTCTGGCATCTATTCTTGAGTCCCAGACATCCAACGTCCATCCATCTCATTAACAATTGCTGAGTCTTGAATAATAATAACAACAACAACAGTAACAACATCGCCGTTGGCGGCTTGTTAATGTCACTGCTGCAACAGAAGCAGCAGCAGCTGCAGAATCAGCAACAACAGTCACAACAACGACAACATTCTGCAGATTTTAATTGTTGTCCATCCACATCGTTGATTACTTGCTGCTAACGGTAATTTAAATTAAAATTCTACCGTGTATGCCAGCATGTTGTTGTTGTTGTTATTGTGTGTAGTCGTAGTAGTAGTAGTAGTTGTTGTTGTTGTTGCTTAGCTTGAGACACTCTTCGACCGGAAACGTGCATGTGAATTATTTCGTCAACTGCAATTAGCCGTTATAATTGCCGATTTAATTGCCGCTTGTAGCGCATGCAGACGCATTCGATTTAATTGCGAGCGCTTGAGGATGGACGAAGAGACGAAACGAAGCAGCAACAGCTGTGGGTTAAACGCTCCTTTACTTCACCAAATGTGATGTGATAAGATTATGACTGTGATTGAGATTGTGATGTGATTGTGACTTATGTATGTTTGTAGCATTTTTCATGCATCCTAAAAGTACGCAACACCTTTGAGGGAACTTTGAGGATACGCTTTTTAAATATTTCAATACTTTCTACAAATTAGCACTAAAAAACACACACCACGTAGTTTGCAAATTACAACACATACACGCACAAACATAGAGCCACACACGCACACATAAACAAACAAACACAAGCACAAACAACAAACATGGCCGACTGCGCTTCCGCTAACGAGTTCTGCTTGTTCTTGTTATTCTTCTTGTTGTGCCTTTTTACGGTGCGTTTACGAGTTGATAGAGACACACACTGAAAGCAAGTAAATACACACTCACCTCCTCCCTCTCTCTCACACACGCACACACACATGCACACACATACTCACACACACGCCAAGTAAAATGAAACCAACGCTTCGTACAACGTTTATTTGTCTTTTTATTTGCTTTTTTATTGTTTTACAACAATTTGAAGTGTGTTTGTTTTTCAAAATTGAATAAAATATGTACTAATAAACTTTAAATGTTGATTTTTCTTTCTTTCTTATTTGTTTCTTCGTTCTTTTTGTTTGTCGTTGTTGTTGTGTTATTCACCATAGGATTCACCATAAATAATCAACACTTGCTTTTGAATTGTCTGGTGGCTGAAAAATAAATACAATTTATTATTTATTCTTAAGATAACTAAAACAACAACAACAACAACAACAACACTGTTCACAATAACAGATGCGAGTGCAAAGAAAGGCGAAGAAAAACCGTTATTCTGAGTTCGCTCATAAAGTGTTGGATTAGAATTTAGTCACTGCTGCTTCTGCTTGTTGTGTGGTTTTTAGTTGTTGTTCTTGATCTTTTTTTGTAGTTTTTCAAGTGGTTGCTTATAATATGACCAGAAGAGCAGCAAAAAGCAGCAGCACCGCCACCACCATCAAAGACAATAAAAACGCCATGTTTTTATGAGCGAACAACAACAAGAACAGCAACAATAACAACAACAACAAGAACACATTAAAGATGGCTGCCGCAGTGAAGAGCATCAGTTTGTTTAGCTTGCGGTGTGATCACATGTGAGACCCTCTGAAATATTTTACCGTTAAATGGAAAGCGGTGAATATCTTGCTGTAGTTGTTGTTGTTCTTCCTATTGTTATTGTTATTGTTATTGCTTTGTTGATGTTTACCCTTTTTTTTTCTAAGATTGTTTACGATGCCATTAATACCAATTAAAGTGTAGACAGAGAGACAGGAATAGAGAGAGAGAGAGAGAGACGGAGAGAGGGAGAGAAAAGCAAACATATAGGGGGGAAAAAAGGAGAGGAGTGGGAGTGATGAGTAGTGTCTGCTAACAAAGAAGAGTGCTAGGAAGAGAGCGTGGAAATGAGTAGAGGAGAACGTAAAAAAATACTCATCATGTGAAAGATATTTAATCCTCGAATTTAAAAGAAAACTACTGAAAGTATTTCTCAAAAATGTTATCCACTATTAATTAAAATAAAGTATTTAAATATTATCATATGAGAATAAAAACAGAAGATGAGGACAACAAAGAAAGAATAATGTGTGTATGTGTGTGTGTAAATATAAATACATGCTTGCGTCCAGATGTGTTTGTAAAAAGCACGTACGTCCGCAGCGCAGTTGTAAGTGTTGCCAACCTCATCGTTAAGCTTGCTTTTTATTGATGTTGAACCAAAATTGTTGCTTCTTTTCGTACAAAGCAACGTCATTGTATTCGTTTGTGGTCGTGATGGTGTACGTGAGATTACTGGTGAATGGGGCTGTGGGGTGTTTCGACGAATGACTTCATAAAATATTAACCCAAAAAAAAAACAAACAGCAGCTGAAGAGATTTTTACTTCCTGTGAATTTTTAAAATTGACATTTTTTGCGGTCATTAAAACTGATTTTATGAAGTGCAGAAAAAACTGTTATTATTATTGTTATTGTTATTGCTACTTCTGCTACAGACATCATTCTTATGTTCTTTTAACGAACGAAACACTCCAAAGAAAGAAAGAAAAGAAAGTAAGGGAAAAAACAGAATTACGAACGTTTTTAAGAAAATAAGGATTTCGTAGGTGTTTGAAGTCTAGACACAGAGAGCGCCCACAAACTACAAACAAGAACAACTAAAGTGGTTGCTTATATGCGGAAAATGGAAAGCAATTAAAAGGAAAAATAAAAACATAACCATCATCATTATTCTCAATATTCTCAATAAGAACAACAACGATAGTGAGAAAAAATCAGAGAAACATCTACGTTGTCTCTATAAAAAGACAAGAACAACAACAATATTCCAGAAAGTAGCATCTGGAGCACCAACAACAACAACAAATACTCGTATATTCATTATTATGAGCAGGAAGAACAGAAACTATAACAGAACAACAAAAACAACACGAGGAACACTCTAATAATACTAAAAATAAAGTTACACAAACAAGAATCAGAAAACGGTAATAATAATAATAATAATATTGATTATGATGATGACGATATTGAGAATAATAGTAATAATATTGATTATAATGATGACGATATTAAGAATAATATAAATAATATGATAACAATAATAATAATAAACAGTTGCATGGAAAAATTAAATATTTAAATTTTCGTTGTATTTGTTTTCGTTCACTTTATTACATGTTTTATTTGCTTTAGTTTTCAGTTGTTTCTTCTATTCACACTCTACTTTGATCTCATCCCGTAGTTCATTGTTGTTGCTGTTGTTGTTGTTGTTTTATTGCCCAAACACACGAAGGTATCCCTCATGCATTCCTTGTTAGCGTTGTTGTTGTTGTCCTTGTTTTACATAACCGACTCATCGTTCGCTGTTCACGATGTTGTTATTCGTCTGGTTGTTGTTATTATTCGTTGTTGCTGTTATTATTCAGCTAGTTGCAGTTGTTTTTGTTGACACTAATTTGTTGACACTTTTTTGAGTACATATTTTCTTTCTTATTGTTTTTTTTTTTTTTGTTTCATTTCATTTATTTTTTATATACAATAACTCATGTTCTTTATTTAATTTTATAACTTATTCCGCTATGTTTTGCGGTACTCTACTGGAACTGTTTTTTATTATCACTGTTTTTAGTTTGATTGAACTTTTACAGTTGTTTTTACATTTGAAAATTTATGCTAAACAAACAAGTGTTAAATACTCGTGTATAAATTTGTTTTTTATTGTTTTTGTTTTTCAAAATAAAATCTAAACTTAATGACGCGCTACGCACTTCTAAATTGGAAGTTTATATTCTACAGGATGTGAAAAACACACAAAAAATTAAGAATAAAAACAAATTCCTTGCGTAACCTTTAAAAAGAAAACAACACTTGAGCGCAGAGGAAAAAGAAATCAAAATTTTGTCCATTGCGATCAGCGTTTTTATTTCCACTTCCTTGCTGACACCCTGTATGTTGTATTTTCAAGCCATCAAATGCATTCATGCGTATTTTATAATAAAATTTGTTATTCTACAGTAAAAAGCTGCAAAAGTTTGCATTTCATTTTATGTTTAGAGCAATTGTTCGGTAGATTTCTGTAATAAAGGAAAGAGTAAAAGAAAGTGATAGATAGAGAGTAAGATTGGGTAACTTTATGCATTTGTTACGACAGCACATTCTTTTAGTGCACCTGAAAATTTATATTCTTGACCTTGGTTGGAGTAGAGTAGAATAGAGTCTCCTCTCTTTCACTCCTTCTCCTTCGGTTTTTCCCACCCCGTAACTATAACGATAAAAGTGCGCATTTCGAAATTTATATTTTGCACGCTGAGATAATAAAATAAACGCAAACTGATAATACAATCCTTTCAAACGGCAATGCAGCCACCACCACGCAGTGCACTTAGCTTAGCTCGGACACACTCCCATCCATCCAATGCATCAACCTTTCCTTCGATCTGCTTGCTCTCCTCTCGCCGTTGCCATTACTGTTTGTGCTCTGCATAAGTTTGTTTTTTCATGCTGTTTCATGCATGTTTCTCTATTTTTGTAGTATGTAATCTTATTTAGTATTCTTTACTTACCAATTTTACTACTGTTTTTACTACTACTATTAATTTTACTACTCTTAA
Organism: Myopa testacea; assembly: GCA_949629155.1. Classification (NCBI taxonomy): domain Eukaryota; kingdom Metazoa; phylum Arthropoda; class Insecta; order Diptera; family Conopidae; genus Myopa; species Myopa testacea. The sequence goes on along the minus strand of OX451345.1, from coordinate 30,554,591 downwards.
TATTCTTCCTAATTTTTTTATACTTTTACGTTTACATTCTTTATATTATTTTTAGTAGCATTATAGTACTAAATATTTAGAATAAGTCTGAATAAATGTAGTACTAAGGATTAGTGATACATATTTTCAAAACTATTTTCGATATATTGTATTTAGTATCATTATATAATAGTAATCCTTTTAGTACTATTTTTGAATATTTTATATTTTGACTGTTTAACTACATATTTTAACATATCATTTCATTACATTGTCTCTTTTGGTATTATTTTAATACTCCTTTAGAACTATTTTAGTTCTGAACTCATAAGTCATAACTTTGAACTCATTATTTAGTACTTTTTTAGTAATATTTGTCGTACTGTTTGTTATACACTTTCAGTACTATTTTCTCCCGTACAATTTACACTACTATTTTACTACTTTGTCTAATACCCTTTCAATTTTTATTATTCAAACCAAAAATATAACTTTTACTCCTTTTTCTCACTAACCTTCAATGAAACTCTTCTACTCTAGTGGATTGGAAAATACATATCTAGCTTGATGAACTCAGACGAGCTGCTCAGACTGGCTCGAGGCTGGCTAAGCCGTCAAACGGAAACGGAAACGGAAATAAGCACTCGCACATTTCCATTCTAAAAAAACACCGACAAAAACAACAACCACCACTTCGGACAATAGAACTCCGATGCTTTGAAGCCCTGCCTTCGGTGCTTTGCTCATCTTTTCCCCATATACAACCCCTTTACATCCGCTCTTTTCCTATTTTTCTATTCATTCCACTTTCCTCCCTGTTTCATGGACGTCTCCCTCCTCTCGTCCTCTCCATAGTTAATCTTTCGAGTGTATAGAATGGTTTTTTCATTTCCTTCCTTTTCGAACTCTCGTATTTCAATCTATTTATTTTGCATTTCGTTCAACGAATGCAACGAAAATTTCAATTCGAGTTCCGTTGAGATTTTCTTTTGTGATTCTTTTTGCAACTTCAAAAAAACACCTCATCTAAAATATCACATCGTAGTTTTTCAAATATTATGCTTTAGTTGGAAAAGGAAAAGGATTTCGTTTAATGGAAGAACCAATTTTTCAAGAAGAAAAATTTCTAAAATTTACTTTTCTAAACATTTTTTATTATTTTAATATTTCAATAAAAAATACAATACAAATTTCGCAATAAAATGAAAAATCTATTATGAATTATAAAAGAGTTTTGAGTTTTCTGGATCAGATTTTAATTACTTGTATCATTTTCCAACTTTGAATGGAATGAAAAGATTTTTAGTCCTGTGTTTTGTAAAGACGCAAGGATGTCAGCAGCATATCGTTGTTGTGTTTGTTATTGTTGTTCCTGTTGAATCTTTTTAATACACTTCCTGGAGTTGTGCCAGGAGATGGTTGCTTGATTTAAAGTATATCCTGGTAATAAAAAGTACAACTACATAGCTAAACAAGTGTCATTGCTGTCGTTTTGTAGTTGTTGTTGTTGTGAGTGATGTTAAACGCCATCTGGATATACACATGTATGTATATACGAGTACTATAGACATCATGAAATTTAGTTGTAAGCGACAACGATATATTTTAAGTCAGGATATCACGATACACGGACCCACAAACAAATAAAGAGACAGACAAACAAATGGACAGCCAGGTAGAAAGACAAATAGATAGACAAAGAAAGAAAAAAAAGAGGGTGAGAGAAAGGAGAGTGAAAGGGGGAGACAGAGAGAGGTAAGGGCAGATAATATATTAAGTAATTGCTCAAGTTGATATGCTGCATTTAATATATTTATATGTATTCTCTCGTATAGATGTGTTTTTCCTACCATCTCACCCTTCCATCTCACACTTCTCCCTCTCTCTCTGTCCCTCTGTCTCTCACTCTGTCTCTCTCTCTCTTTGTCACTCTATCTGTTTTTCTGTAACTGTAGTTTAGTTTAGTTCAATTATTGTACGAAACGATTTGTATCTTTGATGTAAATAATTACAGCGATTATCTGTTTTGTTTTTATTTGTTAAGCTTTTCTTTTACTTTTATGTTTTCCATTGTTTAGATAAATATTTTCGGATGATCCTTTGGATGTTTGAATCAAGAGAAATGGAATTTCTTTCTCTAAACTGCCAGCTGTCATCTGTCATTTGTACGGTGTCATTTCTCGTCTACGAGCATCTGTCATTCCTTTAGACGAGAAGGCATCTACGTCATTTTCATCTTAATTTCATCCTCATTTTCGTCGTCTTTCGTGTTTCTCTTCATCATCGTCTTCATTTCGTCATTCATCGTCGACTTAGTTTAATTTTCTTTTTATCTTTATCTGCGTCTTCGTCATCATCGTCATTTTCATCGTCATATTCTTCGTCTTATCTTATTTTTTTTAATCTTTGTCTTCATCGTCATCTTCTTCTTCGTCTTTATCTTCGCCATTCATGATAATTTTCCATCATTACTAAAAATCCACTCACTGTACACCTAAAACTCTTATTTCCCACCCTCTCTCTCTCTCTTTCCCTCTCTCTCTCTCTCTCCCTCCCTCTCTCTCTCTCTCTCTCTCTCTCTCTCTCTCTGTCTCTCTCTCTCCCTCTCTCTGTCTCTCTCTCTCTCTTTCTTTCAATTTAATAGTCGAGTTGTTGAGATTTTCAGAGCAACTGTGAAGTGATTCTTTAAGGTTTTTATCTTTAACAAAAATGACAGTGACAGCAACAGCAGACTGAAGTCAAAGTTGATGAGATGAAGAAGAGAAGGAGGAGGTGGCGGGGAGGAAAATGAGGAGGGGATGAAAACTAGAAGGATGGTTAAAGATTGGTAAACAGTTGTTGGGTTTGAAGAAGAATTTTTTGCATTTTTATGAGGATTTTATGTCTTAAGGACATCTGTACAAAAATTTGTCATCATTTCTGATGATTTCTTTTCTGTGGGTTGTCAGCACCGACAAAACAAGTCCCATGTCAAAAATAGAAACGGCGAAGATTGGCGAAAGGTAACGAAAAAGAGGTAGGGGAAAGTAAATAAGATTTAAGTTTAAACATAATAAGTTTTCAAATATTATCTATAGAAAAACTTGATAAAAAATACAAAGGAAATTCATAGAATCCAGCGATTACCACGACATCGCTTCCTTGAGTGAGCAGAGTAGTCAGAAATATATAGAGGTGGGCCATCGGTTGGTTTCTTTTTGAATTAAATAATTAAGTTAAACAGAATTGAATAATTCAAAAAGAAGCCACTCATTCACTCACCCTTGATTTCAGTATAAAATCCTACCAACAAAATGTTCATGTTCCATGCATCCACACATCAAGACATCCGCTTCGGAGTCCGTTCGTAGAGAAGTGAAAAGTGATGCAACTCAAGTCATTGCAGTTTTGTTTTCTGTTTCTTTTCCCAGCGAGAGAAATGCGCTGTTTCAGTGAAATAAGCTGACGTTGAGAAAACGTTTCTTTTTTCCTTACACGATTAAACGAAGCCAAATTTGGCCAAAACAAATGTGACTTTCGTTAGCGTTAAACAAATAAATTTCTAGTGATTTGTTTATGTCACAGATTTGCACCCAGCAGCCAACAGCAGCAGCTGCTGTGTAATTCCTGTTGTTGCTGCTTGTTTTCAGATTGTATTCTAGAGCGGATTATTTTTATATTTCATATATGTATGTATGAATGGATGTGTACAATACATTATATTGGTTTTTGTTGGCTTTAGTGTTTTTTCTTTTCGTATTTTTTTTCCAATTTCTTTATGGAAATTAAAAGTTTATTCTAATAAAGTTGTCTTTAAAAATTGTTTTAAGAAAAATTACAAACAATGAAAAACTTTAAATCAAAAATCTGATCAGAGCAGAAGAATAGCTAAACGCAACGCAGATCAAAGACGCACAAAAATGGAGTAAAACTTCCGATGAATTGTGAAAATGACAAGCAAAATATCAGGCAAACTAAAAGACATCCATTTCTGTTATCCTTCCCCTACTCTTTCCTCACTCACTGCGCCTCATCATCATCACATCCGGCATCCTCGACGAACAGGGAACAATCTGAAAAGCAAGAAAACCAGGAAAATCACTGCAACTAACTACTATAATCTGCAACAAGAATTTCTGTAAATACAACAACAACAAGTACAAATATAAAACCCAACAAATTTTAAAAAATAACGATACTAGACTAAACTAATAAACCATTAAAAAGCGAACGCAGCTTCATTCAGTCAGCACAGAACAAAAAATTTCTTGTTGAATAAATTATTCGCATTAGACGCTTACAACAAATACCATGTATGTAATGCAACTCTGGTTCTTTCAAAGCAGAATGCACCACTGGTTGCTTATGATCATTAAGTAGAAGATCATCGTTGCTATTGTGAAGTCACTTTAGAGATGGCTACTCGAGTTTTTCTTTGTCATACATACATTTTGTGTTCTTTATATATTTCGTACTTTAAATATGTAACTGAGAATGGGTATGTATGTATGTGTGGATTTATGTATTAACGTATGTGTGACGTTTGTTTAGATGTTTGTATAAGGTCACATAAATTCCCAGAACCACAATCCGTCTACAGCTCCGTAATCTTCTGTACTTCAAACTGCTGCTACTGCTCCTTTCTGTCGACGGCTACAAATCAGTACGGAAAGAAATCCAGTATAGAAAATATTATAAGAAAAAGTTATTTGTTACAGAAAATTATCAAGGAACAAAAAAGTAATACTAACAACATAAAACTGTTATGAAGAAGAATTTAAAAGAATTGCAAAATTTAAAAAAGAAACTACAACAAAAAATTGTATTTTTGATTTAATGTAATGGAAATTGGCTTGCGTTGGATTGTTTAAAGAGTGAGTAGTTTCCTTTGCGGTCGAGTGGATTACATTTAAGAACAACAACCATAACAACAACAAATCTTTTGCCGTGAAAATGGTGAATGTGGCTGGTGGGTTGCTGTTTATGTTGATGGTGCTGCTGTTTCAGTTGCTGCCTTCGTTGTGCTCCTTCTTTTTTGCTGTTTCTTCAGCTGCTCCTGCGAGAAATGGAAACATTTTAGCGAACGAGGATGGATGATGAAGTGCACGAGTGCTCCTTAAACGGCAGCCAAGGGAACTCCTTCGTCGGAGATTCATCATAACCTCAGCGGCGCAGAGTCGAGTGGATTCAGCTGAATCGCTGGTTGACTGGGTCGGTGGTTGGGTATTCGTAGATTTTCTGTGTTGTTGCACATTTTTTACGATTTCAATTTGATTAATTTTCTTGTACGGTTATTAAATGAAATTTAAACGTAGATTCGATTTTCGATATTTTTTCTACTCTTTCTCTAAAATTTCATATATCTTTTATATTTTAAATATCTCTTAAAGAGAGACTTCCTAGCATAAAACGCGGTCTTCTCAGAGTTCCTTAAACAATTTTTTCCCTGAGTTTTACCCCAGCTTAAGTAAAAAACTTGAGTTGAGTCATCCCAGGAGCACATTAACGAAAAATAACTCCACATGTGCTCAGTGAATTTATTACCCTCGCACACATGCACACACATATAGCCATACATACATACACCATATATATATGTACATATGCACCATACCAACACATATTATTTCTGCAGCCGGCAGAACCGAGAAAATCAAATTCAGTTACATCACTTAGTTTATGTTAAAAAGGGTTCGACGACGTTGAATTATAGCCTCGCAATAAAATTGCGCAATATAATGGAGAAAACCTACACAGCTTATCAATTAAATGAAGATGGAGAAGATTGAAGAAACGCGACTGAAGAAAAACAACTTAAGAAAAGCGACCGAAGAAAGGCGACTTAAGATGAAAGCGTGGGCTAAGAAGAAATCACTTAAAAAGGCTTTAAATCTACACAATAACTTAATCATTTAAGTGAAGGATTGGAAGTGTAAAAAACACTCCGAAAGGGACTTTAAAAGACCCCAAAATATTTACATTTAATTACTTTTCCACTTCACTTGTTTCAAAAAAAACCATTACGTCACTAATATAAACTAAATAAACTCATATTATTTGGAAACATTCTAAATTTTAAATGATTAAATTTCAAGTTTAAAAATACAAGTTTATAAAATTTACTAAAGGTAGGTATTTTTATTTCTAATTTTCTAGAAATTTTAATTTTCTTATTTTAGAAACTAGAAAGCTTTCGCTCTAAGCAGATTGATTTTCAGAAAAAAAGTTGGATTTATATAAAATACGATATATGTATGTTTAAAAAATCACGCCACGTTACACTGCAAATTAATATGCGATGTCAAGTCAATGAAAAAATTTGATTTTCCTCAAGACGGTGTCCGAAAGCGGTCTCTAATAGCATCGACAAGGACAGCAATAATAAGAAGAACAACAACAGCAAAAGGAACTACAAAAACAACCATAGTACAAAACAATAGAAGGTGTTATTTATTTAAATTTATTGAAGATTTCTATCAAGCATCCAGCGAAATGGCGACAAAAATTCTAACGAAGCGAGAGAAAATTTAATAAAAGTGACTGAGTGGATCTGAAAGAATGACTGACAGACTGACATGGTCATGGAATTTATTATGGCTCATTATAATACGTCATACTATTGAAGCGTCTATACGTCATAATACAAAACTTTCAGACTGTTATATAGACAAAGTAGACAGAATTACGAACAGATTACAGAGAACAGAGGTTAACAAACAGATTACAATCAGATTGTTAAAGTAACAGACTCACTCACGGTTAAAAGATAGATTCCTTGTTTAGGTTGTTTAGAGTAACAGACTGACAGATCAGAAGATTAACAGTATAACACGCTTATAAAGTGTAGCAGACAGATTAAAAGATAGACAGGTGATGTGATGACAGGTTTTACACCAGCATCCACTGAATTGGTGTCCGCCATAAATAATGTCCGCCATTTCTTTAAGAACCATGAGCAAAAATATGTTCTGAATGGATGAAGAATATAATTCGCTTTAAACGAATTTTCATCTTTTAATCAAATTATATTGAGTACCATCGAATAACAAGTGTGGCAGCCGTAACGTAACAGTAGTTACGTTGTTGTTGTTTATCGGTCTACATTATTGTTGTTGTTGTATGTTTATTGTTTTTGTAGCTTGGTTCGTTCAAGCTTCACTATTTTACTCCCAACTTTCGTTGAAGTTCAAATTTTAGAACTTTATTTAGTGTCAAGAAAGTTTTTAACCTGCTCATAGTTTTGAGGTGGGTAGCAGCAAAGACTTCAAGGACTTCAGTTAACTTCTGTCCGATTTTGAGTTGTTTTCATTGCATGACGACGATAGAAGTGGATGAAGGTTTTAAGAATGAGTTGTTTACTTCATGATAAAGATAAAAAGAAAAGCGAAGAAAAAAAAATATGAAAAAGGGGAGGAAAAAAAAAGAAGAATAAAATCTTTCACCTCACCTGCTCTGAACAGCGGCTGCTCAAATGGTCCCAAATGAATTGCCAAATTGGCTGCCAAATTAAGAATATTTAATGTAATGAATTCTTAGTGAATTCGTTGTGTCTTCACTTGTGTTGTCTCACTGGTCCCCTGCTCCTTTAAGTACAGAGCTTAACGTATCGCTTTTCTCAACACTTAAATCTCGGCGTGTTTATTAAAACCCTTTGGCAGCTCTTGTCTCATCCTCCGTTAAGCTCTGCTAATCCGCTATGTTTCGCTGTCAGTTAGTTCTTCGCTTTGGCAGTGTGTCCTTTTTTGTGCATCGAAAGCATGATGTTTCTGTAGTTGTTGTGCATCGAAAGCATGCTGTTTCCGATATTATTTCTTTTCTACATTTACGATGTTTCATTATTGTACCATTTTATCAGCGGCTCCATTTTACCATCGTATCCTTTGATGATTCATTCTATTTTCATATGATGCTTCATTCGTGTTTTGATTATTAACACAGCTCCCCTTGTATTTTTTCCTCGTGTTACTCGAGGGATGCCTGTATATAATTTTAACTGGATTTATACTCGTACATGTCAGAGTCTTATTTTCGATTCGTTTTAATATGTTGCTAAAACAATGACAAGATTTATAAGACTCAGATTCAGAAAATTGACTCCCCCAAAATTGGGTCGAATTATCAATTTTTGACGCCGCCTCCGTCCTTTATTTGTCTGGGATCGAAGACATCCTTAGATTGTATAGAGGCAGACACACCTATACACTAACTAAATCCGTAGATGATTCAGGTTCAGATTAAACTAAGTCAGAGATTGCAATCCACCGCGGAGACTTATTTCACTCCATGATTTTTACTTAAAGCCGTCCTTTGAATTCCTTGACGTCCTTTGATGCGGCTTACATTCCGGTCATTACGGCTCTAAACAAATTTTCTCTTTCTTCGCTCTCTTCTCTTCTCTTCTCTGCGCTACTTTAATCATATGCTCCATAAAGCACAGGAATTGTTCCAGTTCCTGTTCCAGTTGCAGTTGTTTCTGTTCAAACAAGGGTTAAAGAGGAGAAGAGAAAATACTCTCAATAAAGGCAAAACGTGGAATACGCAAAAACAAAAACCTATGCAACTTTTTTGTTTATTTGTTTGTGAAGTTTTGTTAAGGAAATAATGATGATCATCATGAAGGAAGAAAGGAGAAGGAAACAACAACAACAACAACAACTACAGTTTTTCGAAAACCTATTGTGAAGATGATCGGTTGAGGGTTGAGTAGGGTGGTTGAAGAATGGCCCTGAAGTTTGTATTGATAGAAGTCTATAAAAAAAATATAAAGAAAAACAGTATAAAAAACCAACCCAAGATGAGTATCAAAAAGAAACATCGCATCAAGGAGAGAAAAAAAACACAACAACAACAAAACAAAGTACAGGACGTTTTTATTTACGCCTGCTGCATAAAAGTTAAAATCATGTTTTGAAGGATTTATTTATGAGTTCGTCCGCTTCTGAGCAGCTTCTGGCAAAGGATACGCTTTGATGAGATGCCATAAAAAGTGTGTTAAACGAACAAATGAGCTTCACCGAGAGAGCCAACCATAAGGGGAAAAAAATTAAAAGAGAAGGAAAGAACAGCTGCAGGGAAAAACGAATGCGAACGGACCGAAGGTACGCAGAATGGGAGCACACGTTAAGTACCACTTCAGCAGGTTTTTGCTGATTATAGGTTCTACACACACACAAAAATAGCGGTCGCAAAAAAATATAAAGCTTCAGATATGCTGGAAGCAGTCAAAAATTTATTATATAAGCGAAGCAGCAGCAGCGGCAGCTGGTCCCAGAAAATGCTTAAGAATCTAAGTTATTAAAGCCAATAATAAAGCTCAGATCAAAAGGAAGTGATGGTTGGTGAAGAAGGAAAGGGGAGGAGTAAATGTGGGGATTGGGGATGAGTGGATGGGGGCGAGTGCCGGGTAAATGAAATTCCCGACGTTGCTTGAATAAAAAACAAACAATTTTGAGTTGAGCTCCGGTAAATTAACTATCGTCTAAGAAGCGAAAGTCTGAGTAACGCTCTAAGAGTTAATGAATAATAAAGAACTCTCTAAGCACGAAGATTAGACAAAAGAAAATCAAAAATATTCGTTATTAATTTCAAAAGCTATACATTTTTTTTCATTTTTAGCCCTTTTTAAAAGTTTAAATTTAATCTCTTTTGTATCAATATATTAGCAACATAGAACAATATTGTTCTATAACAATATATTATATAAATAATTGTTATTTAATGCTTCATAACGTCGTTATAATTCATAACTGATTTTTCATACAAAACACTGAATGGCCATTTTTTTAACCCAATGAATCCAATTTGAGAGCAATAAAGAACATAATTTTTCCTAATATTGTATTAAAAAATATAAATATTGTCTTTCTCTCTCTCTCTCTCTCTCTCTCTCTCCTTCTCATACTACATATTTATTATCTTTAGGTTATTCATCAAATGGAATATTTTTCTTTTCAAAAGAATGTTTTTCATATCTTTACAAAAGACCAAAAACAACAAAATCAAAATCTCAGCCTCATAAATTTTATTTTGATTTTAACCCTTGTTTATTTACGTTAATAGGCGTGTCAAGGAGGACAGCAAAAATTAAATGGATTGAAAAAGTCTACAAAACAAGAAGAAAAAACCTAAAGTTGTCAGCTCATAAATTAAGTTGAAGTATTTGTATTTCTTTTGTTCTTAAACTTTTACCGAAATTTTATATCAACGACACACATCTTGATCACAACCACATTTTTAATATGCTTTAACCGACACCTCCCGACGAATCCATCCCGCCCCCGAAACCCTTTTCAAACACCCGAACCAGCCCACCCACCATTTGACCCCTCATTCTATGCTATCGTTTGATTAGCTTTAAATGGACCCTTTTTCGCACATGTTCTCGTGTTTGAGTTGATTTCAAATCATCTGATAAGGAATGACATGTGGCGGCAGGGAGGGATTTTGGTCGAGGAAGGGTGCGAAGGGCAAAGGAGGAGTGGGAATGTCGAAGGAATGCAGATTGAGGAATGAAAGGAAAATAGAGAGAAACGAGTGGATTAATTTAACTGTAAAAGTTTTCGATTTTCTTAAATTAGGTTCTCGGTTAGTGACACAGATTACGCTAAAGTTATTTTTCTGCAGTACGACGGAGTACTAAATTATTCACATACAAGAAAGTCCAAAGAAGTGGTAAGAGAGAAAGAAAGAAAAGAGGAGGATGATGTAGAAAAAGTGGAGAAAGGAAGAACATACAATATTATATTATAGTTGGGCTTGGCTTGAAGATGCGTTTACGGAAGAGATTCATTCTTCATCATTCAGTTGACATTCAAAGAAGCAGACGAAGCAGCCAATCAACCAGCCGACCAACCAACCAACCAACCAACCAACAAAACAAAACAATCGCCTTGTAATTCACACTAATTATTCAAAACCGAAAAGTAGAACGTTTCATTGCGGAACTCGGACATCTGTAAAATTATCTGTCTGAATTCGTATTACAGCGTCGATTTTCCCCAACGTATTCGTAGTAACGTAAACATCATAGACGACTCGTAGTTGTGTACGTTGTTCGGTGGAATGTTCGTTTAGTTGAGAGATGCTCTGCTCATGATGATGGTGATCTTTTCCCCACCCATCTCACACCCTTATGACTCCCTTCCCCTTCCGGAATGTCTTCGGTAATTTCCAAAATTTACGCAATGTTGTGTAAAATAACTTATTTACGTATCCAAGCTCTTTGCTTTACGTCAATAAATTCAATTGTTTTCTGTTTTGCTCATCAAATCGATGCTGCAGCTAGCAACAGTCGATGATGCTCTGCTTTATATTTAGTTAATCCGTGCAACTGAAACTAAATATCTATTCTCCCAGAGGATTATCAAGAGGACGTCAAGTTTTGTCCCATCGACTGATGGCTCTCCGGTACTCATTTCTCTCACTTTTGACAACTTGACAAAGATGAAGTTTGTTAGAACGCCAACAGAAAAGTTCTGAAACAAAGTTCTATATAAGTACTCTACACAAAAAGTCGAAAACAAGGCAAAAGCTCATAATAGATATTTAAGTAGGTTGTCATTAAAGTTTAAAACCAGTTTTAAAGTGACAGATGGTGGTCATCAGAGACGAAAGACAGGGACACAGTGACGCGCGGAGGTGGTCATGTAAATATATCTTGTCTTGAGTGAGTGATTAAATTCAAAAATCACTCCGTAGTCGAGTTAGTTTATCAATCGGTTACTTTATCGGTCGCTTGTCATTTTATGTCAGTTTATAAATCTGTCAGTGGTTTTTTATTATATGTAGTTCTTTTGTAGACTTGATTTGTTGTTGTTGTTGTTGCCTTTGTCTTTATTAATGATAGCTGTTTTCGAACTCATTAGAAAAAAGTTTAATACACTTAATTGAATTTGATGAGAATATTTGACATGAAATTTAATTAATCGAGGCATCTTACCGAAGACGGTGAGGCAAAAACTGCTCACGTCGTCCATCGACATCGTACAAGGAATTTCATTCTAGATTCCAAGATGATGTCCCGCATGTTATCAGAGTGGAATTTTGATTTCCACTCTACGCTGATGGATCGATTTAACAACTTTTGGTTTGGCACAAGATTTAGCTGAAAGGCAAAAAATGAAAATATATTTAATAATGAAAAACTTCTTGAAAAAGAAGAAAAGAATTCGAACCTCAGCTGTTGAAACTAAACACAAGTGTGAATCTATTCGAACGCATTCGTTTGCACAGTGAATCAGTTGGTTAGTCAATCAGACACTCAATCTTGCTGCCAGTTAACAAAGCCGACAGAGTTGGTGATATTCACATTGAAACATTGCAGCATACTTAAAAGTTGTTTCAATGTGTTGTTTGTATCTGTCGCAGTCGTTCGTAGCTTGTCTCTCATCTCTCGGAGCTTGAAAGTTCCTCGTTTGTCCATCGTCAATCGTCCGCCTTCACTCCTCCGTCCGCACTCGTCCTTTTTCACTCGTCCTTCATTCTACATCCTTCATTTTGCTGTTGTGCACGTATATGGATCTACATCAATTTCATTTTTATTAGGATTCTAATGCTTTTCTTCGTTACTGTTGTTGTTGTTGTGGTTGTAAATCTAGTAGTTGTTGTGTTTGTTGTTGATGCTGCACTGTTGAAGCTTTATAAACACTGTACACTGTACACCATGCAATGCAAGAAATAATAACAAGAAGAAGTTGCATGGAGCATCATCAGCCACGAAGTAGAGTTAGAAACAAGAACAACGATAGCAACAACAACATCAACTACAACAACAACAATAACAACAACAACAATATAAACAATGATATAGTAAGTAAGTAAGGATGAACGCTGATCCTTGTGATGACCCGATGCTATGATGGCATGTTGCTGTGATGTCCTGATGTTATTCTGATGAATACATCACTGACAAAAATCGTGCAGGTGCACTGATATCAACGACTTCTGTACCGAGAAGAAGTTCAGTTAAAATAAATTCAACGGTGACTGCGATGTGTTGAGTGGGTTGGGTGACTGGCTGGAGGAGTGGATACATTCAAAGAATGAAAATCTATGCTTCAGTTGCTCTGAATCAAACATCAGATTCAGATGATGCATGACTCAGGTTGTGCTTGGATCAGCTGATCAATCACGATGTCATTCGGTGATGAGATGCTTCAGTGAGTTGAAATCTGAGGCAGGTGATGCCCAAGTCAGCTGATGATTGGATCACTTGGTGCTTGATCACTTCTTACGTCAATTGATGCTTACGTCAGTCGTTGCTTCATGTTTGAGTCATTTGGTGATTCCGACTTTGTTGCCCTTCGGTTCTCTACAATCGTTCACCACCCCTTCACCAGGTTCACCGCTTTTATTCCCTCGCTCTACTTTCATTTCTATTTTATACCCTACTCAAGTGTAGAGCTCAAAATTTTACACGAAATGTTTAAATGTTGGGCTGAACATCGACTTTTTATTTGTTTTTTTATATTTTTATTTCGGCTTTTCTCGTCTTTTTTCCTCCTCTTTCGCCACATTCAGTTCATGATGATGTTGTTGAAGTACATGTTGTTTTTGTTGCAGTCATTTCAAATCTGAGCTTTTATAACGTGTTTGATTGAAATTCTGATTAATTTCTGCAGAATGTGTGAGAGAGCGAGAGAGAACGTGCGAATGTGTGCATGCTTGTGTGTACGTGTGTGTGTGTGCTTTTCTGTTTCTTTGCTTATATGTTGAACATGTTGAAGCAATTTTAAGATGCTTGAAGTTTTTTTACCGAAGCCTTCAATCGTTTTCTTCACCTGCTTATGACAGATGTTCGGTTGTTTGTGTGTTTCACTTCCGGTGTTGACAGTTGGCAACAATTCCGTGGACGGACATTTTCTTCACCTCGCTCACGAAAATGAGAACATTAATCAGAATGTTAATGGCAATGTTAATATTAATCATAACAGCGCTGGTAGAAACACGGAAATTGCAAGAAAAATGAGATGATGAGGATTATTAGATTCAAATTAAAATTTTTAATACTACAAACATTTTCTTGACTGATGAATAGAATTCTTAAAATACGGTAATTTTTACATATCTATCGACCGCTATACTTTCAATTGTAAGTACGTATGTATGTAAAATTATATTAGCCCACGATTGATAAGCATGCTTTTTAATGGAGTTACATTTTTACATTTTTAGTGGTCCATTTTTAATTATGTATTTTAATTTAATCATTTCATTACAAAATCATCACCATTCTATCATTTTTGTTGTCTGTCTTCGTTTTTAAATTCATTTTACAGATCTTTATTTTTCATTATCTCCTAATCATCATCTAAAATCATATAAAATTTCTTTCCAAGATATATTTTTTTATAAAAAAGAAAAAACAATAAAATATTTAAGAATTTAATTTAAGAATTGGTTTTCATTGTGAGATGCCGATTAATCTCAGGGCTCATATTGTTTTTTTGTTTTGTTTACATGCGTTGTTAAGTTCACAGCATTGAAAAGAATTAAACTGTAATATGTTAATAACTGAAAATATTCTATAACAGTTGGAAAATTGCATTTATCTTTGTTGTTTTTTTAAAATATATTTTCGAAAGTTTCACTGCGTCTTTACTGATATTCATCCACAAAAATTCCCTACAGGCAATGTGTATCCACCTTAAAGGCAGTCAAAATTTTACCAACGTGACGTCATTAAATAAAAAAAATGAACTTTCTGCGTAATCTTGTTTTCCATCAATCTTTTATAAATAACCTGACTCACAACCCGTCGCAATCCGTAACAATCAACTTTTTTAATTTGCGGTTGGGTTTATTTCTAAGCTATTTTGAATCGATTTTCGATGTAGATTTTTGTGAATTTAACAATTTAATTGAAACAACTTTACCGTAAGACAATCACTCAACATTTTGTTATTGTTTTCGGAGTTTTTCATGTTGATTGCAACTACAACAACAAGAAATTCTTTTTCTCTTGTATAGTTATCTAGTTATGGCCCGTCGAAAATTGAAATCGTTACCTCTCTATGATGGGCACCATTATAAAGAAATTTACAATACCTTTTATGTACGCTAAATAAAATTTGGTCGAAAAATCATTACTTTTGAAACGACTCTTTATAATTTCAGTACTTTTTCCCCATTTATAAAGTTTTACTAAGATAATTGTATCATTAGCCCATATAATTTTCTTAATTTTAAGAAATTAGAAACCATTTTTGAGCATATTTTTTCATCAGGATCAATGCAGGATTTTAAAAAAAACATTTTAAAGCTTAAAACAACGCCTGAACCGTTCCTAGTGAATTAAATTTATAAAAAAGGTTTACTTTCTTAGTATTTTTTCTTCAAAAGCCTATAACTCGGAAACCAGGCGATAAACGTTAAAAGTGATGATGTTGGAGTCTACGTGCAAAAGAGCAACAACAACAGCAACATTGTATATTATATTAATTAATTATATTACAATAATACAAAATAAAATTTCAGTGAAATGTTTAATCATTCTGTTTCTGGAAACTATATATAACAAAACGATTTTAAAAACTAAGTCAGGATATTATGTGGAAAAATGAAAAATAGCTATGAATTGATTGTCAGTTTTTGTTTTATATTTGGAATTTAATTAATTATTGTAAAAGAAAAAACAATCCTGAAATAAAATTATTTGACATTTCATATCTTTAAGGATACAAACATACAAACATTTTAAGGAGCACATTTATTTGTTTCTGAGAAGGAATTTCGAAGTTGATTGATATTCGGCATTTAATGTTTAATTTATTTCATTTAACGGAGCGATATTGTAATTGGTATTTTTAGTATTATTTTTGTAAAGAAGAAAAAAAAAATGCCAAAATTAAACAGTGTCTCAACTTCAACTTTAGAGGAACAGAAGGCTTGGGTGAGCATACATTCATCATTTAGCTACCAAGCAATCAAGCTGATGATAATCCATGTGTCTCCTTACCTACTCTCAGTCGGAAACGGCTTCCAAGCGTTTGGATGACATTTACAAACAGCTCTGTGAATACGATAACCTTCTGAATGCGCAAGATGAAGACGATTCTATGGAATTGATGAAACTGCTGGAAGCTGTGGAAGAGTTGTATTCGTCGACCACAACGATACGTTTACACGATGCCCTAATGAAAAGGAAGTATGGCGATCTAGAACAACAAATGCAACTACTGCAACAGTCAGTGGATTTGTTGAAATTAGAAAAGAAATCTTAACGTTACTACAACAACTTAGAGACCTAAACATTATACGACTATAAAAGAAAAATGATTTTAATAAATCCGCTACGTAAATACGCTATGATTTTAATAAATCCGCTACATTTTATATAATGTAAATTTTGTAATTCGTTTTAATTCGTAGTCACGGAACGAAATCGGTGTCTATTTTATACTATTAAAGGTACATTTTATCTAATATCTATATCTACAATATATAAGTTCTTTATTATATTTACTTGTTTATTATTTTGATTGAATCATTTGATATTCGACTTGGTTTTTAAGGATTTTGGTTTTATTTTTTACAATTCAATACATTTTAATCATCGAAATGGTTGATTTGAGCTGAAAACATGGATTCACTTTTGAATTGTGCTTGTAAAATTCGTTGAACTTTATTTTTGGTGTATTTAAATACAATACATTTTAAAAAATTGTATGCTGTGCTTAAATTTTATAGTGCTTTTACAGATAATCGTATGCTGTATTTAAAAGGCATGAATACATGAATGTAATTTATTCTGTTAACCCAAAAGAAAGATTTTATTTTTCAGTGAATAAACATTTAACTATACCTATATATTTTTTAAATATATTGAATAACCGTATTTGAAAATTTTAAAATTCTTACCAAAATTTAAAAAAGAGAAGAGCACCGAATACGCAACCAATTCAGTAAAATAAAGAATTTAAATTCTAAACATATATGATTATAATATGGTATCGTATAATCTCATTATTTTAAAACGACGTAGGAAACTGTAACAAAATTTTAAGCTCTGCTCATAACAAGGAAAACGTTAACTGAAAACAAAAGAACATATTTTCTTTATATGCTTATTTATTATATAAAACTATAACAATTTGTGCTAATTCCTTCGGATTGAATTATTGATATATATTGGCAATCTTTTTAATCAAAATAAAGATTTCTTACAGACCTTTATTAATTATTCTCA
Organism: Myopa testacea; assembly: GCA_949629155.1. Taxonomy (NCBI): domain Eukaryota; kingdom Metazoa; phylum Arthropoda; class Insecta; order Diptera; family Conopidae; genus Myopa; species Myopa testacea. The sequence continues at coordinate 30,537,448 of OX451345.1, read as the reverse complement.
CACTTTTTTAAATTGCTTTGAATACCTGTATTTATAATATTAATTTAAATAAAATTTAACAATATAAATAATGATAACAATAATAATAACTCTGAATAATAATAATAATAATAATAGTAATAAAATTAATAATGGTAATAATAACATGGTAATAATAATAATGCTTTTTTTCAAAAAAAGAGGTTTTTATCATGTCGCTTATATATTCAGATATATATATATCAACGAAGCGATTTTATCGACTTTTGGCCGACTACGTCATGCAACATTAACGTCAGATATAATCTCCTCCGACCTGCAACCAGGCTAGCAACATTGTCAGCACCGGCTGAAGGAAGGCCAATTTTCAAAGATCCGTATTAATACTGATGGTGGTAAGGAATTCGCCATGAGAATCAGCAACAGCGCGTATGATCTCCAAGAGTAGTTCTCGTGAGAGCGAACCGATTTTCGGTAAACGTGCAACCGTACAAAACTCCTTAACGATCAATTTCAATGCGTACTCTTTGATATCGTAGATCTTTGTTATATCCGATGCTTCTAATGTTTGCAAAACATTCTCATAGGTGATATTATGCTCAAGGGAGTATTTGCAAAAAGCGTGCAGACGATTGTTGGAGAGACCGTAGAAGCATGGCGCTTGAAACAAATAGAGAGCATCTTGTGGCGGTAACTTGGTTTCGCCGTAATAAATATAACGCAACAGAGAGTGGAATGCTTCGAGGGATGGTGAAATCTCGCCAATTTGTATCTGAAAAGAAGAAGTTCAGGTTGAAATAGAATCAGTAAAATCTGTTTTGTAAATAAATGGTTTCGATTACATTGACGTTATTATCTGGTGGCATGAATGAACGAAACATGCCCTGAAAATATGAACAGCGCGCTGATAGAATGGATTTATGGGCGGGTATCACTTGGCCATCTAGGATCAGGTTAATATCACAAAAATCCTTGCCTGTGGATTCTAGGAAAAGTGCCAAATCACTTTCCAGGGTGGTACCTGAATAAATTGTTTATTCATTAATCATAATAATAAACTTGTTCATCCTTTGCAAAATTTTTGCACAGAAGTTGAGAACCAAAAAAACTATGAAAATCCATTTTTTATACAATATTCACCCATAGTTTTCTCAGCATTCGCATCACCTAAAACTTTTCCCGGATTCAATCGCTTGCGTATGATTTCCACCAACAAAGGTTTGTCCAAATCACCAAATTCACTCGACATTACAACATCGGCGAAGTTCTCATCTTTTATTATAAACTGCATACAATGATCTTTGATGATTTGAATACTAAAACAAATTGAAAATAATCAACTTAGTCAATTATTTATTAATTCGTGTGAATCATTTAACTCGTACTTGTTTCCATCCGCATTATAGAGGGCCTCCAAAACATTTTGTTTGGATATCTTAAAATCCAAATATTGTATACAACCCTGAGCGAGTCGTGGCATCAGAAACAAACCCGCCAACTGATAGATATCCGTTATCAATATAACAATATTCTTGTTATAGGGCTCCTTCAAATCAATGCGATCCGTATATATATAGTTTAATATAATTTCAAAAGCTTCCGGCGATGCATTGATCAGTCGCACCTCCAACATGGGCGTAGTCTCGTTATTTAACGAACGCACATCGAGTCCTCCGAAAACCTTTTCCATTTGCTGCTTTCGGGCATCGCGTGCTACCAAAATTTTCTTTCGTAAATACGTGGAACGCGCAGCAACAAAAGCAATGTGCGCCAGTATTTTGGACTCTTCCGGACCAACAATAAATTGTATATCACAGAATTGCTTTTCATGAAAGAATTTTCCATAATCATCGCGAAGAGTACACTTTGGATAGCTGGAGAATTGAAATCGGTAAGTATCACCACGACGTACGCTGTTGTCAACAGTGCCACCGAAGATATACATTGCATCGCTTATAACGGCACTCGCATGAAATACCCGTCCGGAGGGCACATCCGAATTGAGCTCCGGCATTATGACTGACCACACTTGCGTGTCTAGATCAAAGCAATGCAAATCATTGGGTAGCGTGGAGTCCGCAGAGCCACCGAAAACGTGGAGAAAACGATCGTGATGTACCATGGTGTGACCGTAGCGACGAGAGGGTGGAGCAGAGGTGGCTCCACGCAACACGTGCTCATTGGAAATTCTGCGCCAACTATTAATACAAGATTAAAAGTGTAATTAATGTAGCATACTAAAGCATTGAATACTTTTTAATCTATTATTTGATCTTACGTCCTTGTTTTGAAATGGAATTCAAACAGAGAATTGGTTATCTGCAAACCACTTTGGCCAGAGAAGACGTACATGCAGTCACGTGCCACTGCTACCGGAAAATTGCAACAAGTTGGCGGACGTTCACCTTTCTGTTCCACCTCCCCCCACTGATGATTTTCACCCTGAAAACAACAACATCGAACACTCAGTGCAGTGATCCGCACTTCTCACTACCGCTATTTTACCGTTAAATTTAGTGTCCACATATCATTCAGACGAGCATTTCCATCATATCCCGCATAGATCCACAACTTGTGATCATAAACAGCCGCTCCGTGAGCAGAACGTGGCACTGGCATTCTGTAGGTTAAGTAACAAGCTATAAGTAAGTAATCCAGAAGAACCTACTTTCAAACACCAAAACCCACCTTCCTGAGAACTTCCATTCCACCCACATCGCACTGTGGAATTTATACTCAAACAGATCATTCTTGTTGGTTAAATTCAAATTGGAGTGTATATCGCCCGTATAACCCCCAAAAATAAACATGGAACTGCCATAAACAACCGCCGAATGATGATAACGTGGCGCTGGTGGGGTCCCGGTGGCGCAAGCACGTCCCCATGATTTATCTTTAACGCCGAAACGTATCAAATCATTAAGCATCGTTTTTCCATTATCTCCGCCGAACACAAACATAGCGTCTTTATAGGCGACAACGGTATGTTTGCTGCGTCTATAAAACAATTAAACATGCAAACACTTAATCAAACTAGATCGTATACAGTAAATCTACTAACTTGGCTCCCACAAATTCAGCGCACTCCAGCATTTTTGTCCATTGATGCGTTGCTGTGTAAGAACTAAAATCTACATTGAGTGCATTACAACTGTAGCTACCAGGCGATGCAGACTTTTGACTGCTACTGGTACTGCTAGAGCTACTACAGCTATTAGACAAAGCGGCAACACTGCCTGCACCAGATACAGATCCAGAGCAACGATTCATTGAACTCGAAGTAGAGTGCGACATTCTGCTCCAGGTTAAAGTACGATAATGATTTTGTATGGTCCCACTACACTGGTAACTGGTTACTTGAGAAGCAGCAAAAAGTTCTCCTGAAGTTATTGTTGCTGAAGTGGATGGATTGCTAAAGTGTGGATGGTGGCCCGCACTCTAGCTGGTTGAAAAATTATTCGAAATTAGAATCAGCAGAACTACCAACACCAACGCTTCCACAGACCCTGAGGACTCCGAGCCAAGCAGAGCCTTCAACATTAAAGCATTACAATTTCAAACTCGATTAGGTTGAAGTATTTAGCCAACGTTATAATCAAATTGAGGAGGAAATTTTATTATTGACTTCAACAGTCAGTGTTGGAACAGACTAGCACCGCCCACATACGAGCAAATAGCTTTGCAATACGACTACAATTTGACTAATTTGACCCTATAGAAACACAGCACATAATTTTGATAACCAATTTATTTATAATTAAATTTTAAATGATTTGAAATTTTTCTTTGATTTGAATTGTTTATCTTTGAAGTTGAAATGCCACTCTATTAAATCAACACAGGAACGACTTCACTCTTGAAACTAGTATGTCAAGAATATTTCAATCGATTTTAGCTTTGTTTAGTTTGTATACTCAACAGCTGACCACCACCATGCTGACAGTTCAGAAACACGGTTGCAGAAAAAAGTAAAAAAAAATGGACAGTTGTTTTTAAAAGTTCAGCAATTAAATTGTACTGTTATTTCTGTTGGCACACGTGCTTTTGTTCAGATTTTGTCAAGTTTGCTACAAAGAGAAATTATATATCTCTATACTCTTTCCTTTCCTCATATCCTCTCTCTCCACACCATTTTAGAGAATCTTCTCAATAACATCTACGTGTGGCATTGGCCATTCACTAAATAATTCTATAACAACCAGTATTTTTTAAATAGTAAATTGTGCCAAGTTCTCAAAAACAACAGCTGAACCTCAAAATACGAAAACAATTTGTTTATAATGCAAATTACATCTTTATTAATAGGCGATAAATCGCCAGAGGTAACTAACAAGCTCTGCAATAAAATTGTATAACATTTAATCGTTCTCTCATGGTTTGCATTTATTTTTAAAGCAAATTGCTTCAGAATTCATTGAATATTTTCTGCGGCGCAGTAATCGGACAAACACACTCTGCTTGCACCTGGTATTACAGTTTGCCGAAGGTATCTTTACAATGATTGGTTTCAAGTGTGATATTAAGTCTACGTACGTTCGCACTGGAGTCTATGAGTGGCCAACAATGTTGCCCATCTACATATTTCCATACAACCCGTTAATCTTTCGTCCATTGGCCACTTTTCTAACACACATTTCCAGTGTGGTAATGCAACGTCAAGAATCTGAGCAGGAAACTCACATCAGTGGCGGAGCAAAGGCAGGAGGACATGATCCAATTGTATATTATATAGAAATGCTCGATATTTGGCATAAAATCTACAAAGATTTGCAACGTAACGATAAAAAACTTGTTTTTGAAGAGCCTTTAGCACGCATTAGTGAGTAATAGAAATGGGAATACTTAATATACAAAGTACAAGAATGATGTTTTTGATAACACAATTCACTGTTTACTACTTAGATTTATGTCTTCTCAAAGGACTTCATCCATTGCGAAGAAAGTACCGGTTCGATTACAGAGAGTTGGATAAGTTGTGTGATCACTTCTATCGTAGCGCTCTACAGGGGCTTTTGTAAGTTTCTAACTTTCTTAATTAGTTCAATTTGTTTATTCTATCTTGTCGTCATTTAGCTATACAGAATGCCATGATGATGTTGTTGATTGTTTATCAACGCTATTTTCTGAAGACTTCCCATTATTTTACCAACATGCACCCGATTCCTTAAATTTTTTCCATGAAAGCTTTTCCATGTTGGTATGAAACTGCTTCTATCTTCTTAATAATAATTTGATTTAGAACTCGATGGTTTTTTACCTTAGAATCAGCCAACGACAAATACAAAAATGTATATACTTCTTAAAGAAATGCTGCTTAATTCCGAATGGACCCAAAGCCAATTACTAGCTTTAACAAATTATCTAATTGAGGAGAAGATGCAGGAAGTCTATTATACAACTTTTAGATTTGATAAATCGAAACGATTGCTCACTGCAGCTTTAGAATTTCTATATGTGTTGCAAGGGTGATTAAAATTCGAATAATTGTTAAATACTTCTTAATTTATCTGTTGTGAAATATTTCTCAATTTTTATAATATTTAATTTGTAATTTTTAGTAAGCTTCCTACAGTGGATTGCTTTTCAAAACCATTCATTGAGTCGGTTTGGCTTCTCATACTCAACAAGAATTGCTCTTATCTAGCTGCTCATGTTTACATTACAATTATGCGACGTCAATTTAATCATGAAGCTATAATGAAACATGTTTTAGAAACATACTACACCAAAATGGTAACTATATATTCTCTCTAAGGGAATATTCTCGAAAACTTTAAATTAAAACCAGCGACAAAGCCACATATTTAAATACCTTTTAGAATTATTTATATTCTAATTTATTTTTGTCTTTTAAGTATTTCTTCATATGCATTTAAAAAAGTTGCTATTTATTTTTAATTATGTACTTTTAATTAATGCCCTTTCTTATTTAGAACTCAACTGAATTCCTGCCTAATTATATTACTTCATTGGGACCCCATTTGAGTGCTATTTATGACGTGAATTACTATATGAAAACTATAGAAAAAACATCAATCCCGAATATATTTCGTTCATATGCTGCGCATTTTTTAGTTTATGTATTCAAGAATATGCTACAGGATTTAGGTATACTATATTAAAAACAAGATTTTGTTAATATACACATACTATATCTGTGTATATATAAATTTTCATAACTTTTATTGATTACGATCAATGATCGTACATTAAAATTTCTTTCCTTTGTTTTTGTTTTAGCAAAATTTGAATCTTTATCAGAACATTTACTAATGTCACTGCCAACCCTATTGAATAAACTGACCTGTCAAGTTACTTGTGGGATTTTATTAGAAATCTATTCCTCTACAAATTTTGATCATATACACCGAAATTTTACTTATACCTCAGAGGTAAAAATATTATTACATATACACTCAACTATTCGAAATACTATATATGAAAAATAATCTTTTTAAGATTTTTGTCTCTCTCGAGAATTATGGTTTTTCAACATTCATAACTGCTTCATATGAATATCCTGTGTTGTATAATTTATTCAATCAATTAAATCGTTCTTTACAATTTACACAAAATTGGTATAAGTTGGAGAAATGCGGTGTTGACATTTACAATTTATTTCGTCAATTAGAGAACAAATTCGATAACGAGGTAAACTGCTACATATCTTATTTGGAATAAATTGTAATAGTTAGTTCTTTAAGTTATTTTTTTTTATTACAGAGCTCATATCTGCCTACAATTAGGAAGTATAATACATGTTTACAAAAGTTATCCATACTATTAAAAACAGGCTATTATATTTTTGATGATATAACAGATTTGCAGCGACGGATTAATGAACGTTTGATAGAAACTCCACAAATCATTGAATTCGCAGAACAAACAAACTGCTTTCACGGTAAAAGAAAAAGTGAAAAATCCGAAAAATAACACTACTTCTAAAAGCCAATCGAGAGGAACTTTTTTAAGCTTATTGAAGATTTTTTGAACCTTTCAATTCAATTAGTTCAGCAATAACTTCTTCAAAGTCTTCATTCCTTTCATAAATTCAAAACTTTCATGGAGTCGTTCGACTATTTATTAACCTTTCATAATTTATTTAGAGTTATACTTTTGTTTCACTCATATAAGTATTTCTCTATTTTAGACATTTATGCAATTGAAATTTTGACTTCCTGTCTTAAGTTACAAACAACTTTATCCGATATATCGGATAGCGCGAGATGTTTAATACCCACGCATGCGCAGAATTTAATTTCTCATTTGCTGTGTTATCTAAGAAAGGTTGACGAGTTAACAGAAATGCCGGTGGTGCGCATAAAAACGGTAATAAGTGAATCGCAATACTACATGTATGTTTTTAAATTAAAAATTTCTCATTAAATATTTCTGTATTTTATAGATTTTTTGTTGCTTTATCGATTTACATTTATTATTCAACGATGAGTGCACCATCTATCAAATAAAATTGAGTACCCACAATTATTCTATTTTGGTAGAAACATTAGTTTTCATAAATTTTGAAATGCATGATTTTAATTGTAATGGTGAAGAACAATTACATTTGCATCCGATGCGAACTTTGGAATATCAAAGGATGATGTTGAAAAAATTTGTAAAACTTCATGCTTGTGAATATATTACGATTTCCACGAAGATTGTATGGAAGCTTTGTATTTATTATGAACTGGTAAGAATGTCATTCTTTTTAATGACATAAAAGAAAAGGAGATAAACGTTGCATATTGAAGGAGTAAAGTAATGAAACAATGAAGACATGAAAGATGTTTAATAATAATAATAATAATCTCTTCAGATGATGAATCACTACTTCTCTTCAAGTGATGAATCATTATTCCTCTTCAAGAAGCCCAACTTTTATCTATGCCTCTTTTATTTTCTATTCTATCGCTAATTTAATTTTAATGTTATTGTTATATTCTCTTTAACCTCAGAGTGATCATAAATTCAACTCACACCTAGAGGAACTACTGAAAGTTTTGGTGACCAAACACTTTCCGATTTACAAACACGTTATTCCTGTTTTGTTGTATAATTTATACATGCGCCAGCCTCCTCTCAAGGATCAAATAAAAATAGTTAGTATTAATCAATTATTTAGTCTTTAAATTATTATAACATTGTATTTTGAATGCTTGTCTATTCTAATTGTTTATCTGCATATAATTGTTCCCCTTCCACTTATCGCATTCTTCACTCACACACTTCTTTTTTTTAAACAGCAATCTATTAAATCTCACAAAGACTTCATTAATAAAAAATCTTCAGTGGAAGATGTTCAAGAGTTGAAGGTACACATAATTTTAACGGTTTTACAAATTATAGACAAGGCCATTAGATATAAAAAATTCAACTCCGTTCAAAATCGTGCAGCAGCTTTAAAGCATTTATATATACTTGTTGACGGCATCGAATGGACTGATACAATTCTGTTGGACGTTATGTAAGTCATTATAATCAACATCATTATTATTAATATTGTTCTTTATCATAAAAGGCTCTAAGCTGGAAAAAAATTAGTCCGAGATTTGAAAGTACTCGAAGTTAAGTTGTTGATGGGAATATAAAAATATTGTAAAATTTGTTTTATTTATTTTTCTAATAACGTTCTCCTACTATTATTTTAAAACTTGTTTTTACAACTATTTATTGTTATCATTTCTTTTTTATATTCTATTAATTGAATTGTTTTTGTTTTATTTATGCTTTTTAAATAGTATCAACCAAGCGAATGATATAAAAAGCGCTGGCACTTTGAGTCTAAAGGAATTGAAGTCGATAGAAATGTTTGTGGGATATTTCAACAAGCAACGAAATACCAATATTAATGCTCCATAAAAACTTTTTGAAATTTATTCATTTAGCTATATTTTTCATTGAACAATTAATTATTAATAATATTATCATATTTAACAATATTATATTTAATATTAATTTAATGAATTTTTTTTCTTATAAAATAAATAAAAGTAATGTTTGACATTTCAATCATTAATAAATATTGAGTATTCTCAACAAAGATGTCAACAATTATGAATGATGATGATGATACGAAAAATAAAAAAAGAAGCGGCGCGCGCGAATACTTTAAGAAAAGTATTAATCTATGATTGATTAAAAGTGATAAATTTTTAATCCCTTTTGTTTGTTTCTTTGACGAGTATCGCTCGAAATTATGAAATTTAAATCATTCAGCTATATATATCATTAATAATAAATTATCGTTTATATTCAATACACATTCACCTTATATAAAATATAATCCATTAATCTCTGTTTATATATACATATATATAAAGTATACAAAGTTTATTGTCAGATTTTCATTTCATATAACTAAAGTGTATCTAACTGTTTGTATTCACTACATACAAAATAATGTAATTCGATTAAATTTATTTATTTTAGAACTTGGAATTTATTTTAGAAAGGAGAATTTATTTATTTTACGTTTGAAATGAGACTTTTGTTGAAATTTAAGTCAAAACACCTTTTTTTTAAATGAACACAAATTTGTTAATAAAAACATACAAAAAATAGATTATCTTTTACATGTTACACAAATGCGTAAAGTATTTTGTCATAGTAACTTAAGATTATTTTTTTATAGTATCGTTAAATAATAAAAACTTTTAATTATAGGCTGTTACTTTTGATTCGCAGCGCCAACAAGTATAACGTCTGTATAACATAACAACATGCTTCGTGCTTAAATTAACAAAAATTTTAATTCGGTACAATTTACCTTGCCCAATACATAGCTTATCCATATACACATATACATATATATACATATAATATTTGTATACACTACATTATGTACATATATATGTGATATGTATGATATGTATATATTGTGTTTTAATTTTTATACAAATGTTCTGCTAAAAATGTGACTCAAAGTAAAAAACTTTAAGCCTGTGAAGTGTTTCGTACCATCGTTTTTGAAATTTCTAGCCATTTTCTAATAATTTTCCTTTTTTAAGGATCGCTGTGGACGGAATTCAGTAGGAATATTAGAAATCAGAAGAGCCAGGAATTAGTACAGAAGTTTTAACAGAGACGAGGAAGTTGAATGCATTCACTGCGGGGCGAATGTCCACCTGCCAGGCAAGTACGATGCTCAGAATTACTGGGGACAACTGGGGTTTTTTCAGGATACGAATAAGTAAATCAAAATTTTCAGCTGTGACCTCGGCCACGTGGCTAGTGTGATTCGTTCAGAATACTCTAGAGCCAGTTTAAATATCATCGAAATTTACATTAATTTGTGAAATCGATGAATTCTAAGGTTATTTATATCTTTTTCCATATAAACATACATACATACATACCACAATTTCGCACAAAAACCGATTAAAACTTAATCTTAATTAAAGCTTAAGTTTATGTAATCCAGTTTATTAGGAATTTCAATTTATATTTATTTTATACTAGCTTAACTACCCGGCATTGCTCGGGAAATAAAATGTTATTTTATAATACTACATTGTATTTGGTACAAAACAAAACATTTCTAATATTGTACAATAAAAAATTATAAAATTAAAATAAACAAATAAAAAACATAAATAAAAACATACCAAATACAATGTAGTATTATAAAATAACATTTTATTTCCCGAGCAATGCCGCGTAGTTAAGCTAGTTGTAATTATAGTAATATATTGTAATATATTCTTTGACACATGACAAAAATTTCATAACATGCTTCGTTTTATTTTATTGTGTTTTATTATGTCATTGGGTGTACTTTTACCAAATGATGTCCTTTTTTGGACCTTTAGAGGATGAATTTTGAAAAATCCTGAAAATGGTTTTTAGGCATTTATACGCGGGATGTTTTCGTGAAAAAAGAAAATCCATATTTGATGGCTAACAAAAGACTAATGTTTTTGTCCTTTTTGAAGTCCTTGGAAGTAAAATATCCGAAAAATTCTTTCTTCTCCCTTGCATACATCATAAAAGAAACCTCCGTGCAAAATTTCATCTTTGTAGATCCAAGGGTATAGCCTGTGCAAAGAAAAAATTCTGTGTATGTCCTTTTTGAAGTCCTTAGAAGTAACATTTCGAAAAATCCTTTCTTATTTGACGTATACATCATAAAAGAAACCTATGTGCAAAATTTCATCGTTCTAGGTCCAGGGGTTTAGCCTGTGCGTTGATGGGAAGTGAGTCAGGCCTTTCATTTTTATATATATAGATTATGTTTAAATTTATTACTTAAATTTAAATTGAATTGTTTTTTATTTAGAATGAAATTTACAATAATTTCCCTTCAATTCAGAACTCGGGTTCAGTGACTCCGGTACCAGCATCAATATATTTTATCAGTTTTCGGGGTTAAAAAGGTGTAAATCTGATTTCAATATTGAATCGAGAGATTTTGGGTGTGCAAAATAAATATTGTTGTCAAGAAGACAAAACATTTTATAATTATATCAATTAAATAACAGGCAGTTATCAGCCATGACAGTTTGGAGTTATTGACGGTTAGAACTGCTAGCACGATCAACAACAATAACAAAAACATCACCCTCATCAATAATCAACCGCCTCTTCAAGAGAATGAGGTTCAAAAGGTGTGGTTTTTGTTTAGATACAAAAAAATTTTGGCATGGAAAATTTTTAAATAAAAAAAGCAAGAAAATGTCTTCTTGTCCTACTCCAAGCCTACTTAAAATTAAGATTAGAAGAGCATAAAATTTATATACCGATAATAAAATGTTTAAAATTTTTTTTACCTCTCCAATATCTCTTTTTATCTTTCTTTTTCTTTCTCTTTCCACTTATTTAACTGAGCACAATGTGTAATTTGAAACATACTACGAATTCTTATTTGTTACATACGACTACATTCATATCTAGAATTATTCGGAAACTAGCAATAAATTAAGAATTCCATTCCTAGAAGCTGGTTTGAATTCAGCGTTTCCCAATTTCAGAAAGTCCGATATAATATCATATATGTACATATAATAGTATTATTGTTATTATGAGAGTGTGGGGATAACTCAGTATGTCGAGTGAGCTGAAGTTTTTAAGTTCGTGTTTCATAGTCCAGTGAGAACTCAAGCACTCCATTCTTGTCGGAGCGACAGCCTCGGATAGCGGACATTCATCCGTTGTCTCAGTGCCGTGAGTGAGGGCATGGCCCTCTATAGTCTATAATGTCCAGTGAAGGACACGGTCACGATTCTTAAGTTATCACAGGTTGCAGTGGTTGGAGTATATGAGACACTGAAATTTATACAGAGCAGAAAGTATAACTCAGATAAGCCACATAAATAAAAGTTTAAATAGGTCTCGCATTAGGTTCATCGGTTCTTTAAATTTGGCCCACGACACCCCCTACGAAAGCAATCACAATGAACCACATGAACCTCGTAAGTTGACGGGGTGACTCTTTTGTAGCCCCTAAAACCTAACCTAACCTATCAATGAATACTATTTATTTCATTTGTGCCCATTTACTTTCCACCCTTCTCTTTTTATACGCTACACCGAAAGGTCTAGGTATATTCACTTTTTCTCGAAGCTTGTAGCGCATAGAAATAGAGAAGTACATATGTATATATTCTTGATCAGCGTCTCTTTCTGCGTCGATTTAGCCGTGTCCGTCCTTCTATCTGTTTGTTCGTCCGTTAAAGTCACGATCCCTGGAGAACCGGCGAAGATATCGAAATGAAATTTGGCTGAAATATCCTTTTGTTACTGCTAGCAGGTTGGCAAAATCGATCAACAACCACGGCTACTTTTTATACCAAGAATGCAGGTATGGTTTTTAGCCTATTCAAAATGGTATATTAGTTTCAGGTGTTGAGTTATGACAATTAAATTGCTTTTCTTGGTATAAAGTAACATTGTCCCAAATATGGGCGCTATATATTTAATAATTTATTCCTTTATTCTATTCTGTCTATTAATAGCTTTATATTAATTTCTTCGCAGAATTCATTACATTTATATTTATTCAATCTTTTTAATTTAAATGTAAATATTTCCAGGTTTTTATCTATTTTGTTGTTTGTTTTTGTATTTTTATTTGTATTTTTTTTTTTTTATTATTACATTTGCAAATTAGACTTTTAAAAGATTATGCAATTTTCACATTTTATTTTTAGCCTTTTTCAACGCAATGCAAAAAGTGGTTTATCGGGCATAAATAAAAACAAAGCAACAAAAAATATGTAAAAACCATCTGAGAATCGCTGATCTCGTTTGCTGTAAAACAGGTATTTAGTAAAGTTATTTGGAAAAGTTATGATTTTTAATCTAAACTCTTCGATTACGTCGAAAATCGCACATCGTGCAGTGCGAACTAATTACAGATACAGTTTAAACTTAAACTCTGCTGCAACTGATCTTGAGCTTGATGCTGATTAACACCTTCGTTAAAAAAAACGATAAAAAAAAATAAAACAAAAATAAAATCAAAATAAGACCAAAGGAAAAATTAAAATAAAATTTTAAAAAAATCGAAAATCAACAACAAGGAATTAAAATTAGTAAAAAAATGCGTGTTCGCGCTCTTCTCAACCGACTCTTTACAGTCTGCTCCCGCGAATCTGTCCTCTATTAAGATCTCTTATATATCGATTATATAATCGATCGTTTAAATGATCATTTATATAATCATATGATCGCTCGTTTATATGATAGTTGGTTAAACAATCTCTTTAAATAAAAAAATTTTAGTATTCAACTCGATTCAATTGATACTAAAGAATTTTTTTTAAGAAATTATTGAACGCTTATTTGTGTTTATTTGTTTTTTAGTTAGGGAAACGCTGTTTTCTACGCACTAATAATATGAGAAAGAATATCACACGAATATCAATAGGAAAAATAATTGAATATATTACGATTATTTACGACAATTTCATATATTACAATTACTACAATTATTTTAGAAGAAGCTACTAAAACAAAACTTAACGCATTAAATTATTGATGTATATAATTGTGTTTGTATTAGTAGAGCTTTTGCTCTGTAGTTTGTGTTTAAAGAGGTGAGATTTTTGCAAATCCGATATGCACACAATTCACAGCCTCGTATATAAATGCACGCATATCTTTATGTTTGTTTGTGTGTGTTTATATGTTTTTTGTTGCATTATAGGCTGTGTGGAACAAACAGACCCCACACACACACGAAATAACTGCCAAGCGAAACGATTTAACAATTTAAATTAAAATAGTTAAATTGTTCCTAAAGTCTTTCGTTATTATTCACGAAACTCGAGTACGAAACTTGAGCATTCATCGATCGGTCGGTTGTTGGTCGGTCGGAAGTCAGTCAGTCGCTGCCTCTTCCACTACCGCTGTTTCTGTCGCTGCTCCTACTCAATCGCGATCTTCTTCTCTACGAGTGGATTTTCTGACTGCCGCCGCTTGATTTTATTGAATTACAAATACAACTAAAAGTTTAATAATATAATAAAAGAAAAAACTGCAACAACAAATCGTTTATTTAATCGGAATTTCGAGCTCGACAATAATAATAATAATAATAATAACACCGAACAAAATCAGAGCAACTCGACGGCGACAAATGACAGAAAGAAATTGTATTTAATGTTAGTAGATTCCATCCGAATCCCGGCAGTCGTTGAACGGACGTTATACGGATCGTATGCGGGACGTGATATTTAAAAAAAAAATTGTAACAACAGAAACCAAATCCCGGTAAATACCACGCGAAGGGAAACTAATGAAAAAAAAAACACCTAAAACATAGAAAAAAATTAAAAAGCTGAAATTAATATAAAAATGTAAAATAAACCCAAAATTTAATAATAAGAATTAAATTGGTATTTAAATATAAAGAAACTAAAAAGGAGCAATCGGAATCGTAAAAAAATTTAAATAAACAAATAAATCAAAAATGAAAATAAAATAAGAAATAAAAATGTACATAATATGAAATAAAAATGAAATTAAAAATAAAATAAAAAAAATAAAATTAAAAATAAACTACATCAAAAATTTTTAAAATATATTCAAAGAAAATTTACAATAATATAGGGTGGGCCATCGGCTAATTTCTTTTTGAATTTGAAGCATTTTAAATTCAAGATAGTTTGAAAAATTAATTCCTATTAAATTAAATATTTAATTTAAAAAGAAATCGGAGGACCGTAAAAAAATTAACATAATTTTTATTTATAAAACAACAAAAATTATTAAAAACACTGCCACGAAAACCGAAAAAATCCGTCGGGAAAAGAGAAAATGTGAGAAAACACAATCGAATTATTTACTACATTATTTTATTAATTTATGGAAGAATAAAATTTAATAGAAAACTAATAAAAAGGTGCTTAAAAAGTTATCTACTAAAAATTAATAATGCAATAACAACAAATGATCGTGAAAATCTGTTTTTAAAGAAATCAAACATAAAAAAATAGATTTTATTTGTGTGTCTAAAAATAATTGAATAAAATATTGATAACAATTCAAATAATTTAAAAAATAAAATAAAGTAAATAAAAAAATAAATAAAATAAAATAAAAAACTTAAGTAAATAAACCATGCATTAAAATATTATAAATAAAAAGTGAAAACAATAAAAAACCATGATTTAAATTGAAGCTCAAGCTGCAGAGAAATTCTTCTTCTACTTCATAAAATGCTGTCTGAACACGTTTAAAAACAAAATTCAAATAAAAAACTGAAAACATTAAAAAAACATACGTTTATCAGTCAAGCTTTTTTATTTATTTATGGTTTTTTTTCATATAGCCTTTTAATTGAATATTATATAGGGTCGGCCATTGGCTGGTTTTTTTTTTTTTTTTTTTTTTTATTTTTATTTTTTATTATTTATTTATTTATTCATGACAAAAAACCTTATAAACAAAAATAAAATAAGAGCTCAAACTTATTTCTATTATTATTAATTTTTCATTTTGTTTTATGAAAGGTTCTTTTTTTATATACATTTTTGAAGAAATACAAGGCTAATTCTATTTTATTTAATCTGGCAATGATATTTATTGTTTCTCCAATATTTTTGTTGTTTTCGTTTTTGTTTTTGTTTTTTTTTCTTTTTTCTTTTTTGTAAAATATGCTTATTACTGTTTCTGTTGAATTCAATGGATTACAAAAACAAATGTTGTGTTTTATTAAGCATTACAACAAGAACAACAGAAAAAAAGTTCACTTTTGTTTGTTTATAGAATTTTTCAGAAGTGTTCAGTATTTCAGAAGATTAAATTAAAATCGAAACGAGTTTTCATGCTCAAGAAAGTGCTTTCTGTAAAGCGACTTATAGTGTGATTCTTAAGTGTGATTTTTCTTAATAACTTACTTAATTTACTTACTTACTTTCTTACGATCTTTCTGAGTGTAATAACCAATTGTGAAAAAGTACAAAATATAAGAGACTTACACTTAAAAAAACCCAAGTGTTATTTCTCAAACTTCAAAACTATTACAGAAAGTGTTGGCCAACAGTAGCGTGGGGAAGCGTTCAAAATTGCATTTAATTATTAACTTTTTTTAAATCACATCATAGATGAAGATGCATGATCCTATAATGACCCTAAAATGACATCGATATCGGACCTAAGTCTTTAAAGTATTAACTGATTACCGTTATATAGCAATACCGCAAAAGAATTTATTTTAATGTATATAATTAACCGAAGATATTTAAATATTGTTATTAATTATTAAACCATGATACAAGACAATTCTAATTCGTTCCATCTTATAATGAGTCAATATAAATAAATATTGGTATTCATTTGATACTGATTTATATTTATATTTATAAAAACATAGACATCACTTTCTTAATTAATCGATAACCTCTATAAATCATGACAAAAATTTGCCACAAGAACCACTTAAGTGACAATTAATATAACAAAAAGAAAAACAAAAAGAAAAACGATCTTATCAATAAATTTTGTAGACACATCGCCAAAATTCTTTAATATCATCGATTACTTTCTAACATATAATAATGAATTTATTTTATAATTACTTCACATTAAAAATTAATTCCGTGCATAAGCCAACAACAACAACATAAATCAATCATTCTTATTTGTCAGAGTACCTGCGATACTAGCGTTCACTTGAGGTACTCTTTTGTTATTATTGGTTTAAAATCGTTTGGCATTAAAATGATTACTCAAATCATAGTCGATTTATAATCGTATATAATCGTACAATAACGATATGTATATCGTATAGACAGAATGATCGAGTGACAGACTATGATAGAGTGACAGACTATAATAGAGTGACAGACGGACAGAGAGAAAGGTAGAGAGTGACACTGTTTGTGATAAATCATTTTACTTATCAATACATTTTAATTTCTTCTGTAATTCAAGTGTAGACATCAACAGCATGTTGATCGACTAAGCATTCAATAATTATAACATAATAATCAGAAGAAAAAGAACAAGAACAATAACGACATCGACATCGACGACAGCTGACGATAAGAACAACTGACGATATATGTACATATAAGTCAGATAACGTCTTTAACTAAAACAGGCACGATTTATTAAATATTGATTGTAGGTAGTGTGCGATCGTTTCATTGAACCGCCCCAATTTTTTTTATCGTATAAAAGTACGAAACGTCAAATATGAAAATCGTTTCTATGAAATACGACTTTTATCAGTGCGACATACGATGTGATTACAAATTAAGACCAAACGAATTATAAAACCAACCTTATAGAGATCGATGGGGTACAGATACTGACACTGAAATTGACAGATTCTCTTTTTTTGAAGATTGCCAGATCAGATTTTAAGATTTTCCGAACAGTCCACGTTTTGAATTTTTTTTATTATTATTAAAAGATCAATGAAAAATAAATTTGCACGCATTATATCGCATATATTTGCTGTTGTTGTTGTTAGACACTGTTTGGGATTCATTTGTGGCAGTAAATGGGCTGCTCCTACCCAACTTTAAGAGAGAAAGGAAGGATCGTGTTTTAAAACCGTGTAGCAGGTCATAGAAGTCAGATATATGGACACAACTCAATGTCCGACACTTCTTTAGCTTCAATATATTAGCTATTCCACAGAAAATAGGCGTACTCTGTCCACTTTATTATCATTGAGTCCAGAATATATACTTCTACATACATATTATATATACTTATGTGTCTTTATTAAGTACTCTGCCTATTATAGGCGTAGTACTTTTTGCATATTTGATTATATATGGTTTTATATTGATATTTGATTTTTAATCAATCAGTGTGTTCATAATATCATCACTGTTAAAATTTAGATTCAAAAAAACACATTCAAAAACACGTTCATTCTAAAAATTATGTTTCTTGTTTACCGAATTTATGATGATGATGTAATTAATAATAAAAACTTGCAAAAAAGCAGTTAAGAGTTTTCCGTTAGTATTGACAGCAAAAGGGGGTTGCGAGGGAAGACGGAGGTGGGAGCAAAAGAAACGCCACAAAACAAACTGAGAATCGACAATATTTTAAGAACGTGATAAACTCTTACTACAAACGTTTTAGCTACTTCAGTGATATTATTTTGCTGTTTGCATTATTTCGCAAGCGTCACTCGACAACAGCAACAACAGGGAGGGAAACAACAAAACAACAACAACAACCACAACGATGACAGTCTGAAGTATAAATCTCAGGTTCTCAAACTAAACTCAAACGAATGAATTTTATTATTTGTTGGTGATCGCTTAATTATGAGTTATAGAATATTTAGCAAAAAAATAAAAAAAAATTAGTAGCAAACAAATAAAAATGCTCCAACTATAACGCACACCCTCAGAGGGCGCAATCGGTATCAACATATCTAGTATATAGGGACCATATAAAAAGAAACCACCCAATGGCCCACCCTATATTTATTTGTACATTTATTATAAAATAATAATAATAATGAGCCACTATTAAGGATGGAGCTGAAAGATAGTCCTCATAATAACAACACTTGGCCATACCAGCTGATCGATATGGTGGTGGGCGTGGTTGTTCATTCTCATTACAACTGTCATTTATTTCTGCTTAAATTCGTTTCACTGTTCGATCCGCTCTGCTTTATATTTCATGGTCTTTATTGTGGTTCATTGAATTTTGTTAAATCACAAAAATATTGTGATTCTTTTTTTGTGAGGTTTTTTTTCAATAATTTTACTAAAAATCAGCAAAAAACCGTTCCTCAATTTCTGTTTTTTATGATTTTCACGAGCTGAAACAATAAATTAATAATAATAACTTTGTTAATTGCAATCTAGACAAAAAACAAACAAAGAATTGAATTGCTTAATTTTCTTTCTTTCCTAATTTCTTGACTCAAAAACGTGCCCGTTGGTTTTTTAACCATTTTTCACCTCGCTGTTTACATTTTTAATATACTTTTTAATTCAATTATAGTCGTATATTTAATTAAATTATACATTATTAAGTATAAACAATTAAATTGTTGTAATATTTAGTTATGTTTTGATCTTAAATCAAATACTTTCTGTTGTTTCTTTTGTTTTCAAGAATACTTTCTTTCTAAAACAATAAATAATTACAAAATAATAGAAATCAAATTATTTTTAATGTTTCGATGAATCTCTAAAAAATTGCGGAACCATTTCGGGCCCAAAATTTTGTGTCCAGAAATACGTCCCTGTCAGTAGCCGGCGGTAGCTGCTGCTATCACACACGACATTCCTAAATGTTTTCAAAAAGAACATATTTCAAAAATTTTAGATTAGACAAAATATCAGTCGATTGGACTTTAATTAAAAGAGCCTCTTAACACTTAACACATTCGCTAACCTGCTGATATGCCAACATTTTTGTTCACCTCAAAAAATTCAATAGAAAAAAATATCTTAAACCGGGTTATTGATTTGTGATGTTTTATGATATTTTTACATACTACATTTTCATTGGTTCGAATTTCATGTTTAGAATTAGAATTATTATGAATGTAATTATTATAATTGATATGATTATGACGTGAATTGATCCCTGATTAAAACTGAACACTTGAAGGAGAAAAAGCTGATTTTATACTTCTTTCTCTTCAGGATCAAGTTTTTATAAATAATATAAATAAAAATAATATATTTACGTAAAAATAAAATATAAATAAACAAAATAAAAATAAATAAACAAAACAAATTAAAATTATATTTAAATGGAGTCGTAAGAATAGCATTCCATGCAACTTTAGACTCAGGGTTTATACAATATAAACATTTTATAATGTTTATAAATACTTCCAATGAAAGCATAATATATAATAAATAAATAAAATAAATAAATTGCATATAAATAAAACAATTTTTATTTAATTAAATATACTAAAAGCAATTTAAATTATATTAAATGAAATTTAAATTATATTATGTGAAATTTTAATTGTATTCAATTCTAATAATGTAAAAATAGAAAACTATAATTTTCTCTACTCCTTCGTGTAGAGTTATGTTGATTTCTGTTCATTTTTAGTTAAAACTTTACTGTGTTTTCTTTCAACATTAATTAAAAATCCACACACACAGGCACATTCATTGTTTATTGTTAGTGTAGCACGTTGCGTATCGTGTTCTACTCGTGAGCACATCGTAATATGACTCCAAGGCGATGGATTCTTTTGCTAATGTTTTACATCTCGTATCTGATGTTCGGAGCCAGTATTTATTATCACATCGAACACGGCTTGGAGAAGCAGAGGAGAGCCGCGGAGCTGAAGGAGAGAATCGAAATTCACGGTAAGGAAAACATACAAGTTTGATATTAAAACTAAATTTTCTCTTTAAGTTTTTATTTTTTACTATTTTGTTTTGTATTTCTTTAATTTTTTAAAAAATTGTCTACAATTACAATTTTACTCACAACAATCTCCGATGTTAACTTATCGCTTATATAAATTATTTGAACTTATGAATTCAGGGATTCAGTCAAGTGTCTTGAAAAATGCATTTTTACATCCTTTCTTTTTTTATAATAGTATTTTTGATTAAATTGACATTTTCATAACGGGAATTGTCACTGCAATAATTAAGTCATGTAATCGACAGTGTGGTGTATTATTGTAAATAGTTTTGTAATGTAGTATTGTATTACTATTATTATTATTATAATTAAAAGTATTTTTTTTTTTAATTAATATTATATTTAATATTATTATTATTGTTTTTATTACTGTTATTTTTATTATTATTACTATTATTATTATTACTATTATTGTATGTATGTATGTTTTTATTATTATTAGTGTTATTGTTGTTCCCTTTCTTCTTTTTTTCTTCTTCTTTGCGCAAATAGCGATTTAGTGATTACGTTTCATCACTTTAATTAGAACATTAGTACATTTTTATATGAATAAACAATTAACACGTTTTATATTTTTGTAAATATTCAAGATATTCGAGAGTTTAGGATAACTGACAGAAAGAGCGCTTGACTGATAGAAAGAGACAGAGAAACAAACACGAGTATTTGAAATCTCATAAAAGCTTCAAAATTAGCATCATCTATTTTTATTTAATGTACATATGTACAAATATATGTTTATCGTTTTATATACATACAATATTTATGTCGTTTGATATTTGCTATATAATCCATTTCTTCATCTTTCTATTTATTTATCTTCATTTTTATATATGTATGTACATTATTTATAAAGAATAAATAGAATAAATTAGACAAAAATATTTTTATTTATTTTTTACTTATTTTTAACTGCGGTTGTGATGTATATTTTTTAGTTTGATGGTTTCTTGTATAAATATAGTAAATATTTTAGACTTGCAAATTTGAGGTTAATAATTTAAAGGAGTTGAAAAAACTAATTTGCACGCACGATTTACAATTAGATGGAAATCAATAAGAAACTAATAAATAAATCATGAGTTGCTCCGAATTCAACTTTTTGTGTGCTTTCTACGAAATCGCTAATTATTTATGATTTCTCGCGTGTTTTGGGGTCCAGTGACCGATTTCCGGGACATTATTTTTAACTACAGTCAACGATATTTTGATTTATGATTGTGTAAAATGGAAGTGGATCCGTATCGAATTTTCGAAGCTTCCTTTTAGAGTAAAATAAGAAAATAATGGAGTCACAGTCATTTAAATAATTTTTAATGCTTATCATTTTTATACCCTACACACGAAGTGAATAGGGTATATTCACTTACTGCTTCCGTTTGTAACGCATTAAAGGAGGCGTGACAGGAATAGAAAAGTATATATATTCTTGATCAGCGTGACCTCCTGAGTCGATTTAGCCATGTCCGTCCGTCTGTCTGTCTGTCCGTCTGTCCGTCTGTGGAAATCACGATTACAAGAGAACGAATAGAGATATCTTCATCAAACTTGGCACAAATATTGTCTATCATTAGAAACTCATCGGTATTGAAAATGGGCCAAATCGGACCATTACCACGCCTACTTTTTATACTGAATATAAATTCTTCCATGGTTATAGCTTAATTTCTTAGCGTGTAGAACGAATTTGGAGTTGAAATTTTGTCCAGAAGTCCACTGTCTCTGTTTAAAACAGATCACCAAAAATGGGCGTGGTCCGCCCACTAATTAAATAAAACTCGTGTACAGGAGAACGAATAGAGATATTTTTATCAAATTTGGCGCGAATGTTGTCTATCATAAGAAACTCATCGGTATTGAAAATGGGCAAAATCGGACCATTGCCACGCCTACTTTTTATAGTAAAATTATAAATTAATTCATACTTATAGCTCAATTTATCAGCTTGTAGAAAGAATTTCAGGTTGAAATTTTATTCACAAATCAACTGTCTTTGACCAAAACAGACTACAAAAATGGGCGTGGTCCGCCCACTAATTAAATAAAACTCGATTACAGGAGAACGAAAGAGATATTTTCATCAAACTTGGCATGAATATTGTCTTTCATCACAGGCTATTTGAGATTGCAAACGAAAAAAATTAGACCATTGCCACGCCTCATTTCTAAGTACAAGTGTGTAGGGTATATGAACTTCGGCCAGGCCGAAGTTAACACTCTTTCTGGTTTAATCTAATTTTCTGCTTTTTAATTATGCATTTTCAATAACTTTTTTTAAGTTTAATTATTCTGGAGCGCATATAACTGTAACCACATTTTGTTCACTCTTTATTAAGTCCAATCAATTGGTTAATACGTTCATCTGACAATGAAACTTTTACCTATTTAGTTTTATTGAAAACAAAACCAATTCAAAACTTTGACATCGAACTTGAACGCTGTCAAACCTTTGAACCAATCACGGAAGAGAGTTTTTCAATTTTTTTACATTGTGTCGATTGAGTTGTGTGTAACACACCTTAAAACTCATTGCGGCTGATCTGTTAATCAAGCGTTACAACACATATATTTATTCATGTATATTCTACATAGAATATGTATTAGGAAAAAGAAAAGGATAGATAGCGAGAAAGAGATACAAATAGAAAATAATATGTAGCATTGAAAAATCGTCATTTAAAGCGTCGCGACGCTTAAGGCCGTGGTTATGCTATCGAGTTTTGCTTGGCAAGTAGGACTTTTTTTTTGTTGTTTTGTGTGTAAAAGAGAGAATTGTTTACACACAAAACAACAAAAAAAAGTCCTACTTGCCAAGCAAAACTCGATAGCATAACCACGGCCTAAGCGGTTAAAGCTTCACGGACTAATGGTGATTATGGACAACAAAAGTGAAAGATAGACATCGGAGCGCCATCGAGACTAATACAGAGAGAAAGAGAAATCCAGAGAGCGAGAGAGAGAGTAAGCACAAGCATTCCATGCAATTGAAAGTCAACGATCACATGAAGCCTCACATTGATTAAAGTGGCCAAAGCCACTGAATCAACGCTTCATATATCACAAGTGATAAATGAATGACTCAATGGAGGAATGAATGCTTTTATCACTTGTCTACATTTCCGGATTTTAAATTTATTATTCAAATCATCATTCATTGAAGTTTGTAATCGCTTGATTGCACTTTTTAGAAGAATTTTTAATAGAATTTTCATTAAAATTTAGCTACCAATTTAATAATAGGAAAATTACTAGGAAATGGCAATGGAAATAAAAAAAAATTTCATACTAAGAGTTTCCCCCCCATTCAGTAGCATAACCTTTCTATCTGAATGAATTTTCTATGAATGAATGAAAAGATCTCAAAAGCAATTTAATAAACATAAACAAACAATCAAAAATTAAAAATTCTTTTATAATTCTTTAATTACTGTGATTATCCTGAATGCAGATTTCTATTTCTTTGTGATGAACGAGAACGGTTTATTAAAGTGTTTGCGAAGAAAGTACGAGATTTCAATTAAATATGATTTACGACCGTCATTTCTGAGTTCTTTTTTTTTTTTGTTAGTAACTCATGTAAGAGGGGTGTGGAGTCTGATTCTGAATTCTAAGCTAATGGGTTTCTTTCTTTCTATATAAAAGACTTAAATAGTGTCTTGAATAAATCTTCTATATCGTCCTCTTCTAGAACGTCTTTTATATCGTCCTCTATGTCGACCTCTCATACATATGTATATTGTTCTGTTCTGTATCATTCTCTTCTTATCGTCCCTTTCTGCATCGCCCCTTCTATATACTTCTGTTCTATACTTTCTTCTTCTGTATCGCCTGTATCGTCCTCTTCTACTCGTATATAGTCCTCTTCTAGAGTGTCTTCTATATCATCCTCTTCTGTATCGTCTACTTCTGTATATTTATATTCGTCTCCTGTTCTATTCTGTTTAACTGTAACTATTCTCGAAATCTTCACACATCAAATGGTTCCTGACAACAAATCTAAAATTTTAAAATTACTTTCAATTAAATTTAAACGTTGATTTAATTAATGCGTTCAGATTAAATTAATCGCTTCGGTTGTGTTTGCCAGACGATGTGGTTTACGATGTACAAGATTTTATCATTTTACTTACAAACATTGTAAATTGAAATTACTTTTAATGGCCACTAAATTGTTTTGGGAAGCACTTCTGATTTTCTATGCGGTAGACATGAAAAGAATAACAAGATTACGTCAAAGGGCATGACTTTTATATTTTTATACTTGATTTAACCTTGATTTATTTGGTTTTCAAAATTATTAATAGAAACACATAAAAATTAACAGAGGAATAGTAAAGAAAATTCATACATACATTTATCTATGTCTATATATGCATGAAATACGATATATACAAATATTTTAACATACATGTATGATAACAGATCTTCAGAAATATCAAGCAGCTATAGGCTAGAGGTAATCCGGAAATGGAAAGAAATTCCTACGGCAAGCCAAAAGATTTCTTCACCCAGCAAAGGTAGCTTCTAAGAAACTCCTCGCTCTAAACAGGAACAACTTAATAACTTTGCAGGTTATCTTATCGGGCATCATCACTACGGTAGTCTCAAATAACTCACAAAATATCTAAATAGGCCGAGGCCTCATTGCCTCATGGGCTTTAATAATACAAAACAGTGCCTAAAAGTATGCAATAAATATATAACCTTTCTGCAGTCCAAAATGTATTAAAACATACATATATCATTACATTATGGTGTTCGCATATACATACATATGCACATCCATATAAACATATGTACATATAAATCCATAATTTTTCCATCATATAAATCATAACACTTTTTTATTGTTTTTCCGATTATTCACTTTAATTTGATTTTTTAATTTTTAGAATATCTACTTGATCAATTAATCGATAAAAATATCACAACACAGGATGAGATACTTCAGAAAATCACTGACTATTGCGAAAAACCGGTTACCGATTACAAAGACGATGAATTCGAACCACCCTACACTTGGACATTCTATCATTCGTTCTTCTTTGCTTTCACCGTATGCTCTACAGTTGGTTATGGTAACATATCACCATCATCAACACTCGGACGAATGATAATGATTGCATATTCAGTAATCGGTATACCTATTAATGGTATACTATTCGCTGGATTGGGTGAATATTTTGGCAGAACGGTTAGTTGAATCAGTAATAGAATAAAAAATATTAGAAATACTTATCAAAAGGATCAACATTTTAGTTAATGCAACTTTTTTCTTCTACATAGTTTCAAGCTATTTATCGACGCTATAAAAAGTACAAAATGTCCAATGATGTGCGCTATATGCCGCCCCAATTGGGTCTCATCACAACAGTTTTAATCGCTTTGATCCCCGGGGTAACATTTTTTATATTCTTGCCCTCGTGGGTTTTTTCGTACTTCGAAGATTGGCCCTACTCATTGGCGGTGTATTATTCATATGTAACAACAACAACCATCGGTTTTGGGGACTACGTACCGACATTTCAAACACATCAGGTGAGTAAGTAAAGAGGAACAAAGAAAGAGAGCGGAAGGAAGACGGAGAGAAAAGAAAAAGGGAGGGAGAGATTATAAAGATTTCTATTTTAGTTTCATTTTAAAAACTGAAATAATATTAATTTATTATTTTTTAAAATTATTTAATTTTTTCAAATTATTAAATTATTTCAATTTTGTATTATCTTTTTTCTTAAATATATTCTTTAAAAACATTCTTCTAGCCATATAAATTCGGAGCATGGTTTATTGTGTATGAAATTTTCGTCATTGTTTGGTTTATCTTCTCACTTGGTTACCTGCTGATGATCATGACTTTTATAACGAGGTGGGTAAAATTTTTCAAGTAGTTTTTTTTCCTGCTTAACAATTACTAAATTTTACTAATAATATCTATTAACTATCGAATTGTATTACAAAAGTATGCTAAATAATCCTTTATTAATTTTATTCCTTTTAACATTTCAAATATAGGTATATAATACCTAATAATATATGTATATATACCATATAAATATTCAACTTTTACTAATTTTACTAATTAATTTTGATAAATTGTATGCATAGTTTGCTTTTAATGCATTTGATAAGCAGCTTGATGTCCGTCCCTCCTGTTACATGTGGAAACTTTACAATATTGGATATTACAAGAAAATTCTGATTAAAAATATTCCGATAGTAAGAGCGAGCTAATTAGAAGAATCATTTTGTTAATCTGTCATCAATGTATAGATTTTTATCCGATGTAGGCTTTTGAATAAATCAGCCTGTTTTTGAGCAATCATCCTCTTATTTAGCAAACTTTAAAATGGGTGGTATATCTATCAACCTACTAAAATGAACCTTAACCTCATAACCTGTACTTATTCTTTAATTTAAATTAACAAATTCGGTTGCTTTAATTGATACTAAGATGCACTAAGAACATAAGTCTATTATTTAACAGTCTATTATAGATGATTAAATGAATTTATTGAATGAATTAATCAGATTAACATTACAAATCTCCAAACTATTTATTGTGGTTAATTTTGTTTGTTTTGTAAAAATATCTAGTTTATAAAGCTTTCTATAAGATTCTCTTATATTTAATATATGGTATATTCTTTAATTTAATACTTAATAAACTGATACGGGTTCATATACTTAACATTAAGATAACTTAATAATAATAATTATTTTTATCCAAAATAATAATTTTGGATCCAAAAATCTGTATAATACACTTAATAACCATGATTATAATAGTTGCAGTTATAATAAACTTGATTATTGATTCTAATAATCTTGATAATATAAATCGTGATTATAATATCTAACACATAAATTTTAACAATAATGACAATAATTCCATTGACTGACATAAGTTCAAAATTAATTAACTATTTCCAGAGGTTTACAGAGTAAAAAGTTGGCTTATTTGGAACAACAACTATCGTCCAATATTAAATCCACACAAAATCGCATCTGGAATGGAGTAATCAAAGATGTTGGCTATTTAAGAAGAATTTTGAATGAATTGTATATTCTAAAGTTTAAGGTAAAATATAAAGTTTTGAAAAGTTGGTTTTTTAGATTTCTAGATTTTGATTTTATATGTTTAAAACAAAAATTAGTTAAAACAAAAACAAATTAATTTTGGGCTTATGTATGAATTCAGTTTTTTTTTCTATCTCCCGTTATTAACAATAAAACAAAAGCAATAAACCGCTACTACTAAACAATTAAAAACCAATATATAACTTGCAATAAATACTAATAAAATTTTCAGAACAAATGACTTATAGAATCAAATTTAAAATTTTTTTTAAAGAGTTAAACATCCTGGTATTTTTAATTTTATATGTTTTATTTATTTGAAGTTCTTGAAGCCCAACAAGTGCTCGCTGTTAAATTTCCTCACTTAACATAGCTTCAATCTGTTAATGAACAGAATTGAGATGAATGAACTGAATATGTCTATAATATTATTCTTTAAATACATATGAAAAAATTTTTAACACTATACAATTTAAATTTACTTTAATTGAAAAATAACAAACTTTTGGACTACAACTGTTTTTGTTTTCAACTTTTGTATTAATTAAAAAATTAAGTTAATAATAAATCAATACATATATTTTCATTATATCTGTGGGCTTGAATTTAAGTGAATTCAGTTAGAGTAATTTAAATGTTGACTGTATCTCAAATTCACCTTAATCACATACTTAATCCTAATCACGTGGTTTAAATCCTCCACCCGCACGTTTGTCTCGGCACGTTTGTATGTAAATCGGTATTAAATACATTAATTAGCTGATCAGACATCTAATGTTACTCTGTTTATGAATTTTTATAGCTTTTTCTCAAGAAAAATTACAAGGCCGCGAACATCCGTAAGTAGATACATTGATCTAGAAAGCAAGAAAAACAATCACATTTGTCAGTTCCTTTCGGCCCCAAAATAACCAAAGTTTTTGTTTTGACCTTTTCACATGACACAGAAATACCTTTAAATGAATACTTTTCCTTTTGGCCCTTCTATTCATATACAGCCCGTCTACACCGATACGGATTTCTCACATTTCCTGCATCGCTCCAACTCCTGCCCAGAGCTATCTATGTATCGCGTAGAAACTCCTCCGGTCGTTACTCGCAAACGTGCTTTTTCGGAGGGTTTCAGCACACTGGAGGCTGAGGACGCCAACGCGATACTGCAGCTGCGCACCGCATCCGACAGCGACCTCGCCAAATTTGACCGGCAAAAGTCCTTCGAGTCTGCCGAAGCTTTTCGCCACACCACCGGCCTCTTGGCCAAAGTCGTCTCAGCTCTGGCCGCAGTTAAACCGCCGGATGAGGACCTCAGCGACATGTACGGCGGTTATCATGGGTTCTCTGACTCACAGATTCTTGCCAGCGAGTGGTCAATACCGAATGCCGCAATGCAGCCACAACCTCATCGGGGACGCGCTTGCTCCGACTTCAACATCACTCCCGGGTGGAAAATACTGCGACCCGTCCAGAACGAGTGGACCTGGAGTGGCGACAATAATCAAATCCAGCAAGCGATCAATAATCGCGTCAAGCATACAAACGACAGGGCCAACTTGTATCAAAGCAGCTTTGCGCACCAGCCTCTGGACTACGTGGTCCACATGGACAACACTAACGACGACTTGTGTAAGCCGTGCGTCAAGAAATTCTCCATTCCCGATGGCTTGCGGCGGTTGTTCCCCTTTAAAAAGCGCAGCTCTCAGTCAGAATCAGTAGCAGATGTGCCCACAGCTTCAGCAGAGCGCAAGTTTTCAGTGATGAGTGTGCCAGAGAGCACGCAACACACAGCGCCACCGCTGGACTACTACAGCACAGTGACTGCCAGCGCCAGTCCGACGTACTTCAGGAGGGCTCAATTGAAGCGGCCGCCTGCACTGCCAACAATACAACAACAATCGCCGCCCAGCACCGCGGAAACCAACACCACCGCTGATCGCATGCACGACCTTTACGCATCAGAGAGCAGTCTATCGTCGCGCTTATCCGCCGCTGCAGCACCAAATGGAGGCAGTATAATATACGGCAGCGCTTTCGATGACGAAGAAATCTTCAAATCCAATGCGTCCCTGGCAAATCAACGCTCTGCCGCTGTCGGTGCCAGTGCTGCAACTAGAAAGCGACGTGAGTCCATATTCACACAGAATCCTGCGATTTCAGCGCGTCGCGGCAGCATATTCCCGCCTACAAATGCTCAGCGTCGAGGTAGCCTTTTTAGTACAGAGCGACGCGGCAGTAATGATGTTTCCTCACCAGCAACTGCAGCTGCTACTACCATCATGCAAAGACGGAGCAGCATGTTTCCAAATGATCGCCGTCCAAGTTTGTTTTCCGTGGCCTCGAAAGAAGACCGCGGTGTCCTAGAGAACACTTCGCTGGCCGACTTAATACGTTGTCTCGAAGCAATGCACACACAAGCGGTACTGGAAGAAGCCGCCGGTAACAGCTTGAATACATCCAGCCATGGAGGCTTTCTTAAGAATGACAGAATGAAACATCAAGCGGACAGCTTCGATCTGCCCGAGTTGCCGCCCCTGCTGACGCTATTTGCGAGCGGTGACAACAAGAAGCTGCTCACGACCGCCGCGGTGAACCGCTTGTATGCGCGCCGCTCAACAGTTGTCGGCACTATGCCGAATACGATATCACCCACAATGCCACAGCAACAACAGGCGCCATCAACATCGAGCAAACTGATGCGGCGTCGCCTATCATCCATGCACAATAATGAGGCCCCACCAAGCTACACCGAAAAGGAAGTAACAGCTACTGCTATGCCGACAAGGTTTAAACGTCGTTTTAGCATACGTCCAACCGCTCTACAAATACCACCGGGTAAAGCGCCACCACCTGGTGTCAACATCAATAGCATGATATCACAAACTTCGTCTGTTGCAGCCCCATCAGCTCCGAGTACTACGAACATGTCGCAAACCGTGCTGCAGCGTCGGTTATCGTTGCGTCCGTCGCCATTAGCTCGTGAAACAATAGCAACAGCGCCATTAAACAGCTCAGATGAGAGCACATCAGATGTGTCAGCATCTTCACCTACTCTAAATATAACTTCCCATTCCTCATCCGCAACCAGTACGACACGCCTGTTACCGCCAACTAGCGCTCGAGTAACCCCATCAATGACAAGCAGCACACACTCGCCACTATCGCGCATCGCACAGATATCACAGGCGCAACGTAAAAGCAGTATGCCAGATGGTTTTACTCTAAAGAAACCAGAGGAAGGTCGATAGGTAATGATTACAAGGGAGCGTGGGGAGGAAATGCGTAGAGAATATATGCAAATCTTTATACGCACCGGGCTAGTTTATTATTAGTTTTGTAAGTAACCAAGCACAGTTCATAAGAAATTTCTACATTTTTTATTTATTATATTTTATAAATTTATAAAAAAATTTATTTATAAAAATTGCAGCTTTTTTTTAACTTTAAGTAACAGAATATGTATTAGTAATGTAATTTCTAAGAATTTCCACATTATTGCCAATTCCTTTAGTAATAAGTATTCAGATTATTTTATATTTACTATACAAACATTAAAGAAATTCTGTTTTTAACTATATACATAATATGTATGTACATTTGTAAAACAAAGTATTACTTATTATAATTATGCGTAGTTATTAAACATGTAAAATAATGAAAACATTTTAGAAATGTATGCTAAAGAAAGAAAAACTTAAATAAGAAAACAATTAATTTAACAAATGATTTTTATTGGGATATTCGAGTAGGACGGGATATTCGACTTGGACGTCGGCAAGCTGACTCCACTCAAGACCAAGAGTGTGAAAGGGCAAGCACCTTAGGTGGAGTGCACACTTAGCTTACCTTAAAAAAACAGGAAACTATTTAATAGGACCAAACGGAATAACGACTGGCCCACATATTCAGGAGCCCCAAGTGAATGCAATAAGGAAATTATAAAAGCCAAGGCAGTACTGTAACAAGATTTCGGACTTCCACTGGGGGTGTAGCCTGATAACGATTTTAGCTGGTGGCCCTATCACCCCTATTGGCCCACAAATGAAATAAATAAATAAATCATAATAACTATTAATTAAACGATTACGTACACTGGGATTGCATCTGCATTTGCGGAATTCATTTCTAAGTCCGCCGAAATTTCTTCAGCCATTTCGGCGAAAATAGCGTGCCCCACAGAAGCCACCCCCGTATTAACGCAGTGGCATTCATCACCTCTTTTGCGAAAGCCATTGCTGGCACTGAGGCTTTCCATTTCAAGTCGCAAACCACCTCCCAGCAATTAGCCGATTTTTGGCCAAAAACAACACAATAATGATGCCGCAGCCCCCGTATTCCCAAGATCTGGCTCCCAGAACTGAAGAGGCCCATGAAAGGACAACGCTACACTATGATTGAGGAGCTGAACAACATCACTAAAAATGGTTTTTTTGAAGTGCTTCGAGGATTGGAGAAAACGTTGGCACAAGTGTATAATATCTGTTGGGGATCCCCAAAGTAATCCCCAACTTTGAAAGGGACAAATAATTTTTGAAAAAACACAATATTCGCGATACTTTTTGACCTCGATACAGACCTCGTATATAACTCGTGATCAAAACTCCTATCTTCAAATATTTCGATCCCTCAAGTTGTAAAAACTTAGTTTGTTGGCTATTAGCAATCGTAGAAGATGAAGAAACTTCGGCTATTTGACAATAACCAACATCCCTGATGAAAAAACACCTCCTCAGACAAAGAATCAAAAAGATATTTTAACTTCAAAATAAGTTCCAAAGCTACTGAAAAAGTAACTACGGAAAATAAGTTCTGTGATTTTGTAATGACTCGGTTTTTAATCGAAAACACTTCAACTTCAAATTACGAATTATCAATTTCCAATTGGGAATAAAAAATTTGAAGGTGTATATGAACAACTATCAGATTTAAAGATTAGTGTTAAATATTTTTATTAAATGTATTAAGTTGAAATAAATTTAAACTCACAAAAACAACAAAAAAACCTCATTTAAAAACGAACATTCAACAAATTTAACGCATCAAATATGATTCTTTGCATATTTCTGCTGGATGCAAAGGAGCATAGGAATGTATAGGAAATATGGGTTTAGTTCATCATGAAATTAAGAAAGGTGCTTTCAAAAAGCAGGAAAAATCAGTTTAGTTCATCCTGAAATTAGAAAAGGTGCTTTCAAGAAACCAGAAGCTATGGATTTTGTACGTCTTTGGCTTCCAATTTTAATATTCCAATATTGCTCATTTTAAATTGTTTATGCTCCAAAAAATTATATGGGAGAATTATATATTTTACTTATTTCAATTTCAATTTCAATTCAACTTTATTGAGACGATGACAACTTACTTATACAATAAATATATACAATATTTATATTTTATATTTATTTTCCAACTTTTAGGAAAGTAACCATTATTCAAACAGTTATTTAAGATAATTGCTAAAAACTCGATAGCAGATTTGGAAAGTTTCTTTAGGAGAAAGTTTGAGAGATCGTCAGGACCAAATGACTTCTTGGAATTATTGTGGCTGAGGATATCTTTGATTTCTCCGGTGGAAGTGAAGAATTCAGGGAACGATGGAGATAGAGCAGAGTTGGAAATGTCGAAATTAAAAATTCGAGGTGGTAAAGTGTTTCTAAATTGATCCACAGTAGTTTCCACTTGGAGCACCAGGTTTTGATCGGAAGTAGGCCGACTTTTACGAAATATTCTCTCAAAGTAGTTTCCGAAAGTCGAAACAATGACTGGTTCAGTGGAATAAATGGTATTATTGATTTTTAACGACTCACAAGAGGAGCTCTTTTTCCCTATGAGATTGTTGAGATTTCCTTGAAGGCGGAAGGACCTGGTTTAATTTTAGAGAGTCTCTGTTGAAGTTGTTGATCAAGCCAAATTTTAACTTTCTCTTTAATTATTATTTTTAGTAGTGAAATTCTGGCTGAAAGCTCTTTATAAGATTGGTTTATCCTATTATAAGTAGCATGGAAAATTCGTTTTAATTTTTTTTGCCATTTATGTTTAATTTTGAAGAGGTTAGTAATATCCTGAGGAAGGTTTTTATATTTATTAAAAGATGGACTGATTAGTTCAGAGTTATTTCGAGCAACACTCTGTATAGTTGAGTTGAGACTAAGAATATAGGAGTCGATCTCTTCATTAGAAAGGTTTGAAAACTCTGGAGGGAGGCGATTAGCTAACTGAACGTCTAGGTCATCTTGGAATTTCTTCCAGTTGGTTTTTTTTTTTTTTTTACTTATAACAAAATTAATTAGTGAAAAAAATAATAAAAATAATACTAAAAACTTTCGGTTTCTGTTTATAACAGTTATAAAATTCCTTGTTTACATTTCACACGCACAAAATATTTATATTTCTGGTGTAATGTCACAAACAGCTGTTGATTAAAATTTCTTTCTACTTGAAGGGTAGAAAGCGTGAAATATTTTTATTTTCTTTAATTTTAATTTCATAATACACCGAAATTGTCCAAAAAAATCGAACAATTACCAAAATCAAAGAACTGTCAAACAAACAACATTCATTATACTACAGCATGGATGAGACTTCAACGAAATTTATTAATGACTGCTTTCTGCGTCCAGTCTGTGATCCAAGAGCCACGTAATCGAATAGAAAACAATATTAAATTTAGTTTAATAATTAGTATAATATCGTTTACAGAAATGTAGTTTTGGAAGCAGCGCCTTCCAAGGTACCAGTCAAGGCTGAAATGCAAGTGCTTCGGCTAACCGAAGAATCACAAAAAATGACCATGGATACATTACGCCGAATACATGGTGACGATTTTAAGCTAGACGAGCCAACGAAGTACAAAGATCGAGGTGGCCACATGAAAAAAACCTACTGGGAAGACCGTGGTACACTTATTGTGCGGGGTGTTACCAGCAACTACAACACAAGAACGGAAGGAGAGAACGGTGGCACCACATCCGACCCGGAGGATCGTTTGCGACGCTTTGCTGTGCTTAAACTGCAAAATTATGGCTTTCCCATTGAACACTGCATTGAGGCATATGATTACTGTAAAGGCGAAACGGACAAAGCGCTTGAGCTACTCTTTCGCAAATACATGCGCGTACAATGCCCGACAGAGGAGAATCAAAACCTTGAGCCTAATATGAGCGCAAAAGATTTGCTAGACCTGCGTGACGATGAACGTTCAGCACTGGAGTCCATCTATGATAAGGCATTCGAGGTGAAAGAGCAAAACAACGTTTGGAGTTTGAAATTCCAAATTGAACACCTTTTAAAGCACAGTCCGTCGGAAACTCTTAAGCAAAAAATAGTAGCACCTAAGGCCACAATAAACGAGACTTCTAATGGGAAGCGGGTGAAGTCGCGTTGTAGAAACTATGATAAAAATGGAGTGTGTAAATTTAATACTAATTGTAGATTTGCGCACATATCCCGCACCGTTGATAATGTGGAGAAAAAGAAAAAAGGTAGATAACGATTCCTAACTTTATTACCTGTTTTGCTGAATACTTTGTAAAATCTTCAATGTTTGCCTTTTATAAAATCCCTGCCTTATGTAGGTTTGCAGTTAGATGAAAACGACAATGAAAACTGGTTCTACCTCGAAGTGCGCTTCCCGCATGAGACCAAATACCCATACGAAGCACCATTTATCTACCTCAAGACCACGTGTCACGATATACCGCCTGAAATTTTACTACGCGTTTCGCGTGTACTCTATCGCGAGGCTTGCACAGTCGCTCATGATGGCATGCCTTGTGTTTATTCGATCAGTGAGCAACTGCAAACGGATGAAAGCATAGCGCACTTCATTACGACGGACTGTGACGCCTTTCCTGATCCGAAAAACTCGCTGTTCTATGTAGAAGACTCGTCGGCTAAACTTGATAATGTTACCACCACAAAAACGCTACCCACTCACTATGAACGCGGACAAATAGCCCGCGGAGATGGAGATCTTCAACGAACACCTGACCAACTTGAGCGGGAAGATCGAAACTTAATGCGTAAGTTTCTGGAACGTCAAACAGATGAAAACTATCGTTCCATGATGGTCGGACGCCAAAAATTGCCAGCATTTGCGAAAATGATTGATATACTAGGATTAATGGAAAAATCACAGGTACAGGAGCTAAAAATGCAACATTTTTTTAAGGTTTTAAACAACTAACATTACTCTTTAAGGTGATTGTTGTATCGGGTGAAACGGGATGCGGCAAATCAACACAAGTGCCACAATTCATATTGGACAATTGGTTGTTTCAATCTTCCAAATTAAAGGGGTTAAAAATGCCTCATGTTGAAGTGATTTGCACACAACCACGACGTCTTTCTGCCATAGGAGTGGCCGAGCGTGTGTCTGATGAGCGTGCGGAACGTATTGGCCAAATCGTGGGTTACCAAATCCGTTTGGAAAATAAAATATCGACCAATACACGGCTAACATTTTGCACTACTGGCATATTACTACGCCGTCTGGCTTCGGAACCATTACTTGGCAGCATTACGCACGTTGTGGTCGATGAGGTGCACGAACGTAGCGAAGAATCAGACTTTTTGCTTATGATTTTAAAAGGAATCCTTAAGAAACGCAATGATTTGAAAGTCATCCTGATGTCCGCCACAATGAATGCTAAATTATTTTCTGATTACTTTGGTGGAGTACCTGTACTGGATATACCAGGACGTACGTTTCCGGTAGAGCAAGTCTTCCTTGGAGATATTCTCGAAAAATGCGATTATGTTTTGGAATGTGATTCTCAGTTTAGTCGGAAGATTAAGAAAAAAGAAGAGGAAGAAATAATGCGAGAATTAGAATATGCGGACATCAGGTCGCAGAATGAAGCGCCTCCAGATAAAGTCAAAGATGAAAGCCTAAATTTAGCCGCTATATATGCACGATATTGTGGTGAGTCAGGCGAAAGAGTGGGGTGATTAGAAAAGCCTATTGAACAGTTATAAATAATATAAAGAGAGCGATAGGTCTCTCCAGGTGTATAGATTTCTAAGTTCTAATAGAATTTTTGAATTTTCCATCGACAGATTATTCAAAAACAACCTGTAAAACAATCTACATGATGGAGCCCATGAAAATCAATACTGATTTAATTGAATCCGTCCTGCGATTCATCGTCGAGGGTGAACACGCGTGGCCCCGCGAGGGTACAATCCTAGTATTTTTGCCGGGTTTGCAGGAAATTCAGGCTGTACACGAAGCTCTTTCCGATAGCTCTTTGTTTCGTCCACGGTAACTATGACAGAATAACTAAATCTTTTGGAAATGTTAGATAGATGTCATAGATACAATGTCACTTTACAGAAATGGAAATTTTGTGCTTATTCCACTGCACTCCAGCCTCACCAGCGAGGAGCAATCTGCCGTCTTCCGTCCTGCTCCAGCAGGCAAGCGAAAAATTGTGCTCAGTACAAACATTGCAGAAACTTCTGTTACAATTGATGATTGTGTTTTTGTTGTCGACTATGGTTTAATGAAAGAGAAGCGTTTCGATTCGAATCGAAATATGGAATCATTGGAATTGGTGTGGGTATCCCGTGCGAATGCTATGCAGCGCAAAGGACGCGCCGGTCGCGTTATGTCAGGCGTTTGCATTCATCTCTATACACAGCATCGTTACCGGAATCATTTCCTCGCTCAACCGGTGCCAGAAATACATCGTGTACCTCTGGAGCAGCTACTATTGCGCATTAAAACCTTAAATTACTTCGATGAAAAAAATCTTGTCGAGGTTTTGGGTAAGAGAAAAAAGAGTGTTTGGAATTTATATTGTAAGTTTATGTATTTTTGGGTAACCAATTGAAGGTCGCACTATGGAACCACCTACCGAAGATAGCATTGTATCAGCTGTGAATCGCTTGCAAGATGTGGGCGCTTTAGACGAGTGCCAAAATTTAACACCACTAGGACATCATCTAGCTGCTTTGCCTGTAGATGTACGTGTTGGAAAGCTGATGTTATTTGGCGCCATCTTCCAGTGTTTAGACAGCGTACTCACCATAGCTGCCTGCCTAAGTCATAAATCGCCATTTATGAGTCCCTTCAATAAACGAAACGAAGCCGATAAGTCCAAGCGAGAGTTTGCTGTCTGTAACAGTGATCATTTGACAGTTCTAGTGGCTTATAAAGTAGGTTCTTTGCGACATACATATGTGATAAAAACTAATCATTTTGTAGAGAAAAAGAGTGATAAAGATAGGGAGAGAGAAGGATATAAAATAATTCCATTCATTCCTACTTTTTCATGTCTGTTTGTAGAAATGGTTGGAAGTTTCAAAGCGCAACTACTTTGCCAGCCGCAATTACGCAGAAGAGCATTTCTTGTCCTTGAAAACCTTGCAAACTATTAGCGAAGTAAAATATCAGTTCCTCGAACTCTTAGTGGCTATTGGTTTTGTGCCAGTCAACGTGCCTAAGAAGCGCAAGAATTCTGAAGATAACGTCCTGGAACTTACAGGTAAATATGTGGACAAAAGTTTATTCCTGCCAAATATAAAAACTTTATATTAGCTATTAATATTATATTGTATATTCTTGATGTATAACCAGGTCACGGTCTTAATCTGAATGGCAGCAACAATCGTCTTCTTATTTCCTTACTATGTGCTGCTCTCTATCCGAATATAGTTAAAATTCTAACGCCTGAACGAAGCTACATTCAAACAGCTTGCGGAGCCATGCCAAAGATAGTCTCACCCAAAGATTTACGTTTTAAAACAAAAGAAGATGGTTTCGTTTCCATACACCCTTCATCGGTGAATTGGGATGTGAACTACTTTCAATCAGCGTTCCTTGTGTATCAGGAAAAAGTGAAAACTTCACGCATTTTCATTCGTGAATGTTCCATGCTGCCCCTGGTTCCGCTTGTTTTATTCGCTGGTAGCGACTTAAAAATTGAGCTACATGGAGGTGATTTCGTTTTTCTTCTCGAAGGTGGTTGGATCATACTGAAGGCGGACAATCACGAAACCGCCGAAATGATTCAGTGTCTGCGCATAGAATTGCAGAAAATATTAGAGGAGAAAATTCGCGATCCATGCTTGAACTTGTTACATCACGAAAATGGTAGAAAAATTATACATACAATCGTTCATTTGATAGGAAAAAATAATTAAGATCACATTAAACTGTAAAAATTAATTCATTGAATATTTTCGACCCAAAATTTTTCCAAAAAAATTATGTTAATAAATTTTTGTAACATACCAATTAGTAAATGTAATAACAAAATGCAAATGTATAATTTCTTGTAAAAGTATTATTTTTATATATCATATCTAGAATATCACATGGCAATTTAATTTGAATTAAGTTCTATTATTGCCTGAATTGTTGAAATTATTAGTTTGGATGGAATGATTGATATTTTCGGTAATTAAATGTCAGCAAATTGTACTGTGATGTGCCTCAAAATATAGACCATCTTTTATTTTTACCCATAACTAATATATTATAAACCGAATTTACAAATTTAAACAACATTAAACGATCACTGTGGTGTGAATTAAAATAACCACAGCTAATAAATATTGAAGTAGAGCCTGCATCCGCATTCACATGACTTCTGATCTTAATTTCAAAGCTAAATCCAATAAAAAAATTGCAATTCATAGTCAATTTTATATATTTATTATTTATTTTTTTAAAAAGTTAAGGTCTACAAATTTAGATAGCACAAGACCAATTTTATAGATTTAAATTATTACGTTTATCACATGAATGGTTACACACCGGCAAAAACAAATTACTACAACTAAATTAATCATGAAATGTTGAAGTTAAGTCAATACATGTGTGTGTTTATTAATATATGTAACTGATGTCTATGGTGTGCGGGCGAACCTATAACTAAAGCCAGACCTTAATTGACCTAAACCTGGAAAGCCAGCTGTCCAGAAATACAAACTTTTCGCCACTAAGCTTTTTAAATTCGAACTGCTCTGCAGTATGAGATTTCGACATTCTAATTGAGTAAGTTTAAAATTGTAAAGAGTCTCGACGATCTAACTTTGGCAATAAAGTGGAACGAGATGTTGCCTTAATTCCTGCCACAAAATGGTTCAAGTATGTATAATCGGTGACGCTTGCAGCATTTCCTTTACTTTTACTGCTACTGCAGCTAAGCGGTGATTTTTTTGCAATTTTGCTCTGATTCGAAGCAATAAGCGGAGATTTTAAAAATGGTTTGCCACATGGTGAATTTGTAGATTTAAAGAATACATTTGGCCTTAAACCAAGTTCGTTGTAACTAATACTACGTTTCATTTTTTGTGTCGATTTATCCGACACATTTATTTTACACTTGACTGAAAGAGGCGTAGATAATTCCTTAGTTGATGATGGCGTCTTAATACGTGAAGGCGTCACAGAGATATTACTTCTATTTTCTAACTTTTCATTATTGTTTGGCCAGTCCTTTGCCATCACATCACGTATATTTTCGCCATTCAGCATAAAAGGTTTGTTTTCTTGCTGTTCGTAACTGGTTAAAAGTTCATTTAGTTTTTGCTCAATTTTGGGTAGGGCTGTCACAATCATTTTACGCTCCTTTTCGTCCTTCAGCAGCTGACCACCGCGATTGATGTAACGAGACGGGTCGGTGGCCTTGACCTGCAGCGCTGCCATGCGTTCACATAACATCAATCGCTCTTTGTACAGATCATATATTCTTTTATACTGCACTTGTTTGCTGTAAAAGGCGTGCTTTTTTTGTAAAATGCTAAGAGTGTCATTTGTCAATTTTAGTTGGTCATCCTTGAGTATGCTATCTTCTGTTTCTTCTTCAACTTCTAAACTGAATAGGAACTTCTTTATTTCATCCCGTAGTGTGGAGAGTATTTCTAGGCGGTCCTGTCTTTCTTGTCTCAGCTTATCTAAATTATGTTTAAATTCTTGGATATCTTCTTCAGTTGGTAGTGGTTCCATTAATAGTGAGCGCTCTTCTGCTCCGAGCTCTTCACATAGTCGTGCTTGCTCTGTAAGTAAATGTTCTATTTCATTTTTTCTTTGATGTAGGATTTGATGTAGCTCAGCTAAATAATTTTCGAGATCAGTCTTTATAAGAAGTTGTGGTTCATCACCTCCAATACTATGATCCAACACGGGATTTCGCACATTAAGCAACCAACTTATATGTTCCACCTCTCTACGTAACGATTTTATTTCATCCGTAATTTTTTCCTCCTTCTCTAATGATTCACTAATTATGCCGTCATAAAAGTCTTTCGAGTGACCGTATAGTTGGTCCAAATTTTCTCCGCATATTTCCTCGCCAAAAGTTCTCAACCATATTTTTACGATATAAGTAAGTTGCTTCTCTGTCAGCATCTGTATGTGCTGAACTTTTTCCTTGTACGAGTAAGTCATTCTAAATGTTTTCTGCGTTAGCTAAACAAAGTTGATTTTAAATTGTTTCTACTTGGATTTCTAACATATTTTAATTGGCTTCAGTGACAACAAACCGTCTAGCATACTTTTTGCAATCGCATTGCCAAAGATGATTTTTTAGCAGATACAGCGAAACATTCTTGGAATTTCAGAATGTTGGCCACGCATAATGTGGATATTACACTACGAACATTGTTCGGCAAAACTGTAAAAATGTTATTGCTTTCTGTACAACGTTACATTCAGAGAGGGTGAACTTCTGCGAGGCAAAACAACAGTTTGCTGTCGACGAGACCAAACTTCTCTGAACAGTATGAAACGAAAACTTGTTGTCTTTGTAAAGAATGCTATTTGGTTTTTCTGTGTAACCACAACACCGAACAAAATTTTGTGAGAGAGCAGAATGCTGATGCTTCATCGAAGGCAAACAATATTCGTAGTGTAATATCCGCCTAAGCGAAATATTTTTTAAAAAAATATTGTATCTTCCCCGCTCGGATGATGTCTCTGGTACTGAGGTTAATTTACATTACTTACAGCAAATTATAATACTTTATTTGTTTACTACTTACTAGCAAAAATAATTATCCATATTTTTATATTATACTAGAGTAACCCTGCCCGCGTTGCTGGACAATACAATAACATACGTTTACGTCTTTGTGTTAAAAATTAAATTTTCTAGAAAGAATAGACATTTTCCTGAAAAAGAAGTGCAAAATAATATACATTTTTTAAAGTGAGAACATCAAAAAGGAAAAAATTTATTGCAGAGCTTGGTGGTAAACCACATTTTTAGTATTGCCATTTTCACAAAAAATGAATAAACACGACGGCTTCCCAACACGTGAACATGCAACATACAGTTGACCGTGTAAAAACACAGGAAGTTCTAAATTTATTCCTCAAACTTGCAACGACTGGCCTTGAGCTTTATTAAGTCATTCCAAAAGCCAAACGAACGGGAAACTGTAAGTTCTTCTCTTTGTTTTTGATTTGATTTGATCTTGATCGTGCCATTCGTTGCCTTGCTAATTCATTACTTTCTAATCGCTGTTCTTCATCCCGATTAGATCTATTTAAACATATTTGACTGCTGTGGCGAGTTCGTCGGCCAATTTGTGAACGTCTTCTTCGCGGCATTGTTGAATAATTTTTTTAATTGTTTTTTTATGCAAAAGATTTTAATTTTAAGTGGAAGATTACAAATCAATAATTAAAAAATGTCAATGCTCACACTGTAAACTTAAATGACAATCAATAAACACACAGTAATTAAATAAGTCAAATGGCGTGAGCAATCAAAGCCTTATACCGACAAAATGTAATTCGCATAAAAAAAAACAATTTTATATAGGGAAAACACACCATCATAAAAGTGCGCGTATAACGCATATTCGTAGAAATTTTTCGATGTTTTTTTTTATAAACCATCAGTGAAAGTAGAGCTTTCCAACGTATGTACTCGTTTGAAAATCGGTTGAGTGGTTCTCGAGTTATAAAATCACGAACATAGGGCAACTCATTTTTATATATATAGATTATTACAGTCGGGCCTCGATTATCCGTGATGATCGGGACCAGAGCATTACGGATAATCGATTTTCACGGTTAATCGAATAACAATTTTGATTATACAGTTGTTTTTAATATTTTCATTATTTAACAAGTGAACATTGGCGTACATACATATTTACATTAAAAAAAATTAATTCAAGAAGTTTATGTACATTTTTAAATTAAATAAGTATGTATACATTAAATTTTCTACTGAAAACATGAGGCAAAAAAAAGGCCATTAAGTTTAAAATTCTGCCATCACGGATAATAGAGGTAATCACGGTTAATCGAAGCAAACAATTTGAAAACATTGCAAACAAAAAACAATAGACTGATCTTTGGCCATCACGGTTAATCGGGGTTACCGGTTAATCGGATCACGTATAATCGAGGCCCGACTATATTATATAATTATTCATATAAATGCGAAACTAAACCCGTTTGTCTGTTATCTGTTTACGGCTAAACCGCTTCAACGATTTTGATGATTTTTTAAAAATATTATATTCCACACTCGGATGGTGCTGAGATTTCTAGTTACTTTACATTACTTACAAATTAGTTTATTCGTTTATTACTAGCAAACATAATGGTATTATATACTTTTATATAAATCAAAAAATATGCAGACAATCAAGACTGTTTGGCAATCGGTTAAACTACCAAAAATTTCTCACAAACGTCAGCTGTTCAAATGTCAGGATTCTGCAGTTTTATAGATTTAGGGAATTATTTGGATGGTTTTCGAAGGTGTTTTATTTATAATTAAATGAATTGAATTTGTTACTAAAATAAAAATTTAATAAAGCATTAATATGCTCAGATCCCTCATACTTGATTTCAATAAATTTCGGTATGTCTGGCAAAATGTGAATAATTAGCATGCATAAACAAAACTAACCTAATATTTTTCGTTTCCC
Source organism: Myopa testacea (assembly GCA_949629155.1). Lineage (NCBI taxonomy): Eukaryota > Metazoa > Arthropoda > Insecta > Diptera > Conopidae > Myopa > Myopa testacea. The sequence goes on along the minus strand of OX451345.1, from coordinate 30,493,675 downwards.
GTACTGCCATCACTATATGCAGCCTGACTACAGTGGTTACACAAGTGCGTGAAAAAGGACATTTAAATAGGCCTAGATTGCGGAATCCCTACTGGTTTATACGTAAAGAACGCACGGTAAGTACAAATACTTCCTTGTAGAAAAAATTCATAAATCAGTCTTTTATAGAAACATGAGGATTTCGTGACGCCGGAAAATAAATCATTCGTTGAAGAGATTGTGCACGATACTTACGGACCTCCGTCGCTAGTTAAGGGTGTCTCCAGCTTTGATCAGAGCGCAAATAAATTAATTAAAACAGTCGAATTCGAGAAGCATCCATGGACGCCGAAGTCGCGGCGTTGTGGATTGATTGCCCGCAAAATTGGACAATATCCGTTGTGGTTGAAAAATGGCGAAAAAGTGCGCACAACATTATTACAAGTGGTTGACAATCATGTAATCAAATATATACCACCAGAGGAATACAAACCCGCACATAAACCTAATGTGGCAAATCTTAATAAATATGGTTGTCTTTTGGTGGGCGCTGAAAGTGCGGATCCATCACTTTTCACCAAAGATTATTGCGGTATTTTCCGCGATTCCGGCGTCATGCCAAAGAAGAACCTGGGACGTTTCCTGGTTTCACCAACAGCTGCCATTCCACCAGGAACAGAACTAAATGTAGGACATTTCGAAGTGGGTCAATTTGTAGATGTGCGCGGTAAAACGTAAGAATGTTAAACGAAACTTCTGTAATTAGTTTTTTCTAAAAATCTTTTGGAATATAAATTCCAGTGTTTATCATGGCTTCCAAGGAGTCGTGAAACGCCACGGTTTTAAAGGTATGCCTGCCAGTCACGGTGTCACAAAAACTCATCGTCGTGGGGGCAACATTGGCGGAGGTGGTGAAAAGGGACGCGTTTGGCCAGGCAAAAAAATGCCCGGCCACATGGGTAATCGTTGGCGCATCCTTAAAGGCCTGCGAATATGGCGCATCAATATTAAATACAATGTAATGTGGGTGCAGGGTAGTGCGGTGCCAGGTTCCACAAATGGACTCGTTTATATTTATGATACCGTATTGCCACTGCGTAAACCAACATCCTCGCCGCCATTCCCAACAAACTTTGAAGCAGGAAATGGCACTGAAGGCACCGAACATGATATTTGGTTTGATGATGTACATAATTTCAAAGACGGAACAATTACATTTAAGCCAGAGGAGGTGAAATAGTTTAATATAGTGTGAAACGTCGTTATCACTACAGTTGAAAATAAATTTTATTATGAAATTTTATTTATTATCAGTTTTGCTTTGATAAAGCGCAGATAAAGTTAACATACAGTATTTCTCCAACTGGAAGAACTTATTTCTGGTACTCGTAGTATTTAGTATCCTGCTCTGGAAAGCATTTTAGCTTACCCTCTTTCTGCAATTTCTCCAGGTGATGGCTAACATTGTGCGCCGCTGCTGGCCACAACTGCTCGGGTGTTTCCTGATACACAACCTTAACCACATCCATAGCCTCCATCCATTGATTGGGTCGTTTGCAGAAAAATTCCATGATCTGCGTCTCACGTTGATTTCGATGTGCTATATAATATCGAATTCTTTCAATTGGATCCTGTAGTAGAAAAATATTTACGAAAAAAGTAGGAATTGTGATAAAATTGTACATACGAGCATAATTCATAGACAACTACCTCGATAATATTTCCATGGCCTGGATAAATAACTTGAGGTTGTATTTTCAATATTTCATTTAAACTTTGCATGTAATCGTAGAGATCTTCGAATACCGCAGTGCCTTCGCCTAAAATTACATGTTGTTTTATTAAGGCGCTTATAAATATTGACCCCACTACATCCTACCTAATATACAGTCACCACTAAAAAGAGTACCATTCTCCATGCTAAGGATCACATGGTCAGTGGTATGTCCCGGTGTATGTACTATCTTTACATTGGCACCGTCGACGCTGATTTCTTGTTTATCCTGGAGAGGTTGTATTTTTATATTAGTGGGAATTTCAGGACATACATCAGAAGCATCAGTGCGCGGAAATTTAAACACTTGACAATCTAGGAAGTGACAAAAGAATTTCATTTCTTTGTCTTGTCCTAAACTCTTGAAAATTTCCTCATGCAATTATCAAATCACCTGTTGAACTGCATGACTTTAACACATCTTTAACGCCGCCCACATGATCGTGATGCCAATGCGTCAGAATGACATTACTTATGGCAGCTTTTTCTTCCTTCAGCACATTGCTCAAGTGTGTAATATACTCTGGCACATCCACGTCTCCAGTATCAATAAGAATACGCCTATAAAAACAAAATTCAGATTGAATTTGCATGTACATATATATTTCGGATTAAACTTTGATCTATAAATAAGATTTAGAGTTGTATTCTTAAAGCACTTGTTGCGCACTTACTGATTGCCCGTTCCTAATAAATAGCAATTGGTACCTTGCAATGTCATTGGACTTGGATTACATCCTAGAATACGAATTATTGAGGACGAGATTCGTGTCACCGGAGGAATGAGTGCCATTCGTTAGCTGCTACGTGCGTTGCACAATATAAAATAAATACATTACTTATAACATATACATAAGTATTTATCTATTTACAAATCAGCTGCCTTTGGTTACACTTTATCAGTTGAAGTGTCAAGTGTATTTATACGATATATCAGATTAAATAAGCACTGAGCTGTAGCTGGTCTGGTTGGGCGTTAAATTATGAACGTGAATTTAGGCGCTTGATCTACGTGAGGGTATGTATGTTTTGGAATGTTTTTATTGTTGATATTGTGTTATTTTTTAAAATATTAACTAATCGCTTTAACCTGAATATTAAACCTAAAAGTTAAAGGACCTTTGTTTTAGATCCCAACCCAAAAATTATTGAAACGTTAAAATATACTCAATTCAAACTTTGTTATTTACTGAAAAACGTTCAAGTAAATAAAACATGATTTCTACGTCAATAACAAAAAAAAAATTGAAAATTGTAAAATAACACAAATTTATAGCATTTATTATGTAGAAATATAAATAAATAAATAAAGAAATATAAATAAATAATAATATATATATATGTAATATAAATATTACATATTTCTCATATTTCTTTTATAACATGTCCTCTTTCATATTAAGTCAAATCAAGCTCACCGAATATGCTGCCGAGGTGATGGTATATTTTGAAAGGCACAAACTTATAGAAATTATAACGGTAAGAAATGGGAATGCGAATAAAAAAATATCAACGGATGATGTGAAGATCATTGCAATTTCCAGCGATTAATTGCGGAGATTGTTTTGGAACGTCCAGAGGATGTACAGCAGTGGATTGGTGAGAATTTGATTCGAGTCGCTGATGAAATTTATAGTTACTGCCGACAGAAAAGCTACAAAGGAGAAGAAAATCTGAAAAGAGATGTTTATCAGTTGCCCGCTAGATTTTTACATCGTATTGTTATATTCGGGCGACGCGGCTCGGGACGCAAGACACAAGCAATAGAGCTGGTAAAACGCTTTAACTTGGTCTACAGTGAGTTGTTTTTGTTTTTAGTGGGTAACTAATCACCAGCATTAACTTGTTCCAGTTGATGCTGAACAAATCATTTATCAATGTCTCCGAGCTGACTCGGACGACTTGTCCAAAGAGCTGCAGCGAGCTTTTGAGGCTGAGGATGTGTGCGGAAAATCGAAGGCTTTGGATAAGATTATCGCTAGACGTTTGCTGCAAATGGATGCTTTGCGTCAGGGCTGGGTGATGATTAACTATCCCAATAATTTGAGAGAATTTCAGCATGTTCTCGAAGAATTCAAGATTCCGCCAAATAAAGTAATCTATCTGGAATGTAAAGAAGAGATGGCAAAGCGGCGTTTGCTAGCACAGCCTGCATTAGGTCGCCCGCAGGATATATGCGAATATATTGAGAATGAAGTGAGTGAATACTTCAATACAAGTAAATTTATAAATGTTATAAAATAATGGTATCCTTTGTTTCAGATGCGTTACTTTCACGACAACGAGCCTGAGATTAGAGAGTATTTAAAGGGAAAACATGAGGCTGTTTTTGTTGATAGCATGTCTTGTTTTGAAAGAGTCAAGTCGATGGTATGGGCTCAATTGGAAAATCCGTTATATCTCATGGGTGACAAACATTAGACTTTTTCGTATCCTAAATGCACTCTCCAGTTGTAAGCAATTTGATTCAGGAATTTATTTAAATTTAAATTAAAATTTTATTTTTTCGTACGGATGTAAAAAATTAAGCTATGTACCTATTCTGAATATAAATATTTGTCTATATGATCTAAAACTTGGTTTTGATTCTGAATAAATTCCGGACTATTTTTTATAATTAACTTTGTTTTAAAGTCTGCGAAATACATGAATTTTATTATGTTTCAGTCTATGAAATTATGACAGTTGTTTGAAATAATAATCTAACTTTTATTAAAGAACTTTTGGGTATGAAGTATACAAATTTATAGATATATAAATACTTGTATACATATGTATTGTAGTTATATATTATATTTCTTTTTTCTATTCTATTTATTTTTTAGTTATTTCAAAGTTCTATGCTTTCGATTCTAAAAATATTATTTAATACATTAATCACATGAACGACCACGAGTCAGATCAATATTATTTTGCATGATATTGTTGCAGTAGCCGTTGCTGATGTCTGTACAGTAACAGTCGTTGTTGCTCTTCAATCTTCTGTTTATATTGCCTTTCAGTATTTTCAGATGGTTCCTTTTCCCGTTGGTCATGTATCGCTTGTAAGTGATGATGTTTTTCCATTATACGTTTGTGCTTTTGCACCACAGCCATTTGTTGCTGCTGTTGTCGGCAGAGTTCTTCCATCACTTCATGATTGTATGTGGAATGAAGCATAAGTCCTAAAACGCCAGCTCGTGAAGCCATCAAATGTCGAATTTGACGTTCCTGCTCCAGCAATTCATCCATTTTCAACCACTGACGCACTCGTTCCAAATCGATTTCTGCACGTCTAATTTTCTCCCAAACATAATGCTTGAAACAGCTTTTCTTTGGAGCGCGGCAAAACTCACCCGTGGGATTAAAAACGTTCGTCACCAACGGACAGCCGCAGACGTCATTGTCGCTGACTTTCGGATCCTTGCAGTGCTCTGGACACAGCACACGCAAACGTTTACAATAGGTTTTACTAGCAAGGTTATAGAAGTCACAGAACATGGAATTGCCCTCAATGCGTGTCTTGAAAATGCTGCCAAAAGAAGCTTGCGACTCGTATTTGTTGAAACACTTTTCCATGTGTTTGATTGCAGTACGCGAGTGTATCTCGTGACCGCAAGTGATGCAATACATTGACTGCTCGTCTTCAATATCGCTATTATCTTGGGGACGATTGGGATCTAGCGTACTGTGTTTAGCGCGCTCAACAATCAGATCCAATTCTTTATGACGCTTGTCGAGCTCAGCTAGCGCAAAACGGACCACCGCCTGTTTTCCTCGGATACCGTCTAGTTGCTTTTTATTCTCCTCCTCAGCGCGGCAAGTTGAGAGATTCCACTCCTGGACGCGTTGGGGCAGAACCTTCAACATTTGAAGCAAACAAATTATGAACTGTATAATCAAATATGTGGCCAAAAGATTACCTGAAATATACGATTGGTAGCTAAACTGATTCCGCAATTATCGCTGCAATACTTCGATTGATTTCGCGCGTTATTTCGACAGCCCGGTCCATAGCACTGTCGCAGTCCTTCTAGTTGCGGATTTATAAATGATTCCGGACTGAGCGAACGCTTGCGTTTTCTCGAACGTTCCTTTGCGGGTTTCTCTTTGCGGGCTTTCTTTGGCACCTGCTGGATACATGTCCGTCGCTCACAGCGCGGCTTGTGACCGACGCGAATGCGACAAGCTTCGCATACACCACAATTCGGAGTCCTGCATCCTTCACAATTACCACAACGTATGGTTTGCTTAACTAAGGCGTCAACACCCGTGCCACTACTGTTTGTCGTTCTTTGCTCTTTACTCACCTTTTTCTTTTTTATTAGGTCTGCATCAGTCATAAAAACGCCAGTAGGAGCTGATGTTTTCTCAATCGGTACCACGCGAAACACTGTTTGCAGACTTGGGTCTTCCTCTTTACATCTCTGGCAGTAATACTGCCTAATGTGTTTGGCTTCTTTTTCAGTGATGTTGATACAGTCGCCGTGATACCATTCCTCACATCCATCGCACCCACTATGAAGGAATTTTATGAATATATCTAAAAATGTAAAGTAAAGAAGTTAAAACCGAATCACATACATCATAAATCTAGAGCAATCCGATGAACGACAAATGCAGTAAGCTTGTCCATCCTGCTTCATGATGGTAGCGATTTTGGATTTACGCTCAGGCAAATCAAATTCACGTGCGATTTCCTCTTTCTGTGAATTAAAAATTTATTTCAAAAGTCAGAGGTTGCTTTGATTTTGCAATGCTGAAACTTACTGATTTCTTATATTTGCGCTTATCACTCATTTTAATTTGTAAATTGAAATAATTTCTGAAAAACAAGCAACCAAAGCAAAACCTTTCAAAGCAGCAACGAAAAATCCAAATTCGATGGTTGACAGCTTTGTATCTCTACGTCATAATCACTTGTATTCCGGTATGCTTTGACAAGGGAACGGTACGTCATAATGACGTCAAGCTATGTTTTCCCTTTTGGCGGGTGAATCCTCAGACAATTTAGAGAAACAACACGCATATATTTCTTTGAACAGCTGTTTTATTCTGTTTTCTTTCTGTATACATTTTTGTGAATATTTTGCATAATTTTTCCCAAAAAGAAAGATCCCACTTAAAGCCAATAAAAATGGCAACAACCTCTTCAACCACTAAAAAAGAAGAAATATCTCTGGATACCGTGAAGCAACATAACAAGCCCAATGATTTATGGGTGACTATAGAAAATAAAGTCTACGATTTGACCAAATTTCGGAAGGAGGTGCGTAATTTATGCAATATAGAGAAATAGTCCACGACCTGCAATAATTAATTATGTTGACATCAAAATAGCATCCTGGAGGTGAGGACGCGCTGGACGAGGTAGCTGGACGCGATGCTACCAAGAACTTTTTGGAAGTTGGTCACAGTAATGACGCAAGGTTAGTTAATGTGAGATAGTGAGTGGTTGACCTAATACTGGACATAAATAATTTTTTTGAATTTGTTAATTTATACTATTATACTTATTTAAAATTTTAGGCAGCTGATGAAGAAATTCTATGTAGGTGATTTGGCCGCCAAGGACCGCAAGTCTGAATTACCTTTAAGGTGAGTTCGTCATAAACACGTTTGAATGTATGGCATCAAAGACATTTAGCTAGAATTTAATAATAATAATAATACTTATAGCTGGTTTAGCAATATGTATTGATTTAATTGTATTTCTTTGATCCATGGTATCATTTGTTTTTCACTGTGGTAATTTTCACACATTTTTACTCATCACAATGGTAATGAAATTGTTTGTATGAAATGCATGTTTGTCCGTAAAATCGCCTAATCCAAATTCTACTAAGTCGAATGTGTTCAGCGAATAAGTCAGCAACATCAAATGTTCCTATCATTTTAATTTCCAAGTGATAATAATAATAATAAGTCTTCTATTATAAACAAAGGATTTGAATTTGTTAAATAAATGTTGTACATTTTTCTATTGAAAATACAAAAATATCGACTTATCGAAACGCATCCTTCCGAAAAAATTTCTTCTTCTCCATGGTACCTATTTCGTTTTTCTCTGTCACAGATATAAAATACTTCATTAGATTTAAAAAATTTTTTGCCTTCTGAGCTGCAAATACTTAAATGCCATGCATTAAACTTTAAAATGCAATGGGTTTGCAATGACTTATTATTATTAAGTCGTTATTAAAAAGCCGTTAATCTTAGATGTAAGAAAAGTCTATTCGAACTTTATACGGTGAGAAGGTAATAAGAATTTGAATTATAGAAGATCTACTGTAGTAGATCTTCAGTACTGTTGTACTGATTATTTCAAGCAACATAGCTGTAAAAACTCTAAATTCGAAAAATATATTATTTTTATTTTGGAGCTGCTATTGTGCATACATTTAATTCGGACTAATATAATTGAACATCTATATAATTTTACAATAAAAAAATACCAACAACGTTTAGTGACAAATAACAATGGCAACGGGATCTGCAGAGGCTAAGAAAGAAGAAGAAAAGAAAGATGAGAAGAAAGCTGAAGAAAAGAAAGAAGAAAAGAAAGAAGAAAAGAAAGAAGAGAAGAAAAAAGATGAAGGGGGTGCTGGTGGCAGCGGTGGTGGTGGTGGCGGCGGTGGTCATGGTGGTGGGGGACATGGAGGTCATGGAGGTGATGGCGATGAGGAATCCGAAGAGGAAGAGGCCGAAGATGGAGGTGGAAGGGGTCTTACTGGTCGGGCAAAGCCATTTGAATTAAAGTAAGTGTCGTAAATCGGATTAATGTAGGTGTCTATTGGCATTTTTAAAATTAGACTTTTATGTAAAATTTTAGAAGTTTTTACTTATTCGCTACGAAATGTATTCGTTGTTTCATTTATCTACACTTCCATTTGGCGGCAGTTTAAAAGAACATTGTTTAAAAGACGTTTTCTAAAGGTTGTTAGAAAGGGGCGTAGCCTTTGCATATATTTTTAATGGAATTTTAACATTTTTGCTTGTAGATTGGTAAAGACATTTGAACAGATATCTATAGTTGAGTTGACAATAAACTTCGGTGCATTTTGTTGTTTTTTTTTTTGTTTAATTTTTTCTACCATGTGACAGATAATTCAGTGATATCGATCGGAGAGTTGAGGGAGTGAATAAATGATAATTATTTGATCAATAACTTAATAATTATTATAAAAAAACATCTCTTCTGAAGAAAAATTGAATACAATTAGAATGTAGTTCACTGCGGTACAGCTTTGAGTGAGGCTGAATGATTGTTTACACTAAATCTCATAAAATTAATATTAAATTCATTGCAATTTTTTTATTTAAATTCCTTGCATTCAAATTTTTAATCATATAAAATATATTTATTAATTTATATATTTTCTAGTTTAAACTATTTCTCTTATAAGAAAGTTAGATTCCACAAAACCTAAAATAAAAATTGTAAGTCCTTAAATTGAAATACGCTTAAAAAGTGTCGCTTTATTTAACTTTACTTAAAACACTGTAACTAAAACAAAGCACTAAGCACAACCCTTTAAGTGGAAAATTTCATTTAGAGCATTTATGTATTTATTTTAACGGTGCGGCATCTTTTTAGTATACGTTTTTAAGATTTTTAATCGTTGTTATGTATGGATATTTCATATCATCCTTCATCCTGCTAACCTTTAACCTTTCTAGACTGCTTTTAAAATCCTTATTAAACTTGATTTTTACTATTCACTTAATTCACAGATCGCTTGAAATACACACAAAACAGTGTTGCATACTTAGTTGACTGGCTTCTTATACTTTGTATCTTGTAAAAAACGTAGTTCTTGTGTTTCTTTGCTTTGCTGGTTTGGTTAGTCTCAGCGTCTAAGTAGTTACTGAATAAATGCAAATATTATATGTCTTTTAACCAAAATTATTTTCTATAACCGCAGGAACATTGCAATTGCACTTGGAATTGTTTTTATTGGTTTCGGCGGAATGTATTTGATACAAACAAAATATGTCAAATGAAATTATGTATAACTATATATATATATATATATACATATAGATGTTCAAATTTAACGTGTATGCAGACCATTCCAAATTATTTCATTACAAAACTATATATGTATTTAAAATAAAATCATTCTAAAATCGTTGTACGGTGTTATTCGCGGTATAACATGTAATTTAATTAGAAAACCATTTTTATAAATGAAAACTAAATGTGCTGTTTTATAATTATATTTTATATATAGAAGTATTTTATTATCGGATGATTAATAAAAATGTGTTCTTACAGAATAGGGTAACATGACTTTTATTTAAAACATTAAAATATTTCCATCAGAATAAAATATTTAATATTCCCTACACCACTTAATGATCATCTTTACCACAGTGGTTGATGCATTTCAGTTTCGCCTATATTCACTCAATCCTTTCAAAACGCCTCGTTGAGTGCTTTTAAATTACGTTCGTTTACATAACCATGTAGTTCACTCCGTCCCATCAGTGATATGATCATTTTCAATGTGTTCCAGATTGAATCGGACATTTGTTGTTGGCCTTGGGTTACATTGGGTGCAGATGCTCCCGTTTCAGCGGACAAATAATTTAAGGCCTCTGTATTTGCCTGCATATTAAGAGCAGTCAATAGATGTTCCACCGCCTCTTTGTAGGCTTTCAAATTCATACAGCAGACCCCGACATTGTAGCGCACACGTATGAAGCCGGGCTCTAGTGCCAATGCATGTTGATACGCCTCTACTGCTTCGACCGAGCGCGAGCCATTGGCCAAACTTGCACCTAGGCGATTCCAGATCTTTGCGTTTTTTGGATTCACTTGCAGAGCAGCACGAAAACAATCAACAGCCTTATCATATTCGGATGACAAGTTGTAGAGCACACCTAGAGCTTCCTGGACGTCGGCGTCAACTTGTTGTGGCTGCTGACGCACAGCTTCTAGAAAGAGATTTTGTAGTTGACGCAAGCGATTTCCGTGTATCAGTGAACCAGCCATTGAGCGCGGGTCAGTGTGCAGCTCTCTATCCTCCTGATCGACGAGATGCTTGTATTTGGGATTAATCTGCAGCCAATTTGTCAGCATTTTCAGCGCTTGACTCTGTAAGCTTTCGTTGGTATAGGAAACAGCAAGCGCCATCAGTACGCGCAAATTATCAGGCTTAATTTCAAGTGAACGCTTGAGCGCTGCTATACTCTGAGGATCCATTTCGTTTTCTGATTGCGCAATGCCTAGATGTTCCCATATTTCAGCATTTTCGGGCTCCTTTTTAGCGGCCACTTCGAAGCAGAGCACTGCGCTCGGTATGTCTCCCTTGGCCAGATATTCCTTGCCCTTTTCGTAGGCGTTGCTCACCTCGGACATGGGATTCTCTTCGAGGAATTTGTAATTCTCATTGTATTCCGAAAGCCAAGGATGTTCGATTTCTTCGGAGAGCTTCTGCCACTCGTCCTGCAGACGCTTCCAAAACTGCTCGTTGTAGTTAGATGCTATTTTTTCGTTTTCATCCTTAGTGCTTTGATATTCGTTAATCCAGTCTTGCATCGATTCACCCTGGAGAGCCTGATAGGATAAGGGGCATATGAATTGTAGAAAATGTGATATCAATTAATAAACAATGATCACCTTTGGCAGTTGATTTTGTGCTGCAATATTAGTCTCAAAGAACTGTTCTGTAACCATCGGCTGTTGATATGGTGGACAAATGGCAAGATACGGGCTGGGACCAGGGTATTGCTGCATAGGATTTATATGCGTTGTAGCTGCTGGCAATTCATCGAAGAACTCACTAACGTGCGTCAGTTGCTGTTGCTGCGGTTGTACGTTTATCATATTTTGTGGCATTGTTTGTTGGATATGTTGACCTACGTCGATCGACCTTTCGATCAAACCAAATTCCTTCGCCCATTCCGACGAATGAACACGCGTGACTTCATCAATGACACGTGGTGCATTCAACATTTGTGTATGCATTACATTCGCTTGTTCAATTTCTCGCATTTCCTGAAGAAGAGTTTCCATTTGAAAAGATGTTGGTGGCGCCGCAATCTGCCCCAAGAAGTCATTGACCATTTGCTGATCCTGAGCCACTCCACGCTCAAATTGTGCTGCAGTGAATCCTTCATCTTTATGGGCTGTATCACGCAAAAATCGTTCACCCAACTGCATCAATGGATTTACGCCTCCACATTCGCCTTCGACTAGCTGACGCAGTGACATTTTTAGTCAGAATGTTTGGGAGAATATTAATTAATAAGACAAGCTAAAATTTATTACTAGACAACAGTTTTAAACCTAAATTTATTAAAGAAAAATAAGTTTACGTCACGATGGTAAAGTCTAATGTCCAAATGTCTAAAATATTAAACCCTAACAAATCTGCTTTTAATGAATGCAACAAACAGCTGTGTTACGGAGTTTCAAAATTATGGGACATTAAAATTTTGGGACAGGCTGAAGAAAATTAAATATATAAGAAAATACAAAAAAGATCAATTTCAAATTTAAAAATAATTTATTACTTTTTAATTATTAAGGGTACACATTTATTATTTATTAATTATTAAGGGAACACATCGGGATCCGAAAGGGAGCTCCAATTTTATTGTTGTTGCTGTTGTTTTTGGCGATAGTTACAACAACAACTCTTGCTTACTTCCGGTTCCGGTGTTATAGCCGTTTGAAAATCGAAATTAACCGAAATCGAAATAACCGCTTGTATCTTCTGAACTATAGCAAATATCCGGTTATAATAGGTACCGTTACAAAGGCAAATTGAATATCTTTCATTTATGTAATGTAACTTTTTATCGAACATCTTATAGTTTTCGAGAGAAACGTAACATTAAATTTTCAGTACTTTTTTTTCAATTCAATAATTTTTTCTATTTAAATTGATAAATAAAATAAATTGATAAAGCGTCACGGTCCTGATGGACGTTTGTCGCCCATTTGACTCCCTGCGACTGCATACACATGAATTTAAACCACCCATAACTACCCTTCCCTTCCCTCCCCACTCCCCCACCAACACATATCTAGAGTACTTATACTGTGTCCAAACCTTAGTCTTAAAGAGAATGTACTTCTACTTCACTTTAATTTACCATACTTTATTTAGTCTAATATTGTTAATTGATAATAGTTTAATTATTGCTGTACTGGTGTACGATATATAAGGTCTAGAATACCTTTTTTTGTACAAACTTACAATCTGTAAATAAATAAATAAATAAATCCACATAATTTTGTGGAAAATAAGAAACTAGAGATTCTTATCTTTCTACGTTTATTTTTTTCATTATTAGCTGCGTTTTTTTAATGAACTGAAGATCCAGAACGACAAGGGAAATTTCGCTAAAATCGAAATCGCGCCCAACTTCATTGTATAATCTTTCATACGTAGAGTAATCTGAATCGCGTTTTTTTAATGAACTATACAGGTCTTCAAACAAAATTATTTTTCAATTTTATTTTTTGACGTTTTTCAAAATTTATGAAGTTGGCTATATTCAAAATAGAGGGAAATCTTAATATTTCCCTATAACCCAGATAGAGACCTGGGTAAAACCTGAGTAAGTGTCAGTTGTATGGCGAAGATCTATACAGTTCATTAAAAAAACGCAGCTATTATAGGTGTAGGAGTGCAGGAGAAAACGCTTTTTCTAACATAAGTACTCAATCCTTTTTTTAGATTGCTACTACTATACTTTGTATGAGTGGTTTTGCCTTACTAGTTTTGCAGCTATGTTCGCGGTGTGTATGTTTACGAAAAAAAATTTTCATTTGCTTACAGCCGCAGTATGAATTCCAAGTTTGGTTAACTAGCGCTGATGAAATAAAATTTACCACGGTTGCTATTTTGGAAAATAATTTAATTGTGCAATTCCAATAAAAGGTTCGTTGTAGCTTTAAAATCGTGTTTTCTTCTAAAATTCTGAACCGATCCTGATGGAACAAAATCCAAATATGTAAAAATATCTAGTTTCTTAGTATTGAGATAAATATATTGGTTAATTATACATTTTGCTTAGAAAATTAGAATTAGAAAACATGAATTGAAAAATCTTAAATTCTTTTTTCTCGAAAACTAGAACTTTTTCGATGAAATATAATATAATATAAATGGAAGATATTTTTAATACCTTTATAACAGTACTAACAATAATCGGATATATCTTACTGTTTAGGAGATATGGGCTGTCAAATTTCCAATTTCTCCAGAATTGGAGCTCCCCTGCCGATCTCGAATTATGCCTTAATGAGTCTTCTATAAGAAAATAAATGTAAATCTTGGCTTAAATTTACATCCGTACAAAATTCACAAACTTGTTGTTTTATACGGCAATTACAACAACAAAAATTCTTGCAGCTCGCTTTTAGATTCAGAGTTATAGCCCGACGAAATTTAAAAATTTCGTTTCTAGGTATATTTTTATTACCAGAATTGGTGCTGAATTTTAGTAGAATCCGTGTTGTAAAATTCACAACCGCACTTATTCTCATTCCAATACTCTGCTACTCTTACCATTATACCAAGCTCTTTTATTTAATGGCGGCCCCAAATTCCCAAACTAATGTGCTCTACCTGAAATTGAAACATCTTTATCAAAAATCGCGCGATAGACCTGTTCCTAAAGCTTGACAAAATCATGCCAAATGTTTGTGAATTTGAATTAAAATGTTGTTATGAAATAATTTTAAAAAAATTCATAAGTAGTTTTGGTACTACTGATGTTTGAAACGCAAATCTCATTTCCAATTTTGTTAATTATTTATATTATATATCTTAGATAGATCGAAGGAATGAACGTAATACGAGCTTCATTTTTCATAAATCAAATTGCGGATGTAGAATTGTACAAATATCGAATAATTCTGGCAGCTCTCTGAGCTGCTTCTAAATGAATAGTCTGGCAGCACATCTGTTATTTTGACAGTACATGGCGTCCACTATTTTTTAATTTTAGTGATTTGTGTTTATTCCTCCAATTTTAACAAGCGTAATTTAAAATTGTTTTCCTAAGAGATCAAGAAAGTTTTTAGTATTAAATGAATTTAAGTGAGGTATCCCCAATGAAGTCAGGTTCCAAACCAGATGATGATGGTTACGTGCCCAATGGCTTTTCTTTAACAACGACAAACATTCCCAACCACGACTTTGATTCAACGATAAACCAATTAATTAAGGATCACTCGAATGATGCTGAGGAAAAAGTTTACGCCGAGGATGAAGGTGGAAGTAAATTAAAGTATCCCAAATGGCCACAGCGACCGGAACAGCTGCTGAAGCATGTTTGCGCGCAGTGTGGAATGGAATTTGGAAAAGAATCGTTTTTGGAACAGCACTTGGATAATGTGCACAGTGATTTGCATTCGGCAAAAAATCTCAAAATTACCATTACATCGGTCACAGATGGCGAGTGTCAGATATGTGGAGCCCATGTACACCACAGATCAGTGAGAGATCTTCAGGCGCATTATTTTCTGCATCTGCAGTATAAATCATACAAATGCA
This sequence comes from Myopa testacea, assembly GCA_949629155.1. Lineage (NCBI taxonomy): Eukaryota > Metazoa > Arthropoda > Insecta > Diptera > Conopidae > Myopa > Myopa testacea. The sequence goes on along the minus strand of OX451345.1, from coordinate 30,478,426 downwards.
AATGCCACAATTATCATTTTCAGGACAAGCAATCGGGTTTGCAGCATCTTAAGTTCCATGCACAACAGACTATGGTGCGCAAGACTCAACCATTTGAAATCGATCACGAAACCTTTCACTGGGAAGGTAGCAAAATACTTGAAGACGGCACTTCATATGATCCGGAATATCCAGAAACAGGGGTGCGTTTTATATGCCCTGAATGTGGTGAGGAATATCCAGGAGAGGACCATTGGAAGGAACACGTTAACAATTCCCATGACTTCAAAACGTTCGAAGGCCTGAACATGACCAAGTTGGATGCAGTGCAAGTGCGCTGCAACGAATGCAATATAAGCATAACATGCAAGGCGGATAAATACAAGTTGAGGCGCCATAAAGTGACGCACTCACCCTTCAAGGCGTTTCACTGTAAGTTGTGCAAATATGCGCGTAAGCGCAAGGAGGATGTGATACAACATATAAGACATTCACATGCACCAGGCGGTGTGAAATACTTTTAGGAAACCATCGATTGGAGAAAATATTAAGATAATAATAGACTTCATAAGCTTTTAGACTTCATAAGCTTTTAGACTTCATTTTTATGAGAGAGTAAATTAATTTTTATTATTAATTCAATTCAAATTGAAGATTGTTTAAATTTTTAGACGAACTCATAGCTTTATTTATAGAGTCACGACGACGACGACAATATGGTAAGCACCAAGTCAGAGAGTTACTCGACATAGTCGTCGTCGTGATGACTCTGTGAATAAGCTCCTTTATGGGATTATCATTTAACATCTGAAAAGCTACAAAAACCCAAGTTGTTGGTTGTATGCTGAGCAGACAACAAAATAACGTTTTAACCAAGAAAAATTAGTACATTTCCTCAACACGAAATTCCTCTATTCGCATAGCTTTTAATCTATCGAATATTGTAATTTCTACGGTAATTCGAAAAAAATTATTCGCAGAAAACTTTCTTTCAAATGGAAAAGGAGAAATATGCTACAAATGTGGGTTGTTAGATTCAGAAGCCAATCGAATATAAACGAAGAAAAATCAGTTTTTATTGGAGTCAATAGAAAAGTTACAGAAATTTATTTTTTTACGATGAAAATAACTAAATTATTTATTTATTTTATTTATTTATTTACAAATGATTGCAAGATTGTACAAAAAAAGGTCTTATTAACCTTGTATAAGCAATAATTAAAACCATTATTAAGTAACAATATTATACTAAATAAAGTATGGTAAAGTGGAGCGCAGTAAAAGTACATTCTCCTTAATTTAAGGTTCAGTCGCAATATAAGTACATATCCTAAATAGGTTTAGCGGTGGGGAGGGGAGGGGGATAGGGAGGGTAGTTAGGAATGGTTGAGGCTCGTGAGTATGCAGTCACTGGGAGTCAATGGGGCAAACAGAAGTCCATCAGGACCACGACCTGAGTGACAATCGATTGGGTTCAGTTAATACTTTACGCGTTGTTGGACAAGAATAGAAAAACTTCCTTTCTGAATCTAGATAACGAAGTAGTTTTCTTTATGCGCATAGGTAGGTTGCTCCATAGCCTAATAACTCTAACCAGGCCGGAGCGTTCTCTAACTTGAGTGTGTATGTGCGGAAGAATGAAGTTCCCGGTTCGATTAGAGCTTCCAGGCATAAGTTTACAGTACAGATAACTTGGGGTGCGTTCTGTAATAACAGTAGCAGTATGTAATCGTAAAGCGCTTTGAGTTCCATGCCAATTGTTGGCGCGATCAGATGACTTACGTGATCTCTACCACGTAGAGAAAATGCGCACTTAACTACCGCTCGTATGCATTTCCTTAGTTTACTCAGACAGGCTGAACCACATCCGCCATAAACCTGGCAAGCACATAGAAAGTGAGGTATTATCAGGGCTTTGATTAGTCTCAGCCTAGAAGCCCTAGCTAGGAAGTGCTTAACATGATAAAGATTTCTAAGAGTCGAATATACTCTGCTACAAACCGAAGCCACTTGTCTGTCCCACGAGAGGTTTTGGCCTATAAACATACCTAGATTCCGGATATTCGTTTCGAACGTAACGCCTATATCCATTTCGAGAATAGTTGGTAGAACAACTTTTTAATTTGTAATTTGTAAAAAAATTGGTTTATCATTGCTATCAACTCAATGCAACTGTTCATTTTCTCATAATACATTTTTCTTATCTATTATAAGCTGAAAATAATACTTAATTTCAATTAAAATAAAAGCTCAAGTATTATAGTGAAGTATATACTTATACAGGGTGTTTCGCATAAGAGTGGTCAAAAGACTAGGGCGTGTAGGATGGGTCGAGACAAGAAAAATATCGTATGGGGGGGGGGTCAATTTCCCCCCGTTTTTTATAAAAATTCGACTTAACACCGAAAAAAATAATGGTTAGACCTAGATAACTGCTGATTTTCAAAGCCAAATATCCGCTTCTTAATATCCTTTTTAAATTAGGTTCCTATGTCAAACAGTTTCTGAAAAAATTAATGCCAAAGTTAAAATTTGGAAAAAAAATTCCGAAAAAAAATGTTTGGTCGCAATTTTTTCGTTAAAATACGGTATTATGTATAAATTTTTGTCCGACCATAAAATTCTCTAATCAATTCTAGAGAGAATGCTTCAAACCGGAAGGATCTATGTTTTGTGTTTTGAAGCGGATATTTGGCTTTGACAATCAGCAAGCAAAAGTTATCTAGGTGTAACCATTATTTTTTAATATTATTTTTTCGGTGTTAAGTCGGATTTTTATAAAATGGCCCCTGCCGCCTAAACGGGGGGAAATTGACCCTCCCTCCCATACGATTTTTTTCTTGTCTCGACCCATCCTACACGCCTTAGTCTTTTGACCACTCTTATGCGAAACACCCTGTATATATATATTTATGTTTTATAAACTTTTGTAACTATTGTAATATCAAATATAAATCACACTTTAAATTAAGGTATAGTACTTTACATTTTGTATTGTTTCTTTTTTTAATGGAAAGCTGATTCTTTTACATTTAATATATTATCCCGGTCAGAACATAATATTTTACTGATCGATAGTTTAGATAATTTAATCATTAATTATATAAAATGTATAAAATCTAAAACTTGTAACGCATTAAAAGTTTTATAAAATCTATATTTCAAAATTTATTTCTTTTTGGGTCACCTCTCCGATTTTTGTTCCAACCATCTCTCCGTCCAAGTCCAACAGTGCAAAAACTTTCCCCAGTCTCTTTTAGTTTAGTAGTTATAGGGCTCTAAATATCAAAAAACTTGCATAATTTTAAGTGCGGTATATCACTTGAGATATCAGTGAAAATCATGTCATTTGCAAGTCCATCGCAAGACCACTCTTTTATGTAATATACATTTTTACAATTAGGTTTATAATCAACAAACGCGGCCATAGGCAAGCATGCAAAGGAAAGAGCAATAATAAAAACTATCTGCGCGTAATATTAAGATCCAATAAAACAAATTGCATTGCGGGTGGTGTTTTTTAAAATAAGTAAAAACACATAATAAATGTAATTTATTATATTCGGTTTGAAAGGTAGAAAGCATGCTTTCAATAAATATATGTACTTTCATCTTAATGTGTGAGAAAAAATTTTTGTTTCAAGGGCAAATTGTAATTTTTCTAAAAAAATTGAAATAACTTCGTAACTGTTAAGTTTTTGGTAAAAAAGTAACATAAGTATGTTTAAGTTTTTGGTAAAATTAACATAAATTGAAGCTCATAGAAACAACTTGCAAACCATACCTTACTTGTTCCGATATCCTACTTGGCTCAGGAGATATTTATGTTTTATTAATACCAATTTTTGCATTTTTTGCTCGTAAATCCAAGATGTGTGCCTTTCGTGGAAAAATTTAACACTTCCGGTTATGCTTAATGCTGTAAACACATAGAATGTAGCTCGCTACTTCGGTCTCAGCAAATTGTCAAAAACCTGCGCTGCTGAGACGCCACAGAGAACAGCTGGTTTAATTTTTACAAAATCAAATCCGCAAAATCCATTCTGAAAATAAAAACTAATAGATAAAGAAAGCTTAATTTAATATAATTATCATATAAAAACTTACAGTACGATTTTGCCTCAAAATATTAACTCAAATGTTAAATACCGTGTAAACAATCATAAAGAGAAGGAGAACAAGAGCAGCGACAGCGACAAAATTGGAACATTTTAAAGAGAAGGAGAACAAGAGCAGCGACAGCGACAAAATTGGAACATTTTCAAATTACGCCGTCATTGGCGCTATCATTTTCTCGCTTTCCATAAGAGCCTGTGTAATTTTGACAAGATGCAGCTATAATGTCGCTGAGCTACATTCTATGTGTTTACAGCATAACGGTATAAAATTTTTATTAAGCTTATTAAGGCCGGACTCACTGTGCAACCACAACGCAACGATGTGACGTCGCAAACGATAACGATTGTTTCTCTCGAAATCTTCGAATGAGTGACATCTGTCGTCATAAATTATTTACATTTTGTTTTAAATAAAAATAATTTGAATAATTTCCTTGTTTGACAATTCGTTTGTCAAATTTATTTACATTTTTTGGGGAATTTGAAGAAGTTCATCGAAAAATAGGGCATACTGTAAAATTGAGAAAATCGGACGAAGTTGTCAGAAAATTAGAAAATTTTACGACGACGTGAGAGAGCTCAACGACGTGTTCCATTCCATTTTTCTACAGGAACATCGCAATCGATTGCGACGTCGTTGCGTTGTGGTTGGACAGTCATGCCTTGAACCATAGAGAAAGAATAACAAGAGGCCGAATCAGCCAAATGTACTCAACGGCGACATGGAAGCGGTCGGTCCGCAAGGGAAACGAAGAAGCGCAATGAGTGCGAAATGAATCAACACGCAGAGAGCAAGCAATTTCAGTTTCTCAATTATTGCTTTGTGTCTTTCTCTCATTATTATTTGGCTGATTCGGCCTCTTGTTATTCTTTCTCTATGGTTCAAGATTCGCCCTCTTGTTATTCTTTCTCTATGGTTGATTCGTGGCTTTGTGACATGGGCCAACCAGTCAGCGTGAGTGAGTCCGTCCTCAAGAGGCTTATTCTGACATGGACCATTCTTAATTTGTTCCTCGTTATTTCAATTGTTTAGGACAAATATTATAAATAAGTATAGTTTTGATGATGCTAAATGAACAACTACTGTCCACTGCAGTGATGGACGCATTTTAGACGCATATCTTTGAAAAGGAGAACGAATAAGAGACGAAAACTAAATTTAGCTTGCAATACATAATATTGTTCACTGTCATAGACGGAATAAGAAGTGTTCATACAACAGCTGAGGAACATTTCTGTTAATTAAACCTAAAATAGCCTCTGCAATAAATTCATTTTATTGAAGTCTAAGTGTGGAGTTCCGGTTGAGAAGACCCATGCCTGGCTTTCACATCAATGAAATGGGCGAGATGGTATTAGATGCAATCGACGACATTGGAGTGGTCGATGTCTACGATATGGCATCAGATATTGGAAAGGAGTATGAGAAGATCATCGATAATTACGGCACCGATGCCGTCACGGGCCTGATGCCAAAAATAATCAATACGCTGGAATTACTGGAGGCTTTGGCTACTAAAAATGAGCGTGAAAATGCGACCATCCAAGAACTAAGAGATAAAATATCGCAGTTAGAAAGTGAAAAGTTGGAGAAGGCCGAATTTCGGAAACGTTTTGAAAAGGTGCGAAATATTATTAATTTTCCTAATCAAACATTGATATATACGCATTGTTTACTGCAGGAACTAGAAGTCATCGAAGAACAGTGGCGCTCCGAGACTGACGAACTAGTTGAAGTAGTATCGAGTTTGCAGGACGAAAACAAGCGTTTGATTAAGCAGACTCAGGAATTGCAATCGGCTTCTGCACAGTCGTCCGGCTTGGGTGCTAGTCTTACGGAGAGCTTTATCAACATAACGAATCATGAAATTCACAGCGCGTTGTCAGATACTCAGGTGTTGCAACGACTGAAGGAACAGATCTATAAGCAGCGTAATGAGCTCAAACATCGAGATCGCGAACTTCATGACAAGCACAGCGAAATTGAAAACGTATGAAACAATAATTAAAGATTTTACTTTCTATAGAATAAGTTATAATGGAGAAAATTAAATCATTCATAACTTTGACTTTTTTTCATAACTAACACAGCTAAACATCCAGCTGGAGCGTCTGAAGTCTTCAGGGCGTGACACACGTCGAAGACATAAATTGCTGCAAGCACAAGTAAAAACTTTATGTGAAGAGCGAGCTGATTTTCTTGCTCAGCTGCAGGACCAGTATCGTGATATCAATCACTTACGACGGCGTTTGGGCTTAGCGGAGAAGGAGAACGAAGATCTGGTGCATTCTTCATTAGGTGACGAGAACGATCCGAATCGGCCTCGCTATACCACACTTGAGTTCAAGGAGTTAATAAGCGAGCGGGACCAGCTGCTAACTACTATTGACAATTTGCAGGAAGAGCTGAAAACACTGAAGATTCCAGAAATAAACGCTGATCGTAAAATATCCACTGAGTGTGTTAATGCCGACTTAGCTGACGAGGCTTTGAATAATACGTAAGTACTGCTTGATCGTGACGTGAAAATAAATTTTAGAGTTTTTTTCTTTTGTTTTACCAATCCATCCAATAACAAATGAGTGATTACGTAAACATTATAAAAACCAATTTTGTTTCTAGTCCTCCAGAACATGATGCGCCAGTGCAAGGCCCTCTCCCATATGAACCGGACGATGCACCATGGAAGAAGACTACCGAATCTGGAATTCGTAGATTGTAAGTAATTTCAGTTATTTATAATTGAACGTGTTAATGTTACAAATGGTTTTTTACTTTTCGCTTTATTAAGTTATACAAAAGTAATATACAATATTGTAGTTAAAGGATATGGAAGAAAAGATTAATGCCCTCATATAATTCTATTTAGTACAAATATTTAGTGTATCTACTCAAACATAATACCAACCCCTAGAACACCCCTAGGCTCTCTTATGTCTGTCAAACCTACCAAAGCATATCAGAACCTATTACAGTAACAATTTGGCACACATGGAAGTTCCAATCCCCAGAAACAATTCTTCAATGAAATTACGGCCTGCTGGCCAGGTTTTAGTTATGGTATTACTCAGCATAGCTCTCCTGTATAATCAGCCATATGTTTGTCTTATTTTTCTTTGACTATCAAATACCAAATACTTTGACTATCAAATACCAGTTTATTAAATTAACATAAATATATTAATGAACATGATCAAATTAATATGTACTACGTACCCAGCATTTGATTGTGTCATGTCTTCTGCAAGCTTCTACTTTTGTATATATTTCTTATATAAACTGTATATAATAAACTGTATATATACATAAGTAAACGAACTCCATCCTACATTTTAGCTTCCGTAAACTTTTTTCCGATTCTTCTGATGGCAACAATACATTTCCGAAACGTTCTTTGGCTACTTTATCTAAAATGGCGCTTTCTGCTACACCCAGTAACGTCGATATGTAAATGGAATAGGGCCCCGAATAAGCCACTGGAACTGGTAAAGAACACATAATCTAAAAAGCGGATCAATTGAATGCATTCCAACTTAATTATAAATTTTTTGTGAGTATAATAACTGCACACATCTAAGTGAAGCATACAAATGCTTCCTTTCGTTAGCCAACAATGTAATACAAGCCAAAAATATATAAACAGACAAAAGTACATATTTATTTAACCTAGTAATAAGTCAAATTAAAATTGAACTGTTAAAATTTTATTTATATTATACAGTATATGTATATCGTAACAAATCTAAATTACTTTAAGCTAATTCTGTTTAGAAATTTAAATTAAAACTGTCAAATTAATATGATTTACCTTACCTTACTCTTAGTTAAATTTTTTAATTTTCTCAATTACAACAAAAAGAAAAAACTTCCACTGTTGGTAGAGTAGAGCCACACAATTTAGCTACACCTATCTACAGCAACTATAAAAGGGTCAGCGAAATGCTATGTAGAAAGAATTAGAATGGGCGACCATTATTAAGGGTTTTAATAAGAATTCAATGAGTGATTTTTAAAAGTACATACATATACACACACAAACAAATAAATAAATGCATTGTTTTTAAGAAAGTTTTTTAATTGATAAAAGAATTGTATGGAAAAAAGCAAAATTTTTTTTCAACTTCAATAATGACTTTATACTGAATATTTGTTTGAGCTTAAAAATGTATGAGACCATTTATTAGCAGTTACATTATTCGTTAACAATTTAATTTGCACTGAGTTATGTACATACATATGTGCAGATTAATAATAAATTACTCATTCAGTCTAACTAATCACTTCATGAGAAAATTGTAGCGAAAATGTTCTAATTAGTAGCAGAGTTGAAATAAATAAATTAATAATAATCGAAAATAGAAAAATATTTTATCAAGTTGCAATTGCTTACAGAAAAACCATATTTAAATATGTTACTAGTGAAAGTATCAGATACTTTTAAATTGAGGGAGGTTTCTTGATACTGGTTATTGTTATAAAAAATTTTTTGTAAAGCGAAATAAATAAGTCGAAATCCTAGAATACTTTAAATTCGCATTTGCCTGGATGCAATGCTTGTAATAGTTTTGCAGCTATACAATAGTGACTTGAAGTTCAGTTTCAATTTTAATTTATATGCATCTATTATTGGTTCTTATATCCACGTTTGTTAATTAAAAAACACACTATTGGTATTCTGTGTCCCTTAAACGAAAGTCCATTATATAAAAAGAGCGAATAATTAACATATCAATTTTTCGAAATAAATAAATAATTAAATTTGGTGTGTTAAATGCAATTGATATATATTAAATCATCTGAAATAAACAAAAAAACTTTTCACAAAAGCAAAAAATATGTTATTAACCCTTTGGTGACACCTTTTAAACCTGTGGTGTCAAAAATTCGCAGTGTTGCTGGCCATAATTTTTTAGCCCTAAGCAAGCTATTTATAAAATTTCAAAGCCCTACGTCCTTCTTGGGAGGTCCTGTGAAATGTTGCTTATAAGCAACAATTGTCCATGGTGGTAAATGATGGGAACACATCAATGAGTAAAGTTTGTTTTTTATTTCATACATTTTTTACGAAATCTTATTTCTTATGTATGGTATGACAGGAAACAATTTTTATTTGTATTGGAGCATGAGTGAACTCCACATTTTAGGCATTTGGAAAGCGGTGTTCCGGTTTTGTATAGACGGCAGCGACCTTTCTGACCCCATACCAGCCAGTGGCCCTTTTCATCATATCGGAAGTCTTTTGGTGGATCTTGGGTGTGCTTCCGTTTTAAAAAGCTGGATGCACTGCTCAAGGGTGATGGTGACGGATGATGCAACGGAAACGTCCATCTAATAGACGAAATCGGCGATTGCGGAGTTGGTGGTGTTTCCACAAACTGTAGAGCAGGACGGCCGCGTTTTATGTTGTTGGTGAGAGGAATAGAACTTAGTAGTGAATGCGCTATTTCCATTTGGAAGTATATAAGCTTCATTGGTTTGCAGAAATCATTAGAAGACTTCAAATGTTTTCGATATAAAAGCCACGCGTTTACCACAGCTGCTCCAATACGCCAATACACAATACGCATATACCACTGTTTTGACTTGTTGCTAACTCTATATAATTCCAAGAGCATATTGCACAAATCAAATCCCCCATATGCCGATTGGAATCTTCAACTATAGCTGGTCGTGGAACAATGAAAATTTTTTTCTCTTTGCTACTCCAACGATTGCAGGATCCCATTGGCTTATCACACATATGTGTGGACAAAAGCTGGACACTTTTATTGTCGAACCAGCAGACTATATATATATTTATATATATTTTTTCATATTTATATTTAAATTTTATTTTTTATATTTAAATTTTTTATGACCACCATGGACCAAAGTTGCTTATAAGCAACTTTGGATTAAAAAAATTCTATTTCACTAAAGTCAACGCCTTTGCTCCAAATAAATTCATAAATAAAACAACTTATCTTTATATTTTGACATGTCAATTTTAGTTTTTTTTTTTTTTTATTTTTTTTTTTTTATTTTTTATATAGTGTCAATTTTAGTTTTGTAACTATTATCTATATATTTTAAAAAAATTATTTTCCGCGGCACCTTTTTCGTACGTGTTGTTTCTTACTTAAGTTGCATTGAATAACTTAACAAAATGAAAGAACCAAAAGAACTAGAACATTTATTCTTGTGTTATTTTACTAAAAAAAGATCGATCTTTGTATGCAATTTACCGTTATAAATCAGAGACTCACAATTTAAAGTTTTAGAGCCGTTGATTTAAAAGTTGCTTATAAGCAACAATTGTCTTCAAAGGGTTAACAATGCTTTCCTTGTAATAATTTCAAGTATTTTCTCACAACGAAGATTATAAAAGTGCCAAAGAGATATGTACATATTTTACAAAAATATTTCCTAAATTTCTTTATACATACATATGTATGTACATTAATATTTGTTTCGAAATCATTTAAATTGTCTAATGCAGGTTTAGTTTTTTGATATTCAGATTTTTTCAAATAAATCTTTTTTTATTAAATTCAATATAAAAAATTTCCTTAAAAACTGAAAAATTTTAAATTACATCAATTATACATATATTTAATATATACACACAAATTTTAAGAAGAAAAAACAAAGAGTATTATATTCATATATACAGAGAGTTTGAAGCAATTGTCTGAAACGATGTCTGTCAATTAAATTATTGTTTGTTATCTAAGGATTAATAGGGGATTTTAGTGAATGTGGCGAAAAATGTGAAGTAGCCTAAAATAGTTATTAACATTTTTATTTGTTATTCCTTAGCAGACAAACAGTGATTTGAATAGATTAGATTAAAAAAAACGGCAAATTTGGACTATGCTAAAATATACACATGTAACAAAAAGTACTAAAAATGTTAACTATATTAATATCACAAAAACTAACCATTAAATAAAATCCTAAAGATGTTAAAAAATATTAACATGTTTGAATTGTGTCCTTGACCATAGATAGATAGATATATCTTTCAGACCACACACATCGGACACTTTCATTTTCAGTTTAATGTTCTCTTGAAATAAATGATGAATATTGCATCGTACTTTTACACGAATAAAGCTTGGTTGTTCTTTCAGACGATCGGCCTGTGTTGTCATTTGATCCACCAGGTACTTCCTTCTTTTACGGTAGAATTCTAACCGCAAGGGGAATAATTCTAGTAGAATACCCAAAGATGTAGGGAATCAACAGAGACAGTTCGCATGGTCAAAACAATTCATTCTACTAGTTGACGAATTGAAATCGGTATATCTCGCGGATTCTGATTATAAATTTTGGAAATCCATGCAGTACCAATGCCATCGAATCCATCTACCACAATCGTTGGAGTTTGGTGTGCACAAGCGAATGCATCACGCCGAGTGATGGTTAGGATGTGGTCGGATTGTGAATATAATACGATGGTTGATATGGTCACAATGTTGGTGAGAATGTGTGAGAAATTAGAGGATTATGGCTTGAACAGTTAGTATAATGGGTACATACGCTACTTGTCAAAATAACAGGCTCTTATAGGAAATGAGAAAAAATACAATGTCGGTGCTGTCGGCGCGTACGACAACGAAAAAACTGCGAAAGTTGTTTATTTTGTCGTTGTTGTCGTTTCAAGAGTTAAAAGGTTATTATAACTAAGGTATCCAAGGAATATTAAAATAACAACTCAGTTCCCAGCCTGTTATCATAAAGTTCACCATTCGGTTCGCTTCGATTCAAATTTTCAGACAGAAGATAACGTACATATTTGCAAATTAGTTTAATAATATTTTTCGTTCTTCAGTCAAAGTCATGATACGTTCAATAGGCCGTGGGTACGCTACCGAGCATACTTGGTGGGAGCTTTACTCTCCCACCTTTGTATACCCTATTAAGAGTATATTAACTAAGGTTTAGAGTATATTAACTATGTAACGAATGTGTAACGCATAGGAATTGAGAAGATAGCTTTAGAAAAGTATATATTATATATTCTTGATCAGCATCAGCTCTTGAGTCTATTTAGCCATGTCCGTCCGTCTGTCTGCCTATCTGTGGAAATCACGATCACAGGAGAACGATTGCAGAAATATCTTTGTTGTTGCGTAAGGGTTGATATTGAATGTGGGCAAAATTGGTCAACGACCACGCCTACTTTTTATTAAAAACGGGATTACATTTCTGGGTATAGAGTAACATTATCCGTTAGTGCTTCGAATATGGGCGTGATCCACCCACTTTTAGCTTATCGCAAAAAATTTAACATGGGATTAATTGATATCTATACAAACTTTTTGATCAAAGTGACCATAGCATTTTATGGTCAAACAAATTGTTGTTCTTTCAAAATTGGATGTGATCCGCCCAGTTCAAGGTGTAGGGTATTTAAGATTCAGCCAGGCCGACTATATCACTCTTTCTGGTTTGTTTTCTTTTTTTTGTGTAAAGAGAGAATGGCATACATATAAAACAACAATAAAAGTCCTACTTGCCCATTATGCTCGGTAATAACGCCTAACCACGGCCATACAAATGCACTTATTTCGCAATATTTTAAGTTAAAAACCAGAAAGAGTGTTAACTTCGGCCTGGCCGAAGTTCATATACCATACACACTTGTACTTAGAAATGAGGCGTGGCAATGGTCTAATTTTTTTCGTTTTCAATCTCAAATAGCCTGTGATGAAAGACAATATTCATGCCAAATTTGATGAAAATGTCTCTATTCTTTCTCATGTAATCGAGTTTTATGTAATTAGTGGGCGGACCACGCCCATTTTGGTAGTCTGTTTTGGTCAAAGACAGTTGATTTGTGAATAAAATTTCAACCTCAAATGGATGAATTTATATTCAGTATAAAAAGTAGGCGTGGTAATGGTCCGATTTTGCCCATTTTCAATACCGATGAATTTTTAATGATAGACAATATTCGTGCCAAGTTTGAAGAAGTATCTCTATTCGTTCTCTTGTAATCGTGATTTCCACAGACGGACAGACAGACAGACGGACGGACATAGCTAAATCGACTCAGGAGCAGGGTTCGGAAAAGGCTCGCTCTTGCTCGCTCTTTTCCGCTCTAGCTCGCTCTTTCAAGCTCGAAAGAGCGTTTCTTTTCGAGAGCACTCGCGAGCAGGAGCGACAAAAAAAATTTTCATGCGCTCCTGCTCGCTCGAAAGAGCGTTTGTTTTCAGGAGCACGAGCGAGCAGGAGCGAAAAAAAAAATTTTCATGCGCTCCTGCTCGGTCGAAAGAGCCTTTGTTTTCAGAAGCACGAGCGAGCAGGAGCAGGAGCTTTTTTTTGTCGTTCCTGCTCGCGAGTGCGAGCGAACAAGAGCGAGCATTTCCGAACCCTGCTCAGGAGGTCACGCTGATCAAGAATATATGTATATACTTTTCTATACCTGTCACGTCTCCTTTAATGCGTTACAAACGGAAGCAGTAAGTGAATATACCCTATTCACTTCGTGTGTAGGGTATAAAAAGACGCAAATTAGCTACAATCAAGGCTCATATATAAACGTTTATACGTTTTGGTAAATACGTTTTAACTAAAAACCCCAACTGGTTAATATCCATTCAATTCATTTTCAGGAAAGCAAACACTTAAATTTAAGTATTTATATTTCGATTTTTGATAATGCTTAGATTGAACGCATTAAATTACTTCTGCATGATAAGCAGTGCTAATAGGAGCCGCTTTAATTAGTAGTATTGGATGACAGTTGAACGCATTGTGATTTCAATCCGTGACGGTGTCGGACATTCAGAGAACTTTAATTGTTCTGAGTCGCAATATTCAAGAACTCTACCACAGATTTATTACTTCAAGTTAAACAGAAAATGGACACAACTACAACTGGGTGAGTCGTTGGCTGAAAATTCAAATTTGTACATTCATTTAAACAGAAAAATATCTAGAAAGTAGAAGAAAAAACCGCTTGACAGTATTGTACTGTAGTTTTTCTGTAGAGCGAAAAATAGTTAATTTAAAAAAAAATATAATATAGAGACTGAGTAATATAACATTCAATTAAAACAAGGTTTAAAGCCGATTGATCTGGTTATTATTTTATTATTTATTTTCTTATTATTTTATTTGCAACGATAGAATCATCGACTAGGATTTGCTATGAAAAACCCCATTTAATAACGGTTTATTGAAGAATATATTAAATAAACTAATTTGATATATTAATAGATCGCATGTTTCTCTAATCTAATTTTCGTTTAAAAATAAGTTATTTAATTTCAACCTATTTGTGGTAGTCCAAATTTATTTTAAAATAAACTGTCACTGGGCGATGCCAAACAACACAACCTTTTAAATAAGAAAAGTATTTTTAAAATTATTTTCAGCGCTTCGTCAACCGAAGCTAAAAGCATTCCAGATGAAACGCGTGATTTCATGGCAGTGCTTCCAGGTAATAGCAACAAGGACAGTCTTTTAAAAACAACAATATTAGTAGATTAGTAGAAAAATTAGCTTTTTCAATATTTAAACATAACTTATCATATCGTATGTACACAAGTTTTGTTATTCTTCAGGTTTAGTGCGCAATGTTATTGAACATCTCGAGAAGCACAAATGTTACGATGCTGCAAAATGGTTCGAAAAAGTAAATAATGCACTCTACTTAAAAAAGCTAACAATGGCTAGACTTATTTACTTATTATGTTTATGTAATTTCAAAAAGACATATCGAAATCAATCAAAAATTTAGGTTCTGCGATATAACATCCCGCATGGCGGTATGGGTTATCGTGGCTTGCGAATCGTCTTGGCGTACAAAGCTTTGGTGTCGAAAGAGCAGCTCACTCTAGAGAACATACTATTAGCTCAGTATTTGGGATGGTGTGTCGAAATGGTTAGTAACCATATTTGATGACAATAACCGAATCGGTTGAATTCAATTGGATTGAATTATACTTGACAGAATTTTGTCACTTAAAATTGTTTTTTCTCTCTTATCAGCTTCAAAGCTTCTATCTGATTACCGATGACATAATGTATAATAGCTCCATAAGACGTGGTCTATATTGGCATAAAGTTAAGGATGTTGGATGGATTGCCATTAATGACGCCGCTTTAATTGAGAGTGCGATTTACGCCATACTGAAGCAGCATTTTAGTCATTTGGATTGTTATCAGGATTTGCTGGAACTCTTTCATGAGATCACTTTCATCACGATCTCTGGCCAGGCAATGGATATGCTGATTTCCGGAAATACTATCACTGAATTTAATATGGAAATTTATAAATCAATTGCCGCAACAAAAACTGCGTTCTTCTCATGTTTTCCTTTCGCTTTAGCACTGCATTTTGCTGGGTACGTCACTAATGTTTGTGAAATGTTGCCAGTTTATTTTAATTGATCTTATTTTAATTCAGTATAAAGCAAGCCGAAGTCGTCCAACAGTCCAAAAACATTTTACGAGACATAGGTGTCTTTTACCAGATGGAAGATGATTTTATTGATTGTTTCGGTGATCCGGAAGTTTCTGGAAAAATTGGAACCGACATAGAAGGCGGCAAGTGCACGTGGTTGGCAGCGGAATGTATGCAACGAGCCAACGCGGCACAGAAGGCGATTATTGTTGAGTGTTACGGACATAATGGTGAATATAACGGCTTTTCGAAATAATGTCAATAATTTCGACTGATTCTACTGTCTTCGCAGACCCTGCCAAAGTAGAACGCGTTAAAGAACTCTACAAGAAATTGGACTTACCCACAATTTACTATGCTTGCAAAGAGGAATCTTACAAGAATATTATAAACCAAATCGAACAAACACCCGACAACGTGATACGCTCCATAATTTTAGATATCTTTGATAGTATACACTACCGGCCAAAAGTTTCGAAGCACCTGTTCATAGAAAATCGTGTGGCATTTCTTTAGTATTGTATAAATTTTGATTTTTTCTTTTTTAATAGGATGGTTATAAAGTGATAACTGTAATATGGAACCCAAAACGGGTCTACGGCGTTCATTGTTTAATTGCATGCTCAAACAATGCACTAAGTCAAGAAATTGGATTTTTTTGTTTATTGCACTTGCCATACAAAATCGAGAAAAAGGGTTATAAAAAACCTCTTTCAGGTACTCAGGGTAATTTTTTTTTTATGGGGTAATTACTAAAGGTAATTATGAATAATTATTACCATCCATTTTTTACCCTGGGTCAAGTATAAAAAGCTGACCTAGAATATTGACACCATTCTTTGTTCCTCAAGATTCAAACTGACCAAACGTTAAAAAAACCGAAGTCATGCCAAAAAATAAGATTGATATAAGATCTGCAGTGATTACTCTTCATAAGGAAGGCAATTCCGAGCGGATAATTGAGCAAAAATTAAAAATTTCGACTAGTTTTGTGCATCGCACCATACAAATGTACAAGGATTATTGAACTCTTGAGGTCCTTTCGCGGTCCGAAAGGCCAAGATCGACAAGAAATCGTGAAGATAAAGCAATGAAAATATCAAGCAGACGGAACAGAAGAAAAACGGCTCCAGAAATAGAAGCCGAGATGGATTTCAGTCGATCAAACCCGGTGTCATTAACAACTGTAATAAGGCGGCTACAGATGCTGGTCTTTGTGGAAGGATTGCTAAAGAAAAACCCTTACTTCGAACACGAAATAAAAAGAGAACACTTCAATGGACACTAACCTATAAGAAATGAACCAAAGAGGACTTCAAAAATGTTCTTGGGAACGACGAATCAAAGTTCGAGTTGTTTGGGTCAAATCAAAGAATTTTCGCCAAACGTAGTGCCCAAGAGAAGATGCTGCCGGAGTGTGTAATCCCAACAGTGAAGCACGGCGGCGGTTCTGTTATGGTCTGGGGATGCTTCTCAAGCAATGGAGTAGGCGATTAAATTCGAATCGATGGAATTATGCGAAAGAAGGAGTATAGAAAGATACTGCAGCACAATGCCATACCATCAGGCCTACGATTGATCGGCGAAGGTTTCGTGATGCAACAAGATAACGACCCCAAACACAGTTCCAAATTGTGCAGAGGCTATTTAGAGAACAAACAAACATCTGGAATATTAACAAATATGATTTGGCCTGCCCAGTCACCCGATCTCAATCCAATAGAGCTTCTATGGGTTCAGCTGGGCCAAAAGGTGCGAGAAAAAGCGACTACGTCGACAGAGGAAATGTGGAATGCATTGTTGGAATCATGGAACAATATACAACAGGAAACCATAAAGAAATTAATCGCCAGAATGCCTAGAATTGTAGCAAAAGTTATTCAGTGCAAAGGGGGATTTTTTGATGAAAAATCAGTTTAGACGTTTTTGTAAAATTTTGATAATAAAAATTATTCTAAAATATAATTTTAATGTAATTTGTAAGGAAATGTAATAAACTTTAAAATTTACAATTAAACTTTTTATTTTTAAAAGCTTTGGATAACTATTGTTAAGATTTATGGAAATTTCAAGGGTGCTTCGAAACTTTTGGCCGGTAGTGTATATGACAGCGATGCCTAAGTTACTGGACATGATTTTAAGGAATACTGCTGGATATATAAACTTATATACATATATAAATATATATTAATAAAATAGTTTTACAAAACTTAGCCTACTTTAAAGAATAAGATTTGCGTTTTCTTTTTGTGGAAATTTATTCTCTTATTTCTTAAAGCTCTTCTAATATCCATCAGTTTTCTACTCAAAGAGTAAAATCAAATTGAACAAAGTTTGCTCAGAAACTTTTCACCATTGAAATTTGTTCGTCTTTATCGAGTTTACAGTTGCAATTTACCTTTTCATCGCAATTAAGGTGGTTCTCAGCACAGAAAACATCTCTAGAATATAAAAATTTTTTTATTAAAAACAAAGTCGTGGAAAGCACTTCATTTGCCTGGTTATTAAAGTGGTATCAGCGATCAGAGGTCAGAATTGTATATTGTATTCTCCAGCTTTGTTCTGCAAGTAAAATAGAACATTAAATATAATATATTTTTAAGTTACATCTAAAATAAATTATATATACTTTAAGTAGGATGAATTTAAGTATGTGAATGAATACCTCAAAGGCCTGTTTCTGTCTAAACGCCATAATTTAAGCCAGCTTGACCTACATATTTTGGTGTTCCTTCTAATTGAGCCTTGAATTATATTAAAAAATTCTTCCGTTATTTGCTGGTGATAGTGTGTCCATAATATGCTATTTTCATAAGAATTTATTATATTAAGTAATCCTATTGTGAAATTTTAATAACTGAAAACATTTGTAAAATATTATTAAGCAACTGTTTTATTTCTTTGGTTTTTTAAATATATTGTCGATAATTTATCTGCACATTTCGTGACTAACGCGCTAAGTTTCTTTTAAAACTGATACCTGCAAGTGGTGTAGAGGCAACTTAACGAAGCTGTATATGCACCTTAAAGAAGCTTTGTAATTATCTTGGGACGTCATTGATAAATGATAAAAGATAACATACCTGCGCAATGCGTAGTGTTGTTTCCTATCATTCATTCTTCAAAAAGTCGAAAATATGAAAAAGTTTTTAGCACTGTAATACCGGTGTTTTACGTTTTCTTTCTAACCTGAGAGTAGACTTCATTTAACTTGTTTAGCATATAAGCCAAAGAAAAATACATCTTTTCTGTCAAAATTTTCTAGTCGAAATTAAATAAATATCAAATTGCGCAGCAAAATTTCAGTTAGAAGCAATTCAATCCTGCAATAGAATAGGTGTTTCATCGAGTAGGCAGACAATAAGAAGGTCACACCTACGACTTATCGATCGATATATTCGCCAGACTCCTCTGAATAAAAATCTTCACTGCAAGATGGAAAAACGTTTCTTAAATAATCCGTATCCCGATTTTGTAAATACATCGAGTACGCCCATCACTTTGGACGATGATCACGTCAAGAATCTGATCTGCACTTACGTGGATTCCATACTCGAGTATTGCAATCCGGCCTCCGCTGACGAAGACAATCGCGGAGATTTATATGTCGGAAACGCAGGCATTGCATACATGTTCTGGAAGATGTCGCGTTCCGAGCACACCAGGGATTTATACCCTGCCCTGGAGCATGCACAAGCGTTTATACGCAATGCCAAGGCAAACGCGGGTCGCTACAAGAAGCGTTCCGCGGAGCGCTACTCCTTCTTGTGCGGCAACGCCGGCATATATGCTGTGTCGGCGGCGATTTCGCACGATATGAACCGCATGGAAGAGCTTTCTAATGACCTATCCAATTTCAAAACAGGCATAGCCTCCAGTAAAGAGTTTCTGCACACCAAACATGGTTGCGATGAAATGCTTGTCGGTCGAGCTGGCTACCTTTCCGGCTGCTACTGGCTGAATGATATACTGAGCGAGAAAAAGATAACGGATGACGACATCATATCAATCTGCCAGCTAGTCATTAACAGTGGACGCGAGTATGCAAGGATAACGGAAGCACCACTGCCTCTGATGTATCAATATCACAGTACAGAATATTTAGGAGCTGCCCATGGTCTCTGTTCTATCTTGCACATGTTGCTGGATAGTCCGTGGTTTCGCAAAGACCCTATCTCAGCGCCGAGTTCCGAGCTACGTGACATTAAGCGTTCCATTGATTTCTTCTTTACTCTTCAAGATGGTGAGGGTAATTTCCCCGTGGCCCTGGAAGATTTAAAGAGTGGACGCGAAAAGCGCTTGGTACATTGGTGTCACGGTGCTCCCGGTGCAGTATATCTGTTGGCGAAGGCGTATCTTATCTTTAAAGAGGACAAGTATTTGAAGGCATTGCGGCGCTCCGCAGACTTGGTTTGGATGAAGGGCTTTCTGCGCAAAGGTCCCGGTATTTGCCACGGTGTTGCAGGTAACGGTTATGTCTTTTTGCTGCTGTATCGTTTGACCAATGAACCGAAGTACCTTTATCGTGCGATAAAGTTCATGGAGCTACTAACTAATTCCGAATTCAAACAACGCGCACGCACTCCGGATCGTCCGCATAGCCTTTATGAAGGTGTTGCCGGCACCGTATGTTTCCTTACCGACTTGTTGGAGCCAAATCAAGCAAGTTTTCCATTCATGGATGTGTTTCACTGAATTGCATTGGAAGCATTTTGTTATTATGATGGCGAAGCATATCAGGACAGCCTATTTTTGAGAAAGGCGGATCAGGGCGCAAATTATATACTTAAAATACAAAATTATTGCGTTGCTTTTGTGTGCCTGTATTCATTCGCATTCATTTAATCCCAAATTGAAAAAGAGATTCATGGTAAAATATTCAGATGTGACGGAGCACTTGTACGGGAGGCACGCGAATAGCAAAATTATTGGAATATTTGAGTAAAAAAGAAATCCATTATATTATTCTAAAAATGATATTGTTTGACAATTTCTTTGATATAACATTTTATAATTATCAATACCTTAAATACACATATACATATTCAAACATTTTATTTTGCTTTGCAAAAATCTGTTTTTATTGTATGTTTGACATTAAAATAACTAATTTTAGGCTTTTAAAACACTTTAAAATTCGATATTTGTTAAATGGTTTTTTTCATGTTTTATTTCCATCTACTTTCAATTATTTCTACGTTAAAAACGGATATCTCAAGAGATGTTTATCCGTTATTTTATATTTTTGATTTTATTTGTGAATGGCTTAGGGGTAATAATATCAACTCGCATTTTTACTATCTATATATATAAAATGCCTGTGCGTTTCTGTTAGCAAAATATGTCCGGGACTTTTTTTGTGACTTCCACATCACTTAGAATCCTGAAATTTTTCACAGATGTTCCTGGGCATCTAATGTTGATGAGAAAAATCGCAAATTTCAAAAATTCAAACGGCTTCGCCATTTTTTTGCAAAAAATCTGATTAATTTGTCAGATTTTATTATGAAAATTTAATAATTTAAAAATGTAATAATTTAAAAATTTAATAATTTTTCATAATTTAATTTCATTGAATTTGTTTTGTTTGTGACTATTTTTGGCGGTGTTATACCCAACGGGTATAGTTGCTTAGAAAATGAACATTAGTATATCGGAAGGTGGGCGATATCATCTAAGGCTACTTCTATTACATGTGACAGGAGATATCAGTTTTGAGAACTGTGCACGAGGTCACATTCAAAACAT
Source organism: Myopa testacea (assembly GCA_949629155.1). Taxonomy (NCBI): domain Eukaryota; kingdom Metazoa; phylum Arthropoda; class Insecta; order Diptera; family Conopidae; genus Myopa; species Myopa testacea. The sequence goes on along the minus strand of OX451345.1, from coordinate 30,457,185 downwards.
TCAAAGAGGCATGCAAGGAGTTGGGTATCTTAGAAGACGATTCTGTTTGGGAAGCCACACTGGCTGGGAAGCCTACTTGAGCCGCAGGATACCTACCTGGAAAACACCCTGATCATTGTAGAACACACGCAGACTGTGAAAATTAGCTGTGAAATGTTGCTTTTAAAGAAATATTCTCAAGCAATATTTGAATCATATTCAAACAATCGATATTAATTGCGATAAATTTTTTACTTTTGATGCTCCAAAATAAATAAACTAAAAAAGTGTAAGGTGAGAAAGTCCAAAAGACTTCGCAATTTTTTTTACGAAATAAATAAAAAATAATAACTTCCTAGCGAAGTCAGGCTTATATACTAGTTATTAAATAAAAAGATAATTTCTACAATTGCAACACCGAATAGAGCGTTTCTGTTTGACTGGCTCCATAAGAACCTGAGTAATACAACTCATCAAACTGCCGCTCCGCCCGACATAGCGTAAAAACGCGTTCTGTTTGACCGTACCTTAATGCCTTGAACACCTAAAAAATCGCACGACGAATTATTCGGTGCGAACTGTCAGAAATCTTCTGCCGCAGCGAAGTTTTGGCTTGTCAAAGTCGATATAAACACACAAAAATAAGAAGAACAAGAGCGACGGCTGCGACGTAATTTTATCTTTTCTCTCCATAAGAGGCCGTGTAAATTTTGACAGTTCGCACCGAAATATTCGTAGTGCGTTTCTATGTGTTCAAGCACGTTCAAGGCATAAGACAGCGTCTCCAATTTCACTTTGACAGCAACGCAACGCATGACGCACTTATTTAAGTACCATAGTTATTTCCGCAACATACTATTGTGAATGGCTGGCAGTTATATTGCGTTGGAATGTGAGACATAATTATTTACATGCTTCTAAAATTTTGTTGACGGCAAATGTGCATGGCGTTAAGTTATTAATAAAATATGAGCACAAATTTTTCCAATGGGCAATATTTTTACAACAACGACGACATACAAAAGGAATACACGGGTGAGCCAATTGGGCTGGAATTGCAGAAATACGGCGAAATACTCCGTAACCTGTCGGAGGATGGCGACGAGTTCATTTTGTCCTGTATGCTTTGCGCCGAAATATTTTTCGATTATCAGCAATTTCTTAAGCATACACAGTTGCTTCATAATGTTGCCCAGCAACGAGCTGTTGCGCCAGTATATAAATGGGATGATGGTTTGGATTCTATGACGATCAGCTCAGGTGAAATGCTTGGAATGGAATTTATTGAAGGGAAGAATAAGTCAAATAGAAATGAGAACGGTTCGGTTCATTCAACCGAGGAGATAGTACAGCAAGACTTTTCAAATGATTACAGCGTTGAATATTTGTTTGAGGATTGCATGGAATTAGATGAAATTGAAGATATGGAAAGAGTGGAAGAGGTAAAGTGGGATTAACATTTAGAAACGAAGAAATCTCATCAGCTCGTTTTCTATTGCAGCCACGCAAGTATGTAACTGATTCTCTCATACGGAATAAGCGCTTGCTTTGGTATTTTATTGACCTGTACAGGGAGCAGCCGTGCTTATGGCGCGCCGATCATGAACACATTGCAGATCGTGCTAAACGTTGCGCAGCAATAGAGAAGATTTCTACCACAATGCATAAGAGATTCGGTTTCCAAATAACGTCCTCAAAAGTAATAAAAACTATACGAAATATACGCGCCTCTTATCTGCGGGAATATCATCGCAAAGCATCATTAACGCACGACACGCATAAGCCGAAGCTGTGGTATTATGGCAAGCTGTCGTTTATAGAGAACGCAGAAAACTACGTAGCAGAAAATGAAGAACATTTGCAGAAAATCATCGTAAAACAGAAAATAACATGTAAAAATTGCCAACGTGAATTTAATACACGACACGGATTGGCGCAACATCATCGGACAAACTCGTTATGTAAACCTTTTCGATGCCAACACTGCTCGAAAACGTTCAGTTCACGACCTAATCTTTTGGCGCACTTGACGACGCACGAGCATGCTTCAGAGCGGCGTTACACTTGCGAATTTTGTGGTCTCAAGATTGCACTGCAGCATAATTATCTAGTGCATTTGAGGCGTCATACGAAGCAATTTTCACATCACTGTCACATCTGTGGCAAGGGTACGCCAAACAGTACAGAACTGAGAAATCATATGTTGAATCACACTGGAGAGCGGCCGCATGTGTGCGAAGTGTGTGGCCAAACATTCAAATATCGCAATGCGTTGACGCGACATCGAATGCTGCACGAACCGCATCCTTAAATTAAATACCTCAAATTAAAGCTTAGTTATTTATTATTGTTATTATTAATATACATATATCTCGATACAAAACAACAAAAACATTTTAAAAGAAGTCTGAAAACTGTTAGCGTTAGCTTGATTTCTTATTACTAGATTCTTTCGACATTTTTCGAATATTAATTAACAAAACAATTCATCAATTGATAATAATAAAACACAATTCTCATTTAAACCATTTTTAATAATACAAGTAAAAATCAAGTACTTAGGTACTCGTATAAGTACAAATTAAACTATTATTTTTAAAAGGTAATTTTGTTGTTGAACAACAGTATTGAAACGTCGTACAAGATTATTTATATGACAATCCGGTCTAAGGTATTTTATTTATTTTCATTACAATTTGTACAAAAAAGGTCGTCTAACCATAACTCAATTGCACAGGTAGAGAGATATGATATTCACAACTGCGATACAACTAAGTAGGAAAGAAAGTCATGAAAACCAGTAGCTATTAGATAAAGTTCAATATCCTTTACATTGTGCTTCAGTTCAAATGTGATTAATTTTTTACCGTTCTAGTTACTGACTTAACTCGTATAAATGATTGACAAATGGTTTATATGGATAATTTCCCTATCAATTTCACATCTGATCCCTTCCAATGCAACAACCACCGCCACCCGCTAAATGGGAGCTTTTTACAAAGGCAGAGGGGTACTTTGTTTTTTATAATGTTAAAGAGCATTGTAACAGCTCTGAGTAAAGAAGGTGTCCAAGTCCGAGACAAGTACAAGAGCAACAAGCTGCAACGTATGGTCTCAACTGCGTAAGGAAAAAACGAACCGGAACCCTGAATTTAAGTAACTTATTCTTCCACTGCTACTACATCCACCATACACTGCATAACCATAGGTTATAATAGGCATAATTAATAACTTGATCAAGAACAGTATAGAGTCCTTAGGAAGAAGATCCTGATGATCCATGATTTCTCCTTTGGTGAACCTAGTGCTGTTAGAGTAGCCGTAAAAAGTTGATAGCCTTGTTGGATATGTTTTCTCAAGACGTAGTTCGCATACCGCATTCGAAGCTAGATGATAAAACAAGATATGATACAATAAGTTTGTATGAAACGAACTGGTTCTAAATTGCATGCATTTTTGTTTATGTGAGGATTGTATTATATTATTCTGGATTGTATGTATGCAGCTATTCGTACGATGTATTTTTACGAAACGCATAGCTTCTACCTCGCATGAGTTTTCATGTGCGCATATAAACCCGGATGTTGTGCAAACTGCTTGCCACACATACTGCACTTGTACTTCTTCACTTTATCATGTATTTTGCTGTGTTGCTGTAATGCCATTAGCGTCTTGAAGCGTGCCGTGCATTGCAATGCCGTACATCGATGACTTCGTGGAAGATTCGTATGCACCACCATGTGATGTGAACGTAAATGCGTACGAGTGCGAAAACGCTTTTCACATCTAACACAAGCATATTGACGTTCGTTGGTGTGCCGCTTGCGATGTTCCATCAACTGCGAGGAGGTAGCATGTGTTTTTCCACATTCTTCACAGATATAAGGCCGCTCGCCAGTGTGTGAACGCTGGTGCAAGTTTAGTTCTGTCGATGAGACGAACGTTTTTTCGCAGAAGGAACACTGGAAGGGCTTTTCTCCTAAATGACGGCGCATGTGGATGACCAAATTCTGCTTGTTGGAGAAGGTTGCACTGCAAGTATTACACGCATGTGGTTTGATTAATTCATGGGAGAATTCATGCGTCTTCATGTTCCATTTACGTTTAAAGCACTTGGAGCATTTCGAACATTGGAATGGTTTCTCTCTTCCTACAGATTCCTTGCTCGGACACACATGAAGGCGTAATTTCTCTGAGGAGGAGAAGTGTTGTGAACAATGCTGGCAATTCAAATCAGATATAAGGACATCTTTTTCCGAATAGTGGCCAGAGGATAAAATCGAAATCTGTGTCGTTGAACCTGAGGACACTGAATCAGTTCGATCAAAATCATTATCGATACAGTGCAACTAAAAAGAAAGTATTATTTATTCAATTATTTACTCCATCTAAAACTTACGGGTATCGCTTCCTCTTGCAATGCTTCCTTATCGTCTACAAGTTCGTGTTCTTCTAAAATCTCAATGAATTCACCGTCCAGTTGACTCAATTCATTGATCGTAGATTCCTCTTCCTCCTCTTGCTGATTCGTACTTTCCAGAATTACATGTTCATCTGTTATATGTTTCGTGAATGATTCGATACTAAAGAATTTCTCGTCGCACATCGAGCAAAAATAGACAAACAAGTCATGTTGTTGCCGGCGCTGCAGGAATAATTCACCGCATTTGGTCAGAAATCCGCCCGGCTCCAGTTCTTCATTTTGAATGGAAAACAGTTCGACGTCATCTGCATTTAGTTTTTCGATTTCTGTGAATATCATCGACTCCATTTTTACTCATTTGATAATTTCTATCAATTTCAGGTCTAAAAACGATTGCCTCCTTTGTCGAACAAATATTTTGTTCTCTTTTTATATTATTTGGTTTTATTTATTTTATTTTTTCACTACAGAACAAGAACGATATAAAACAAAATGACAGCGTTCGTCGCGACTGTTGCTATAGTTACCATTAAGCTATAAACACATAGAACTCGGTCGACGACTATTGTGGCGAGGATTTGTTAAAATAGTCGCATTATGTCTTGAACACATAGAAAATCGCACGAAGAATATTTCGGTGCGAACTGTCAAAATTACACGGCCTCTTATAGGAAACGAGAAAAAAATATAATTACGTCGCTGCCTCTGCTTGCGGCTGCGAATAAATCGCAGCTGCGATCGATCTGGATGCAATTTGTTCGCAGTCGTCGCTCTTGTTCTTATTATTTGTGAGTGTTTACATGGACTTTGACAAGCCAAAACTTCGCTGCGGCAGAAGATTTCTGACAGTTCGCACCGAAATATTCGTCGTGCGATTTTTTATGTGTTCAAGGCATTATGCTGTAGGATGTCGTTCGACGACTTGGTGCGAATTGTTAGGCCGTGGTTATGCTATCGAGTTTTGCTTGGCAAGTAGGACTTTTTTTTGTTGTTTTGTGTAAAAGAGAGAATGGGAAATTTTTCTGTTCTCAAAATCACTCTTTCACACCATCGCGTCGAAAAGTACACCGCAAATAATACGTTTTCTCATTTGTGTAGTAGACGGGTTGCTGTTGCAGGTGAGAAAAAATATATATTTTTGAAGACAGCAAGCGTGGGTCAACCACAAGCGTAACCACTCTTTTTGCACAGACTCCGGTCACAAAAATTAGAGAAATTTCCCATCGAGTTTTGCTCGATAGCATAACCACGGCCTTAGACCACGGCCACGACCTACTGCTGCTGAAGCGCCGCAGAGAACAGATCATTTGTTTACAAAATAATTATTCCGATCTAAGATATCTTTTTTGTCCAAAATATGAAATAATGGATAGATTACCATTACTTTAAGTATAATTAATATACTCACACAATAAAATTTGTGTTTCCAATTTAATTTTGATAAATTTTTAACTTCAAATGTCAAATAGAATGTAAACAAACAAAAAAAAGATAAACATGAGCGACCACAACGTTGTCCTACAACGGCGGCGCCGACATTGTAAGGGCCAATTATAATAATATGCTTAACCAAGCTTACGCCGGCTTAAGCAAACGAGCGATAACACAGAAATTGTATCTCGCAATTATAATGTGCATAACGTCGTTTCGTTAAATTTTCGTTAAATTTATTTTGCTTAAGCAAGGAGCGAAACAGATCGCACATTGCTTACGGAATCAGCTGATTTAAAAAATTGAAAGCAAATAAAGCTCAAAACACTAAAGTTCACATTAGCATATTATAGCCAGACTTCTGCATTTGACATGCAGTTCGTTCACTTCTGAGAGTTGCGTATGCCAGCGTAAGCATATTATAATTGGGCCATTATTTTTTTCTCGTTTCCCATAAGAGCCTGTGTTATTTTGACAAATCGCACCGACAAAATTCGGCGCCTTCTATGTGTTTACTGCATTATAGTTTCTAAACGTTTGCGTTTCACATCTCCACTCGCTTACCCTTACCGATAAGCTTGACTAAATAAAAATTCGAGTTTGACTGAGTTATTCTCATCTTCTTTTTAAGATTCTCAAGTTTAGGTTAAATTTAAATAATAATGTCATTTTGTATTTACAATTGTATTTTGTATATATATATATTATTTAAAAATAAATGTGATAATTATAAAAAATAGTGCATATTTAATATAAGTATTGAATGGAAGTATTAATAATATATTACAATTGATTACATTTTTCAAAAGGCAAATCATTTAAAAAATAGTTGGCGCAAAAAGTATCGTACGTTGCGCTTTGGAACACTGATTTTTCCAGGGTGTCAACTATACAGAAAGTACAATGTGTTAAATAATTTTTGTTTTCTTTTTTCCCACATCTACAAATTATTAGTGTGTAACATTTTTAATATTTTGGTATACAATGATGGTTATATTTCGATTGGCTTTATAGATAATGAAATCATAGATTATTTAGAAGCGCCATCTATTTACTCAAATGGTAAATCGTGTCGATGACACTTGCTATTCACAATGTGCAATCTTCTTGTGACTTAGGTTTTGTATTTTTCATATATTTATACAATTTTAAATTTCCAACAGTCTCTCTGTTTTGTTGTTTTTTTTTCTACATTGGTATTATGCTATCTTTGTCGCACTAATAGGCTTGCTTCTGACAGCATATTTGACAAGAGGCACATTTGTCAAACTTCCATTGCTTCGTTGTCGTCGCTAGAAAATAGATTTTCCTTGAAAAATTTGTTTGGAAAAACTTTGAAAATATTGTCGTCGCGTTGTGAATTTTCTCGATTATTTCGAAGCGAGTGTAATAAAAATTTCTAAAAATAAGTAAAGATCTCATAGGAAGACGAAACACAACTTGGCGTCGATTAAAGCAACTGTATATATTTTGAGAAAAGCCCAAAAGTTCAGCGAAGGTGAAGAGAGTGAGTTTTCCATTTTCACGATTTCCTTTTGTATGTTCAGGGTGTGAGCTCAAACAACAATAACTTGATATAATAAGTTTCCCATACGAAATTGAAGTTTTTTTGTGAAAAATCAATTGATTACATTTCGAACTTTAGTTTCAGTGAAGAAAGAGTAAACAAAATCCGTAATCGTAACGTTTTTGTGTAATTAAAAGAGGGTGAGTTTTTTGCAGCGTATTTGGAATAGTTTAGTTGAATGGGGAGGTGCAGGAGAAGTTATTCAGCGTTTTGCGTCTAGCAATAGTTTATGGTCGGCAAGTGCTGGTGTTGAATTTTCGCTGCAGGGGAAATTTAACAAAACGTTAGTTTATGTCAGTGATGCCACCTCGAATGTGGAATATTTGTTTATCCTTTGAGTAAATATTATAACTGAGAAACGAAAACATTAGGAAAGCCAACAGGCTAGGATTATATTCATATATTGTAGAATAAGTTTACTTTACCGCCACAGCTTCAATTTTTTTCTTGTCAGTTGCCGTTGCAGATGCCTTTGAAGTTTCAGGCCTATATTTCCTAAACTGCCAGACAGCAACATGTTAATGGTATCGTTGTAAGGGTTTTCAAGCTATCTTTCATCTATCTTAAACAATATTTTAAAATTCAGTTTAAAATGTTTAGTACCACATTTTTCCATTCATAAACTTCTGTCTGTACTATTAACCCACATACTTATGTTAATATTAAGAAAATGGGGAGCATATCGAGATCCGAGCGGAAACGCCAATCGAGTTGTTGTTGTTGTTGTTGTTGTAGAATGAGGAGCAGGCCCCAACAACAACAATTTTATCTTGAGCTCTCCCCTGGTTTCGGAGTTATACAGCTTTGAAATTTGAATTTATTTGCCTAATATCTCCTTAACTATAGAAGATATCCGGTAAAGTTATATATCGTTAAAAAGGTAACTTAATTACCTTTCATTTATGTAAAGTAAGATATTGCCGAAAAACGCATATTTTTGGAGAAAACGCGATTTGAATATTTTTAGTACTCTTTTCCCCCATTAAGTAAAATATGTAATTAACTGACATCATTAGCGGAGAACAGGAAACTAGATGGTATTAGCTTTCTATAGCTGTTTTTTTATTGTAATCGGTCCAGTATTTTAGGAGGAAACGCTCTTTGAAACGTATTTAGTTAGTCATTTTTCATAAAAATTTTTCATTTTCTTAGTGTAGAGATAAATTTGGTATTGCATGAGTGTAGCGCCGCAGGCGAAAAATTTTTATGAAAAATCGCGCGATTTTTCATAAAAATTTTTCATTTTCTCAGTGTAGCCAGAGAATCAAGTAAAATAGTACGTGAAGTGGGGTTCTTTGTAAACTTTAAACTGTGATTAATGGGGGAAAAATAGTACTAAAAATATTAAAATCGCGTTATCTCCAAAAATATGCGATTTTCGGCAATATCTTCCTTTACATAAATGAAAGGTATTTAAGTTACCTTTTTAACGATATATAACTTTACCGGATATCTTCTATAGTTAAGGAGATATGAGGCAAATAAATTCAAATTTCAAAGCTCTATAACTCCGAAACCAGGGGAGAGCTCAAGATAAAATTGTTGTTTTTGGGGCCCGCTCCACATTCTACAACAACAACAATAACAACAACTCGATTGGCGTTTCCGCTCAGATCCCAACATATGCCGAAAATGGAATCTCTTAGCTTTCTATAGATATAGACATAGGAATCGGTGCAGGATTTTAGGAAGAAATGCTTTTTAAAACTCGCAATCATGTAAGCTGTGTCGGTAAAGTAAACTTATACCATGTTTATATACATTATAATATATTCAATGGCGGAAATTTTATTTTTAGGAAATTATATTTTTATTTATCCTGATTTCAAGATTGGTAGTTAATAAAAATTCCATATAAAGTAGTTGAAGTGGAACATATTTTTTGATTTTCCAATAAATTTTCATACATTTTATTTTAACCACACGCACAGAAATCTTTGTTTGTTTCTCAATTGAATACATTTGACTTTGTTTGTGCTTGCATTTTCAAAGGAAAGTCTTTTTCAAGTCAACGGACTCTTTTTCTTCCATGTTTTCATTCTTCTTGTTAAAAAATTTTTTATTTATAAAAATTACATATCTAAAAATATGTATATTAAAATAATATTTAATAATAACTATAATAATATATAATATAATATAAAATGATAATTTATCTGATTTTACAACATTTAAAAAAAAATTATTCAAATTAATACCTTCTGTTATTGTTAATTAAGTTTTTGCCCTAAATGTTTTATTAACAAGGATTGTTCTTTTTTTTATGTACAATATTATAAAAGATATATGAAGTGGTGATCTTTTTCGGATGTTTCAAGGCGGGGCTCATGCCACAGTGATTCTAAAATAAGCACATTCAGCTTGCCTGCTGGTTCTGGTGTTGCGCTCATTGAACCCTGAACTCTGCCTTCCTCAAAAAAAACTAGAGTGACGTAATTAAATTGAGTAACCCTACCCACTTTCATTAATAAAATGTACTTATTTTGAGAGAATAATATTTTAGAAAATTGATGTTTTAGTAGGGAAATAAATTGGTTTTATATACGAGACTCACAGCATGAGAGATTCACAGCATGTGCTTAGTTTTCGCTTGTATATTTCTCTTATTGGTATTTTTTGTGGTACTTTTAATTTTTCTTATCAGTAAAGTAGAATACTGATTATATTCATAAAACAAAGAAGAACAAAAGCTACTCTTTGCTATGTGACTTTAGAATAGATAATGAAGCTATTTTATTGCAAGGTTTTTTTTATTGCGGTCGAAAATATTGGTGAGAAAGGAAATTGTGGTTTTTTGTGTGAAGAGAACTAAACAAATAATTCACATATTTCAGATATTCGAAAACATCCGAATGATTCACTGTTGGTAATTTTTCAATTTACATGTATTCTTTAATGTAAAGTAAAATTATTAACAATATAAATAAATAACAACATAAATGAAGAAACATAAATAAATAAATATAAACGAATAAATAAATAACATAAATCAACATACATAAATAAATAAAATTATACAAATAAATAAGTACTTTTAATATATACTATAAAATAATAATTAATAAAATAAAGCAAATAAATGCAATACATAAAATATGATAATCAAATAGACATGCTATAAACGCCCTTCTTTACCGACATTTATTTTAGTTTATTCCTTTTTTCCGTAGGTATAAAATGTAACTTTATTAAATTAATGAATTTTCATTAAACTTTTGAATTTATTTTAACTTTTTACTTAGAAAATATTCAATAATTTGCATGAATATGTAATTCACAACAAATTGACATTTGATTAACCATAAATTCAACAGCAATCTTTAATAAATAATAAAATCTTTTGCTTATTTATAGTTGCAAAGCTTAGTGTTGTTATAATGACGTATGTATTTTTATGTCTGCGGTTTGCGATTCTCAGGCAATGATAAATGATGGTCCGTTCAAAAAACGATAATAATTTTTCCTTAATTTCTGTAAATGTTCCATTGTAGAGGAGATGATGAGATGAGAATATAACCCACGACCTAACTACTGACCTGAGCATCTGCCGTGAATATTGATTGCATTTTTTTTATTACCCTGGACGCGACTCCATCCAACTTCGTCCATCAAGAAATCAAGTGCGGCTCGTGCAGTGAGTAGCAAAGTGCTGTTGTTCTCAGTGTTCTTATAATTGAGTTCAATTGACTCTCAACATGTAAAATTATTTGATTTAATATATCAACTGATTCATAATACCACACAAGCATACACAATTATAAATAATAATAAGTATAGTATAATAAATATTCTGTAACTATTTATTATAGTTTATATAACACCACATCGAATGGAATGCATTACTAATTGAATTCCCATGCCATGTCATGCCACGTCATGCACACTGAATGAGCTAATGACCGATGTCATCACCTTATCAGTCAATAAACCAATAAATGGTAAATAAGACTATACATGGGAGTATACTTACATATATAGGAAGGGGATGTTTGGCGTCTTACTTTTATTTATTGTCACCCGCACCCATTATTGTCATTCGTTCTGGTGTTTTTGTTTACTATATCATGTTTTTGTGGTTTCTGTCATATGTCACTGTAGCTTGTTTCTTACGTATTTCTACGGAAATTCAAATTTGTTTTCATTTTGCCAGCCATTCAGACAGCCAACATTAATTAGGCGAATTATGTTATCGTAAGCAAATAATAGTTATTGTGATAAGCTCAATAAGGATAAAAATTCTACCTACTCCATTAGTCACTGAAATCTGTCCTCTCTTTCTTACATTAACAACAACTGAATACGGCTCTCCTCCTTTAATAATACGTCCTTTTAGATTTCTAGCTGCTACCTGCACCTGTTTTATTTTCTGTGTTCTGTGTTGTATCTTTATTCTTGTTTACATTGAACGGATATATTTTGTTTTTGCTACCGTCTTCCACGTGACATGTTTCGTTTCAGATGGATTGTCCACGTGACCTGTTCTGCTTCTTTTCATCGATTTTGATTTGTTACCATTTCACATTTTATAAATGAGTTGAAGTTATGATATAAAACTCAAAGTTTGTATACTGATTTGCTTCATTACTGTGAGGAGTTCCAATGAGGAAGGTAATAAATTTTAGTTAAATCTTTTCTAATACAAAAAGGAAAACAAGAACTAAAATTGTATCCATAAACAATTAAAACATAAAAATAGAAAACAGCAGAAATCATTGTTTCACAGTAAAAAAAAACGACAAAAATTAGTTAATACAGCACATAAGATAACATAACATAATAGTGACAATATAAGTGACAAATAAAGGGAGTATATTATACTATAATACTTACATTGTGTATAATTGTGTGATAAAGAGAGTGTACAGATATTATTATATATGAATTTATAATAAATCATAAATTTAAAACATATCTGCTAGAAATTTATTCTATTCATTCTAAAATTATTGAATTATTTCTTTTAAAGAAATATTCGAAAGCATTCTTTTTAAACATTTGTCCAAAATGACAGGCGAATTGATTGATTTCGTTGCTATGATTCCATTTATGTTTCAATATGTTGTAAAAACAAAAAAAAACTACAATAGAAACATATTCATCATAAAGAACTACCTTAAAATAAGCAGAAATAAATAATTGTAATCTATATATATAAAAATGAGTTGCCCTATGTTCGTGATTTTATAACTCGAGAACCACTCAACCGATTTTCAAACGAGTACATGCGTTGGAAAGGTCTACTTTCACTGATGGTTTATAAAAAAAAAACATCGAAAAATTTCTACGAATAAAAGTTTGCGGAATAAATTTAGAATTTCCTGTATTTTCACACGGTCAACTGTATGTTGCATGTTCACGTGTTGGGAAGCCGTCGTCTTTATTAATTTTTTGTGAAAATGGCAATACTAAAAATGTCGTTTACCACCAAGCTCTGCAATAAATTTTTTTCTTTTTGATGTTCTCACTTTAAAAAATTTATATTATTTTGCACTTCTTTTTCAGGAAAATGTCTATTCTTTCTAGAAAATTTAATTTTTAATACAAAGACGTAAACGTATGTTATTGTGTTGTCCAGCAACGCGGGCAGGGTTACTCTAGTATATAATAATAATAATAGTGAATTTTTATTATTATTATTTCCTTTCGTTTACATCATTAAAAATTCATTGCATGATTTTCACATTTCTCACTGTTAGGCATAAATTAACGTCTTCCAGTGTGACCACGAGTGATCTTTATATATTATTCGTTATTCTCAAAAATTTACAAAATACAAGAAACCAATCTGGCTCCAAATTACAATAACAACTACTTAAGGAAATAATTGAAGAAACGTGCTACGTTTTCTTACCAAAAAAATAAACGCACAGTTTCGAAAAGTACCCCATGCATGAGTTTCATTCAATCATGCTATTTTAAATACAATCAGCAATCCGTTGGTTGGTTGATCAGTCAATAATTTGATTAATCGTTTTGATTTCGTATATCTGAATCATTAAATCTTTGTCTTTCTATATAGTAATTAACTTCATTTAAATGTTGCCTAAACGCTAAAAATATCAATGATCAATGTATAAGCTCTTAAGTGAAATACTATCAAATATTTTTAACAGTTTTTCAACACCAACACACAGACATACATATAATATCGTATATATTTTAGAAAGGCACTGATCTAAAACATGTGGGATAAAATCTGAGGTCGTGTGAGTTATTTTGGGAAAAAGCATTCATGTTTGAAAATCTATTATAAGTAATTATGTTAGAGAGTCTATTAGAAAGCGGAAAGGGAGGAAGAAACGAGGGGGCTACATTTCTAAAATTATTTTGTATTTATAGAAAAATGTACCCAAGAAAGGTTAAAGCTCAAGACGAAAATTTATTATACAAAAAACTTCTTCAATTCCTTGATTCTGTTCTATTTGAATTTTTAAAGATTCCTTTTTTAAATACGATTGACAATTTTATAAAAATATATCTTTTTCCTTTTCAGAATTGTTAACAATATATTTTTGTATAATATATTCTACTTCAAAAAGTTTGCTTAATAATAGAAAGCATAAAGTTCGCTCGTCCCGCATTCGTACAAATATAAATCTGCATGAGTTTTTATATATATATACATATATATAATTAATAAAAAAAAAAACCGAGAATTAAATTACAAACACTATTGTAAAATGTTTAGTCCCGATTATGAGAAACGCATCTTGAAACATTGCAGTCCAGTTGCACGCAATCTGTTCAACTCATTTGAAGCAACGAGCACCACATCATCGCTGGATCGATTTATACCATGCAGGTGAGTGTTCCTTTTATATTACTTACATGTTTACATTTTTAATATTTGTATATGATTTTCTGCTGCTGTTTACAACCGTTAAATTCATGTTTGCTTAACTTAGCCGTCAACATGAATATGGTTTAAGTATTTTACTCAGAGTTATAATAATGGTTTTTGCAATGCTTCGTTGATTTCTCTTTTAGAATTTTCTTGTACTAATTAGAAACCGTTATTGTAAATAAACCACAACGCTTGTAACGCATAAGAAGAACATGCATACATACACACATATTTACTAGCCAAGCCAAGCCAAGACAAACCAAGCCAAGCCAAAGCAAACCAAAGCAAACCAAAGCAAACCCAACCAACCCAAGTCAAGTTAAGTCATATCAACGAAACAACTGTTTATGAAATCTAGCTCTGTGAGTTTCGCATGCTTCAGTGAACAGCATGATTTTTAAATTAGAGCCTTTAAGTAAATAAAGGCTGCAATCCACGTCTCATATATCTACATATGTACATTGATACATCTATACATTTAAATAAATGTCTACATGGTATGTAAATACGTTATAGGTGCCAATAATCATGTGTACTTACATTTTCCATACTCGTATAACTACAATCAGAGACAGAGTCGGAATTAGAGTCGAGTTATAAAATATTGTGTCGTTTGCCGTACAACCAGCATTCCTTGTTCTTTTCGTTTAATCACAACGACTTGCTAAGTTGCGTAGCTACCAACTTAACGAGGCCAAACAGACCGTCATATGTACATACTCGTAAATATGTAAATATTTACATAGATAGCTGCGAATATTTACCAGCTTTCCAAAAGCTATCTGTCATCATGTGACTAAATTAATTTCATACATACTAGTACAATATGAACAATTGAACCACGACGTAACCCAATTAAATAAGAAAGCACATGTACATGTTGCATGTATGTAACAGTACAACTCGTGTATATTTTTAAAATTTTTCCATAATTACTAGATTTGTGTCATTCTTAAATCCTTAAATCAGTCAGAGACTGAAAATAATCTGAGTCTAGTCAGATTATACTAAATTTATTTCCGTTACCGAGTCGCTCATATTTCTAGTAGTAATTTAAACTACTAAATATATTTTGTCGGTTTCAAAGAACATGTTTTTCTCTTTTACTTTTTGATTGCTTTATATACATAATCTATAAGAAATGGAGATCATGTTAAATCCAACAAAACAAAAATAAAACCATGCTAATCTAAACAAAATTTAAATTTATTTATTAAATAAGATTAAATATTCCCACAAAATCAAGCGAATATCAAATTGCAAATATCAAGTTGTTATTGAGTAAATATATACGCGATGCAAATAAGTTAAAAAATTGCGCAGTAGTAAAAAGCACAAAAAAGTTTAAAGTTTTTATAAAAACTAAAAATTCGTCGCATTAAATTACAAAATTTATTTTTGTTCATGGTCGGTCGTGCGAATTTGGGACATTTGCAAAAAATTAGAATTTATTTATGATATACCTTGGTGTATGAAAGGTAACAAAAAAACATCTATGTAACCTTTCAAGTATTCAGTTTCAAATATACATACAACAACCAAATAATGAAACGTCACGAAAACGTGCAGTCGACCAGTGAAAACCATTGCAAGCAGCAATGATTGTCTGCAATTTAAAAAAACAAAAACACCAACGTCCGTTAGTTTATATTTTGTCTAATGTTGCGATGGTTGGTTTCCGTTGGAGTCACCCATTTTCGATGCCAGTAACGTTTCGTTCGCAAGCGCATATGGTTCGGCACTTCCAGGGGCATAAATTAAGCCATATATGATATGTATGAATATAACAACAACAGCAGTAATAATAACAACTACACAATAATGAATGAATGCTTAATAATTTGGCGTCGCTTGTGCGTGACACTTGAACGCTGCATACTACAAAATTTAATTTCAATAATATTGTACCTCATCCTCTTTCATTCACCCCAATCCCCACAGAAGCATTTAGTATTTGGATGACTTTTCTTCATTAATTCATAATTCAAAGTGCACAATAATTTGCTCGCACTTGCAGGAAACTCCGAAAAAATAATAAAACAGAAGAAATAGTTATTTATTTCCGGGTATTAATTGAAACCTTAAATAATTCTACGGAAAAGTAGGAAAAACCGACTTAGGCTGTTACGGCTTGTGGCCAGAGATATGAGATTATAGATATTGAATTCATATTGTTCACATTGTGAAATTAATACGAATATAAAAGATGGAAAGGGTTTTTAAACTACTTTTAAGTTTAGTTATACAGTTGAAATGATACCACTATTATACCACAGACTTCTATAACGTACGTACTTACAAACTGGTTATAAACTAATTGTCTATAATATTCTCTTCTCTCTACTAACTAACACCGTTTTTTGTTTGTTTAAATATAGTTAACAATTTTGTTTCTTGATTTTTCGCAGAGCAAACAACAATTGGCAAACAAATTTTGCTTCTATTAATAAGTCGAATGAAAATTCACCGCAAACAAATAAGAAGCAACGTGATTACGGTGAATCTGCACGTGACAGCGCCGCATACTCTTGCCTCCTGAAAAATGAATTACTTGGAACAGCCATCGAGGACGTGAAGGCTGTTAACGATGAACGCAATGAGAACGCTTACACGCCAACGGCCAAAAGGAGTCTGTTTAAATATCAGTCACCAACGAAACAGGTAAGCAATACTATGAGTATGTACGAGTATATCAATGTTCTTTATCATCTGTTAGTCATTTCAGTCAACGTGATCACGTTCATAGGGTTCATTCAAGTCAAAAGCAATAAGTTGTTCATTTATTCCACTAAAAAAAAAACAAATCAAATTTTTAAAATTTTTATTAAGAAAAATACTCGTATTATAAATAATACCAGAAGAATGATATACTCGTTAGATTATTTTTGGAGTCATTAAATATGTTTAGGGTTTTAATTAAATGTGTTTTTATTGCAGGACTATTTATTAAATTTTTTATAAATCCCATTAAAAATAGCATAATAAACACCGAATAAATTAGGTGTGTGTCTAATACGAGTAATAGTAGTTCTTGTAGCTTCTTATAACTTCTAAAAATTGTATTATCTATATTAATTTATGAAGAAAAGAAAAAGAGCTCTTAAGCGAGTGAGTTCTGGTGAGCTTGCGTTTTAATTGAAATGATGATGAATATAATAATAGAAAACAAGATATTTGAAAAAGAAATAACTCCATAATCAACAATCTGTAACGCCCGAACACGGAAGTATATTTTCGACTGCAACCGCCGAGACGAGAACCGTCGAGATTTATATTTTTAGTTATACTCGTACACATGTACACACACACAAGAGTCGAGATGGCTTTAAAACAAGCTATTCACGTGATATTCTAACCGTTCTTCTTAATCGTGTAATAATTACATAAAGCTGTCGACTTAATTTATGGTTTCGGTATGCTGTAGTTAACCCTAGGCATGATTTTCCTTCTAATTTTAACTTCGCGTGGCTTGAAATAAAAGTCGTGTATCGTTTCGCTGAATCTTTTATTCATTGCATAATTTCTCTTCCTTCTCCAAAAAAAGGAACATCGCAAAACTGCAGGAAATCAATAGTAAAAACAACATCTAATTTAAATGTTTGCTAATAATTTCTTGTATGCAGTGTGTTTTTTCTTATGTTGGTAAAATAAGAACACAAGAGATTCCTTAGTACCCATTTTTTCCTTATTACTTGATTGGCAACAATGTACGGCATATCATATTAAGTGACGGCATATCATTTTAATTAAAAAAAATAGTTTTTTCTTGTTTGATTGTAAGTGTAAGATTTAACAAATTTAATCAACGATTTTCCATTAAACGGTCTTAAAAATTAAATATACATATATAAAAATCATAAGCATAAGAAGCATAAACACGATTAGTCGACGTTCCACTTAGTTTGTATGGAGATTTTTTAGCAGATTTAATATATGTATATGAAAGAGAGATATATGTAATCTAGACATGTACTAAAGCTTCAGTTTGGTGGGTCTTAAATATACGTTTACTATACAGTAGGGGTCCGGTATCCAACTATTGGCTACCTTATCGCATCGGTGTATGCGTGTTATTTAAATATTTCTTTCTACGGTATACCAGATATCTCACCGCTGAAGGTACCGCTAACGTATCTCACCGTTTTGGTTAAATCTTTCTGCATCAACTACGATATGCTCATAATCCGAATCACATTTTCTGGTTTCTTCTTGTCGAAAGAAAAGCAAGTATAAAACTGTTGCTTCCGGGTTTTTTCTTTTCAATTTTTATGAACGCTTCAACACCGTACCTCTTCACAAAAACAGATACAATCGGAGAGAAGACAAAAAATAAAATAGCTACATAGTACATATTATTGCAACAACTTGTTGCCACAGTTTGAAACCTGTTGAGTTCACTTGAAGTGCTTGAAAGTAAAAAAAAGATAGTAAAAGAAGAAAGAAAGAAGAAAATAATCACATTTTTAGTAACTACTTTCCAGAATTTCCCATCAAAGAACTCTACTTTATAACCAGAGAAACAACATAGACACAGATATGTGATGAAATTCAGTAGAAACGTTCAATAACCTCTGAAGAGATACGTTGCTCTTTTTGTTGGTGGTATTGTTGTTCTTTTTGAAATGGTTTTTGTTGTTTTTTGTACTGTTGTTGTAAAAATGAATTGGGGGGAATGCAGCATAATAAAAATGAATGGAAATGCATAGAGTGATGAATGCACGCTCTCGACATACGCTGAAGAAGGAAATTTCATGTTAACAGTTACGAAATAACCCACGAAGACGGTACTTAGCGGTTCTTTATGCAAATTTAAGAATTTCTTATTTAATTTTTTCTTTTTCCTGCCTGAATGACGATTTTTGCAATTTAATTAAATTGATCTGATCGTTTATAAAGACGATTGTTCGGAAGGAGCTGATGTTAATGATACTTAATTCTAGATAATGTAATAAATAAGTTAAAATATTACTTATTTTTTTATAATAATTTCTTATTATTTTTTATTAATTCTTATAGTATTTAAGGGCATAAAAGTGATAGTTTTTTAATGATAATCAACTCTAAAGTCAAATAGCAATGAAGCATTTTATAATCACTGATGCTTAATTTTAAGAAATAAAAACATAACGGAAAACATAATAAATTAAGCTATTAAATTATAGAAAATATGATAATATATTACGTCAAATATTCAGTAGATATTTCAAGAATAAATACATATACCTTCCATATATCTCGATTTTATGAATCAGTTTGTGAATAACGTGGACCAAAGAAAGGTTTTTTAATAACGATTTAATATGTAAATTTATGCCATACACTTGCCTAAAAATACCCTTCCAAAGAGATCATCGGAAAGTTATTGACCTCTAAAAATTTACACTTAAGCTCGTATCTGCTTAAGCACCTATCTCCCTTTCCCCTTCATCTATTTGTATACACTCCCTCCATCGCCATTCTCCACAATTGATTGATTATAGGTTTCGAAAATGTATTTATTTTAAATATTTAACCAATATCTAGACTGTTGCCAATGCTACTTTCAGGCAGCTAAATAAATATTTTTCTTTACCAATTTTTTAAACAATTTTCTCAATTATCGGTTCAAGTATCATTATAATATTTTAAGGTACCTCTGAAGAAGCGGTGACCAGCACTAGATTGTTGTTGATTGCTTTCTTTATTTTGGGGTATTTTTTGCTTGCTCGCGGTATTTTTTTTCTTATTGTTTTCTTTTTTTATTAATTTATTTTTTCTGTAGTTACTTTCAACATTTAATTTTGTTTACTTTTATTAAGTGCCGCGCCAAGTGTTCGACGCCGTCATCGACGTTGCCGTCGTCTTGTCGTCGCTGTCTAACGACGCTTTGCCGCGTCTCCACACTTTGTCAAAACTTCAATCTTTTAATATTATCTCGCATGTGCCATCCACACAATCCGTCCACTGTTGGATGGATGGTTGATAGTGCGCATGCGCTAAGGGGGTGGAGGCGGTTCAATTGTTTTGATTTGAACCGCGTCAAGTGGCTGCTTAAAGGTTTCAACGTGCCAACCGATGACAGCTGCTTTGATTATTTTGATGGACAACAGTTCACTAGCGGCGTGTTTAAATTTTGTTTTCGTAACAGAAGAGTTTATCACAAAAAATTTGTCACAAATTTTTTACTTTGCTTTATAGCATTTTATTTGTATAGTGTTAACAAGCTGCTAAAGGAAATCTTTCTAGATGTACATATTACCATGTATGTCTGTAGAAATGTCCTCCCGTATTTACGGAACGTGTTTAATTTATTCGTGGATTATTCATTAAATTATGATGTCAGAATAAAATGTGAAATTAAAACTGAAAATTAGGCATCTTTAAAAAGCATTTAGGTTGAACCTTTAAAAGGGTTTTAAACTTAAATTGTTTTCTTAATGTTGGATACCTTTTAAAATGTAGCCGATGGTATGAATTGATTACAGTTTATATGTAAATAGAAATAAATTAAAGAATTTGCATCATCACTTAGCGTGACATCTACCAAATCGTGCCTGGATTATGCTGTTGCTCAGTTCAACCAAATTCTTCACGACGGTTTCAAACTATCGGTAGAGAAACGAAAGGTATCTAGCATCTTATATCCAACATGGTTTTCCAAGGAGGTTCGCACCCTAAGGAATCTAAAATCAAAATTTTATAAAATTCACTGTAATCTTCATACAACGGACAGCTTTGTTAAATATGCGTCAATACGAAATAGATATCAGATAGCTTGCAAGCAGTCGTACAATAATTATCTATTAAGAATGAAACTTAAACTAAAATCTGATCCTAACTACTTTTGGAGCTTTATAAATTCTAAGCGGAGGAGCGATATACTTCCAACCGTGATGAAATTTGAAGATAACCAAGCTAGCGATGCAGATTCAATATGCGAATTGTTTGCGAAATTCTTTAGCTCAACTTATTCCCAATTGGAGTTTGATTCTGGATTCTATCCATATTCCATAAGTTGTGGGAACATTGATCATCCAATTATTGATGAAAATGTCGTTCTCGAATTTCTGATGGATCTTAAGAGTACCTATAACCCTGGTCCAGATAATCTACCTTCTTGCATCCTAAAACACTGTGCAAGCGAATTGGTATTGGTACAGCAATATTTGATCAATCCATACGCACCGGTAGGAAGACCTCATACATCATTCCTTTGCATAAATCTGGTAATAGATCAAATATAACCCATTATCGAGGTATTGCCAAGTTAAGTGCTCTGCCCAAACTATTCGAAAAGATAATAACTCACCAAATTGCGCGTCAAGTGAATGCAGCTTTATCTCCTGTTCAACATGGTTTTCGCCCGGGTATGTCAACTACTACAAATCTATTGAATTTCGTCTTCCGTACAATTAATAATTTCAAATATGGCAATCAAACGGATGTTATCTACACGGATTTTGCTAAGGCCTTTGATGTTGTGAATCATAAGCTACTACTGTTAAAGCTGAAATTGTTCGGATTTCCACAAAATTTGTTAAAATGGATTGCCTCCTACCTTCAAGGTCGCACGCAGATGGTGTTCCTAAACAATAGAAAATCAAGAGCAATTCCTGTTACTTCCGGTGTCCCTCAAGGTAGCCACTTAGGACCTTTATTATTCTTAATTTTCATTGACGACCTACCCACGGTTATACATAACAGTAACACGCTGATGTTCGCTGATGATCTAAAAATTTTTCTTTCATTCAAAAATAAAACGGATACGTTATTGCTTCAAAATGACCTGGACAACTTAGTCATGTGGTGTAATTTTAACTGTATGAAGGTGAATCTTTCCAAATGCAAGCAAATGACTTTCTATCGTGCGGCCCACATTAATGTCAACTATTCTATTGGAGGCCACTATTTGGATTCTCTTGAGCATATGGATGATCTTGGTATTACTATGGACCAAAAACTCAGATTTCATATACACATCAACCGCATAACTAATAAGGCTTATAGCATTTTGGGATTCATTAAACGGTGGGCCAAAGAATTTATGGAGCCACAAGTAACGCGGATTCTATATACCTCTTTGGTTCGTCCTATATTGGAATACGCCTCACCTGTGTGGTGTCCTAACTACAACTGTTATATTTCTCAAATCGAGTCAGTTCAAAAGCAATTTCTACTCTTTTGCTTACGAAATATCTACCGGAACGATTTGCAGAACTTACCATCTTATAATTATCGATTGGAACTCATTAATCTTCCGTCTTTAGCTCATCGGAGAATTATGTTGAATGCAATTTTTGTGCTGAAGCTACTTTATGGCCATATTGACAATCCTTATCTTCTGTCTAACATCAATATTAATGTAGCTCGCCGTGTAGCCAGAAGACCTCAATTTCTACAACTGAGTTTCTGTCGATCAAACTATCACCAGCACGAACCACTTAGGAATGCTTGTGCCGACTTCAACTATGTTAATTGCAACATCACCTTCTCTGATTCAATTCATTTAACAAGAATCAAAATTCTTCAATTCCTAAAAAATCAACAGTAATATATTTACTTTGCTATGTATTTAATCATTTATTTATTATTTACTTTATCATATTTAAATGTTATGTAAACTATAAAGCCTATGGCTTAGTTTTAATTTTTAAATAAATAAATAAATAAATAAATAAATTCAAGATCTCTCACTTTTAATATAATTCTTAAAATATAAATAATATTTTGAACTGAGAATAATAAATAATAATAGTAAGCAACATAAAATAATAATTGATAATAATAGTGTATAAGAAAAAAATTAGCAAACAGCGCATAAATATAAATAGTAATATTATAATGAATATTAATAATAAACAATAATAGTTATTAAACTTTAAATTATTTTAACTAAACTTAACTTTCAAATTTTAGAAAAATAGAATAAAAACACACGACTCCCTGGATTATAACACTATATCAAAAACTGCATTATTTTTAAATGTGATTCATCTTAAATTCCAATTAAATTTTAACTAAACTTGTATCTTTAAACTAAAATCATTTACCTCATTAACCTGGGTAACCAACTTGTAATATTGGAGTTTGTATTGTAGACACTCATGTTGCTGACTTTAGATAAATTGCATATTATTCAGGAAAAAATATAAAAATAATGCCCTGTGTGCATTATCGCTTTATTTTTATATGTTTATATGTTTTATATGTTTTAATATGTCCTCTGAATAACATGCAATTTATCTGAAGTCAGTCCACTACATGCAACCAAACACTCCAGATGAAGATTATTTTTATCAATAACTTAATATTGACTTACATTTTTATCCCAATGCCATACAAAAGCAACAACTTCAAGACAAATTAAGCCTCCATTACGCATTTCTGACAGACAGACGGACAGACAGGCAGACAGAGAAACAACCGGACAACACGCTTTAGATACGTCCAAATATTTTAATGAAACTTTTCCAAAAAAATTGTCTACGATTCTTTTAATTATATTTTTTTCTTTATTCTACACACATACAAAGTCTATAAAACGCACAAAATATGCTCGTACTGAAAAGGAATTTATAACTAATGTCTAATAATTTATCATCATCTCACCAAAAACCAAAAAAGAGGAAAAAGAAAAAAGTCCAAAAGATTCTATATATTCGTCAAACAAAAACAAAAACTGAGGATTGTAATTAAACTTAGGTGGGTGGGGAGGGGGCTTTCAGAATGCGTAGGTGTGTTTCAAATATAATAGTAATAACATTCTTCCGTCGCTTGCTTTGGTTTTTTTTTTTTTTTGTTGGGTTGTCTGTGTTGTATTGCTTGATTAATAATTCAATTTTGGTCATACATCACGGCGAATTCCAGTAGTCACTCAGCTCAGCACTAATTGTGTCAAAACGACTTACATTTATACATGCGGAATGAACCCTACCTACCTCGCTTGTAATGTCATATCATTTATATTTACAACATGATTTTGTAGTAAAAAAAATTAAATATACAAAAGTATACTCGATAAACGAATGTTTCATATTTTTTGCCGGTTAGTCGGTCGGTCGATAGCTAGTTTATAATTAAAATTAAATTTAACACTCCATTTTGTATTTGTTCATCTATGAATGTATCATTCCTAGCCCGATCCAGACGTTGAGGTTTTACTATTTCCAGTCACTAACGGAGATGCCACGCACTCTCCGTCCGTCCATCCAAAACACTTAGACACTTACAAACATACCAAAACACTTACAATGTAACGGTATAACTTCGGTATTTCGGTGTTATTCGACCTTTATATTTTAATTTCCTTAGAAAATCTTTCTAAATCTCTATTTATCCGGGTTTTTTTTCTCAATTTACATACATTTATATTCATACATATTTCAACCTGTTCAACCAAACTAACATGATTAACATAATTTAGTTACTAAAAATGAATTTACATATGATTAAAATGCCATGTGTTTTGAATGGGGTTTTTGTTTTAATACAGTACAACCTCTATAATTCGAATCTGAAGGGATGAACAAAACTTTTCTTTGAATAAGGTTGAAGGTTTCCTTTTGAAAGCGCCTAAACTCTAGCAAAGTAAAGATATCTAACTTTAGTCAGTCAGATTTGCTTCTTCACATATTGGAATTTACAGATCCTAAGAGAACAGATCCTACAGAACGTTTCTTGAGTATATTTTCCATTTTGAGTAGTTTGTTGAGGTTTTCCTTTAAATTATCGGTTATTTTAATTTTGTTATTAACCTGTTTTTTATGTTTTACCTTCTTTATGTTAGCTTCTGTGTATATCTCTTTATAAACAACACCAAGTTTTATTCATTTGTGTATGTATATATATAGCTTGATCTGAAATAAAAGCTGATCTTTGTATAAGCTCCGCCCACTCCTTGTTCATTTAACCGGCATTTTTGTTGCTACCTACGAATCGTAATGCTTCGCGC
This sequence comes from Myopa testacea, assembly GCA_949629155.1. Lineage (NCBI taxonomy): Eukaryota > Metazoa > Arthropoda > Insecta > Diptera > Conopidae > Myopa > Myopa testacea. The sequence continues at coordinate 30,432,011 of OX451345.1, read as the reverse complement.
CAAAAATAAAATGCTGTCTGTTTTGTTGGTTCGTCTTCTTTGTTGTGGCAAACTTGGTTCAAGCTCTCTTTCGGCAAAAAAAATAAAACAAACCGGGAACAAAAGAAATCGATTCGAAAAATGAAAGCAATCAGTTTTGTATTTTTGCCAAATATAGTAGAAGCTAATTTTTACTTTTATAAAATGGTTGATATTCCATTTTTGCATCGTTTTATGATTAATCAAAAAAAAATGGTTTTCAAGCTCTAAAGTTACTGTATAAAAAAATTACATAAGTGAATAAACAACTTAAGGAACTAATTTTAGATTCCTTTTTCTTGTTTTTCACATTCGTGGAAGAAAAATAAAGATTGTTTCTGATTCTTTTTCATTATAATCTTAGTCTCATTTCTTTTGCATTATTTCTGTCGGGAAGTTTTGCGGTTTTAATCTACTTCAGCTATTTCATTTCCTGTGCAAAGAGGTTCATCAATTATCAACCAAGCATAACCATCATCATTATTACTATTCATTCTCATCATAATGATCTGCACTTCCTATTATTCTTAGCATTAACTCTTTATTCAGTGACAGCGGAGTTTACACTTCATAAATCTCCTGGAAAACATTCGGTTTCCTTGAACAAAAGTAATTCGGTTTCGAAACTATTTAATCTCCTGTTCGAAATCGATTGATGATTGATCACTGATTCAAATGAATGGACAGTAAAAATACATTTTAAATTACTTATTCTATATAACTACTCCACGTGTTTGGTTCCAATACTAACCATGGATACAAAAAACGTGGTATTAGGCTTATACTGGTTTTTGTTCTCTCGCTTTTAGCTGTTGATTATCAAAAACTAGTTATTTTACTTCACTGAAGATTGACTTCAAGATCAACAACAGCAGCAATTAGAGAACTAATGGAAATTCTAAATTCATTTGAATTCCTAAAAGAAATCAAGGTGTTAATCTTAAGTTTTAGACTGATGTGTTGTTGTGAATTCTTTTATAATGAATTATTGTCTTCAACTGGTTTTGTCATCAAATCTCACGATTTTCATATTGGCTTTTGTTTTTATTTTGTAAACTTTTGATGAATTTGACTTAACTTGACTTGACATGGAGCTCGTGCCGCGCTCTTGAAAACGCTTTGTTGTTGTCACTAATTTTGGTTCTTAGTTTTAAATCCCACGGAAGCTGAGACCGAAAAAGAAACTGCAAGAACGAACATTGACAAGTTACATGTACATATACATTTACAAATCTTAGTTTTATTATTGTTTAAATTTCCACATATTTTGATTGCTTTCTTTTATTATTTTTTCTTGTTAATTGTATATTTCGAAACCCTCTTTCTTTGAAAAGAAGAAAAAGAATCTTTACCTTTAAATTGCTAGAATTGCTAAATTTTGAAATCCAGTGCTTTATATGTTCCCTCAAGTTTTTTAAAATTTAAATCAGCATTTATTGAATTTACATGTAATCTTGTATCTGAAGCACTCAAATGCTTTTCTGTTTACATTCACTTAGGAAATATGTAATGTAAAGATTGCGTAATGTATGGTCAACTTTAAAAGATTCCATTTTATTCAAATTTAATCCCTGTTTAGTGGGCATTCAAATCTGATTAAGTATGTGAATAGATTCCATCACTAAAATGTGTAAATAATTGATTCAGAAGTATTTGTTACTCGTTAATAAATACTTTCAAACTTTATTGAATGTATGATCTTTTAATATTTTAAAGGTTTTAATTTTAAAGCGTCCATCATTTTAAAGCGTTCATCCGTCCATCAAAAGTAATTTACTAATTTACAATTTTATTTTATCTGTCTGTGTTTCTATCTTTGTTGTTTTGACTCATTTGTGGCTATATTTTGATCTCATCCTCCTCCATGTATCAGTTTCTTTTCCAGTGTTTTTTTGTGTATCTTTTATTTGATTAATTACTGGTCTAACTATTTAATTTTATTTATTGTTAAATGCGGTTTTTGAGTTTCTCTTTCAATTGCCTTTCCGCTGATTCGATTAATTGATAATTGAAAGTTAATTTTGTTAAAAAAAACTGCTGCTCATATCTTATTCAAGCATTAATTAAAGCTCGTTTATTATATATGTACATATGTATATCATCGCCACGATCTGATGATCTTATGATCTAATGATCTTTCGTCCATTTTTAAAAAATACTCCAAGTTCTTTTAATAAATGAATGCTTTTTAATGCTTACAAATTAAATTTTAATGTTGTAATTTATACATTTTGATCACGGTATAAATTGACTGAGAATTTTAGATTCTAGTCTCTGAAAATCATCATTGATTCAAATCATAGCAGTGTTTATCGTATACATATGTACTTATAACGTGATAATTGTTTCTATGGACTTATTATTAATTTTAAATAGTTTCTTAATTACTGATCGAACTTTATTATAAAAAATTTATATTTTTTCCTGTTTCTCACATCAGTTAAAAAATTTGTACCACACAATCGCGATGATCTCTGATTTAATTATTTAAATTTAATTCCGTTAAAAAACATAAATGTGTGTCAATTATATTCATCCTACACGTCTATCCATTGCCCTTTCTTTAAATTGGTATCAAGCAGAAATGGACAAGAAAAACTCTTGTGTAGAAATAAATTAAGAACTTCCCTTTTATGTATGCTTGAGGTTGAATTTCAGTTGCTTTCAATTTGAGTCTAATGTCGATCGACGACGACGGCGACAATTGTAACAATTTCATTTATTTCACTGATGTACTAAATGTATACGCATTTTGATTAAGAAGTCTGTTCAAAAGTATGTCACTTGAATACATTGAATTGGATTCAAATGCTTCGTAGTGCTTCTTTCCTCCAAAGAAAAAAAAACTACGTAATAATAAATTAGTGTTATGTGCATCAGAGCACGTGGAATCAAATAAATGCCATTTTCAAGCCAAAAAAATCTGCATTATTAATTCCTACACCTAATAGTATAAATAAAATATATTTAATATAAGACTACTCTTTCTTTAGCGTAACTTAAGATACGATTAAACTTTTTCTGAACGAAATGTTTGTAGATATTTATTATTTACCAAAAGTGAAAAAGCGTGTCGTTCTTAAATGCTGGGGCCTTTTGGTTTAGAGTTTTGAAGTGAATGGGGAGGGGGACAGTGATAGGGAACAACACCTTATAAAAAAGACACTTGTTGTTTTCCTCTCACAAACAACGGTGGTGCCACACATTGAAAGTGAGAATTAATAAAAAAGAGAAAATATAATAAACATCTACCTTTGAATTGGCTGTTAAATGTTTGTTTAATATGTATGCATGTATGTATGTATGTGCATTATGTGGATATTTTGGTATGAAGATAAGATATTTTGTGTTATCAGATTAAATAACAGTATAATGTATTGGTATTTATGTAAACATTTGTTTGCTCGGGTTGATTTTTCCTTTTTTATTTCAAAGAAAGAACATGAAAACTTTGACACTTTATTAATGTCGAAAATGTTCTCAAAAGATCATCGATCTTTTTCGGGTGACGTAACAAATTTATCTCTGTCATCTGATAACCGATAATAGATAATTTATATTATTCCCAAACAAGTTGCCGCTTCTTCTTGTTCCTGGACTGTGTAAATTTCACAGCTCTTCTTTGGTTTTTAGGAACACTTGTTCTTTATTTACATTTCACAATACATACATATGTGTACATATCTATTAACATAGATCTGTTAATTGTCGAAATGGCTTACAAATATTGTATATAAATAAATAAATACAATTTAATTTCATGCCAAACTAAAACTCAAAACACGCTTCTCAATTTAATTTCAGGACTTTAATGAGCAATGTCCATATTCATTATCGCCAGTGAGTACGAAGAGCCAAAAACTCCTGAGATCACCACGCAAAGCGACTAGAAAAATATCTAGAATACCTTTTAAAGTAAGTTTAGACGTCGTTCAACTTTTCAACCTTCAACCTTTTGTGTTTGCAGTGACAATTTTGAGAAGCACGAAATTTAAACTTGAATTTGTATTTTACGTGTGTGTGGTGTAATCATTGTGTTTATTCATTATTTTTTCTATCTTCGTTGTTAGGTCTTGGATGCGCCTGAGTTGCAAGACGATTTCTATTTGAATTTAGTCGATTGGTCGTCGCAAAACGTGCTCGCCGTTGGTTTGGGTAGCTGTGTTTACCTATGGAGCGCCTGCACAAGTCAAGTACGTTTTAATTTACATTTAAATACACTTTCATCACCAACTACTTCGGTTGGTTTATTGAATTTTTTAATTCGCACTCTTTTTTGACACTAGGTGACTAGACTGTGCGACCTTAGCCCTGATGCCAATACCGTCACATCTGTGTCATGGAACGAGCGTGGAAATTTAGTTGCAGTTGGCACACATCATGGCTATGTAACCGTTTGGGATGTTGCGGCTAGCAAACAAGTAAGTATCGAATACGTGATAATTGCCATTTGCTATGATTAAATCAGCAGCTCCTAACCGAGGAGATTGTCGACACATGAGAAATATGTATGTTGTACACAGTACATCGAGCGTAAACAGATTTTCCCAAAAGCATGCAAAACTATTTGCTATTTTGTTTTGATATTTGCTTGCTTGATGTTGCTTACTTTTAGGTGTTACTCTTTTATCTAATGCATCTAATCCTTGTACTCTCCAGATAAACAAACTGAATGGTCATTCTGCACGTGTGGGTGCGCTAGCCTGGAACGGCGATATACTCTCGAGTGGTTCCCGCGATCGCCTTATAATTCAACGCGACACACGCACGCCTGCACAGCAATCCGAACGCCGCTTGGTCGGCCATCGCCAGGAAGTGTGCGGCCTGAAGTGGTCGCCGGACAATCAGTATTTGGCCAGCGGTGGCAACGATAACCGTCTTTATGTGTGGAATCAGCATTCGCTTAACCCTGTGCAATCTTACACTGAGCATATGGCAGCCGTGAAAGCCATTGCCTGGTCGCCTCATCATCACGGCTTATTGGCCAGCGGAGGCGGTACTGCCGACCGCTGCATACGTTTCTGGAACACGCTCACCGGCCAGCCCATGCAATGCGTCGATACGGGTTCGCAAGTTTGCAATTTGGCCTGGTCGAAACATTCATCGGAATTGGTTTCAACACACGGCTACTCGCAGAACCAAATACTAGTGTGGAAGTACCCATCGCTGACGCAAGTAGCAAAGCTGACGGGTCACTCTTATCGAGTGCTCTACTTAGCACTTAGTCCAGACGGTGAGGCAATTGTGACAGGCGCTGGCGATGAAACGCTGCGCTTTTGGAATGTGTTCAGCAAAGCACGCAGTCAGAAGGAGAATAAGTCTGTGCTCAATCTATTCACCAATATTAGATAAATAATTCAAAGGCGCTTAGCAAATAACTATTACAAAACGATTAACTAGCGTAGCATAACAGCCGTAGGTCGTAACATAAAGGGGAAAGCTTAGTAAGGAAATTTAACATGAAATGTTAAAGTAAATGTAAAGTAAGCAAACCAATTAACCAACCACCACCTACCAAACATTCATACATGCAACTAAACTTAATAATATTAGATGAACAGAAAGCAAGTGTATTCTGAAGAAGGACTAAATAATTGTAAGAGTAAAAATTTAACTATATTCCTATGCGGGACAGGAGAAATGATATGAATTGTCATCCCGGATAAATGGAGAAGCGTGAAATCATTTGTTGTTGCATTAGTAAATCATATGAAGACTTTTCGTTTCTCTACTTAGCTAGCTTTGACTGTTTGTTTATAGTACGTATGTGTGTGTTATTTAAATGACATTTAAAATTATATATATTACAAAATCTATAATATTTAAAATCAATGAAATCAATTTCTTAAAAATTTAACATCGGAAACTAAATTCTGATAGTATTAATTAAGTTAATAGTATCAGTATTTATGAAGTTACTAATTAATAATATATTTATACCAAATACTTGAACTTAAAGTAAAATAACACGCACACACATACATACACAACCATATTAATGATAGTTTAGTGCTTCTAACTAAAAAACGCTCAAGGAGTATACAACATTGGGAACAAATTTGTCAAATGTTGTTTTTCTTGTTGCAAAAGCATCGAAAACATGCAGCTGATCGAACACAAATTCATATCGAGTGTAACGTAAATTTTGATAGTATTTATAAATTTTGAATAAGTAATAATATATATTTATATGGTGTTTAATATAAAAATATCTAAACCATTTCGAACTTTTTATAATGCTATAAATTCAAAAATTAAACTTACAGAAAAACACTTTTTGAAAATATATATTTAGTTTCTAAACTTTAAGCTCTGAACGTTAAAAATTAATACAACATTGAATATTTGTACGTTTGCTGGCGAGCATTTAAAATTAAATTTAGTACTAAATGTTGACAAATTTATAGTAGAACTTAACAAAATTCAATCCGCTAAGAAGAATTACATAGAAATTGTATATACAATTCATGCGCTACATACACATATGTATATATATATATACATATATCTATATATATATGTGTACTCATATGTGAATATATAGGTATAAATACCTAATACATGCAACTGCAAATGTACTGATGTATTTATATTTTATGAAATTATTTTTTGCTTGCATTGTATTTTGTATTGAAATTTAAAAAAACAAAAAATTTATTAACTTGATTTTTCGAGTGCTGAAATCTATTTGATTTTTGCTATTTATACAATAAAACTTTTAGATTTTTTAACAAATTGGCACATAGATAAATTAAACATGTATAGATTATAGCAATCTTTGGAGTGTGTATATTTGCTAGGTTAAATTTAACTTAAACTAGAAACTCCTTAACATATATTTTCGCGAATGGAGTTTTTTGAAATGATGTTCATCCTTTGAGAATTGTTCTTGTTTATCTTCTTATACCTTGTATTTTTTACGATTTAATATCTTTCTATTTAGTTACTTTTTTATTTCACTTTAACTTCTTCACATACCAACCTTACATATACAATACATAGTTCTATAATAGGAATTTGTTAATATTTTGTATTCAATTTAATAATAGCAAAAAATACCAATATCGCGTTCTACTTTGGTTAGAGTATATAACATATTTGATTGTATATATTAATATATCAAGAATTATACAAATTGAAAACTTATTTATAATTGGTATTGAAAATAAAACAAAAAACAATAAAAAAACATGTATTCGAACCATTTCATTGTGCGGGAATTATTGTAATCATTTGCTCAAATGCAAAATAAAATAAAATGAATGTTTGTAAAGATGTGCAAGACTGTATATGAGAAATACATTTCAAAATTTGAATTAGTGAACATATTTTTATTTAAATTTATTTCAATTTTAAGTAGAAAAATAAATACTAGGTGGTTTTTTATATATAGACTCACTTCAGCAAACACTTTTGTTTTCATTAAAATTTAGGAATAAAATATGTATGTCAATTAAACATTCACATTCAACTGCCGTTTGTTGATTGATGTAGATTTTCGAAGTAGCAGCGACGGCAAAATCTAGTTTACCACAAGCCTGAAAGTATGTTCAGGTTTAGATCGCTTTGGTGAACTGACTCGGCTTGAAAATATGAAATAGAAAAATATTTCCTCTTCAATACAGGTACTATACTACTACTATTATTTATTATAGTATTATATAATAAACTAGCGGACCCGGCGAACTTCGCCTCGTCCCAATTTTAAGCCTTCAGACAAACTTTAGAGTAATAATACAACACAAATATTTAAATTTTCAATGTAATTTATTTGAATGGAATCAGTAGAGGCGATTTGATGAACAATGTTTTTCGATTTGTTTTCCGGCGCAAAAACAAATAACGAAGACGGTTTCCCAACACACGAACATGCAACGTACAGCTGACCGTGCGAAAAACAGGGAAATTCGAGATTAATCCCACAGACTTCTAGTGTTTTGATAAATATTGCACTGAATTTCAATTGATTGTAATGCTTTTACCGTATATGGATATAATGCGTGATTTACGACAATCCGGAATCAGTTTAAAAATACTCGTATCAATTGCAGCAAGAAAAACAGCACATTTACTGTAGAAAATTACAATGCCAAAATGACACCTGTCAGATTGCGCAAAGTCTCAGTCAACGTATAACGCCATCTATCGGATTTTGGCTGAGAACTTTCTATTTTTTTATTTAAAAAGCCATTAAGGAATAATTTCACACAAAATTTCATACAAAAACTCGATTTTCGATTTTTCAAATTTTCCGACTTTTCCGGAGGGATTTTCCACAATTTTCTTCCGTAAAAACATTCTCCTCGAAAATACGAACTGACAAAAAATTTTACAGAAATCGGCCCAGCCGTTCTCATTTTATGAATTACTATACATTTTTTACACCATTTTTATATATATAGATATAATATAATGAAATTACTTTTATCTTATAGATTTATTATTTCTTAGTATTTTCTTTGTTTAAATTTTCTTCAATAGAAATATTTTCTAAGTCACGTATATATTTTATTTTATTCACGTAAGATATTTTCTATAGTCTGAAAGCAGCGGTTGCTATGAAACACGTAGAAGCAATCAATAAACTCATTGCAAACGTAAGTACAAGTATCTCACAGAATTTCTACAGTGAGTTAAGTTCTGTACACTTTTTAAAAAAGTATAATCCCGTCGATAAAGTAGATTAACCGTGGAGTCGTTTCTCTAGATTTGCCAGAGTAGTTCTCTAGTCGTTTCATTCGATTGCCTAGGAAAAAATGAAACAATAATAGTGAGAATAACTGCTAACAATAAAGTGACAAGCAACTTAAGCGAATTGAACTTATCAAACGCTGATACCACTTTAAAAAACAGCAACTTAATGTTTTAATTATGTATATATAATTGCTTCTTCGGAACTTTCTGTATTTATTTTTAGATTGCCTTAACCCCAGTACGTTGTTTGCAAGGTCTCTGATTTCAATTTCATTGTTTTAGAAAATAAACATTATAAGGAAAAGAATAATAAAAATATTAAATAAGAAATTATAAATTATATTTTATAGGTACATCTGTAGTGAAAAAACTCCATAAATAATTTATACGAAGATAAACGGAAACTTTTCGGTGTTTGTATAGTGAAATGAACTAAAACAACTTACATACGTAAATAGCCTTGTTATTTAAGGCGTTCACGGGTTAAATACTTCGCAGTTCTTGTTGGAGATTAATAATTTGAGTAGTATCACAGAATAAATAGTATACAGAAGTTGCATCTCGTACAAAGCAAATTTTGTTCTAGGGTTCCAATATTGGCACCCTATCATCGTTTTTCTCTCGGCTATTCACATATACACAACAGCACTCGTCGTTTTTTCACATCAACATTAGCGATCGTTCCTATGCAGAGCAGTCAGTCGACCTGCAGGCATCAAGCAAGCAAGATCGTACCACGCTGTTTTATGAATGCACTGTGAAAAATGTTTAATAAGGAATGGGAGAATAACTTTTTGTTTTTTGAAAACAATTTAGGCGAAACACAATGTCTGATTTGTTGATCAATATTGACTACAATATCATTCCCATTAATATTCATGGTTATTTTTCCTTTTTTTTTATTGGTGCGCCGCCGGTGCTTCCATCTCCTCAGTGTACCTCAGTAAGAGATTTCTTTCGCAAAACAAGCTCTCTCGGAGCTTCACACGTTGTTTGGTCTTCCCCTCAGCTGTTCTACCCGTTCCATAAGTTGGAGTTAATAAAAAAGAAGTGCTTGGGATTTGAACCAGTACGAAAAAAATAATATTATTTTGCTTATGGATGAAATGGCGATTAGAAGGGAATTGTGATACAATTCCAAACTGGATTTAGTAGATGGGTTTGAGGAAAATGGGGTTGAAAGGACAAACCAATCAATGTTTTCCAACTGGGCGCTTACATTTAATTATTTTGTTTTCAAAAATAGACTTTCTGCCAATATACTTAAAAAGATCGAAATTTTACATTTTAACAATTTTAATTTTACGAAATTTAACATTTTTGAACAGTTTTGGCATCATAATTAATACTTTCGAAATACCCTATTTTGTGTATAATGACAGTAAAATTTTCTTTCAAAATGAAATACCGCCGTTGTTGATTCAAAGTGCCGGCAATATTTAAATTTCTCTAGTAATTTTGTACTAGAGCACTACAATTAACCAGTAACTCTTGTTGATGGTGCACATAGCTATGCAATGTAAAATATGAAACTTTCAAGGGAAGAAAACCAAAATACAGAAATCAAAAGCTTGAAACAAAATTTTGTCAACACACGTTAATTCACGACGCAGTCTAGCAAAACAGATGTACACACACATAAACGTTTTATGCTTGCTCTCTCGTTGCTTCTCTTTGTTCACGTTTGCTCTCTCGTTGTTTGATCTCCCCTCAGTTGTTCCGACCGCACCATAAAGCGAAAAAGCATGAAAGGCCGAGATGCGACTTCTGTATACTATTTATTCTGTGGTAGTATGCATATAATAAATCTAGTTCCATATACAAAAATTTAGTCAAGTTGAAGTGATCGTTCGATTAGGATCCGAGTTGACGTGGGAAGCAGCTGTTACGCGTGCTTGTATGTAACAAAAGTCACGTTATTTAAGTTGAAAAACCTTTTTCTTTTATTCTCTACTATTCGCTTTATACTGACCCATAATGGAGACGTCGTTACTCTATTTTTTAATATTTATATTCGCTTTATTGACTGCCGAAATAGTAGCTGAACCCTACAAACTTTCAATTATACATATAAATGATTTCCACGCGAGGTGAGTTTTTGTTTTGAAGTTTTTATTAAAGTGCATTTATATGATATATACTACAACTACAATTTTAGAGAAACTACAGTTTGGTTACATACTCTGTAAATACTATAAAAAGTGCATATAAACACGTTTATATTGCTATTAATGGTATTTTAATTGTTTTTTTTATTGCATTGTTATTAATTGTATTTGAATTAAAGATTAACATAAATCGTTTTTGTACTAATTAAAAAATTACCATAGTATTTACTTGAAAAAAATTTAAACTTGTATGTACTTTCAAACTGAATACTTATTGCCAGTTGATAATTAACCCAGTCTTCAAATTAACTTCATTATGTCTCAAGAGCCTTTTCGTAAACTTCTATAAATTTATATAATTTGCTATTAAATTTACTACGAATATATGATTGAAATCTACAACAAATATTCGTATCCTAATCTAAAGAGTGTTAATCATGTTTATGGACAAAAATATTTTTTTTGGGGAGAACGACGATTTTTTTAGTACACAGCGAAAATATTTTACGTGAAACATATTGTAGATTAAAATAGGCTTGCTTTTCTAATCGTAGGCCAAGACCAATCACACTTTGTACATAGAAATATATGTGAATTGTTTTTTATCTTAGATTTGAAACCACTGATACCAGTGGCGGTGTCTGCTCTGCCGGGACTTTATGCATCGGCGGTTATGCGCGTTCCGTTCACACTGTCAGACGTCTGCTCGATGAACATAAGGACGAAAATGTTGTCTATTTCAATTCTGGCGATAGTTTCCAAGGAACACTCTGGTATAACGTGGGACGTTGGAATGTAACAAGTGAATTTATGAATATCCTGCCAGCAGATGCAATGGTGAGCATCATAACTGCTTTTTTAACTGGCTAATGCTTAGAATAATTACGAATTACTATTTTTATGAAGACTTTAGGTAATCACGAATTTGATCACGGCGTCGATGGAGTTGTACCATATTTGGCAGCATTAAAATCACCGATGCTGGTAGCAAATATGGATGCGAGTATGGAACCGACAATATCCGGAGGGTATAACAAGTCTATGATTATTAAAAGAGGCAATCGTAAGATTGGCGTTATTGGCGTTATTTTGGAAACAACTTATGTAAGTATAAGATTCGTTACATTCTTAGTACGAGTTAGTAACATTTTTACAAGTAGAACCTAGCCAATACCGGAAAACTTATCTTTCGTAATGAGAGTGATGCAATACGAGAGGAAGCGATAAAACTAAAAGCTCAAGGCGCCAATATAATCGTTGTTCTGTCTCACTGTGGCTACGATGTAGACAAAGTGATCGCGAGAAATGCGGGTGCAGATATCGATGTTATCGTTGGTGCACACTCGCATACCTTCCTTTACACCGGCAAGAATATCCCCGGCCCCGATATACCAGGTGGTAATTATCCGACCGAGGTAATTCACAAGAGCGGACGTCGTGTCCTAATTGTACAAGCAGCAGCCTATGCTAAATACGTGGGCTTCATAGAAGTTATGTTTGATGAAGCTGGAAATGTGTTGAATTATAAAGGCGCACCGATTTATATGGATTCAAATGTGCCTGAAGGTAAGAAATCGTTTTTTATATCTGTATAATCCAATCCAATAATAAACAATAAAAGTGGAAAGAGGAAAGAAAGTATGCATATTAAAATTTTGTTACAGATTTACATAAGATCCGCAATACATATGTATATTTATTTTAATTTTATAGATCCGGAAGTAATCAAAGCTTTGGAACCATGGAAAGAACAGATAGATTCGAAAGGTAACGTTGTCATTGGTGTGACGAGAGTGAACTTATTAAAGGCTCCATGCAGTTCCGGAGAATGCAACTTGGGAAATTTTTACTGTGATGCAATGGTTTACTCGGTAACTTATTAAGGAAATCCATGGTTTCTCTTTTTCAAAATCATATCCTTTTATCTTGTAGTTTACCAAAACGACTCCATTCGAACCTGATGTTTGGACGTCTGTATCCGTTGGACTCGTTAACACAGGTGCCTTGCGTGTTCCACTCTTTAAAGGAAGTATGTTTTTCCTTCAGCTTCTCAGACTATTTAACCTACCTAACCCAATCTCTAGATCTAACTTACGCGCACTTAGTCGCTATGTCTCCTTTCGAAAATTTACTCACAGTCTTCAATTTGCGGGGTGACAAGCTCCTCCAAGCTTTGGAATACAGCGTTGAAAACATTGATTTATCCTCTGGCAGAAACAGTTCTTGGGTATTTCTTCAAACAGCTGGCCTTAAAATAACTTATAATGTCTCCAAGCCTGTTGGGAGTCGTGTGGTGAAAGTTAAAGTTCGTTGCGCTGAATGCAGAATACCAGAATATGAGCCTTTGGACCGGTCTAAAATCTACAGGATTGTTGCTCCCGATTTCCTCGTCAATGGCGGTGATGGTTTCTCGGTGCTCAAGGACTCTGCCACCGATATTTAGTGAGTAGAATTTCTCGCACTTTTAACTATTTTTTATCGGATTGGAGAATTCATATCTTTTTTATTATTATTAATTTTTCATTTTAAAGCAAATCGGTCACAGATTTGGAAGCCCTATTGGATTATACCAAAGAAATGAGCCCCATTTACACTGGCGTTGAAGGTCGCATAACTGTCCTGTATGATTGAAAATTTAGGCGCAAAAGTCATACGCATTGTAATTACGTACAAATTCAGTAAAAATATTCTTACTGTAAAGAAAAAGATTCCTTTTAAAATAAGAAAACTTTCTGAAAATATAAATCCTGAAATAGTGTGACCTTTTATATCACTTGTATCACTTTTTGCTCACTTGACTCTCTTCGTCAAGCGTGGTGTCTTTGTGGAGGATTTTTCTCTGTAAGTGGAAGAAATTTTTAATCTTAATTTTCTAACTTTTTACAAACAATTCCTACTGAAAGAAAATCAAAAGTTCTTCCCAGCAACAAAAGAAAAGAATCAAATATTTTGAATCGATCTATTAGATGACATTCTAATTGACTCTGATTGCTCACATGACATTAAAATGGATTTTCAACTTCTTATGCAAAAGAACTAGACTGGACATATGTACACCCAATTAGGAAAAGAAAGATTCCGAATATGGATTCCCTAAGGATGATCTTCGGATCCGGTATAAATGCTTCTCAGAAGTTCAAATATCTAGGATGGCAAATTGACCTAGAGGGAGCATGTAAAACGGATAAAGAAGGCATTGCTTTTTAAACCTTCCCCCACCCAACAAGTTGCACTGGATCTACACGGCTGTGGTTATACCTTGTCTGTACTACTCCGACGTTTGCCCTAGAAGCAATACTAGGTCTGACTCCATTGGACTTACATATTCAGAAATAAGACGGCGGTGGTGACTGTGCTGTGAATGCAAGGGAACGCTGTCTGATGTGGGATTACTGCATGACGAATGCAGTTGTGAATTCACAAGAATTACACCTGAAGTGCAAACTTCATCTGGGAAGGTACATATGTGTTCGTGTATGAGGCTAAGTTGCGAGGTCTGGTCCATGCTTTAGACCACCTAAGCAAGGATTAGGCAGTGACGTAGCGTGAATTTCTGCCCCGCACACACAACTCCTCGGCCGACCACTATAGCTCTGCCGCCCGGGGCAATGCTGGGATCAGGTGCATAATATTAAAATCATTGTAGCACTGGATAACCAGTTTGTGATTAGGAGTATGGAGCGGATGAACATCAATTCCACACCAATGCTGGAGCTAAATAATTGTGCCCTACAGAACATGGTAACATTTGATTGGGTGGGAGTCGTTGAACGTACGCAAACACGTTCAGTAGTAGAGTAGATTTCGTATGCAAAACATCGAACAAGAGCAATTGATGTCAAGTATATCCGTTAGTTGCACGTTGCGGAAGCCTATGTTCGTCAGAATGTTTCATTCACATTCGATTAGTTACGTATACTCATTTTGAGCAGTCTTATCTTATTTTTACATGCCTACATAATAAACAGAGTGGTAATTATACAATGAATTACATAACTTTTTTCAAAATCTTTTACATTTAAAAAAAATCTTGTTTATCTCATGCATCACAAATCCGTACAAAACTTTTCTTTGACAACACTGAAACTGATAAGAATTATGTCAACACTGCACATGTCATGAAATGGAAAGAGCAAACGTCAGACGAAAATAAAATTGCGAATAAGATAACTGAAAGTGCACAAACGCGTTTCAGTCGTTGGAAGAATTTGCAAACGTCTGATTGTAAAGATGGGGGGAGAGAATCCGAATAGTGATGAATAAAGATTATAAGCGTGCGAGTCTTTATTAATAATTTTTTAATTTAATTTTTGTGTAAAAAATCCAATCAAACAAGATTATACAACGAAAGTTAGACGATTTTCATTATACAGTGAGATTATTAAAAAATATTCAAAAGGAAACACTTCCTCCAGTTGGAAAATCTCCCATAACCACAAAAAATCGTTGTGGACGTACCTGGGAATCCGACCTGGAAATCAAAAACACAGATAACACGACAGACTAACGAGTTAAAGTTGTTGCAACTAACTATAAAATTAATAACAAATGAAGAAGGGTCAACCAAGTGAGTAAGCAAAGTTATTGATTAATCAGTCGAGTAAGTAAATTGTGAAAAACAAGTTTGGAAAGGCAACTGTCCGGCAAAACGGCAATGTGTGTATGTGTGTGGGAGGTAAAGTACGAAGGACAACAACAAACTACATATGTCACAACACAAAAGATTGCTAATATTGGATTATTAAAAGCTAATAAAAAATTAATCCATGCTGTTATTACATAAACATATAATAAGTTCCATCCTTTCCTTTATTGTTCCTCCAATGCTTCTAATATAATTTATTTTTTTTACAAAACATTTAACTTTTTATTACAAAATAGTATACGCTTTTACTTGATTTTAGGCTCAAATTGGTGTACGTTCTTTCATTATTATTACAATCTTTTAAAATAAAAATAAATAAAAATAGTAACGTAAAAATATGTGAAAGAATGAATCAGAATTCAAGAATATATGCTACGTACGTTTAGTAATTACGTTAATATAATAATTCGTGAAAAATCCTGCCAACTCTGAATTGATATATGTATTAAGAAGGTGACGTATCTCTTGCTTTTATGTACATATGAGCATATCTAGTATTTAAAATTGATCTAAGGACCATATAGCACTCACAATAAAGTTGGTTCATGTTGCCAATTTCCATTGTGGCCAGAATTATAGTAACCTTAGTTAGTCTCTCAGTTCATTTTGTATGTATGTACTTAAAATTTTGGAATGTGGAATTTCGTACAGATTACTATTAGAATTGATTTGAAATTTAGATGGAGACGAACTGTTGAGATAAATATACAAAGAGCGGGGATTACAAAAGACAGATAAAAATTTAAAAGACAAATTGAAATTGTATCAATTGTTTACGACTTGTTTATTTTCACTTATTTGTCCCCTGAAAACAGTTTAATGAGAATGTCACTAATTTTATTGTCACTTATAATTCAGGCCAAACAGTGCGGGATTTATAAAGGCACCCACACGATAATAATTGTGAAATCTGAACAAAGGTCTTGTCTGGTGCCATGGGTGTTGAAAAGTCCCTAGTACCTTGAGTTAAAGCCACAGCAATTACACTCGTGAAATACCTACCAGACACATTCCTTCATAATGTAGTTTATGAAAATTACACTTTTCTCGTCACATAAACTAGATCATGGGTTTATTTTTGCGAAACGTAAAAATAAATTATTTTATTCTAAATAATAGAGAGAAGCAAAGTGATTGTACGCGTGAAATATTCATACATTTCTTTTAATGGATCTTATGCAAAAAAACAAAGTTTTCAGAAAAAATTCGAAAATTATTTAAATTACTTGTTCAGAAAAATTGTGCTAAAACAATTGTTCATTTTGATGGTATTTATAGTTTTTCGGTTTAGCAAACCTTTTAAGTTTTTCAATTTTTATTTATAACTAGCTTAACTACCCGGCATTGCTCGGGAAATAAAATGTTATTTTATAATACTACATTGTATTTGGTACAAAACAAAACATTTCTAATATTGTACAATAAAAAATTATAAAATTAAAATAAACATAAATAAAAACATACCAAATACAATGTAGTATTATAAAATAACATTTTATTTCTCGAGCAATGCCGGGTAGTTAAGCTAGTTGTAATTATAGTAATATATTGTAATATATTCTTTGACACATGACAAAAATTTCATAACATGCTTCGTTTTATTTTATTGTGTTTTATTTTATTATTGGGTGTATTTTTACGAAATTATGTCTTTTTTTGGACCTTTAGAGGATGAATTTTGAAAAATCCTGAAAATGGTTTTTAGGCATTTCTACGCGGGATGTTTTAGTGAAAAAAGAAAATCCATATTTGATGGCTAACAAAATAGTTATGTGTTTGTCCTTTTTGAAGTCCTTAGAAGTAAAATTTCGAAAAATCCTTTCTTATTCGACGTATACATCATAAAAGAAACCTCTGTACAAAATATTCATGCTTCGTTTTATTTTATTATGTCATTGGGTGTACTTTTACCAAATGATGTCCTTTTTTTGGACCTTTAGAGGATGAATTTTAAAAAATCCTGAAAATGGTTTTTAGGCATTTATACGCGGGATGTTTTCGTGAAAAAAGAAAATCCATATTTGACGGCTAACAAAAGAGTATGTTTTTGTCCTTTTTGAAGTCCTTGGAAGTAAAATATCCGAAAAATCCTTTCTTCTCCCTTGCATACATCATAAAAGAAACCTCCGTGCAAAATTTCATCTTTGTAGATCCAAGGGTATAGCCTGTGCAAAGAAAAAATTCTGTGTATGTCCTTTTTTGAAGTCCTTAGAAGTAACATTTCGAAAAATCCTTTCTTATTTGACGTATACATCATAAAAGAAACCTATGTGCAAAATTTCATCGTTCTAGGTCCAGGGGTTTAGCCTGTGCGTTGATGGGAAGTGAGTCAGGCCTTTCATTTTTATATATATAGATTGTTTAAACTTTCTATAGTGAAAAGTCTGTGAACCCAAATGTTTGGTCTTAATGTAAGCTCTGACAATACTGAGAGTATTGACCTCTCACCGTGAAATACTCTGTATATAGGGTGATACACTGTAGGATATATAGGGTGATACTCTGTATATAGGGTGATACACTATTATAGCGTAGGATATATCAACATTTTATAACAAACAAATTGCAAACTTTCCGAGTTGATTTACAAGTGAGCAGGCGATAAAGATGACATACCTATACATCTTTTATACATATGTATGTATAAGCAAAGAGATAAGCAAGCAATACTTATTCGAGTTGAAATGTCAGTTCAGTTGTTTTTGTTGATTAATTGAAATTCCAATAACAAATAAGTTCAATAACCATATCCTGTATGAGTCACCCAGTTACCAAATGATAAATATTACATGTTTACTAACAGTAAATGTAAAGAAGTTATTTTAAAATTTTGATAACTTTATAGAATCATAGAGTAAATCTGTGCCACTTGGCAATCCGCCACAAATGGACGCATTGCATTGAAGATATGCACCTTCCTTTAAACACAGTGCAAAAGATTGAAATATTTGCATTATTGGGTGTTCTTCAGTGGGCAAACAAATACATATGTATGACTCTCCAGCTTATAGATAATATTAAAACATTTTCTAAAGCAAAGATATTCATAAATACTTACATAAATAATTAAATAAATACTTTGATATTGCATCCTACATTCCAGAAGGACTAAAAAGTTTGACAAGTAAATGCGGGTCGTATTAAAATATACAATAATTTTTATAATAATGACTGAATATCGATATTAATGACGAAATATCGATACGATGCAAATGATGACTAGTGTTCACATTAGTAACCACAGAATATAGGATTTTGCAACTGAATTAAATTGCATTCTGCGGCCAGTTGTACTCAGGAAAACTACACAGAAAAGTAACAATAAAGAGATAAAAGAAAAGAGCTGCATCACGTCTGCATGCCATCTTATTACATAATTACTAGACTACTTTATTTACTTTAACTATCCTACATTTTACCTATTTTGTAATTTGAATTTAAATATTAAATTTATATTTAATATAATATTTTTTATTTGATTTATTAATGCTACAAAATAAACATAATAGAAATAAACTCTTGTTCCAAAAAGACACAATAAATAAATGTCGCAAAGAAATTATTCTCATAAAAACATAATGTACTTATTTATGATTTCACATTTTTATTTCTAGGGATAAAATGGAACATCATTTTAAAACTTTGTCTTGGAAGTTATTTTAAGAACTGAACATCCAACTTATGTTCAGTTTTTGCAGACATAATAATTGGCTCAGTAACAAGATGCCGGCAATGCTTATGGTTGGGTGTACTATAAATAGAATCATAAGCGTTGCAAAGCATCTAGATTCTCTTGATGGGGGCGGATTAAGAAAGGAAATTAAGACTTTAGAATAATGAGTAACTATTATATATGTATGAAAATAATGGAAAAAGATATGGAAATTTGAAGTAATGATTAAGTATATCTAACCAAAGTCTAATCGGAAAACTACCAAATATCTTATATTTTTTATGTTTTCGTCTACCTTAAAAATGGTATATTAAATACAAAATATTAGACATGAACTGGGAGCTTTATTTAGCAAAGAAAATCAGTCGTGCTTCAATCACTGCCGTTCGAAATTTAAATACATTCAATACAATAAATAATACAGTATTTTGAAAAGTAGAGATCATACATTCGTTTGTTAAAACGAATAACCTTGACTTTACGGCATTCTAATATTTCATGAAATTATGTTTAACAAATGATTGATGATAACGAAGGTTATATTTTGTTCTTTCAAAAAATTGTTTGTATTATGTTATGCAGTCTATTATAATAAATATTGAATAAATAAATAAATTGAAACATATTTAGTGTGAACAGCTAAAAAAATAAAACTAAGAATGCGAATGTTTATTTAAATACTTTAATGGTAGAAAACGTTTCAGAACAGAAAATATTCCAAGATACTAAAGAATAGAAACAGAAAATAAAATATAAATGATTTTTATAAGAGTAAACTATTGAACTCTTGTCCTATTTTCCCCTTTATATGCAAACATATATACGAGTAAATAAGTAGAATGTCATTGCCAGGGTGTACATATACCGTACATACATATTACATGTACATATTACAAACCGCACTCTGCGGTTGAAGATTTTTTTTACAATTTTAAATCTAGTTACAACGAAATGGCACGACACGACTATTAAGTTACTTGCAATACAAGATAGAGACATTAGTTAATGTCTTCACTTAATAGCAAAATACTATTATTATTAATTAATTTTTATTACTCCGCTCCTGAATGTAATGAAAAATATTATTATATTCTTAGTTTAAATTAAATTAGCATCTATTCGGATCTAATGGCAATCATATATTTAATTGTTCATGGTTTGTTTTGTATGCTGGCGTCAGCTATTTAATTGCTACATACAACAGAAAATAACTATGCGTTATATACAAGATTTAAGAAGCACGTAAGATTTAGAAAAATTGGCAAATGGTTCAGACTGAACACTTGGCAAGCTTTTAGATAATTTAAAAAAACTCAAGCAAGTAGTAATTAAAGAAAAACTTCTTAATAGGTCCAAGATTATGCATGTGCATTTTACATATGTATGTATGTAATTCATATACATTATATATGTTACATACATACATACATACGAGTAGTAAAGATCGTCCGTAATAAATAAAAATTTCAAGCAACGTTATTGAACGCGGGGAGAGAAAAATGAAATATGTAAATTGTCTGTTATTATAGCGATAATAAAATAATGATAAAAAATTCAAACTTTAGCAAATTTTTATTTATATGTATATTAAAATATTTCATATTCCAGCTTTACCAGATTTTAATCAAATACAACCTTGTTGGAAGCAGCAAATGTATTATGTAAACAATGCATGACATTTTAAACAATTTAAACATTTTAATCAATGCATGAATTCAATATATTATTTCAAAAGAATAAAATTGTTTAAATAAATTTAAAAGTTTCTCATTTTTTTAATGATGACCTAAAAATATAATAAAGTACTGCGTTACTGATATACACGCTACATAATGATATATACTTAAATGCCTCATCATTATCACGTTAATTTTTTTTATTTATGCATTCATTATGCATTAGTTCTTTTGCAGTACAAAGTCTTTGGCAGTATCTTGTTTTTATTATTCAATCAATTGTAAAAGAAGATTCAACAACACGACAATCACACGACGACGGACGCATCATGCTTTTAAAAATCGCGTGCAAATTCTGTGCATTTACTGAATTCCTTATCGCTGTTCTTTCTTTTATTGTGTTCTTGGGTTTTTTTTCTTTGTTAAAAATAGCTTTTTGCTTGGATCTGTTTCTGTATTGTTTTTCTTTTTTTTCACTAAAAACTTGAACTTTTCATATTTGTTTCACTACTGTTCCCTAACAGCGAAAATATGGGATCTGTGCAGTGTTATTAATGGGATTTGATCAAAACTAAACTAATTTTGAAATAAATAGAATTAGAATTGAAGTGATATGTATAATTATCCATTTAAAATTTACGAAAATTGTGAAAGTGAAATTTGTACATACATTTAATTCCTTTTTTTTAAGTGTAATTAATAATTAATATAATTATAATATCAGTTCTTAAAGACAGTAAAATACCTACATTTACCAACATTTTTCCATTGTGTACAGTTTTATGATATGAAATCATAATGATACATGTAATTGAATGTGTGAAATGAGTGATTGCAGAATAAATACTCGTATATATTGTATAATTATAATATTTAATAATAGCGACAAATACATATACACTATCAGTATTTTTACTACAACTTCATTGCTGTGTGTGTTTCAACTTTGGATTTATGGAAGAGTTGCTAAAACCTAAATTGAACCATATAGCTATACCAGCTGATCTGGTTAGACATTGAATAAAACATATGTATATAAGTTAAATAAAGTAAAGTAACAAAACAATTATTGATATATAAAATGTATTTTTTTCTATTTACAGCATCGATGTTTGATTTAAACTCTTACCCCTTTATTTGCTAACATAACGCCCAAGTCAATAGCATTGTTAAACGATCGATTGAATCCTAATGAGCTGGTTATCTTATTGGTGTTGATCGACCAAACGTGTTATTGGTGTTTGGCCTTTGTGTGATTTTTTGTTGTTTTCATCTTAAATCCCCTCCCCCACTCCTCATCGATTTGTGAGCAATTGCAAGCGAAGTTCTTTAAGTCAACCAAAATGCGTGTCGTTGCGATGGTAAGCGGCGGCAAGGACAGTTGCTACAATATGATGCAGTGTGTGGCAGAAGGTCACGATATTGTGGCTTTAGCGAATCTACATCCAAAAGATCGTGGTTGGTATTATTTAGTGTAAACATTTATATATATAGCAGTATAAGCTTTATAATTACTTATATAAGTTTTTTGATTAAGAAGTATTAAGACTCTCCTATTGATTTCATATATTTAAGATATACTAATGTTTCGTAGTAATACACGACTCATGCACATGTGTACTGTATATTATACTGTATTCATGGCTGTTGTTTAAAACTCCTAATAATTTTATATTTCTTTTTATCATTTCAACTAATTTGTGATTTAGATGAACTTGATAGCTATATGTATCAGACTGTTGGTCATATGGGCATTGAAATTTTGGCTAAAGCCATGTGTCTGCCATTGTATAGGCGAATGACGAAGGGCAAAAGCACGCAGACCGGAAAACATTATGTACCCACCGATAATGATGAAGTGGAGGATTTATACAGTTTGTTGGATGAATGCAAGGTCAGAATAACTAAGTATATAAACTGAAACAAAAAAGGTAAAGCGAAGTTTTACTAACTAAACTAACTAAAACGTAGATTAAGAATTATAAAGAACTTTTTTCTGTCTGCATACATAATTAAATGATTAAAGTATCAAATATTTATCTTCATTATTAGTCTTGATAAGTTATCTTGTTTTTTTTCCTTTTAAATTATTAAATATTTGTGCATACTTATAGTTCGCCATTAAGAGAACTTAAATTGATAACATTTAATTTCATTTTTTGTTTAAATACAATATTTTGTATTTCAGTATAAATACAATATTTTGTATTTCAGTTTCGAACAAAATGTTGCAGTTATATTTATGTCTGAAAATATTTAGCATCGTTTTTGGAGAAAAGTATTTTAAAAATTCAAATTGAAATGACTCACTAACTCAACGGAATTACCGTTGTAACCTTAAAACCGTGTTATTATATATATGTATATACGAATATAATATTAACTCTAGCTTTTAATGCACTTTGATCTAATCTGATATTTAAATTTTAAAATAAATACATAAATATATAAATATTTATCTCTCGTAGAAAAGCTTTGAATTGTGATTTCAAAATAAATATATAAATAAACAAATTAATGAAATCTTTGCTTGCTTTATTTGTGAAGTAAATTTTTGCGCAAATATTTGGAAAAGAATTTAAAACAAAAATTGCCAATTTTCTGAATTGATTAGTTTACTGGCGAGCGAGTGTGATAATAGATGAAAGCAGCAGAGTTTCTGTATTTGTTTTGACGTAATTTGTTGTCAAGTAACAACAAATTTTGGCAGCAAACTTGAATCTTTTATTAGTCCCTGGACGCGGATACTTTTCAAGTTTCTTTTTGTATAAGTTTATGGATCACGTGCATATTATCGTTTTGACATGGAACTCGTTTTTTGGAAAGACGTCAATTTAATTTATTTTTAACCAATATTTCCTCTATAAATTACCTAGTTACGTTGATGATAAAGACTTGTTTATTAAGCCTTGTTTTTTTCACTTTACCATTTACGATAGTATATCAAATCATTATTGAAAGCAGCAGAACATTTTTCTTTGCTCTTGATAACCAGAAGCTATCACTAAGATTATTTTTACAGAAATTTCCATTCTGTGGATTTTAAGTAAAGCTCTTCGAAAGGTTTTGTTGAGTTTGAGATATCAAACTTTGCCATGATATAGGTGGAAACTGAGATAGGCAAATCGAGCTAGAAATAAACAAAGAGCTTCATAACATCTGTAAAGACCTCAATAGTTTCCAAGTAACGAGAAGAACCATTAATACAAATAGTTATTACATCATGAAGTCATTATATTATGAAATTATTTATTTATTTATTTATTTATTTGTTCTCCAAGTTGTACAAAGAAGGTCAATTTGACCTTATATGAATCGTACTTAGTTCATAGCAAAGGTCAACCATACAGTGGTTTGTTGTATTATAACTTATAACTATACATTCAACAACAAATTAGTACCCATATAATATAGTCATTATATCCAAAAGCATTGAAATCGTTCACAATAATTTCAAAATTCTAGCGAGAATGTAATGTTGAGGCAGTGGCTGTTGGTGCCATTCTTTCCGATTACCAACGAGTGCGTGTTGAGAATGTATGCAGTCGTCTGAATCTAGTGTCACTTGCCTATCTTTGGAGGAGAGATCAGACTGAACTCTTGCAGGAGATGATCGATTGCCACGTGCATGCGATAATAATTAAAGTAAGGCAAATATTATGAAAGTCTGGAAAATACGAATCTTGTATGCTTGATTTGATTTGCAGGTAGCATCACTCGGTTTACTTCCTGATCGCCATTTGGGCAAATCCTTACGTGAAATTCAGCCGCATCTCTTAAAAATGCGTGACAAGTACGGTTTAAATGTTTGTGGCGAGGGTGGCGAATACGAGACATTCACGTTGGACTGTCCTCTCTTTAAGCAACGCATTGTGCTGTGAGTTCCGCACCCGCGACAATAACTAAATCTTTTATTGCTTATTCAATCATTTACTCTTTTTAGTGATGATTTTCAGACCATCATTAGCTCCGCAGATCCTGTTTGTCCCGTTGGCTATATCAATTTCACCAAAATCTCTCTACAGTCCAAGGATTATGTTCTCAACTGTGATGTTTTTGTAAAAAGATCGCTTGACTATATAAGCGACTTAAATGAATCTACCTACAGCGACCTAAGTGATCCAGATCTTAGTGAAACCGAGTTGGAGTTGATTGAGAAGGAGACACGCATGCGTGAGTCACTGAGTCAGAATGAATTGATGTCGCGCAGTAATTCTTTTGGTCGGCACTTAACCACTTCTTCTTCGCCCATACCAATTGTAACGAAAAGCGCCAGTGTGGATGAACCCACTCCATCGATTGGAGCATCAGGTGCCTCCGTCACGGGCGCAACTTCTTTACAGGCCGCATGCAGTTTTGGATGTGGTAATAGATTACTTAGCAGTAGCAGCGCTGCTGTTTGTGGTTCCCTCTCGTTGACAGTTTCATCGACAGGCGCAACCGCAGGCCTTGTGTCGGTAGCTGGTGTTACAATGACACAACCACTGAGTCCCATGAAATACGAGCGTGAGTTCCGTCCACTGACAAATCGTCCAATGGCAGCCATTAATCGAAAAGGTTGGATGTGGGTCGCCGGAATACAGGGTAAAGAGAAAAATTTCAGCAGATAATTTATTAAATATTTTAGGAAATAATTAGCGAATTTCCTCTAATTTATTTTGTATATTTATGAAATAAGTTTACTGAAATTCTATACGTTTAACTAATTTTTCGTATCTTTTTTATACGTTAATTCAGGCTGTGCCCCAACGCTCGAGGAAGGAATGCAAGCAGCTTTGGACTCACTGCGTGCGATGGCTTTGCAACACAATTACGACATGACTGATTATTGTTACATCACACTCTACGTGCGCTCCATTGTTGAGTATCCCATTCTTAATCGTATCTACGGACAAGCAATGCATTTCCAAAATCCACCAACGCGCGTCTGTGTCGAATGTCCACTTCCGGACGAGTGTCACGTGGTCATGGAGGCGATAGCCTTCAGAGCACCTACAAAGCGACGCCCCACACTGTCCTCAATGTTACTAAATGAAGCTGATGGTAAAACTTGTGTTCTTGTTATATACCACAGTTGAAAGAAAATGTTATCCCAATGACTTTTATTAGGCAAGCTTGATGAGCACAGTAGCTCGTCATCGTCGGATGCTTTGGCCTTTTTAACAAAAAGACATACAATGCATGTGCAGGGTATCTCACATTGGGCACCCGCAAATATTGGTCCATACAGTCAGTCGACAAAGGTTTGTACAGTACTACAGACAGAAGAGGTCGAAGATTGAATAATTCAGTTATCCAATTCTTGCTAAACTATTTCTAGTTACTTGAAGTTCCATTAACCTTTTGAAAAACTTTTTCTTTAACAATAGGTTGGCGAAATTACTTATATTTCGGGTCAGATAGCTTTAGTACCTGGCAGCATGACAATAATAGACGGCGGCATTCGTCCACAGTGCAAGCTAGCCTTGCGTCACATCAGTCGGATTGCAAAGGCTATGAATGCGCAGGGCCAGCTGCGTGACGTCGTCCATGGCATTTGTTTTGTCACCCATCCAGCATTTATTGCAGAGGCCCGGCGCCAGTGGGAACGACGCACAACGAATGCTATAATGGATTATATTGTGGTGCCAGCGTTGCCGTGCGATGCGCTTGTGGAATGGCAAGTATGGGCTCATACACACAATGACCGCTTCGAATGTAAGTAGACGCAGCGTCGGTTAAGTTTACAATGATTAATTAATTTTTAATTTAATTAATTAATTTTTGTGATCAGATGAAGAAACCGGCTGCTCGGTCAGCGATTATACCATCTCAATTCGCCGTCGCTGGAATTATGAGAACAATTGTGCAGCTATTGTTTGCTATGTGTCCACAGGTATGTGACCACAATGACAACTTATCTCCGAAGACTGTAAATATATTGAAGTTTTCCGCTTTTAATTAGGTTTGGCCTCTTCCACAACCCAATTAACACAGATGAGCGAAGATATACTCAGCAATCACATTCGTTTAGCACAAAGCCTAAGCGCTGATCATGTTGATGAAATACTCACCTACGTTGTCAATCGTTTACTCAAAGATTATCCAATTGCAAAACGCATTTCGGGTTCATCGAAATGCACCAGCAACAAGGATGACGAACAAACACACTCGCAGCAGGATACACAGATACCAAAGACTACCAAGACATCAGCGCACTGCTACTTAAATATTCCGGCAATTCACATTAAAGTGTTCTATCAGGTAAACGCTTCGCCGTCCGTCGATGTGCTGTTAAATGCGTTGTGGGATTTTCGATCGAAATGCGCTGAAACGGCCAGCATAGTGTACACCATTTTACCAGCATGTAGCCTGCAGAACTTCAGTACATTCTTGTCTATCTGTGGTGTGAGGCATGAATAGATGTGTCCAGAGTTTGGAAACTTTTTAATATTGATTCCAGAAAATGTCAAAGAATTTGCAAAGTAAAGTAATCGGGCAGCCGACATGGAATAATTTTGAGAGGATGCGTTACAGCTTTTATGTTTTTGTGTTGCTTTTGCTTCTCATTGAGGGCTGACCATTCAGTCATACGCAGTGGTTTATGTGATTTGGTTAGTTTGGTAAACGGTAAAGTGTACCGTTATGTAGTTACGAAATATAAAATGATATGCAGGAAAGGATGTGATTTAATATTTGCAGGAAAAAAGTGCACCACGCAATTTACACGCAGCACCTACTATGTCTACTATTTTTATTTGTTGGCATATTTGGACCAAAGTTAGGGCAAAATATTAATGTTAACAACCACAAGATTGCTATAAAATACTTTTGTGTTTTTATGATTTTTAAAACTTATCTATTTACGAACAAAGTTGCAAGAATATGATTTAGTGCTTAAAGCACAAAAGATAAGTAATTACAAAAGCTTCGCTCTTATTAAAATCTATCTTATAATATTTTAAATACAAATTTACAGAAAAATTTATAAAAAGGAAAATATATGTATGTGCAGCATTATGTTGTATATGCAAGCATTAAGCATAATAGTGAAGCCAGTTATACTATATATTATTATTACAAACTAAAAATTGTTATGACTGTCTAAAAGTAATACGTGTAAAAGTATAAAACAAACGGAAACAAATATAAACACAAACTATTGACAAAAAACAAATAATAATTTTATGACTGTGGAAGACCATTTTTAGAAACAAGATGGTGCAAGACGGATGGTACATGGTTATGCCAACAAAATGGTAATTATTATTTTAATTAAAATCAGTTTTTCACTGTACACGTTTATTTTAAACAGTATCGAGTACTTCTTCGTCATCGACTTTGCTCCAAATACGTGTTTCGTATATCATGCGTTGTCGTTTTGCTATACCGTGTGGACAATTATAACGATCCAGCTCAGAAGCGCACTTGTGATTCCACCATAGCATCAACGACAATTGGATGCAGTCGTCCTGAGTCGAAAATGCTTTCATCATCACACCAATAATCATTGCAATCTATTGCAAAATTATGAAGAACGAAGCAAGCATGCAGAAAGCGTCGTGCAAACGCTAATCGACGCGTATCAATACAAAGAAGCTGACGAAAGCGATGCTGCAGCTGCTTTACAGCACGAGTCAGGACTGCATAAGTCGTCAAGAACTTTTCGTTGAACTGTTGTTCGAAATTCAAACTCTCCCGCTCTTCCTGTTGGCAGTTATTAGGATCTTCCTTACAAGGTGTTATTATCCATTCACGTATTGAAAATTTCAGACTAGCCAAAAAGCAATACTTGCCATCGCACACACTAGCCAATTTTGAATCTAATGTACCCGTGTCTTGGGCTAGAAAACGACCATGTGCATCGCATGCCACTTCCACATTGAAGCTGTTGGTATTATTAGTGACTAGTGGGTTTCTTGAAAGGCTATCGTGTGCATGAAAACGGAAATTCAGCTTCTCTACACATCCAATAACATTCTTAAGACAAGCTAAATTATAAAATTCTTGCACATTTTGCAATTTCGCAGCCGTCTTTTGAGGTAAGCACATTTTTTCCTTGGCTAAACTTAACAGAAAATCAATGACGAAGTCGATGTACACCCGGCAGGAGGTTCCATATATTCCAATCTTTTGTGAAATACCTTTTATGCTTATCTGGTGCCCAGCATAACTAAAAGTTAAGGTAAAAGGAAAAATCATAGCAAGAAAGTGGTATAAAGTGTAAGCTTAAAATTACGCTAAAAATATCAGCAGTATCTTTGAACCTTTAGCGACTCTATTTGGAAAGTTCTCATTCTTGTGCTCAAAACTCTCAAACTGAACGAGGAGTTTTTGGAAAGTGGATTTCTGTACACGAAATAATTTCCACATCTAACAGCCAGCAGAAGGTAGGACGAAGTAGAAATATATATAAAGAAAGTATAATAGCATTTAAACAATATTTTTAATCACAACCTCTTCATCACTAATCATCTCCCAGTTTTCCAAATGAACAATAAATACTTCATCCTCGATGTCATTCAGTTCGGTTTTGAAATTCCTATTAAATAATTTCGTACTTAATATTCGAATCTTGGGAGCAACCGCTTCGTGAGATTTAATTTTCTCCTCAACATTTTGTTTTGCATTAACTTCTATGTTGGGCTTTTGATAGCGCCCCTTTCTTTTTGCCCTAGTATCAAATCGTTTTCGCTTCAATTCTTCTGCTTTAAGTATTTTAAACAGATCAATTAATTCATAGTCTTCATCGGTTGATGTGTCGGAAGAGCAAAGAAGCGTTAGCAACACTTTTTTACTTTTAGTTGAATTCATTTGGGAAGTTACTTAATTCATACCAAATTAATATTTTATTTATGCTACTAATGACGAAATAACCAGTAGTCTCTGATTATAAACATTATAAGAACCAGAGATAACAGAGATAATGAGATGGGAAACTCTTTTCCCGCCAAAAAATGTGTCAAAATAAAATGAATATTTGCTACACGTATAGTGTACGTGTTATTCACCATAGGACGTCATGGTTTTATGACATTTTAGATGACGTTTCGTTTATTTACAGAAAGTTTTTGGAGGAATCGGGCAATCATTTTTGTTTATTGAATTAAATTCAATTAATAAGCGTATTAAAGTAATAGATATTAAACTAAATCGTATATAAAAGTGTGTGCGAAGTACGGGAACAGTTTTAAGGCAGCACATCGACTTCGCTATTGAAATTCAACTAGCTACCGTCGTCGCTATTGCAAAGACGAAAATATTGGAGGAGATTCCTCGATTGTGTCCGGTTCTGTGTACAATACTATTGACCAAGGGGATATTCGTGCGAAGACAAATTATCGGTGAAAGCAGGCCAATGCAAATAATCCATTAATCCGTGTGTAATTGCTGAAAGTTTTGGTATGCAAAATATCAACGGTGCCAAAAAAAATAACTAAAGCCACAATGACAAGCAGAAGTAAATTTAATGCAAAAGTTGCATTTCTAAAGGAGATCGACGTGTGCCAATAGTTTAATTAATTGCATAATAAAATCAAGAGATCCGTGAAAACAATCACTGCAAATGTGAAGTGTTGTTTTCCGTAAAATTCTGTAAACTGAAAGTCTTTGTAATTTCTGGTAATGGAAACGAAGCAAATTCAATAGTATTAAAATATTTTTATATTAAAATTTGTTTCTTATCCACTTAGCAATGACTGGAAACTTTTGTGGCATTCTGTGGGAAGAACGTCTCGCAAGAATTGCAAGATGGACGGCTACGGTTCCGAAAGAAGAGTTCATTTAATACGGAGTTGGAGTTTTTACTAAGGGGAAATAACAATATAATAGTTCCACGTGCATAACTAAAAAAATGGGTAATTGTCTTTTTTTATCAGATTTCATTTAACTACGTATGTCGTTTCCTTCTGTTAGTAGTAACCTAAGAGGCTCTCTTTCGCTCTGAGCAGTACAATGGACAATGCCTGCAGGGAGTATTTATTTGTGACTAAATTCTTCATGGTCCGTGGCACGCAGCTGCAAGATCCTTTCAATCAATATGGGAAAAACATTGACGCAACATCTGGTTTAAAATTTATAGTGCCACAAGCGTTGTGCACCAGCTTTGGATATGTAAGTTAAGATATTTCTAGATTCCAGTTTTCGTTTCGAAATACGAGTTATTCATCGTCTCCTTATTTTGCTGCTAGACTACACGTCGACATGCCGAAGACTTGGTTTTGGGTGTTCTAATGGATGTTCTAATGGGTGTTCTAATGGAAAACTCTAAGGAGGCCGAAGCATTTCGTGAGCTGCTAAATGCGCGAAGTGCTGAGTATGTCGACGAAATACTGGCTCCTCATTTTGGTGGGTTCATAGTTAGATTAGCTACGTAGGCAAGAGCCTCGCAGTCAATATTTGATCTCCATCTTTTCATATATGTAGTTAAGGTAGAAATTAAATTACAAGGGCAGTTATTAATTTAAATTGTATTTAAGAAACTAACTAAGGAACTATTAAAGAAACTAACTAATGAAAGTAAATAGCAATTCTGGAATGTGCCTGTGCATTTCCACACCACCTAAGAGGTATGCACTATGGTGCGTTACCGATTTTTTTTTTGGGTGTTCGGTTCCCCAGTAGGCCTATGTCACCCATATACAAATAAAGATAAAATAAGACATTCATGTAATTATACGAAATAAAGATGCAAAATAAAAAATTATTGAAATTATACAAATCAAAGAATTTTTAAAAATAAAAAATAAAGCTTTCACCAATTATACAAATTATACAATACAATGCATAAATGTTAAACACAATGAATTCAAATGCAATGAATTTGTGAAATTGTTATAAATAAATGATAGAATAATAATCTTATTGCATAAAACATACGCAATGTCCAAGCAATCACATATACCCAAGCAATTATAATAGAATATATATATATATAATAGAAAATATATATAATTATATATATATATTATATATAATAGAAAATTTACGAAGTATTACATTATAATTTAAATATTTACAAGATTGCAAAATACAACAAGCATTAATACAAGATACAAAAGATACTTTTATTATATTTATGTATGTATATGATATGATATGATATATTTGTACTATTTTACTACTCTTATAGTATACTATTATATTAATACGTGCATATACTACCCAAAGATCAATACAACGGTATGTACATACATTCTTTAAATATTATCCCGATTATATAAAACTTGCTATTAGTCTAAAGATGTGTGACACAAAGAAACTTTTTCTTAAAATTAGGACTCTTAATTTCCCTATTAAAAAACTTTAAAAAAAAATATATTCGAATCCTAACAAATAACGCTACGAAAATTAATTAATTACAACAATAATTTGTATATAAACTTCTTCAGTTTGTGTCTGACTTCTTTTCTATGAATTTTATATACAAATTACTAAAACAAAACTTACTGTTCAGCCTGGGTGTCTGCATTCGGGAATTTATATAGCCTGGGATTGCCGGAACATCCTTTTTTGCTGCAAAGTCTCCTTGCCGGCATTGTAAAGTAGAGGTCTTCAAAAATCTGCAAAGAAAGAAGTCAGAATTATTATTATTAAGAATATTCGTAAAATTTTATTCCGCTTGAATTGAAAAATTCAGTTGAGGTGAAAAATTTAATGACGTCACGAAACAGCGTTTCTGTTCATATTACCAAAATAAATTATAAAAGTACGAAGTTGTGTAAAAGGGTAAGCAGGAAAAATTGTACTTAAATAAAATGAAAAATTTGTTAATAACATGAAAAGGAAAGCTTAATTACAATAATGGTTAATAAATTACGCATATGTGAGCGTACTAGTGTATCTTTCAACTAAAAAAACAACTTCTTGGTTAAATCGTAGCACACTAGCAGCAGTACTTAAGTACCAAAGTGAGCAAAAAAGTTTAGAGTTTGCAAACCAGAAAACCGAATGTAATAATGAGGTGAATTAAATATGTAGATATGCCAACACCAAGTTTCATTTGCCTATATATTTGCATAAATTTAACAACCTATTTGCTTTTAATATTGTTTTTTTTTAGGTTATATATTTCTAAATTGTATTGACAAGCATTTTTGGTAACTATTATTATTATTTCTTGAGATTGAAAGTGCAAGTTAAGTAAAATAAATATGTTTACAAATGAGTAAAACAAAATAATATACAATATGTGTATAACTTATTTCAATTTTCCAGTATTCCAAAACTTAAGAAAATTCTTTTCTCAGTAATCAAAACTAATTTGTTTTGTTTGTATATATTCGCAAAACTAATTTGTTGTACTTGAGAGTTAAATAATAAAATACATGCTTTAAATTTCGATTAAAAGTAAAGTATATTACAACGTTTCTTTAAAAGTTACAAAATATTTGGCTTTTCGCACTTAATATTATAGCCTACCAAAACAAGCGTCAAATTGTTCAGAGTTAATGTATATTTACGATCGTTTGACGGCTTTTATTTCTGCGGTAAACAAAATATTTAAATGAAACTAAAAAAAATAATATTTAAATTAAAATATATCGTATAGTACACTCAATGTACATATACCATTCTACATTCCAAATTGAAGTTATCACTCGATTATTAAGTGCGAGTGATTGTTTAGTAGCGTATTTGTAAATATCTAACTTTCATAAGCTCATTCATTAATTTGAGTATATAAGTAAATTGGTATCTCAAAACAAAGGGTCTGACAAATGTCAAACGTGGTCAAACGTAAGGAAAAAAACTTATTTGTTTGGGTCTAATGGTGGTGGGTTGCTAAGCAAAATTTATTTGTTTGGGTCTAATGGTGGTGAGTTGCTAAGCAAAAACGTCATCAATTATCGAGTTTTCACAAATACTACCATACAATTACACAACCACGAATACACGATTTGACAACCAGAGTTGCATTTTTTAGAAGTTTCCTATCTCATTATCTCTGAGAGATAATCTCTGCTTAGAACTTTTGTTTACACTATCAAACTGTTGGTAGCGTTGCGCATGAGGTAATTTCATACTTTTAGAATTTATGCGCGATTCCACAACTAGCACAGAACATTGCCATTGCACGATGCAACACTTGTTATCACGACGCATGTGACATATGCCCAAGAATCATAGATTTTTAATTATTGAAATGAAATAATACCCTTTTAAGCATTGAGGAAACGTAATATTTTAATAATTAAAACAACTGAAAATATTCTAGTGATTGTTTCATTAATCTTTCGTTTTTTTTTTAATATATTGCACATTTATTTATTTGGAACAATTTTACCGTTGTGGAAGCACTCCAATTTTTTATGCTTGTTACAACAACTTTTTTGCGGAGGGAATTGGTATCGGAGGATATCCGGAGGGAATTGGTATCGTTATAAAGGAATTTTAAGTACCTTTTATTTATACAAAACAAAATTTTACATTTAAAATTAAGTCAAAAAGAAGTATCTTACCAGCTTTATCCGTATTGAATTGTAATTAATTTTCGATCTCACTAGAAAAACTCCTACAGAATTGTCGATAACCGAGCATCTCATGTAGAAATTCGGACTACTACTTTTGTGTCCATAAGTATTGCGAAATTACATGGCTGTTCTTCATCCACAAACAATTCTTTTAGAAGTAAGCGCTACAAGTGATGTGTAGCACCTTAAAGAATTTGTACATTTTAGTCAGTTGAGACGATATTCTAAACGAAGAATGATAACGGACCTGAGAAATGCTTATTTTTGTTTTCTATGATCTTGGACATGTAGTGACTGGTGTGACATTGGCCATTAATATTTTTGTAAAGAATATTCAGGGTTGGTAATTTCAAAGGAAACCCTTTACAAAAAGTTATAATATAGATTGACTGTGCAATTAACAAGATATTATCCTGTTATTATACAAATAGTTCAATAAACAAAATAGAAATATAGATTTTATTAATACTAACTGCGAAGTTAATCCCTTTTTTTACTAGCAGAAAACTAAACAAGAAAAACAATTTTTCGTTCGGTTTGAACGAATGTATATTTTGCATACCTAGCGAATAGTCTTCTTCTTACCTATTATCTTTTCTCTTTCTTCCGTGTTTTGTATTCAATTTTTGTATTAAGGAAATTGCACAAAGTTTGTTTTTTTATTTATTAAGTCGAAATCTTCGAAAAGAAAGTGAATTTGTTAATCTCCAGAAATTGTAAATATAAATTTAATATAAAAAATAAAGGAGAAACTGGAATGCCACAAAATTTGTTTGATTTTAAACTTGCGTGAACTAAATTTTGTATCTGTTTTATATGGAATACACAAAGCCACATTCAACATTCGAGAAACCAAAATTAATTTGAAGAAAAGAAAAAACGTGTTCTGTAATTTCTATCGAAAAAGCAATAGCATCGCAAAAGGTACTTGTTGGGCTTGCTTGTTTGGTGTCTTTAGTAGATAATAAACAAAACTTTTACCACCGGCTTTGGCCTAAAATGAAAGCAATGTCATTTATATTAAACGAAAATGTAGGTGATGATCCTTAATATTCATATGCATAAGTCTCAAGTGACCGATTGCTGACACTTATATTTAAAATTTGTGTAAATTGTCGCATTGATAAATTTAGGTCAAGACCAATTTTCTATCTTATCTATGTGCAGCGGAACGCAAAGTGGTAGATATTTCAGGTTGTTGTATGCAATTCAATGTTCGAAATCCTTTTTAACTTTGCATACAAAAACAATTTCTTTATTGAAGCTGTAAAGGCTGAATTTTAGTTTGAATACTTCAGCAAGAGAAGGCTGGAAGAATGGGGAAAATATATTTTCTTGCATTTTCTGAAAATTTAATTTATATAGAACGAAAAAGAAAAATGTAATATATTTATTTTAACGTCGGTTTTTAACATCGATATTTATTATTTTAGACACTGCCGACAACTCATAACCTAGTTCAGCTATGAAATCGGTTCTAATCAATAACTTTGGAACGATGAACTGCACGGTAACAAATCTTCACCATAACCTTAGCGAACAGCAGCAACAATTGGATAGCGCTGAACGCACAATGTTAACCTCAAGTGCTTCCTCACCAACCATACCACCATCACAAAAAACGGCAATGCAGCCACAATTGTCCTTAGAGAACGTTATGCCTGGCATTAATTTGACAAAGGACTTCATCACATGGAGTAAAGAGACTTTACTTGCTCATGGATTTACGCACATTATAATAATTGACAAACACATTCAAGAGTTGTACTATCCTTCAGCTGTGTGTAAATCTCAAGCTGAAAACGATTTCAGTACCGATGGCGCCGAAATGAAAGGTGTTTGCGGCTTTAGCTCGCAGTTGGATTTCGGGAAGGAATTTAAAGTGATCGATTTGAATTTCGGCGAAAAATCCTATCTTACAACAGTTCTACCAAACTGTTATCGTGCCGTGAACTTCATCCATAAGGCTCTTCAGAGTGGCGGTTCAATTCTAGTTATCGATTGCAATGGGGGCGAACAGAAGTGCTTAACTCTTATTGTGGCCTATCTGATGTATAAAAACAATATAAGTTTTGAGTAAGTTTTTGTTTTTTACTGTCAGTCAGTTGTTCTTAGTTCAAGTTTCGTCATTTCTTGCATGTTTTAGCGATGCCTTTTTGCAACTCAAAGGTTACTACAAAAAAGCTGATTTAGATCGTTTCTATACCAGTCAATTGTATGAATACGAACCCATATTGAAAGTGCAGCGTGCACAATCGCGTGGCCACAGTTGCTCACGTGAATTGCATTCGGCACTTCTGAAGCGAAAGTACTTGGACGACGACCATACGACGGACATCAGCGAGAGTGCAGATAATTTTTTGCATACATTAAATCCTTTGACACAGTTTCACCCGCATCAGCAACAGGAACAGAAGCAGCAACAAGCGACGACGTCCACAATATTAAAACAGACTCAACTTAAGCGGCAGCTAGAGTTACAACCTCCAACCACGTATGTAGGAGGGTCCAACGGCGGCGGTCACGATTGGGATGACTATGTTATGGAATGAATTTGACAAGCTACGAAGAAAGCAAGCACTTTTATAAACTTTTTAACTTTGCACCAGCATAACCATTTAGATGTTTATGGTTTAAGCTTAATCTTTCGCGTGCAAGAAGAACTGAACATGAAGTGTGAATTTAAGTCATACTGCTGAATTTAAAATAGTGGGTATTTTCTGTCCTAATTGTTTAATTTTAATATATTATTTTTCAATTTCTACAAAGTACATTTGCAGTTAGTTCTGTAAATTTCTTTGCAGTTGCTATATGCGATATTGATTGTAAAATAAGTGATGTAGAAATAAATACCCCTTGGTATCTTCTGAGAGAATATTTTTGAAGACGACAACTGTTAACTACAACGTTGTTAAACCAAACTCACTATTATATATATTCTACTTGAATTTCATTATTTTAATATTTTATAAATTATTTGTTTTGTTATTTTCTTTTAGTTTGTAGACTGCTTGTACTTGAAAACTTGATTTGCCCTACTAATGTTCAATAAAATTTCGATCAATTGCAGCTCAATTGTTCAAGGGTAATCTATTTGTATCTTACAAGAATATAAATACATATGTATGTATACAAATTTATTCCCAAATACATTGTATTCTTGCATCAGAATTATATGCAAATTGAACTATTTTTATAAAGTACATATGCACATATGTACATGCATATTAAAAATCCCAGAAAAAAGAAGATTATAGTGTATCTAACAATAATGATAATGACTGTAATGCAAACAAACTTTGCAAATTGAAACTGCCTACGGTAATACTGCTTATGTATCCGTAATAACAAAACAAAACACATATTTATCATTAAAAATGGTTTTATAGTTTTTCATTAATTATTCCTCTGATCCCGAGCAAATTGGAACGAGTAACAGTGCAGAAATAAAGAAACAATTTCAATGAATGCACTTTGTTTTATGTAATATTTAGGACATTACATTAACATTATAAATGTGATACGTGTAATATTTAGGAACATGAAAAACTCAAATAAATTTCAAATTCATATATTATGTCCTTTTCTATTATCAGCATTCTTAATCTTTCATCTTTTTCCATTTCTAGTTTTCTTAATCTCTCATCCTTTTCTATTTCCAACTTCCTTAAATATAGTTCCTCCCTTCTCAGTTCTATGTCTGCCTTTGCTTTTTCCTCTTCCAATTTCATTCTCCTTTCATTTAATTCCATTTCTTTCTCATGTTTTTCTTTCTACCATTCGAATTTCATATCAAACAATGTCGTCCGTTCCGCTGGAAAAGCAGCCGATGATGGAGACGATGACTTGGGAACAATCTTATTAATTTTGTCGGTAGAGATCGATGCATGAGATCTTTCGCCAAAAATGTCATTCAACTGCGTGTAGTGGGGGCACATGTGTAAAACTTTGTCTAAAATTAAAAGTTATTTCAGACAATTCATACAATTTAGACACTGCTGCGGTTACCTTCAACACTGGATACTCCGGGAGTATTACTCCCTCATCGTTCTCAACGAGTCCAGCATCCATAGATTTACGCCAATCATCGGCCTTTTTTAACCTCGATTTCAAATGTCGAACTTTCCACCTAACTAAATCCCATGTAGCTTCAATTTGGGTCTTTTTAAGCAGTTTCTTATAAAAAATTTGTGCTGTTGGTGCCTTAAAAAATATATTGTCAATATTAGATAAATGAAAACACTCTTGTGCAAAACTTTCAACGGTCACTATACCGCCCCAAAACAGAGACTGCAATCTCTGTCCTAAAATCTTCTACAACTGCTCGCATACATTGTTGGCAATTATGGTCATCATCCGATCAAACATAGAAAAATAGCAGCAACTGTAAAATGTGCAAATATTTTCTTTACCTCTATTTCCGGCACTTCCTGCAGATAGGTTACAATTCAATTGATATCTTTCTCAGTCCATTTCTTGTTGGGCATGTCCCTTCTTATTTTCTTAATTATTTTAGATTCCATTTCCGCTTTTTTTTAGTTTTAGCTTCATTTTTTTCTATGCTTACGAACTATCCTTATGGACGTTATTTCACTGTTGCATATGCATTGCAAGTATATACTATATGTTTTAGGTATTGCATATATGCAAAAGCTTGCAAGGCATATGCAAAT
This sequence comes from Myopa testacea, assembly GCA_949629155.1. NCBI lineage: Eukaryota > Metazoa > Arthropoda > Insecta > Diptera > Conopidae > Myopa > Myopa testacea. The sequence goes on along the minus strand of OX451345.1, from coordinate 30,393,073 downwards.
CCCTGTATTAAATGCATTATTATGCAAATGCACTTTTACAAGACTATTTGCACCAGTTTGTGAACTGCTCTGCGTACTGTAATACTAGAATATTTATGTATCCGGCATAACAAATAAGAACAATTATTTATCATTAGAAATAGTTTTATTGTTTTTTTAAAGAATTATCTGTAATGATTATAAACGTTTGCATATGCCTGAACCAATTTTCGTTGGACTAGTACTATTGAGCTATCTTGAAAACATCTGCCGTTTATTTTGGCATCAAACAACGTTGTAGAGAATGATATTTTAATATAAGATCGAAAAGTCCTCGAGCATCAAAAAGAGGAATTAGTCTCCAAATAAATATACACTTTTTGTAAGAATAAGAATATACTACTATTTTCTAGGCAATGGATTTGTAACACTGGTTACTTGACACGCGTTGACATTTTAGCTAGTTTGTTTTTTTATTTGACATCAAGGCGTCGGCGTTTGCTTAAAGTTTATTCTCAAATAGATTAGAAATTTTATATTTTAAAGTATATTTAGTTGTAATTAATTAAGAAAAAAATTCCTATTGATCACGGACAGTATATAAACCAGAGAACATGAATCGCCGACGTCCACACGATGGTGACGAGGAAGGTTACGGTGGGTGCCCTAATAAAAAACATTAACCTAGAAATGTTACGATACCCACATACATACATCAATATAAGTACGGAAAAGTAGCATTGATTCCATAATTTATATTTTAGATCATCGCAACCGGAAGCGTCGTCGTGTCTCAGAAAATCAGGAAATCGAAGACCGCTTGGAGTCGCTTATACTGCGTGTGGGTGAGCGCAGCACCTCCTCGGTGGAGTCGAATCTAGAGGGACTGGTGTCTGTGTTGGAGGCGGATTTGGGCACTTTTCGTCTAAAGATTCTACGCATTCTCTCCGAGTGTGCTGTAAAAATGCCTGAGAAATGTACAATCTACACAACGCTTGTCGGTTTGTTAAATGCCAAAAACTATAAGTTTGGTGGCGAATTCGTCGACCACATGGTGAAGACCTTCAAAGAGAGCCTAAAATTGTGTCGATGGGATGCGGCGCGTTATTCTCTACGTTTCCTGGCTGATCTAGTAAACTGTCACGTTATTTCTGCTTCGAGCTTATTGCAACTGCTCGATACAATGATTGATATTTCAAATGATGACACTGTGCCACAAGTACGTCGCGATTGGTTTGTTTTCGCCGTTCTGTCTACGCTGCCGTGGGTTGGGCGTGATCTGTATGAAAAAAAAGAATCTTCGCTGGAAAGCCTTTTGCTGCGTATTGAAGTTTATCTTAATAAGCGTTCTAAAAAGCACCACAACGCTTTACGTGTGTGGTCGGTAGATGCGCCTCATCCACAGGAAGAGTACTTGGACTGTCTGTGGGCACAGATACGTAAGCTACGCCAAGACAATTGGGCAGAGAAGCACATTCCGCGACCTTATCTTGCATTTGACTCTATATTGTGTGAGGCTTTGCAACATAATCTGCCACAAATTACGCCTCCTCCACATCACGAGTCCTTTGATTACCCTATGCCGTGGGTGGTCTACCGCATGTTTGACTATACTGATTGCCCCGACGGTCCAAATCTACCAGGTGCTCATTCCATTGAGCGCTTCCTGATCGAAGAACATTTGCACCACATCATTGAGACGCATCGTTTGGAGCGAAAAGACTGCGCAGCTCAATTGTTAGCGTTTCCGTATAAAAATAAAATCCCTCTGGAGTACTGCATCGTGGAGGTGATATTTGCAGAGTTGTTTCACATGCCGACACCTCGTTATATAGATATTGTCTACGGATCGATACTGATCGAGTTGTGCAAGCTACAACCGGCCACCTTGCCGCAGGTCTTGGCACAAGCAACGGAAATTCTTTTCATGCGCATCGACTCAATGAATACCTCGTGCTTCGACCGCTTTGTTAATTGGTTTTCTTATCATTTGAGCAATTTTAAGTTTACTTGGTCTTGGGACGAATGGGACAGTTGTTTGCTTTTAGATACGGAGCATCCACGTCCTAAATTTATTCAGGAAGTACTGCAAAAGTGTCTAAGGTATAGATAACATTCAAATGTTTCATTAGTTTCGACATTATGCAGTGATTTTCTTTCTTATTGTTAAGGTTATCATATCACCAACGTATAAAAGAAATGATGCCAGAGACGTATGCCAAGTTAATTCCAGTGCCTCCGCAGCCTAACTATAAATACGCATCAGAGGAAGCAGGTAAGGATGTCATTGATGAGATACGGAAAGCCAGATTAGAGTAGATAGATACGGACAGACTATCTCAACATACGAAACACACTCACAATCACACTTTATTGTTTACTTGCTTAGAAACAGAAAAAAACGCATTATTTAGTGGGGCAAAGGTTTTAAGTTAGATTCTAGTTTCATTACGCACTTTATTTGAAAAGCACACAACACAGTTTTAAACACACAATAATTGAAAAGAACTAATTGCTTATAAAAATATAATTCAAAAGTCTTACATAATTATTGAACGATTTAATATCTTAATTAAAAAGTTGTTAATTTAATTTCTTCAGTTATTTCAAAACCTAATTTTTCACCATATTTTCGGCATCATCCTCTATGATTGGGTACTCTTCACCGTTGTTGCCAATCTTGATGCTTACAGATTTACTAACTGATTTTTGGGTCAACACTTCAAACATCTCGCTCAGTATTTTACTGTATTTTACTTTCATATCTCGGTCAATTTGAGGACTCGTGCTATTTTGCTTCTCGTCTATAGAAGTAGTGTCCTGAATTTTTAATTTCTCCTCCGCTGCTTGAAGCTCTTTTTTAGCTCTGCCTGAATAACTTGTTGGACGACGCGGCATCCATTTCAAGACGGGAGCTTCTGTTGTTGTACGAGTCAGTCTTAGGCGCCTGCGTGCCGCCGCCGAGCGTAATGGTATTTGTGTCGCAGAAGTCGATGTAAATAAAGTGTCGCTACGATGTGTGATCATGTTTGTCGTATTCAAAGTTAATTGAATTGGTTCTTTTTCTGTAGTAATTGTTACAACTTCCTGAGTTGTTGCTGTTGTTGTAACGGCGCTTGGTAATTCAGTTTTATATGTTGCTTCAGTCGTCACCATGTTTGGATCAATTACAGTTTTTGCTTCATCTTTAACAGTTATTTTTGCTTCATCTTTAACAGTTATGTTTGCTTTATCTTTAACAGTTATCAAATCAATTGTAGGTGTTACTTCGGTTCTAATCGTAATTAAATCATTTGGAGGTGTTGCTTCAGATGAAATCGTGGCTATCTCATTTGCAGGTGTTGCTTCAGTTTTAACAGTACTGGAACTAATCTTCTCGGTTGATATTTGAACATTCTTCAAACTTGAATTTTGTTCCTGGTCATCCTTTGTCTCCGATCTTGTCTGCTTGGACTTGGGTGTTGACACGATGTCATCGACATACGGCACTCGCACATCCTTATCCTTTGCTGGCGGTGGCAACTGCGCCATAATCGAGTCCGGTGGCTCAGAGTTGTTCTTGTAGGATTCAGTAAATGTCGTTGTGCTAGCACTGTGTATATTGTGGACTTCATGATTCAACGGTGCCTCTAATTGGGGTGCAATGTTCTCAGCTGTATGTTCATAAAGTGGATCGGGTTCTGAATAACGTATTGTTCCCGGATCTACCCGTTCGCTTTGTAAAAATGGTTTAATACCGCTTCGCTGTGTTTCACTTCCCTTTTCACCATTCTCTTCTGACTCCACAACAGGGGCAGGGTAAATAAATAGCGGTATTTTGGGCCCTATACTTATGGGAAACATTTGATAGATATGAGGCTTACGTAGAGGTGGCACCGGTGTAACCCTAACTAGATGTTGTTTTAACAACTGCGGTGGCTCCTCCGCCACCACTTCTTCCACCTTCTCCTCCTCTTCCTCCACTGGCTCTTGCACTGTTGTAAAGGGAATTGCAATTTTTTGTGGTGACGGTGGCAATACTGCTCGTATGCTATCGAAATTTTTATAATATGCAGTCGATAAAGGATACGTAACGAGCTCTGGCTCTTGGTCCTGCACAACTGGTTTGTAGTGTGTTGCCACCTGACTTTGATATTGCTGTTGCAACATCTCTTGGCGCAGTCGCTGTTGATGTTGCTTCTGCAGTTGCTGTAGATGCTGTGTCTGCATCAACTGATGGTACTGCTTCTGCTGCTGATGCTGCGTCTGCAAAATATGTTGATGTTGTTGCTTCTCCGCGCTATTTAAATTATTGTCCCCGCTGGGTGGCATATAGAAATGATGGTGGAAGTGATGTGTCACCAAAGGCTCGGACAAAGTACTCTTGTACGTTTGTGGTTCGGGTTTAGGAAATTTAATTTCGCCCACATTATGTGTAGGTTGCTGATAAATGTGTGGTTTCATTATATTTAAATTATAGGATGGGCGAAAGGTTGTAGGCGTGTAACCCATCCGACTGTCTAGATTAGGAAATAATTCAACTTTTGATGTTTGCTTTGGACCACCAAAGCCTTTGATGTATTCGCCTATATTAAGTCTGTCAGGATTTGGCATGGCCATGTGTGCCATTCCTGTCGATGGTGGCAGAAAACTACCTCTCAGGAAAGTTGATTCTGGTATCGGCGTCACTTGTCGCTTATAGTCGCTAATTGAATGTGCTGATACTTGTCTAAAACTACGCTCGGCCACGTCACCCCGACGACGTTCGGCAAAACTCTGCTCACCGTCATAACTTAAGTGCCCGAAATTTTGTGGATAATCATCATCCTTTTGAATGTAAGTTCGAAGAGAATTTCGTTGGAAATTTAGCTCATCGCTTCCACCATCAATGGTACCTCTCGTTATACTATAAGAATGCGCATGCAAGGGTCTAATACTATACTTCATTTCGTAGCGATACGTGCGATAAGCATCACGATGGCGTATTTTCTGCACTTGCCAGAGAGCTAAGACGTCACGCTCCTGACATTGATGGTCGCAGGTGCCTTCTATAAAACGATAGCTATTGTTGTTGCTTCCAACTTCCAAGCGTCCACTGGCGAGTGTTACAATGTCACCAAAGCGTGCATTATTGGAATCGTTTTGTCGAATGTAGGTCGAATGTAGAAAATTGTTGTACTCTGGTAGATCACTGTACAAGAGGAAATACTTTGAAAAAACTCATACTGTAATAATATCGAAGGGAATGTCCTTAAAATATCCTTTTTTCAAATTTCTATTTTATGGACCCTCCAATACGATCGTCGAGCTAAACACGCTCCAACTATTCTAAAGGCAATTAAGAAAAGTTAGAAATTTAATACAGAAATGTTCACTTCACATGTTCACCGATGACAGGTGACACAAAATCTGTCCGATAACAGACTGATTCACTGAGCACTAACTGAGGATATCAAGTCGATCAATGTTTCATTCAAAGTAAAATTAAATGCTCGCTTTACCTCAAATTACCTGCCTCTGCTTCTGTAGCAGCATTTGCGAACATTGTTACGTATGTAACATGTTTCAATGTGCGCTCCCAAGGAATCAGCACACGGTTTTGCAAATCATCTGCCCGCTCTTCCGTATAATAAATGCTTTTACCATTTATTTGAAGTATCTGCCTCGGCGTTAGCACTAAATCACGTCCAATGGTTTTTTCGAACTAAAAATCAAAGAATTGAAAAGTCTTGTAGTAGAAAAGTCTTCATTATAAGCAGCTATAAAATATGTGATTCGTTTTGTTTTTCATAACTTCTTAATCAAGAATTTGAAAAGCAGTATTTTAATTTTATTTGCTTTTTGTGATGTTTACAACAGCTCATCATCCTCCTCATGAGACTTACAGCAGCGCATAAAACCAAGAGTTGCAACACGCACGCAAATTGGTAATCCATGGCCCAAAGTTGCGCATTAGGATACCGACTAAAAGTTCGGCTCACGTTTGGCTGGTTGTTTTTTAAGACTAAATTGAAAACGAAGCCTGTTTTTTGTAGACCGGTAAAAAAATTAAAATTAGACTGAACTCTTCGCGTAAATAAAGACAACTGAACAACGTTTCGTACCGCAGCTCAGATAATATTTCGCATCGAGTTTGTGCACTCAACAGCGGAATTCAAAGTGTGCTATGCGTGAAGCCAAAACTCCCTTAGAGCCAAAAGAAAAAGTTTAACTAAGTGAAACCCAAAAATTGAAACATAAAAATCATTTTTCGCAAGCTATGCGACTGTAGATCTGACTTAACGTTTGCTGGTGTGGGTGGTGCTTGTATAATTTTAAGGAAATTATTGTTGTTGTTTTTTTGAAAATACCCGTATGTAGACGAGTGCAAGGTTCGATAGGCATGGCTGAAGTTCAATGTGTACAGTGAGAAGGAGAAAGAGACGGTTTTGGAGAAGTTTGAGGTCCAAGTGGACGAAAAATGTTTATCCCAGATTTTGAGTTTTGGGAAAGTACGGCTTTCAAAGCTTCTGGTCGTTCTATTGATAAGTAGGCTGATTGAATTGATCTAACTTATTAAGAGAAATTTACTGATCAGCACTGTGATTCAAAGTAATCACCTTTGATTGATAAAATATATTGAAGTTTTTAATGATTATTTTTATCTTTTACAAGAAACTAAACCAAAAAAGTACATATTAAAATTCAGGCAATAATTTTATTATTTAGACTGAAAGTTATTCTCTAAAAACATTTCAATATTATGAATTACTTGCAAGGCACGAATGCATTATTAATTTTTTTTGAAAAGGGGATAATTTATACCACTGCGTATTATTATTACAAATACTGTGGGCTATTATTGCATATAGAATAAAAGACAGAACATATGCTGGTATGAAACTTTATTAAATAACAAATTCACTCAGTTAAATAATGAAACTGATTCTGAAAGGAAAAGAAAAATTTTTCACTTTGAAATTATAATTCAGATTCAGATTTAATATCAGAAATAATTTCTATTGGAATGGTTTCATTAAGTGAAATGTTAAGTACTTCTACTCGAGGTTGCAATCTCTTATAAAATTGCACAGTCGACGTGTTATTGATATTACCCATTTCAGCTTGAAATAATATATCAGTCATCAATTTTTCTGTGATGGATCGAATCGGTTTGGGTAGAGCTCTCAGCTTATATGAAATATTTTTACCAACTGCATCGCATTCGTCCTCTGAACGTATCTGATTTTCGGGAATTTCAGTACGTCGTATCTTTGCAGGTGGAATAATATCACTAATTAAGTTACAATTCATTCTTTTTACTGTTGACTGATTTGTTGCTGTACCCGCAGCAGCCGTGGATGGTGATTGAAGTTTACCAAAATCTTTCTTCCGTAAAAATAATAATTTGTCATAATACCAAATGGATGGTTTATATATAGGAGTATTTTGTGAAGCACCGCCGATATTTCCTGCTGCAATGACTTTTTTGTGTTCCTTAATGAAACTGCTATATAAGTAATTCAGATGTTTACTAAGTATATCCATGTTGCAGTTTGGAATAAGTTCTTTTAACTTATTTAACAACATTTTATTCGCCTGTCGCTGTCTTTGCTTAAAACTAATAGCTGCTGTAAATTCTTTTGCTTGTATATCCCACAAACAGGGAAATCTTCGATATAAATCTATGAATTCGATAAGAAAATCTTTATTCCAATTTTCCAATTTAGACATTTTATACATCGAATTTTTAAGGAACTTTTAATAGTTTAGTTTTGTACTTTCAATATTTCTAAACGCCAAATTGAAACCCAAAATAAGCAAAGTTTACATGAAGATTAAAGAACCGTTGCAGAACAAGGAACATGTGCCACTCGTCTCTGATTTGACTAGTCTTCTTTCTCTGTCCTTTGCACCCCGCTAACTTTTTATGTATGTACTTACCTGGCAGAAAGAAGAGAGAGTGAGAAAGGATTTTTCTTCATAGCTTTGGAAGTGTGTACAATGTAATGGTATAATGTAATTGATCTTCTCGGTTTTTTGGGGGGAAAACTCTTCCCATTATATAAAAAAATGCTTGATTAGTCGGCAATGCAGTATATTTTTTGTGTTTTCTTCTGGTTTTGTTCTGTTGTTTTGAAAATGATGAAACAAATTTACCACAGTAGGTATAACTCCGATTTTGTTATTGCTTGTTGGCCGGTATTATTTACATTTGGAAAGTGTTTGTACTTACGGGAGTGTGATCCTTAAAATGCATTTTCTCCTAAATTCCTTCACCGATATGTGATTAAAATAAAATTGTAAATTAAATAAAATTGTTTAACATGAAATATTGTATAAATTTTAATTACCTGCCGTAATAACGGCATACTACGTAATATTCGTAATTACCAAATTAACCATCAACCAATTAAGGTTAACAAAATCAAAAATGCTAATTTTGAATCTTACAAATTCAAGTCTTCACATTTCGCATGCGCTTTTTATTGCTTGAGAATCTCATTCATTGTCTGCCAAATGTACCAAGAAGCAGGTAGGTCCAAATTCACGACCTTCTTCTTAAGCTTAATTTACATATTTTTATTTTACATCTTTTTATACTAAAAATTTGTCGGAAACTAAATAAATGGAATCTTAATAAATGAATATACATACTCGTATTATAACGGAATTAATGTTTACTTCCAAAATACATATATACAGTAGTTTGTTACTTTCCTTCAATAATGTTACTCCGACACCAACTAATTACTCGTATTTACCATTTCCATAATCACAAAAGCTAGGCACAATAAATGTCATTCAAACAACACTTCATTATACAATTTCTTCTTATTGAATGAATAACTTTATGCTTCGCTGAATTTGATAGCGTTACCAATTTAATGCATTGCAAAGTGTTTTCGGTTATGCCACACGCAACAGTCCAAATCGTAGTACATACTATGTCAGTCCGTTTGCTAAATGGTTTCAGCGAATCTACTACCTCTGGCAAGCGGTCGGGCGATTGGGGGAAATTCAGTTGGCTTATAGAAAGAAAATATCACAGCGAAGCATATTGAAGTACGTAATTCCTTCGGCGCGCTTCTTGAAATGCATTTAACAGGTGCGCGTATCCCATAAATATGCAGCCAAGCATGTTGCTAGCAGACCTACTCTTCACTTTCAAGCCTCCTCCTTCAAGTGTCAGCCACTTTAGTACCGCAATATTCGGTATGTAATCAATGTGTGTTACTTTTAACAACACGACGATGTCTCGACGTTTAAATGCAGAAGACGACGTGCGTTGATTGACCTCATAGTCTTGTTGATGTTGTCTCCAAATTGCATGACAACGCCAGTGTAAATTATATTACATTTACTCGAAACTGAATTATGTAGTTCCTTGTTTTCTATTAATTTATAACTGCCATTAAGCTTTCGTTGTCGTCATTTATTTGTATTATATATCATTGTAGCTTCTCTCGGTGGCACACAGATTGCTCACCAGTTGGTCGTTGCTATCCGTCAGAAATGCACCCCGGAAGAAGTTATCAACATACTGAAAGAGCTGCCGAACTCTGGAGAAAGTGCTGACCAAGACATGGCGGAGACATCGTTTAATCCTTTGAAAATTGATGTTTTCGTACAGACTCTACTCAATTTGGGTTCAAAATCGTTTTCACACAGTTTTGCTGCAATTTCTAAGTTTCATTTAGTTTTTAAGGTTTGTTGTTGCTGTTGTATTTTTATCTTAATTAGACTTCTTCAATCGTTTGATGAACTTTAACCATCATTTAATTTTCACTATACATATTAGGCTCTGGCAGAATCGGAAGAAGCACAGATTTGCATTCTACACAACGTCTACGAACTGTGGAAAAATCATCAGCAGATGATGGTAGTTATCATTGATAAATTGCTGAAAACACAAATTGTAGACTGCTCTGCGGTGGCGACGTGGATCTTCTCCAAGGAAATGACCGGAGAATTCACAAAAATGTATCTGTGGGAAATATTGCACTTGACCATTAAGAAAATGAACAAACATGTTATAAAATTAAGTACGTGCTATTGCGTTAACAAACAATTTTGTTGTACTTTAATGATTCACTTCATGTTTTAGACTCGGAACTGAGTGTGGCCAAGGATAAATTATCAAAAGCAGACTCTTCGTCAAGTGAATCCGAGGATGAGACAGCGATGAAGCGTAAAAAACCCATCAGTCACGTTGATAAGCCAACTGAAGAGGTAAGCATAAAATTGATTTAGTTTGTAGTAGTAATAAGTCAATCACATGCATCAATTAACATCTTAATGCCATTTATGATTTATCTCAATGAGAATCTCACAGTCTGTAAAGGGATCCAGGCTGGAACTTTGGTTTCAGTCACATGCTTCTGGTCGTTGTAGTGTAAAACCCAAAGAGCTTTAGTTCGATTTGGAATAGCAGTCTTAACTCAAACAAAGTTGGGAATTTAGATGGTTCTCTCGCTCAACCAAAGTAAAAGAATATCGCTCTACCAAGTATCTTAAATTGGTAGTTGCGGTTCTGGAAGTATAGTGAGCGTCAAATATACCATTTCTTATATAAAGTAGCCAATTAAATAGTCTATTGGTCAATCAAAATCTGGAGGAGGCCTGTATGAGCCATCCATCCATGTATGGATGTATGTACATGTATGGATTGGTCCTGGGGTCATTAATCAATCCGAACATCGTGACATGTCGTAAGATTAAATCTAGTTCCGGACAATTGACGAGTACGAAAAACACAAGAGACGCTCTTATAATCCTATTATGTCAGTTATGGTTACATTGATGAGAGGAACAATTAAGCAAGCCCTAGGCGGCCAATTAAATATTTTAGTTAATTACGGTGCAGCTGATTTCAGTACTCTTTTTGTAGCTACTATAAAGAGGGGGGGTTTTATTTTTCTTACATGTAAATTAGCTTAGTCTAATGTTTTATATGGAGAGTAATAAAGTGTTTTAAATGTTGTGTAACTTCAAGTTAAATAATTAAGTAATCCACTCAAAAGTAATGCAATGAAAATTATTCCCTCACGGTTCGGTGAACAGACGTGAAAATAGCTTTAAAAACAACAATAATAATAAGAAGAAGTAACTAAACACTCTCGCTTCTGTTATATAATTTTTGGTGCAGAACTTTTAACTAAAAATGAATAAACTGCAAAATTAGAAAAAATCGCACGCGAAGTCATTCATTCACTTCACAACAACAAATTTCTTGAGGCTTACTCCAATGTTGTTTACGGGTCATGGCCTAATCTGGCATTTAAGCAAGTGCATTCTTCTCGAACAAAATTGAGGGAAAAATATACCTGAATTGAATTATGGAATTCAAAAATTCAAGAGTTCACATGAATCCGAAACTTGTTTTTCACGAATCATGCACGAGAACACATACATATTTTATTTCCAATAATTATAGTAAAACAAAGGAATGAATTGTATTTTGTTCATCGGTTTTAAGATGGTCGAGCGCATGGAGGAGAAACTTGAAGGCGCGAATGTCGATCAGAAGCGTTTGTTTTTGATTGTTTTCCAACGCTTCATTATGATTCTATCTGAGCATTTGGTACGTTCGGACACTGATGGTCGTGACCCGGATACGGATTGGTATCGCTGGACAATTGGACGTTTGCAGCAAGTGTTTCTTATGGTGAGCTTATTTTGCACTTTTTCTAATGTAAAACATTTTTAATAGATTTCTCTTTCTTTGTTTGTTTGTTATAGCATCATGAACAAGTGCAAAAGTACAGCAGCACACTCGAAACTTTACTCTTCACATCGGATCTGGATTCACATATTCTCGAAGTATTCCATCAATTTGTAGCTTTAAGGGCTTGAGTAAAAGTTCTTTATAAACTGAGTTTATTTTTTATTGTTCATAATATATGTATATTGACCTAAAAAGACTTAGTTATTGTTTAAAAAAGAAAAGAAGAGAAGAAAACAAATATTCTATTTACAAGTTCGATTTCCTTTATTGTAAAATAAAGTTGTTTGGTCCACGTGAGAAAGTGGAAATAAACACAATTTAATAAAAAATCACTTGGCTGTTTATTTATTACTAATAAACCAGAAGAAGGAGTAGTGAAATAGTAAAAGTTCTCGAATTACTCACAATTTTGCAATCCGCGAATTAGTTAACTTATTAAAGCCACAAGACACACAGCCGATTAATTGCCAGCATTAAAGACTTTTGGAGACTACGAGTTTTTACGTTGAGATTAATAAAGTATGAAAAAATAGATTTCTATCTTTATTAAATCAAGAAAGTTAATATAGATGCTCAAAATATTGTTATGGTTATTCACTGGAAACAGGAATGCCAATTTAGCATTCGTGTCTACCTAATAAGTTAATATTCCTATAAAATATTAGTTTAATCAACGACAAAAATATCATACATTAATTTTTGTGACCACTCATTAATATTATGGATTTGGTTTTTGTTCTTGTCGAACGTAGGCTAACTGGGTCAATAAAAGATATCAGTTCAGCAAATACATTTAGGAAATATTCAGGATTGCAAGATTGTTGTTCGGAAGAATATAAATACAGATATCAAAAATACGACAATATATCGTATATTAATTGTTATACTCTATGAATTGGGGTATATAATTAATATTCTGAATATATAATTAGGTTAATAGGAGAATAGACCCCTCAAGTTTCTACTAAAAATATTCACTGTGGAAAGTCAAATGAGAAAATCTACCGGAATAAATGTACCGAAAAATCCTAATGGGATAAAATGCACTGGTAAATATCTAGTAATTGAATCTGCTGGAATAAAGTCTACTGGTAAAATCTACTGAAATAGCCAGTGAAAAAACATGTAGAAGAAATTGCGATAGATTTAACAGTTTTTTACTGAACATTACATTTATTTAAGCATTGAAACTAACAAAAGATGAGATACATACAAAATATAGGAATCTTAGAAATCATTGTGAAGACATTTACGAGTTAATTTCTTACGTAAACAATGAAAGATAGATTATAACAAATTGTGATCATAATTTATTGTTATATGTTATATGTTATGTATGTAGGACGTGTATATATAGAAACGATATACTTAAATTATTATATTTTATACAAAAATATTGGCTTGATCTAGATTTTGTGTTCTAGTTTAGTATAAATGCATTGGTTTTTTTGCAATTGAACTTAAATTAGGACAAATATTAATATGGGTTTTTAAGTAAATACATATTTGGTTGGTTTAAAACTTATGCGAATAGTATATCAAAGATTGATATTAAAAAGCAAATACTATTTGATTGAGAAAATAAATTATTAAGATCTGAAATAACGTCTAGAAAAAACGAAGATTTGTATATAAGACAAAACACAAAAACATAATATACACACACAGTACGATATTGTATAAATATCTTAATTTAAAATCTAACTATTATTAGATTACAAAAGACCTACAGCATAAGAGTAGCTGCTTGTTATTATTACATATAATGCTCAAGTTATTATTACATATAATGATTTTATAGTTTAAACAAAATTAATGTTCTCAATGCGACATTTCAAACCTGATGATAGAGAAATGCTAAATGCTTTCTTGAGAGAACTGCAAGGACTTTTTAAGTGCACTTTGGTTGTGGTCTTTGTTCTTCTATGTTCATAGAGTGTATAAAAGTATGTGGTTCCAGGACTTAACAGGAAAACTTAACTAATTAAACTGCTGCCGGGGAAAGTAGTTAGGCACCAGGATCTGTATAAGTATGCCGGTTATCATCAAAGCAAAGTAGAAAATAACGGAAATCCACCAGAGAATACGCTCCCAGCGTCTGACTTTCAAATTACGCAGCACTCCGATGCCCACCAGGAGGCCGGCGATAGCACCAGACAAATGGGCCATATAACCTATCTGATCATACTGATCTGTAAGATGGCGATATACAGATGTGCCCAAGTCGGTAAAGCAAAAGATTAAAAATACAAACAGCTGCACGATAGCATATTCCATTTCGCTCCAATTCTGTTGGGAAAGAAAGAAAAAATGCCCAGTAATTATTTTCAATTCAAGAACAGGAATAATTATTATATTAGTACATCCGAAAGTAACTTCGACGCACCATTATAATTGTAGCAATGTGAGCGGTTATCAAAGCATAAACTCCGCCCGATGCACCGGCTAGAAATATCCGTGGACTGGTCAAAGAAGTTCCCATCGAACCAGCTGCAACGCCAGCCAAGTAAACCAAAGCAACACGCCACCAGTGATGTACCAACTCCAGAGCCACTCCGAGAAATATCTGTATGATCAGATTCATGCATAGATGCATGAGGCCAACATGTACGAACATGTAGCTAACGAAACGCCAGCCTTCGTAGCGTTTATAGGGATTGTAAATAAACAATGTGGCCGCAGGACCACTGGTACTTTCGCCCACTTTTTTATTGTTATCGGGATCATCTCTAAAATAGTAATCACAGTACATAAGTTGTTACTATCATCATCATTTTTAAGTAACTGCAACTTACTGAAAATGTATGACGTCAATTAAAAACATGATGATTTCGACCAATGAAAAAATGACCATAGTAAGTGGAGGTGGAAAAATCGACATCTGCTTTTCATAAGCGCCATCTGGGAATATATATTTCGTCATTATAATGGTGCACAATTACTTAAGTTCTCGATAAAGTGCTTACCGATTTGATCGCCTTCGATACGATGTGGCGCTGGCACCACCATGCGACAGTAACCGAGAACGATATTTTGAATCATCCATTTGTTCCGCTGCGACATTTGAAAGAACTCCTCGAAGTTTAATTGACCATCGTTGTCCGTGTCCGATTTCTCTAGGATCTGAGCGGCGATGTAGTAGGGTATATCGCGACACAGTCCGGCCGCAATGAAACCCTTGAGTTCATGTGTATTGATGAGACCATCTCGATCGGCATCATGCTGTGAAGTAAAAAAATATGGAATTATTAAACTTTATTATAAAAAGACTTACTAAAATTGAATAATCATATAAGGTATTTATAAATCAGTAATTTAAGATAAATAAAGAAATCTATTTGCTACTTAAGTTTTCCATCGATATTTCATCAAGCTTGAGAATAATTTTATGCAATTCACTTTTCAAATCAAATTTGATTCAATTTGAGTTCAAATTCAGTTTCAAATAAAATCGATTCAATTTAATTTCATTCCAATTCAATTTCAAATCAAATTTCATTCAATTTGTGTTCAATTTCAATTCAAATTCAAATAGTTTTAGAAGAATTAGTTTGATTCGTTAAAATAGAAAAGTATTTTTAGTAGAATTAAATTTATGGTTCATGTAGACACCATAAATTTAATAGCAATAGTTGCTGTTTTTTAAGGTCTTTAAAAGGAATGTTATTGCAGCTGCGTTTGTTAGTCATTCAGTAACAACGCGTTGATGATTGACGCAAAGCGTGAGACTAGTTTTATAATTTTATCCAAAATCTTGTGGATTATTTTTTCACAAAACTAGGACATGCTACCGCTTTTGGTAAAAACTACAACTACAACACTACAACCACATATGTTGCTAAAAGATGCGGCAATATTAGCTGATAAAAAAAATGAATTTCAAAAGCTATAGAAACATGAAAACATGAGCATAATAAAAGAATGACATGAAGACAAAAGATGTTTTTAAAGAGTCCTATCTTATAACCAATTCTTAATCTTTGAGACCATTTCTTTGCTCGCAGCTGTTTGCTTTTATAGGTACATGTTTAAACAACTAATATTATTAAATTAGTAATAATAAGTGCATTAAATGTATGTACATACATATACCGTATATGTATAGTAAGCTGTAATTGTATACTTTTTAAATAAGCTAAAAGCTGTTTACTAAGTTTATCTATTAATAATAAACAATAACAAAGTTACGTATAACATCTGGAATTCACATTTAATAGGCATTTCTTATTAAAACTCATTGTTAATCGACTACGGAATCGTCTAAGAATTAAGGAACAAACGCTATATTTTGTATAATGATAAATTAATTTTTTTGTTATCAACTTTAAAACCAAATCTAGGACTGATAAAGATAAAAAGAAATATTGCAAAATTCAAATTGATAATAAAACGAGAAATAATATTAACAAATATTAAAGAAAAACTAAAAAAAGAAACAACATGCAGATCATAATTAGTATCGGTGTTTAGTATATGTAGTATATATAGTATAGTATACTACACTAGTATATGAAAAGTTATCAGAAGAAATACGTTGCTTATAAACAAACATTTAACTAAGTAAATACATACATATTCACGATTCAGACGAATCAAGTGACTAACCTTCGTTTGTTGAATATAAAGGCAATTTCAATATAGCATATCTATTAAAATATTTCCCGGCCCGATTTTTAGATAATAAAAAAAGAGTACTACAGATATTGTGCTAAGTACGAGATATCAGCAAATGTTACTATGAGGAAAGTGTGGAGTAGGGTGGGGTGACAAGAACAAAAACAGGGTGTTGTGTGTTATTTCAATATAGAATATATGAATTGTTATTGAACATTTATATTTTGAAATTATTAACAAAGCTCCAAAATATTTTGAATTGAATAAATCACTTATAAATATTGAATTAAAAAAACATTCCAGGGCAACAAAGGCATGCATTTTCAACCAGAAAACAAAAACCATCAAAGATATCAACAACTTCTTTATTATTTGCACGAAAAAACTTGAAATTAAAGCAAAAACAAACATATTAACCGGAGACAATAATTTCATCACCTTTATTGGAATCCGTCTAAAGTCTGACAAAGCCACAATAAGAATTTTAAAAACCGACTTTTTGTGTTGTTCTTTGCTGATCTAGAGCAACAACAATTAAACAAAAAAACCAACAAACAGGTTGTTATAACAAAGGCAGTAGCAACAAATATAAATAAGGTACAATGATATGTATTAGAAGAAACGAAGCCTTTTCACAATTGAAGAAACCCATAAAAACAACAACAACTCTAGCCACAACTTGAACTGTTTGACTTCTTTGTGGTTAAAATACTATATAAAAATGTGAAGATGAAATATGAAATGAAACTATTCAAAAATTCGCCTCTTTTGCTCTCAACTAACGAAAGCCGCCGATTGGAAAGCCAGCAAGAGAAATGTACAGCAACAGAAACAACAACAACAACTACAAATAAGTTAACAATAACCTATGCCAGCTGAAGCAGGTGCGAAGATGAGTACATCGAGCGGGCAACAACAACAAGGCATGAATCATCGAGCGTACTTCAGATTTTTCTTAGGTAAATTTTAACATATATTTATATATGTATATAGCTTCAAATATACAGATTGTATATGTGTGTATTTAAATGCTTATGCTTTGCTTTATAAAGAAACGATTTATCCAAATATAGGATCTAAAAGACAGGGGACGATTGAATGACTTTCTGAATTATCTTCATTACAAAAACTTACGTGATCAAAAATCTCACGCAACTTTCTACGCTCCTCCGAATCCTGTTGTGATATGGAGCGATTGAGCGGTATCACTTCCATGTCGATGGTTTCTTGAGGAAGCGATTGTTGACGCCGCTGTTGCTTCTGTTGCTGTCGCTGTTGTTCAGGTGACAATTGCGGGTACAGACCATTCTCCGGATCCTGGCTCCTATGTGGACGGATATTCATTTTACCGGACATGATGTGGTTGGTTTTTTTAATTTTATATCAAAAATAAAAGTTTTTTATTTATTTTAAGTTTTCGTTCTCTTATAACCACTTTTAGTTTGCTGCTAGTTGTGCCTCTTGTGCGTTAGTTTTAGTTAGGAATGTGGTAGAAGGTATTGCTTTTGCTCTTCTGATTTATAATGTTTTAAATAAATACAAATATCACTTTATATTATTATAATATAACTATGTTATTTTAATACAAAATTTACAGATTTCACTCGTTCTTTTCAGAGCTGTTAAAATACACTCTCTTACAAAGAAACATTACTTCCTGTTCGATTTGTGTTAGGATTGTTGACTTAAGTGATATTATAATTTTGTGTGTTTTTTATTGCTGTTTCTTAATGTTGCGTCTATTTTATTATATATGAAAATAATATTACTACTTTACTAAAAACGATAAACGAAGCGAATCACAACCAACCAAACCGTATCAAAACCCGCGGACGTTGCAGAATGAACTGACGAGTCTTATTAACGAAAGTTTTTCATTGACGGAAAGACGCGAAAAATATAAATGCTAAAAATTGGTAAAATATAAAAAAAATTACCAAGAAGATGTTAACGAAAGAATTGTCAAATAACTGCAGCTGGCACCTGCAGAAACGGCAAAGAAACCACAATAATTATGGTTTGTGTATTTGCTAAACTATATCTGAAAATAGTATGTCCGATAACCCTTCCGAAGAAGAAGTGAAACCATCAAGTGGCAGAAGAAAAAACTGCAAGAAATAAAGTATTAACGAAAAGCAGCTAAACTGTAATATGAATTGAATTTTACAATACTTCTAATTTATTTATTTATATTATTTTATTTTGTTTTTAGATTCGATCGATTGTGGTGAAATTTTTATAAATTTAGATTTACAGCGCCATTTTCGTTTTTTCGTAGTTCCAGCACACAGTTTGAGAGAAATTGGCCTTTACAGTGATATCTAAATACCATCTGGCAAAAAGGAGGACATTTTCATCAACGAAGGATTTATTTAGAATATATTCAATATTATTATTATTTATATAAAGATCTTGAGCTTAATTAAAAATAGGAGTACTAGGTGGCTATCAGGTCACACAAACTCATCGCACACTAAAATAAAAGGTTATTATAATTTATGTATATTATTATTATACATATATATAAAAAATAAGTAATGGTGAAAAGGACGAGTTTACTGCAGCTTGAAGGAGTGGATGATGAAATGTACTCGGTTATATATGTATATACAGTGTTCCACTAAAGTCTTCGTACAGCACTTCGTCACAACTTCATTGATAAAAAAAGGTAATGCGTAGGAAGAATTTAAAAAAAAATTTAATGCAGCTTTGTTTATTAAACCATTTCCTTCAATTTAACAAAAAAATAAACCAATTTCATCAATTAATCCAAAAGTTATTAACTAAAATCGCAAAAAAGTCACTGAATCAGTTCCAATAAAGTCTTCGTACACTCACAAACAAAGTAACTAAAAATCCTTATAAACTGTGAACTTTTTTCTTAATATTTTGTGGGGTAGCCTATATTCTTAATAAGGGCTTTAAGAAGGTCCGGCATCGATTCCACGACTCTCTGTACAAAGCGTGTTTCGATTTTCACCCATTCCTCCTGAAGAACATCATTTAGTGGAGACTTTGAGCTAATATGATGCGCCCTGATCCTTTTCTCAAGCATATTCCACATATACTAAATGGGGTTGAGATCAGGACTCTGTGGTGGTGTTTTGAGCATATGTGGAATATTATACGCCAAGTACATCCTGGTGTTGTGAGCCATGTTTTTGGTATAATTATCTTGCTGAAAATAATATCACTGATATACGCTTCATTTTCCAGCTCTTAGCTTCAAATTTCTCTTCAATATATCGATGTATGTACGATGGTTGTATCACCTGATATAATTAATAATTTAATATCCTCTATGCCTAAAAGATGTGCGTGTGTCATCCCGAATAAAGGATTCGCAACGAAATATTGATTTCAATAGTTTTTTTTTGTACCTGAAATTAGGGGTGCTTTAGATTAGTCCGCTTATATTTGCGACTTAAAATGTTTTTTGAATTTTAACTTTTTTTTATTAAATTCTGAATTCCTTAAGTTTGTGTTTTTCAATAATAAAGATATAAATAAATAAAAAAATAAAAAAAATAAATTTTAATAACTTTGTTTTCTTAAAAAAATTATCATTTTAAAAAAATGTACTGAGGGGGTGCTTAGGTTTTGGCCGATACTGTATATATAATATATATATTTCGAATTGTGTTCAGAATGCAATGCTTTAATTTATGGGCACCTTTATGTACTATAAAAAAGTTTTATATAGTACATAAAAAATATAACTTTCGTTAGTGAATAAAAAGTGCACAAAAACTTCTACTTTGGGCTGAAAGAATCACGTGTATCTCTACATACTTTTATATCTCATTTGACCGCAGAAATGATAAAAATGTATCTATTGTATCGTAGGTTTAATAAAATATTGTACTAAGTCTTGGTAATTATAAAAAGTAGTTGTATTTGAATTAATAATTCTAATTATAATGAACTGAATGTTTGCCAGAGTGAGAGAAATTATAAATGGTTATTTGTGTGCGTGAAGAGAAGCAAACTGGGGTCGGCAACAGCGTTGCTAGTAATTATCAAAGCGAATTCCCAAGCATTTTGTTACCAATTACACGAACCTCACAGCGTTGCAAATTATTATAAACATGAATTCACTTTATAATCTATTACAAATAACCTGTAGATAAATAAATAATAGATATTGTATGAAATTTTATTTGAAAAAAAGAGTATATTATCATGTCAAATCATATCAAATTAAACATATGTCGGGGACGATGACTGCTCGCCAGTTTTTGACATACTAAATGTTATAATCAAAAGCGGACGCACCAAAAAATTGGCCTACAAATACTTTTTTACTGCTTAGCCAGCGGTAGACATACATAAGATATTTCTAGTGTAAATAAAATGTAAGCAAAAAATTAGACTAACGATTTTGAATTCACAGTAGTAAAAAATACCCGTCTGTGATTAAATGTGATTATAAGATAGCATTCCTTATAACCACATATTTCCTATAGTTTTTAAGATATGACAATAAAATCTCAATATCGAGCGACATTATTATATGTTACGTTGCAGAAAATGGGCGTGGCGCGCATACTTTTAGGTTAAATGGACGGAAGGGTAATATGGCATAATCGTCCTACATAAAGCCTTATATATGTAAGTGTGTAATTTTATGATATGTTATCAATTAATATGAAAATTTGTTTAAATATTCTATGTTCGGATTTGTAAACGAGTAAATAAAACGAATATAAGACATATAAACATAGAATCAATTTATAAAAAAATGCATTGGTATAACACCTTAATTCCTAAAAACTTTTAGGTGTAGGTTATCTAAGATTCGACCAGGCCGTATATAGCTTTCTTAATGGTTTAATACTAGTTTAAATCTAAAACTACATTTGTAATTTTGTAGTGCCGTTATATACATATATGTATTTTTGTGCGCCAAAATGTCGACATTTGAATCGAATAAGCTTCATTTGGGGAGATTTTACTATTTCAGTTTAATTAAAAAAAATCTGTAGCTGAGATATTTTTTGTCAGAAAATTGCTAAGTCCAGAAACAATGTCTAAAAATCCATAAATTTTATTACAGTTCTGGGCAGTACTGCAAGAGTTCTGAAGATTTGCAAAAGTAACTTGGTACCCTACATCCGGTCTAGGCCCCAAAAACTGTTTTCTCGGAAATCCAAAAATTTTATTAGAGTTCTGAATAGCACCCCCTGAGTTCTGAAAATTTGGTTTAGTGATTTTATGCCCTATCTCCAGTATTTAAATACATAGTTATGGCCGACTTTGATATTTTTTTAAAAAATTCATGTTTTTCGGTCTTATTTTTGTAGAGCTGTCGTCGAAATTTATAAGTATCAGAATATATCTGTGAGTGCTATCGGGAACTCTAAAAAAATTTTTTAAAAAAAAGTTTTAAATTTAAAAAAAAAAAATTTACAATTTCGTAATTTTTTCTATAGTTCTGGATAGCACCCCCAGAGTTATATAGAAAATTGTACTACACCATATATCTATCAATAATAGTTTAAGATTTATGGCCGATTTTCATATTTCAAAATGTGAAGTTAGCACCCCAAATTTTGAAATTACTTTTTTTGGCTTAATTCGCCAGAACTATTTCCGAAACTGGTAGTGAAATAGTGAACTATTTGGGGTGCAATCAGAACTCCAAAAAAAGTGAACTTTTTAAAAAATGAGGTGTCAACTTCACAGACATGATTTCAACGCTTCAAAAGTAGTAATTTTAGCGTGAAAAACAAGGAGCATCTTGGACCAGTGAAAAATTTTGAAGATACAGAATTGGAGGCTTTACTGGATGAGGGTTCGTGCCAAACGCAACAAGAACTTGCTGATTCACTGGGAGTGAGTCAACAAGCAATTTCACATCAAATGAAACGCTTGCGAATGACCCAAAAGCATAGAAACTGGGTGCCATACGCACTAAAGCCGAGAGATGTTGAACGGCGATTCTTTCTGTGCGAACAGCTACTCAAACGTCAAAAAAGAAAAGGTTTCTTACATCGTATTGTAACTGGCGACGAGAAGTGGATTCAATACGATAATCCAAAGCGAAAAAAAACGTGGGGCCATCGTGGCCATGCATCAGTCTCGACGGCCAAGCCAAATATCGAGGCATCCATGCCTCGAAACTTATGCTGTGTATTTGGTACGACCAGCTCGGCGTAGTATATTATGAGCTATTGCGACCAGGTGATACCATCACAGGATCTCTCTCTTTACCGAACACAAATTATGCGTTTGAGTAGAGCATTGAAGGAAAAACGGCCGCAATATGTTAAGAGACACGACAAAGTGATTTACCAAATTGACAATGCTCGGCTTCATGTTGCACAATCAGTTAAAACGTACTTGGAAACGCTGAAATGGGAAATCCTACCCCACCCACTCCGTATTCTCCAGATATTGCTCCATCGGATTACCACTTATTTCGATCGATGACTCATGGCTTGGCTGAGCAGCACTTCCCTTCTTACGAAGAGGCTAAAAATTGGGTCGATTTGTGGATCGCCTCAAAAGACGAACAATTTTTTCGACGAGGAATCCGTATGCTGCCAGAAAGATGGGAAAAAGTTGTGGCTAGCGATGGACAGTTCTTTGAAGAATAAGCCTATAGTCATATTTTCGCGGAAGCGAACATACATGCAGGTAGCAATAAAAAATGTATTAAAAAGCCTTTGTCTTTTTTTAATGTTTGTCAAACTGTAATAAATAAATTAATTCGGTTTTTTATTTTTTGGGTTTTCTTAGAAATTTACTGTTATTGCAATTGTTATTGTTATTACAGTAGGTTCGTTTTCTTTTATTATCCATTGTAACCAATGGATAATAATTAATATAAATATATATATAATATTGTATATAATATATTTATCCAAATAGCCTGTACTCCTATTTAAAAAACAACCTATTACAACCTCCTATTTAATTAATTTTAAGTAGAATTTTTGTTTTATGCATTAAAAAATTTCTAAATGGATACAGTTTCATACATATGTATACATATATATAAGAACGTATTCACAAAATCAGCCACCAGAACAACAACAGCAGGGTCCACAACAAGCACACATGGTGACCCCAACAACAATGGGTTTAGTGACTACTTGATGAGTGATTACTTACTAAATACTCATTAAAGTATTTATTTATTATTTATTTTATACTTATTATTTTATTGATGACTAGTGTCTCAGATTGAACGAAGATTTATTTAACATTGTTCGATGGTCTAATGATAATTATTTTAAATTAAATGCAGCTAAATAATTTTTTTATCCGTTTTTAATAATAATATCTTTTTTTACTATAGTTTGAAATACCTGACGGAGACCATGATTTACGTCATCTCATTCTCACAGAAGGTAATTCGGCACATTTCGCAATTATGTCTGTCATAGACATAATTGGACGGCAAAAATATCACGCTATCGCACTGTGTGGTAAGCCGATAAATGCGCGTTTGGCCTCTTCCAAAGAATTGAAATGTATGAAAGTATTTAGTGAATTGCGCTAAGTCATTGGTCTGAAGTATGAAAATACTTACGAGAGTCAGGAGGAACGAAAAAAACTCCTTTTCAGCACAATTGTGCTTATGACCGACCAAGACAATGATGAAAATCACATCAAATATTGTTTGCCTAATCGCTTAGAAAATGGATTCGTACAACAATTAATTACTCCGTTAATCACGGTTATAAAAAATAAAGAAAAGAAATGAAAAAAGTGTACACCAGATTGTAGCACATATGTGGAGAAATATCACAAAGGTTTGACTTTATTTTTCTCTGTTGAAATGAAGGACATTTTTCAAAATTTCGAAAGGAACAAAATGTCATTTGCATACAATGATGACAATGCTGATATTTTTGAAATAGCCTTCTCCTCATGCGTGGACGCACGCATAAAATGGATGAAGGCGTATGCAGAAAATAAGATAGAACTTAATCGCAAAGGTCTAGTGGAACCTTACTTGTACAAAGTAAGTAACACTAGATGCATTACGTGCACAATTCTTCGAAAATGAATATGCGCCATCCTGCTATTCGTTCATTCTGCGTTCCTTACCTTCATTAATTGACTGAAACCTGTGCAGAGAAAAATCTTGTTCACATGCCTCAACAAAGAAGATTACAAGTCGCCAAAAAAAGTGTCATAGTTGGCTAGTTGCGCAGCGCAATTTACCAATTACCAATACGGTGATTGCAAAATGCATCCCGTGATTATAGGCTTAGCTCAGAATTATGTTGGCTCCAATAATATAAACCTATTGGAGCCAATAGGTCACAACTGACATCGCACATTTTTCATCCACTTGATGAACCATTGGTGCAAAACGATTTCGGTTCAGTAGAGCCATTATGGTATATACCAGTTATACCATTAATTTTGGTTAATGGGGCCAAAGGTTTTAGTACTGGCGTGTATACCAGCATGTTAATGTGCAATCGAATTTGAGGCATTTAAATACCGGAGATAAACCCATACAAATGCATCCATGGTATAAGAATTTCAAAGGAAAAATTGATTATTTTTTCAATGGTCTACATATTACTTCTGGAAACATTAGGGTTCTCAAAGAAACTGTTTTTGAAGTTACGGAGTTGCCCATAGGCACTTGGACACAAATTACGAAGAAATGGTCTTAGAAAAATTGTTGCATGGTACACAAATGTTGAACCCAATCATTACCAATTATGTCAACAATTCTTCAGGAGATGTGCAGCTAGCCAACATATCTAAGGCAAAGTATTGTGCGCAGATAAAGGCATTGAATGAGCGTTTTTTATGTTTTGAATGCAATATCGAGTAGAGCTAAGTCTTTAGAAAAATATTTTATGTAATTTCTTTATTAAATTTTTATAGTAAGTATGAGTCAATTAGTTATTTTATAGTATGTCAAGCTTCGGCAAATTGTAGGTAGGTAGGTAGGTAGTATATTGCAGTACAAAAGCAACAACCGATTCTTTGGCATTTGTGTAAATACCTGTGTTGTTATTGTTGCGTTTGTACGTATTAAGGCATATAAAGGAATTTAAAAAAGGAAGAAACATGCAATCTTTTAATTTACAAAAGTATGAAGGAATTGAGAATCTAATTATGCCACTTTCGTCATAGTTAACTCTTAAACGGCTGCACCGAATTCGATGCGGTTTTCCAGCGCGGAATAAAACAGTAAAAGTGAAATAAAATAAATAAATAGCACAATAAAAGCACAAATTCCAACTGCGCAGCACCAATAAATAGCGGGGGATAATCCTCGAGAACACGGGGTTGCCTCATAATAGGCAAAACTTTTGATTTGGCGGGATTAATGCGAAGTATGTTTTTGTCAGCCCACGCATTAAGGGCAGAGAGGTCAGAATTCAGTCTATAACTCAGATCATCAGCAAGATTTAACACAACAAAAATAACGCAATGAAAAAAATCAAACAAAAATGAAGAACCATTAAACAAATACTAAAAAAACAACAAAAACAGGAAGACAAAGCAAAGACTATTATAAAAGTGTCTAAAAAGACACTCCCATAACAATCAATAATAGGACGTTTTGTCTAAACTACTTTACAGGCGACACCCAGAAACGTTTTTCGTCCATTGTCAGCAATGCGCTGCACACATGTGCTGCCCATCGCACAATGTGCCTCTCAGAGTGCTGCCTAAAAGAAGCGCCAATATAACAAATAACTTAGTGCTATAAAATAAAGTAATAAAAATAAGTAATAAAAAGGAAGGTATGCCGTTAATAATGAAAAACAACATCA
The DNA here is from genome assembly GCA_949629155.1 of Myopa testacea. NCBI lineage: Eukaryota > Metazoa > Arthropoda > Insecta > Diptera > Conopidae > Myopa > Myopa testacea. The sequence continues at coordinate 30,367,039 of OX451345.1, read as the reverse complement.
GCCATATGGCCACCACGACCACTCTTACAGGACCATAGCTATTCAAAATTACACCTATTATTGGAAAACCTTTTATAAATATTTAATGTAGATATACTAAATCAAATAAATAAATTAAATATAAGTTGTAGAATATGAGGAAAGATCCCCAACACTTATCATTCTCAGGAGCGCAGCAACCACACGCGACGCGAGTTAAACACATACTAACTTATGTGTTCATTCAATTGCATACTGTATATAACAAGAGCAATTTTGAATATGGGTGGGTCGAATGTTAAACCCGAAAACGGCAAGGCCTGGGAAGCTACGGTCAATTATGCTATGGGGGAAGGGGAACAAGTGTTCCGGGTCCTGACGCAAATAAATTTTGTGACGGAGAAGAACTGTGGACATCCAGCTTCACCTAGGCACGAAAGCACTTCGTTACAAGTGTTGTTAATTAAAATTGTTTCAACGAATTGAATTATTTAAAGACAATTAAACTATACAAAAATAACTGCAAAACAATATTATTACATTGAATTGTTAAATTATTTGTTAAAATTAACTAACTAATTAAAATTGCCGTTTCTTACATCAATTGAAGACGTAACCTTTTTAATTTTCTTTCAATTTCAAGACAAGATTTGCCACTAAACCTGAAGCTTTTAGTTACTATTTATTTTATTTTGCTTTCTTTTTATTGTTACTCTTGCTGCGGCAAAGGAATTTATTGATTTTTTTATGTCATTTGTGGTCAGTTTCTTTCTTCGTTACAAATCAATCAATCAATCACTCAATCGATCGATGTTTTGATTCCTTTGTATATATTTTCCGGCACATCACAAGAATTACATCCCATCACAAATGTCTTTCTTCCATCCTGGACCCCTGCACCGCTTCATCCAAAGTTATTCTTATGATTCGTTTGCTTGTTCTTCTTCTTCTTTGGGCACTTCGTTCGATGCCGATGAGTTTATTTTATGGTTATATTTTCCTCAAATAAATTATTCATTGTTGTCACACTTGTTGCTGTTGTTTTTCTTGTTGTTGTAGTTTTTTCTAATGTTGCTGTTTGCGTTCTCGTATTTGTTGTTGTTGCTGTTGTTGTGTTACGTGTGGCCAACTGCTCCCTAGCAACATCTGAGCTGACTGACTGCTTTTATAGCCAAGGAAGTTGATGGCGTTCCTCAAGGGGGAATGGAAGAAGCAGCGGAAGGTCGAGGTTTGAAGAGGGGGCAATCAATGAGGAGTGAAAGGCTTTGAAGGAGCGGAAGAGTGAGTGTCAGCTGTTGTCGCCTTGCTTGTGTTGAGATGAGGTTTTGCCAGCAGCTGAATTGAATTAAACAATAAATTTGTATGACATCGCGGCAACTATAAAAACCACAGCAACAGCGCCAACAACAACACGTTAATAAATTTTTCAAACAGGTTTCTTGTTCGACGTCGGGTTGGCCGATATGAATGACGATAGGAATTTGTTGCGGCTTCCGTGGTGCGCATCTTGAAATCTGGAACATCTCCAGTGTTGCCAGAGGTTTGCAAAGGTTTGAATTTGCCCTATCAATTTCTTTATAGAATAAGACAATAATTAGCTGTATTAATGAATAAATAAATAAATCAATAAATACAAATTTTAAATTGACTTTATTATATAAATCAATTAATCGATTTAATCAGAATCAGATTCTCTCATCACTGATAATGATTGATCTACGGAGATGGAACACGCTGGCTTCCAGCTTCGTCGGGAGCTGGTTTAGTTTTTAATTAATTTATGAACACTTTATAGACGCGTTTGTCCAATGATCGAGTTTGAGCCTGGACTCGATCGATGCAGTTGCTTCTCAGATTCATTAGAAACCCATTCAATTCGATTAATAAAACCGATCGGATGGTTTGCTAGGCTAAAAGCAACAACCTGCAAGGTACTGTGATGTATAAAAAACAACAACATCCACAAGAACAGCTGACTCGAGTAGCTTTGCTCGTATGCTCTTGAGATAAGATGTTGTTTTCCGAAGTTATTAAATAATTTAAGCATGAAGAAGAAGAAGAAAAAGAGGGAAAAGAAAAGGAAACAACATAGTAATAATAATAATAAAAAAGAAATGTGAAGGTGCGAGTGAGAAGCAAAGATTTAAACTGCAGTTTAGAGAACTCTGCAAGGTTTTATTTAGAAAACTTATATGGAAAATTAAATAACAATAAAAATAAAAGACAACCAAACCAACAATAACAATAAACAACAGAAAAAACAACAAGACCAACAACATCATTATTACAGTGGACCCTCGGTTAAGGAACGCATAACGAACATTTCGCATAACGAACACCTTTTTTTGGGAAAAAAAGTTTCTCTTAACGAACGAAGTTTCGCATAACGACCAACGAAAAAGGGGGAAACCTTAATTGCATGTAAAATTTCTGTCTGTGCTAAGCAACGAAACAGGGGAATCCCCGAATACACATTATAGTGCTGTGTTTAGCTGCTGTAGCTGTAGTCTGTGTTTAGCTTTTGTTTCATAAGTGTGCATTTTGTTTTATTTTTGTGCATAATTGCCTGTGTTCGTAAAATTAACAAGACGTGTTGAAACATACAAATGTTCTATTTTTAATTTTGTTTTTATAAAAATTGCAAATTTTATACGTTTCATTTAACTTTGTTTCAATAAAAGCTGAACTTTAAATATATTGGTGTATTTTTTCAGTTCTTTTGATGCATTTTATGTTACATTTTTTCAATAAAAGTTCAAGTGTATTGTTTTCGACCTGGAACGCATTAATTCATTTTACATTGATTTATATGGGAATAATGGTTTTGCTTAACGAACGATTCGCATAACGAACAAGATGCAGGAACCAATTGTGTACGTTAACCGAGGGTCCACTGTATTATTATGGAAAACAAAAATGACTGCAAATGAGAAAACGTGCACTACCAGCAGAGCAAAAACAACACCAACTACACCAAAAAAGTAACATAAATTATTTAAAGACAAAATGCGACACAGTCACGTCACGTCAGGTGAGTATCGTAGCAAGAGAGTGAACCGCAATTAACGGAAGGTGGCAACGTCATTATAAGCATCAGCAGCAGTTGAAAGTTTCAACTTGAAACATAGAAAATAATTACAACAACACCATAATAACAACAAAAACAGTCACCAAAAACAACGGTTGTCCAGTAAATGCAACCGACTCAGTGACTGCAGTTAATGGCCGATGTCACACTAAGCTTCATGAGGCCGAACACACCCTGTCGGTTGTTGCCAATCGTATTAAATTTTAGAAGAACAACTGGAAATATTACAGTTATTTCTGTTATTAAATAAATAAAAAATATGAGATTATACAATAAAATAAAAACTGAAAGAAAAACTCAAAGAAAAGTTTTGTTTATTATGGAATGAATTCAGAAATGGTTTTGATTTGCAAAATATCATGTTTCATTTTGTATTTTCTAACCTAAACACGTATAAATTATCATCAGTAGTAAATCTCAGTAATTACGGTAAAGCCTCGACGCTTTGAATTTCATCTCGAATTAAGCCTTGAATTAAACTTCAATGCTTTGAATTCCAGCGCCGACCAGATATCATCAGCATTTCAATAAAAGTCTCGTTAACCAGCGGAAGTATAATTTTGCCGACTTCATAAATTCAACGATGATTATCCAGAGACAGTAGAGAAAAACAAAAACAACTACAACAGCACCTGATCTGCAGAATAGCAGCGGCCGCTCAGCTCAGCCAATTACGCAATTATGGCCAAAAGATGTACCGAAACGAATTTAAAGAAAAATAATACGATAGTAAAATAAGAAACTTTTTTAAAAATACCAGAATAAGCAACAACAGAGATTAAAACAACACACGGAAATAATAACAACAAGAGCAACAACAATAGTAATAATAATGGCAACCGATCGATTCATTGAAGATTTTAAAGCGATATTTATTGTGGATACACGAAAACTATAGAAGGAACAACAACACAAGAAATAAGAAGAAAAAAACACCGCCAGCAATAACAATAACAACAACTCCTGGCGCTACATGACTGTTGGCCTGTCAGAAGGTCAACGATCGATTACGACCTGACGACCATCATGGAGAGTTGCCACCAGGTTGACCAACTTAATATCAAGATTTAGCCAGATATGTCTCTTTTGTCACCTCGATCATTCTTGAGTTAATGTGAAGATTAAAGAGCGAGTGAATCAGTGAGCTATCCAAAAGCGAGCCCAAATCAGTTTCTTGTGTGGCGAATCATCATCATCATCAATCAACACATGATCCAAATTTTATTCAAGAATTTTCTCAGTCCATTTGAGTTAATGACAGACGTTCATTTGTTCTATTCACCACATCTACACGTCGAAGGAGGTGAAATCGATGTTTTTAAGAGAATATCGTCGTCAAAAGTTGACAAAGCGTAGTTGGTAAAACGCAGAACGTTTCTAATGGATCAACTGACATTGACCTTGCTCTGTTAACCTATTTTTTGGTCACCTTAGCGCTCTCCTAAAAGTTTCATTAAAAAGCCGTCTTCAAAATCACATCTGTTCACCTAGAAATAAAAAAAAAAGAATTAATCGAAAGTTATTTTGAGTTTTCAAATGATTTTCCCCACTTGTAAATAAGGTGGCAGCATTGCGGCTCAACATGGTGTCATCTGCTTCACGGTAAACTTAACTGTCCTTCGTTTGGTTCAATGGATGGGAACAGCTTCTTATCCAAGATGAAGATTTATTGTGCGGACTCGTCGAAGTCGTCGCTGTCGTCATCGTCAAAGTCAAAGTCGTCGACGCGACCAACGTCGTAATGTTTTAATAAGGCGTGACCCGTAGATGACGATTTTAATCATCAGAAAAATGTCAGATGGAGGGCAGGGAGCAGATGGTGGGAGGAGTTGGAGACACGGTGGGAGTCCGAAAAAAGCGACACAGGATATTCAAGAGTATTCATGGATGAGGAAGCAAGCAGGAAAAAAACGTGGCTAACATAACTTGGACAGCATAAAGAAAAAAAAAATAAGGAGAAGAAGACAAGACCACAACAACCACGCCTAACAACTACAAGCGACAGTTGATCACAGTGACAACTTTTGATCTTTGGTCTCTGTTGCTGTGGAATTTATTGGTGTTTGCGGTTATTAATGTGTTTACCATCATTATCATTGACAACATCATTATCAACTTCATCATTAGAATGGCCATCGCCATCATCACCATCTGCAGCAGCAGCAGCATCATCATCATCACAATCCTCATCACTATCATCATCATCAGCATCACCATCACTATTGTCATCATAGTAACAACCCACTCATTATAAACATTATCATTATCATCATCTTCGCCTTCTTATCTTTTTTCTGTTGTTGTAGTTGGTCTTGTAGTTGTTGTTGTAATAGTGTGTTGCTTCTTCTCCTCCGCGGTGCATGCTCGCTCTTCTCCCACAAACACGAGTTGCTGCTCTGTTGTTGTTTATTGCATTCAAGCCCAATGCCGAATGTTTTGTCGGCTCGCACGCGAAACCGAAGAAATGTTGTGTTACCGAAGAATTGTGGTACCGTTAGGCAGGATCGTTAATGTTGTAATTGTTGTTGTTTCACTGACGACTTCTCTCTTTGATCGATGTAGTAAATATCAACGAATCGAATTCGTTGAAAGAAAAAAAAAAAAAAAATACAAAAATAGAACCGTTTCTAAGAAGCAAATATTTTTTTTATTTATATCCAGGCTTCATGAAGTTATGTAATAATATTTATTTAATATATGAAAGCAATGAAGAAAGGTTCTCATAAGATTTTCATTTTCACCTCAAATTCAACAACATTTGAGGTTAAATTATATGAATTTATGCAGCTCAAGAGCTCGAGCTCATTTCAATGACTGGAGAAAGTTCTTGCATAGCTTTTGACCACTGCAAGTCCGCCCGCCTTCGAAAACGTTTATAATCGGTGGGGTGAAAAGGGTGGCCAAAAAGGTCAAACAAGATTGAATGCCTTCTGAGTGGGAAAACATTTCAGTGAATGAGTTTAACGAGATGCAGCGTGATTTCGGCGAATGGACGCTGCCAGAAACGAGTCTCGTCGTTTCGGCTGGCATCTGAGCCAAGAATTCGAGTCGGACCTGCATATCTCCAAGTCAAAAAGTGTGCTTGAAGCTTTTGATTAATTGGGTAATAGATTTAGTGGATCTTCTTTGAATGGGAATTTAATGGATCTTAAAAAATGAGTTTACCTCGATCCAATGGAAATCTGTTTTATAATTTTAATCATTTTATCAATAGTTTTACTAATAAAAATGGTGCGAAGAAAAAAGCTCAGAATAACATTTTATTCGATCTTAGAAGTTCAAACTAGGAACAAGTAACCAAAAAAAGTAATGAAAATTAATGATTAGTTTTCATGAGAAAAAAATGGCAACAACAACCACAAAAAGAACGATGCAATTCTCGCAGATCGCAGACAAACAGTCGCGTTGCCAGCTTTTTTTTCATGCTGAGCTTTTTTCTAAACATGCCAAAAAAGGGAAGAAAAAAAAATGGGTCCAGATGATAAACGAAGAAGAATGGAGAAACTTTCTTTGACTGAATGGAACTGGGAAAATGGCATGGACAGTGACAGCAAGAACAACAACAGAATGAAACAACAACAACAATACAAAGCATTACGAAAGAACAACAACACGAAGCAACACGAGAATAAACGAGAACAATAAAAATAGAACCAAACAGCTACAGAGTCATCATCATAATAATCAACATCATCACAGTTATCATCATCATCATAACGAACATTCGAATTATCATCATCATTAGAAGAAATGTCATCAACGAAAACCAACAAATGTCATCGCATTCATACTCATGATTTGAAGTCACAATATTAATAGTAGAGACAAACAACAGCAGCAACGAATGTAATCTAATACAACCCACAAAAAACACAATGAGAGCTCCACCAACAACAGCAACAACTGAGTAAAATGTGTCTAGAGAATTTGTTGCTGCAACTTTTAGATGTTGACTTGAAGATGCGTTTTGTTATTGTGAACGTTTTTCTTTAGCCGTGTGTTTTTAGATGTTGTATTTTGGTTAGTGTTACTATGGTATGTTGTTGTTATTATTATTCTTGGACTGTAGAAGAAGAAGCAGAAACAAAACACAAGAAAACAAAACAAAACAAAACAAACCACAACCTAAACAACAACAAGGCATAGAAAAAACATAGGAAACTTGTTGGAATTTCAGCTTGTCATATGATATATGCAAATGTTGCTTGGATCCGTGCTTGATTTATTGTTTGTTATTTTATGCAAAAACTCTTGCCACAGCGTTGCCACATTGCGTTGTTTCTACCAAATAAGTACGGTAGAGGCACCAAACGTAGTTGTTTTTTGGTTTTTGTCAACATTAAATTGATTTTCGTTTTTTGTTTTCGTTTTTTTGTTTACCGTTTGATATAAGAAAAGAGAAGAAAAAAAAAACAACGGATGTCAGATAGATTTGTGAAAAAGAAAAAACGCGGTACCGTTTCTTTTATACCGAAAATAAAGGATGAAAAAGATTTTCGGGTCAAAAACAGTTTCCTTTTTTGGGTGATTAAGTTTTTTTATTTTACCTCTTTTTGGTTTGAGGCAAAACTTAGAAACTACCTAAATTTTTGTTAGAATTTCTTTGCGATGGCAACCCTACGCGGACATACTGGTCATTGATCATTGATATATTGTAAAATTGTGATGGCTTCTTGTGTTTTTTCACCCTTCCGTGTTACTCTCTCTCGCCCTCGTTGGGCGCTCCCGTTCGCACACGTTATCGGACAGTGTTGCCAACAGTGGGTGGCGACACCATATTAAGTGTTGTATAGAGTGCAGCGGCGGTCGTTTTATCAGCAAATCCCAGTAGAGCTGCGATTGCGAAAAATTATGCAGAGAAACGGTTTTGTTCAAAATTTTATTCCGTCGATTTCTTGGAGCGACTGCAGAGAATTTGTTGTGGCCTACAATAACAAAGAAAACAAACACGGGAATAACAACAACGAGAACAGCAACAACGGCAACAACACCGAGAACTACAACAATAACAACAACAACAGAGAACAGCAGCCACAAAAATAACAACAACACGGAAATTTGAAATGCAAATAAAGTGAAAATTTCTTGTTTCCGTTTGATAAGAAAATTCAGGTCAAATTTTGAAATTTCGAATTTAAAATTGCGGAAAAAAATTTATTTGCAAAATGAAACGACGTCGTTTTTAATTCCATACACACTTTTAATAGCCTGCAAATTAGAAGCTCGAGGGAGAAATTCGCAGAAGTAGCGACCGGATGGTTTTTTTTACAGTTAAAAAATAGCGGTAAAAAGTATCAGTCGAAAATCAACAAAAATAAATTAGCTTAATCTGTTTTCTAAGATTTCTTATATTTAAAGAATAATAATAACAAAAAAAAAGAAAAAAGATCGGATTTATAATCAACAAAAGAACATTTAAATGATTAAAAACCATGACTATCAGGTGATGGTGATAATAATTGTAATAAAGCTTGAATCAACGAGTTCATTAAAGAACTCAATAAACTTTGACTCAGATTGTGATTAATTTGTATGTGCAAACAATTTAGATGCTGTTCAAGGATGACGATGTGGTGAATACGAGGTGATGAACCGATGCTCATGTGGTGAATACAAGGTGATGATGCGATGCTCATGTGGTGAATATGAGGTGCTGATGCAATGCTGATGTGAGACAGGCACAGAGAGAGGGAGAGAGAGAGAGTAATACTTATCGTAGCATTTTTGTTGTTGATTTGAAATGGATCGAAGCAAACAACCAAAAAAATCACATTTTTACAGAAGAAGCTGTAAGTCTTCATATTGGTTTTATTGCGTTTAAACTAAAAAACAATAACTAAAAGTGGCTGCAATGGTAAAAAACGGTAATGATAGCGGTACTCGGTGACTAATTGTTAAGACGCAAGAGGAAGCCTAAGAAGAGTCATAAAAGGAAGCTAAAAACAGGCTAAAAGGTGGCTAAAAAGAGGGGGCGGCAACATGCTGCGTTGCTACTGCGATCACCGTCGTCGTCGTCGTCGCAGTTTCATCTTCAACAGCAGCACCAGCGCCTCATTTTCGCTACTCAAACTTTTTTATTGCTGTTGAAGCTCGTGACTGCTGGACGATTTGCGCGATACGAGTTGTTGTTCGCTTCGTGAAAATTAAGACGAAGTGGTACGTGATCACGATGGGTGGCGGTACGAAATGCAATAACAACAACAAAATCAAAATTTTTAAAAACGAAACAAGATAACGTTTAAAAGAATGTACAGATAAACAATTTTAAGAAATAACAACAACAAAATAGAATAACCGGGGAAAAAATACAAATAAATTCAAATAATAAACTAGAAATGAAACAGAAACAGTTACATATATAATAATATTGTACATAAAAAAGAAAAGTCGAATATAATAAAGAAGCAATAGAAGAAAATTCATTCAAATTGTGATAAATTATAATAATATAGAAATTTCAAAATCAATTCAAAATCCGTCATAAAAATTTAGATTTAAACAAACAATTATGTTCGATAATGTCAAATGTTGTTTAAATTGTAGTTCTTATTTTTAAAACACCGAACAACTCAAAAGCAATACAAAGAGACAATAGATAAAGAGACAAGAAATATAAAAAAGAAGAGCAAGAGAGGGACACAGAGAGAAAGAGAGACCAAGTGATGGCATATAAAAGCTATTAAATAACAACTCAAAGAAGCTCATCAACGTTGAAGTGCTTCATTTATTACAGGAAGTCAAGCAAAATTATGGTCCACTGGTTATTAGAGTCAAGTCGATCCATTTTCTGTTATTTAAATTCATTTAATGGGTTTCTTTTCTTTGCTATTTTTTTCTAAGAGATACACGACAAAAAATGCAGGCCTTCAAAAGTTGATTCCACAAAAAAAAAACACAACAACAAAATATGAGTAACAAAAAATATTATAAAAACTATAAAATATTTGTTAAAGAAATTACTAAAAAAAACCAAAATTACTGTTAATAATTTAAAAAAATATTACTGTCAAAGGTGATTCTATAAATACACAGACATAATCTTTAAAATTGTTTATAAATTTATATCCGTATCTTAGCAATAAAATTATTTATTTTCTGCTTAAATAAGTTTGTTAAAATTTCAATAAAATTGGCCACTTTTTTCGCTGTCTGTAAATCATTATTTTAAAGCACTTTACTATATCTTTAAATTATAAAGATGAGATGTTTCAAAGCTTTAATTAAACTGAAGGAAATGGCAACAAGAACAACAACAACAACACGACAACAACAAAAGTATTATTAATGAATACTTGGATGTACTCAGATTTTTCTCTTTTATCTCTGGGGGAAAAAAACGTTTAGTAGCGGAAATTTTCAGGTTATAAAATCAATTCTATTCTATTCAGTCATTTAGTCATTCAGTCTTTAATTAATTTTAAGTACTTCTATATACATAATCTACATTCATATCCGTTTGAAGCTGTTTTCTTTGTTGTTATTATTGTTGTTGTTGTTGTTGTTGTTGTTGTTTACTTACTTGTTTTTATTGTTGTTATGTATTCTTTTGTAATTAAATAAAATCTGTTTTTGGTGTTGAGTTGGAAACTCTTTCAGCGCATTCTTCTCAGCTTTTATTCACAACATTGTTAAAGGATAGGAATCGAGGTCTCATTTCTCGTTTCTCAATCGACGTTCGGACGACCGGCGCTAAAAAACAAAAAGAAACGCGAAAATAAAACCAGTCAATACTCACAGATCTCAACCGAATCAATTTTAAATCATTCCGAATCGGATTTGCTTGTGATTTTGGCCATCAAACAAGAAAGAATCGTTGACGTTCGCTCCATACGCTGTGATTCGACACGATGCTGCTGTGACGCTACTGCGACGCTGTTTTGACTCTGCGGCGACGCTGTTGCGATGTTCCGCGGCTGCGATGACTGTGAAACGGGTATTTTTTGTGAATATATGAAATACTGCTTATTTTTGTTGCTGTGTTGTTTTATTTTGTGGCGAAATTGAGTTCATCAGTATTCTTAAACGTGTGCTTAAACGAGTGATTAAAATTAAAATTTTCTCTCGTGTAACATTTTCTTTTAATGGAATTTTCTGTGCTGATCTGTGATGCATTCGCTAATCCAATCAGACGTCGTCGGCATCGTCATCGTCTTTCTGTCAGCGCGTGTCTGCGCAGAAAAGATGCAGCAGTGCAGCGTGTCCATTGATTGGAGCTGACGTCGGTGTTTTCGAGGCGCTTCGTTCTGTAAAATGAATAATAATTTTCTTCCACTTGATATTTCTTGCTATTTATATGAACATTTATTTAAAGTTTTTTAAATTTTCATTTATTTTGTAGGAATTTCGTGATGAATTTATTTCTATCTGCTGCTGTCACTACAAGTTTTGCCAGCAGGTGGCAACATTCGCAATTAAATACGCTTGATTTAGCGGAAATGACACTCCACTCAAGTGAGAAAGAGAAATGAGATGCGACGAGTTGGGACGCCGTCGCCATCGCCGTCGCCATCGTCGTCGTCGTCAATGTTGTTGTTGTTGTTGTTTCGGTCTTCATCCATCTAATAATAGTATTGTGCTTACTTTTCTTCTTCTTCTTAGCTCTGTTTGCCTTTTAATTAGTGTCAATCAGTGTTTAAATATTAAAACGTTTCACTTTAAACATAATCTGAATGCGCTGAATTCGTGTGCATTCAAATGTGAGTGATTTGGCAGCACTGTTTATAAAAACTATACAAAAAACTGCATAAAATGTAAAAATAATATAAAAACATATACAAAGTGTGTGTTTTTTAAAGAAGTTTTACAACAAACTCATTAAAAATGTTTGAGATCTTAAAAAACCTACAAAAAATTTTAAAAAAAAAAAAAATCTAAATAATTATCTAAAAAAAAAATCTAAATTAATCTAAAAAATTAAAAATATATTTCAAATAATTTTTTTTTCACAAATTCTTCATTTCCTCTATAAAAGAATTCCTTTTAAAAGAGAAGTTTTTTTCTTCTATTCTTCTACGATTTCATGAAATTATTTCCGAAGCATTAAATTTAAAATTTGCATTAATTACTCGCTGTGATCAGCGCCTAACGGTACTTCTTAAGACTATAAATTAAGACCAACGTAACGCATTCTTGTGTGTCACTTTCTACAGCGCCGAATCACCGGCCACAGAATTTGAGTGAAACAACGCCGGATGATGAATGAAGAATGAATGGATGAAAGCTCATTCGTCAGAAGCTCATTCGAGAAAAATAATTGTTTTCGTGCCGCTGCTGCTGCTTCTTCTGGTGGGCGGAACTGATCGCGGTCAGATTCGACCGTGGCCAAGTAACGATGAGTACCGAAGACTGTAGTTGTTGTTCTTGTTTTGCGCTGTTTTTTATGGTTTTTTGGTTTTTTGTTTGAAGACTTTTTTTCTGAAGACTTCTTTTCTGAAGACTCTTTTCGGGACCTTTCTTCAAGTTTCTTCTTTTCCCCGGTTATTCTTTCGGCCACTCAGCGCAGACGAAGCTTCTTCTTTATCGTCTTTTTGTTTTCTTCTCTTCTTCTTTTCTTCATCATCCACTTCATTTTGTTGCTTTATTTTTCGGGGCATATTTAGCTAATTGTCTGTGTTGTTGTTGTTGTAGTTATCAATATACGAGTAATATTCTGAATATTATTCTTTGCTCTTGCTTTCGCTGTTGTTGTTGTTATTATTCTAAGTTATTCTTATGTTTTTTATTTATGTACGGTTTTTTGGTTTTGTGGCAAATGAAAGTTATTCTGAGTGTATTTTTTTTGTTGTGGACCATTTTTTGGACCGTTTGTTTGACCCAGTTGTTCAACATGAAAACCATAACCATTTATTGTTGTTGATGTGGATAGTGATGTTGTAGTTGTAGTTGTTGTAGTAGTAAGTTTTCATAGTTCTTGTGCCGATATATGGGTGTACTTTATATGAGGTCTCATTATTTTACCCCGTTTTATTTTTGGGAGAGCATAGAAATGAAAATTTTATGCAGACAATTAAAATCTTTAGTTTGTAATTATTTTTTGAACAATTAGCAATGAAAACCTAACGAAAGTCTTTCAGCGAAAGAATCTGTGAGTTAAGAAAGAACTGGATCCATATAAAACGCGTCCTCGGCCATCAGCTGGTTTCTTTTTAAAATGGGGTTCCTTTAAAAAAAGAAACTACCCGATGGCCCATCCCATGTTCTTCGAAAATTTTACCAAATTCAAACTTTTTAATGGCTGTTATTATAGTTTTTTAACCGGAAAATCAAATCATATAAATAAAAACATTTCATTGATTAGAAAAAAAAGATATTACAATAAAATAAATTAAAAAAAAAACAAATAAAAAATATACAAGAAAAGTTATCCCATTCTTCATGATTATTGAGGTAACCCGGACACACTTCCAATAACAACAACAACAACAATGGGAACAACAACAACAATGGAGGCATCAACAACGATAGCATCAATAACAATTCTCTGTTGCGTTTCCTCCCCCTCCCCCTGTTTTTCCTGCTGACGATTTGTTTTCGCTGATTAACAACAAGTTTTACGGAAGCGCCGACAACAACAACAACAAAATCGGGATCAAGTGATACGGTTCCTAAGCCTCTGGGCCGGATTCTCGACATGTGTCTGTATTTGTAGCTGTTGCTGTATTTGTATAGGCTAAAATATGTATTTATTTATAAACGCGTTTATATTGTATATGAGTACAAATTTCTGTTGTGCGGATAATCTTTCGAGCCGCGACAAGCTTTTAATCCGCTCATAAATAAAGTGAAATCGCCGGCGAAAGGCAGGGAAATAAACACAACAACAAGGAGAACAACTACAACAACAAACGGACACAAACAAATATCAATTATTTGAAGTGATGACCGAAATCGATGGAATTCAGAACAAGAACAGGAACACGAAGCAAAAAAGAGAAAAATAAGAGCAAGAAAAACAAGAACAGAAATAAGAAGAAGAAATGGAAGAACAGGAATAATAATAGTATTGATATTTAGTAATAAACTTGATATTTAATGATAATAAGAAGGAAATAAGAATATTAACAATAATAGCAATCATGATAATAGTAATAATAATACTAACAATAACAATAACAATAATAATAACAATAATAATAATAACAGCAATAATAATAATACAAATACTAAAGAAAACCAAAATAATCAAATCAACAATAAGAAGTGAAATTTTTTTGGTTTAAAGCACTGAAGTAGACTATAATAAATTCCGGATTGGAACTTGACAGAGATCTGATGATGATAGAGATAATGATGACGACAAAGATGATGATTTTCGTAATCTATCAGGAGTTTAAAAACTCTCCAAGCTACTCAAACGTGTTAAAGGTTCAGTTTGTGTAGATGATAACCGTTTTTTAATTTGAATATACAATAAGTATAACTGTCATTTGCACAAGTCCACGACTTCATCTCGCTTCAGATAGTTTTAGTTGTTCGTCGCTCGACAGTCACCTCCACAACCGTCAGATACTTCAAAAGCCGTTCAGTCCGACGTCTAACGTTTATTTAATGATCCACAGATGAACTGCGTATTGGAATCGCAGCATGAGGGTGTTTGAGATGCATTCCTCGATTCCCGTTCGGTTCGGTCTTTCTGCCGGAATGCAACTCATAAGTTTTCGCGTCCGCGGCTGAGCTGATCGCTGATCGGTGGACGCTGTGAGGCCTCAGTTTTAATTAAATTTCGATCAAATATAATAATCATATTAATAATCATAGAGTATATTTCTCTATATGTACTTTCAATTTGAAGATTTCTTTTGCATGAGTTAAGATTTTTGCATATTTTTGATCATCGACAAACAAATGGCAAAATCCGCCTGGAAGACAAACCAGCGCTCGATAGAACCTGATAGAAGGCTGTTGAAGCCACAAATACGGAGCCACTTACGGAGCCACTTTTATACTGCAAACAGACAAACAAGCGCTCGATAGAACCTGATAGAAGGCTGTTGAAGCCACAAATACGGAGCCACTTACGGAGCCACAACTTACGGAGCCACTTTTATACTGCAAACAGACAAACAAGCGCTCGATAGAACCTGATAGAAGGCTGTTGAAGCCACAAATACGGAGCCACTTACGGAGCCACAACTTACGGAGCCACTTTTATACTGCAAACAGACAAACAAGCGCTCGATAGAACCTGATAGAAGGCTGTTGAAGCCACAAATACGGAGCCACTTACGGAGCCACAACTTACGGAGCCACTTTTATACTGCAAACAGACAAACAAGCGCTCGATAGAACCTGATAGAAGGCTGTTGAAGCCACAAATACGGAGCCACTTACGGAGCCACAACTTACGGAGCCACTTTTATACTGCAAACAGACAAACAAGCGCTCGATAGAACCTGATAGAAGGCTGTTGAAGCCACAAATACGGAGCCACTTACGGAGCTACAACTTACGGAGCCACTTTTATACTGCAAACAGACAAACAAGCGCTCGATAGAACCTAATAGAAGGCTGTTGAAGCCACAAATACGGAGCCACTTACGGAGCCACAACTTACGGAGCCACTTTTATACTGCAAACAGACAAACAAGCGCTCGATAGAACCTGATAGAAGGCTGTTGAAGCCACAAATACGGAGCCACTTACGGAGCCACAACTTACGGAGCCACTTTTATACTGCAAACAGACAAACAAGCGCTCGATAGAACCTGATAGAAGGCTGTTGAAGCCACAAATACGGAGCCACTTACGGAGCCACTTTTATACTGCAAACAGACAAACAAGCGCTCGATAGAACCTGATAGAAGGCTGTTGAAGCCACAAATACGGAGCCACTTACGGAGCCACTTTTATACTGCAAACAGACAAACAAGCGCTCGATAGAACCTGATAGAAGGCTGTTGAAGCCACAAATACGGAGCCACTTACGGAGCCACAACTTACGGAGCCACTTTTATACTGCAAACAGACAAACAAGCGCTCGATAGAACCTGATAGAAGGCTGTTGAAGCCACAAATACGGAGCCACTTACGGAGCCACTTTTATACTGCAAACAGACAAACAAGCGCTCGATAGAACCTGATAGAAGGCTGTTGAAGCCACAAATACGGAGCCACTTACGGAGCCACAACTTACGGAGCCACTTTTATACTGCAAACAGACAAACAAGCGCTCGATAGAACCTGATAGAAGGCTGTTGAAGCCACAAATACGGAGCCACTTACGGAGCCACAACTTACGGAGCCACTTTTATACTGCAAACAGACAAACAAGCGCTCGATAGAACCTGATAGAAGGCTGTTGAAGCCACAAATACGGAGCCACTTACGGAGCCACAACTTACGGAGCCACTTTTATACTGCAAACAGACAAACAAGCGCTCGATAGAACCTGATAGAAGGCTGTTGAAGCCACAAATACGGAGCCACTTACGGAGCCACAACTTACGGAGCCACTTTTATACTGCAAACAGACAAACAAGCGCTCGATAGAACCTAATAGAAGGCTGTTGAAGCCACAAATACGGAGCCACTTACGGAGCCACAACTTACGGAGCCACTTTTATACTGCAAACAGACAAACAAGCGCTCGATAGAACCTGATAGAAGGCTGTTGAAGCCACAAATACGGAGCCACTTACGGAGCCACAACTTACGGAGCCACTTTTATACTGCAAACAGACAAACAAGCGCTCGATAGAACCTGATAGAAGGCTGTTGAAGCCACAAATACGGAGCCACTTACGGAGCCACAACTTACGGAGCCACTTTTATACTGCAAACAGACAAACAAGCGCTCGATAGAACCTGATAGAAGGCTGTTGAAGCCACAATTACGGAGCCACTTACGGAGCCACAACTTACGGAGCCACTTTTATACTGCAAACAGACAAACAAGCGCTCGATAGAACCTGATAGAAGGCTGTTGAAGCCACAAATACGGAGCCACTTACGGAGCCACAACTTACGGAGCCACTTTTATACTGCAAACAGACAAACAAGCGCTCGATAGAACCTGATAGAAGGCTGTTGAAGCCACAAATACGGAGCCACTTACGGAGCCACAACTTACGGAGCCACTTTTATACTGCAAACAGACAAACAAGCGCTCGATAGAACCTGATAGAAGGCTGTTGAAGCCACAAATACGGAGCCACTTACGGAGCCACAACTTACGGAGCCACTTTTATACTGCAAACAGACAAACAAGCGCTCGATAGAACCTGATAGAAGGCTGTTGAAGCCACAAATACGGAGCCACTTACGGAGCCACAACTTACGGAGCCACTTTTATACTGCAAACAGACAAACAAGCGCTCGATAGAACCTGATAGAAGGCTGTTGAAGCCACAAATACGGAGCCACTTACGGAGCCACATATCATGTTTCTGCAACTTTTATACTGCAAAACATGTTGCAAAACATTTGTTGTTGATCATCGAATACTACAAATACTGATTTCTACATTTAAGTTATATGATGGCTTTTTTTTATGATGGCTCCACGTGAATCCTGACAAAAACCAAAAAAACCAATACAAAGACTTCTTCGTCGAACGGCCGCCGCCGAAACTCTTCGCGGAAGTGTACTGAACTCAGTACAAAATACAAGTACGGAGTATGATGAGTGCGGAGAACTACGAGCAGCGAAATCGTTAGGAAATAAAAATGAAATGAACAACAGTTTTACTACTCAAATGTTCCGTTAAATTAAAAACACTCTCATCGTAAAAAAACAACATGGTGAGAGAGAGAGACGGAGAGAGGCTCCAAACACGAACAAAACAAGAACCATCCTAATAATGTTCCTACGTCGACGATCGATCGATCAGAACTTTGATGATATTTTAATGACTTGAAAAAAGAAGAGTTGAAGAAAGAGGAGTGTCCAGGTGGGCAGGAGGGTGGTGGGAGGCGGTAACTTCAGAAATTCCTTCAGCATTGCTACCAACTCAGTTAAACTTAGAAAATGAAGATGAGGTCTTGTTGTCGGTTCGGTTCGAAGAAACAGAAGAGTAGGAAGAAGAATAGTACGAAGAATAAGAAGAAGAAGGGGAAGAATACGAAGAAGATAAAGAAGCACCTTCACGTAGCTTCCAAAACTTCGTATCACTTCGAAGTTCATCCGAGTTCAATTGAATGATTTTGAAATCATACAATATTATTTAGGACAACAACAATAATAACAACAACAACAACATCAACAAATTCTAGCCCAAGATGATGATGAGATGATGATCATGATTATGCTAATGATGGGGTTCCTTGTTGTGGTATTCTTCATGATCATCGTCGTCTTTCAATTCAGCCAAAGCGCATCCAGAATGAGACCATCAACTGTTTTTGCTATAATATAATAATAATAATAATTATTATCATTGTTGTTGTTGTTGTTGTTATTGTTGTTGTTGTTGTTGTTTCTCCCTCAAGAATAGCGTCTGCTTAGCTTTAAATTCAGCCTCAGCCACAAGAATAATTTGTAATTTTTACAGGTCGCCGTTCATCAAAATAGATGAAGACGTTGTTGCTTAAGAATCGCAACGAAAGGGCACGCGGTTGGTCGGCTGGGTGGGTGAGGGGAGGGGGTAGTATATTTTTTTTTTCACTTTTCCAGGGCAAACCTTGTAAAAATGATTTCTGCAAAAATTATGGGAATGAGAATAAGTTTATTCGAGTGCAACAACAAGACCAACAACAGAAGGTAACAATGAGAATGACGACGAAGAAGAAGACGAGGAGGGGGGGGGGGGGGGGGGACAAACACAACAACAAGTTCACAACTCTTCTGGTGTGGTTTCTTAACCACGGCCGCTGGTAATCATCACAAAACGAAGAAGAATAAGATGAAGCATAAGAGGAGGTAGAGAAGTAGGATGAGCAGAAGAAGAGGAAGAAGATGAATAAAAGATTGAAACGTCTGTAGTGTCTTCGCCTCAAGAACCTCGATCATGGGCTCCATTAAGTCATCTAATGTTACGCTTCATCCTCGAAGTTTCCGTACCTGAAGCAAGTCAGAGAGGCTCAGAGAATCTGTCACTCTGTCAGTCATCCAGGCCGGCAGTCAACCAGTCTGACAGCCAGGCACGATGAAGTGATGACATTCAACTTGTTGTAAAGTTCAAGCAGGCTGCTCTGAGTTCGAGTTCTTCTTCCTGCCCTTATTTTTCCCGCCCCCCCCCCCCCTTCTTTCCTTCCTCTTCTTCATCTGTTGTCTGCTAGTTTGTAGCCCGTCGTTTCAAATGATGTTTCATGCATCAGTTTCATTCTCCGTTGGAATGCAAGGGTTAAGAAAGCGAATTGCGAAAACTGTTGAGCGAAGAACCTGGACACATCAAAGAAGTTTATCACTACATCGTATAATGAATCTGCAATTCGAGTATACTATATAATCAGATACACAATTTCATGTGATTTATTCTTGAAATGATTTTAATTGATTTATGAATCTATGAATGCTGAATCTGGTTGAATTCCACCAAAAACAACAACGTGATGATCGCACTGAATGTTGCTATAAAATGTCATCATCAGTGTCGTTGTTTGTATAAAGTTTACGTTATTTCCACTCTTTTAAATTTCAGGATTTATGATTATTATCATTATCAGTAATGTTATTTATATTATAAATAAAATAGACATAACAAATTATGTACTTGTTTCTGTTCTAAGAATTCTCTTTTTTTGTTTGGAAATAATTCTGTTATTTTTATTATTCAATTATTTATTCTATTATTTTTCTATTATTCTGTTATTTTTCTGTTTTTCATCTATGATCCTTCAAAGAGAGAAACAAAATTTAAATCTCCTTTCTTTTGAAATCCTCTTTACTTCGTTATTAATTCTAATAGACTCGAAATAACGAACTTAAACTGGCTTAAACCCAGAGTAAGTCTCTCACAGATGGCGCTTCAGCGATCGTCTGAAAGATGAGAGTCAGAGTTCTGTGAAAATCATAAAAGATCGGCTCTGAAATGACGGAAAAGTTGCTGGGAATGAAGAATAAATCACGGGTAAGATGCGGGCAGAGGAGATGCAAAGGGGAATACACATAGTAACACCTCACTTAAGAACATCGATATAAATAAAGATAGAGATACAGTTGAGACATTGAGATGGCGTTGATCTCAGTTTTTGTTTGTTGAGCTTATTTTGTTTCCTGCGAATCACAAAACAGTAGAAAAAATAGCAAAAATGGAAGAAAAAGAATTTATAAATCCTCTTACTTTGGATTATCTTTCGATCGTATAAAAATTCATTAGAAAACGAAAATATAATTAAACCAAAATTATTTTATATTGGTTATTAAAATTATTATTTTTATTGGTTTCCTTATTTCCGTTATTTTTTCAATTTCAAGAGCTCTATTCTATGAAGAAGTACTCTCAACTTTGGCCTAGTTTAACCACCGAACCAACCTGATTTCGAGCCCTCCCACTTTTCTGAGAACACCATAGCGATTATTGTTGTTGCTGTTGTAAAGCTTTTTCGACCACAGATCTACGAGTTTTTATCATGATTTTTTATCAGGTTACAATGTTTTCTTGTAGGGTTTTCTTTATCTTGAAGATTTGTAAAATATTTCAATCAAAATTCGGACAACACGATGACTGGACAAGACATTGTTATTTTTGTTATTATTGTTATTTTTGAAAAAAAAAAAAAAATTATGTTGTAGTTTGTTATTATTTTTTGCCTTGATGTTGTTGTTGTTGTTGTTGATTACTTTACCTTTTTTAATCGTGGATATCGATATGTTTTCTTTAGTTTTTTATTTTGTAGCTTTTAGTTGGTGTTCAATAGAATCTACAAACTACAGAATCTACATACAATCTAAAACAACAACAACAGCGGTTCTTTTGTTGCCGGGAACATCGGGTTTATTGTTGCCTAAACATTCATGTTTCAGACTCAGATGTTTCTCAGAGCAACGATCAACGAGTTACGAGTGCACAAACATTCATGTAAAGAAAGGAAAAACATGGAGATGGTTGTTGTTGTTGTTGTTGGTTTTCTAAAACAGAGCTGCTGCTACTGCTTTATCGTTATGGTTTTCTTGTTGTTGTAGACAGCTGTTGTTGTTGTTGTTTTCATTGTTTGTTTCATTAGTTTTTCACTTTTTAATTCTTTCATCATCAAAACGGAGTCGATAAGTTTTTCAGATCAGGTTGATTGCTGCGTTGCTGCTTCTTTCTTTAACGGTTTCTCTGTTGCTTTGATTTTTGAGGCTCATCCCCTCCTCCTCCTCCTTCACAATACTCCCACATTCCTCCTCTTGCTCCATCGTGATTGTTAACTTCTTGTAGACCGTCATTTTTATTGCCGCCCGCAAACGAAAATTTAACCTTAATCGGAATTTCTTCCAAGACCACAGAATAATATTGAAATCTGGTTGAACAATTTTTCCCACACAGAAGAAAGCGTGTTTTGCAACAACAAGAAACAACTTGTGATAAATACGAATTCGACATGAATTCGGTTCAGTGGCAGCAGCAGCGGCAGCAGCAGCGGCGACAAGCGAAGCAGCAGCACATATCGAATGACGACGACATGGCGATATCGGCAACAAAAACACCACCAGCAACAACAACAACAACAACAGCTTTGATCGGAAATAACCGCATCTTGTACCCAGCCACCTCGGCACCATCATCAACGTCATGTTATCCCACTGACCCAAAATCGCTTGAGCTCGCTGCCCAAATTGGCAAAAAAAACTAGTTTTTGTCCCGCGGTGATCCGCAGCAACATGGACCATTATATCTCCACTCAAGGCGTTGCCAATCTCTATGACAACAACAACAACAAGAATTTCAGTTGCACAAACTCAATGCGACCCAAAAATCAATGCAATTGATTGAGACGGGTGAAAAATGCGATATGGAGTGAGAGAGAGAGAGAGAGAGAGAGAGAGAGAGAGAGAGAGAGAGAGAGAGAGAGAGAGAGAGAGAGAGAGAAGAAAAGAGATGGAAATACGTAAAGCGAGAATCATAGAGTGCGGAAGACGGTCGGCGCGCCACATGTTCATTCCTTTGTTGCCTATTTTGGGCCAAATTGTCAACATGTTGCTGTCATTAAATGCTAAATTTTCGCCATAAATGTGGGCCATAATAATTCAAAGTGGCCCCTGTCCATGATGAGCCCCGAGCTACTGCTGCTAGTGTTGTTGTTGTAATGATAATTCCATTGATGATGTCTTAAAGCTTGATCGCGACTATTTTTTAGCATTATTGACGGTGAGTTTTTCGAACCGTGTTGATGATTATGATGATCATCATATATTATACACCTATGGTGAGGATGATCGTACTGATGATGTTAATGATGAGCAAGAGGTGGAGATACTCTCCTAATGATTATGATAATTGAAGTTGACGTTGAAGATGGCGATAAATATTTCGGCAGTGATGTGAAGTGAATCATGAAGTACGAGTAACAATACGAGTGATGGTAATGATGATGATACGAATTATGAGGATGATGATGAGGATGGGAATCAGGATGATGATGAGAAAGAGGATGGGGTTGAGGATGAGTATGAGGATAAGGATGAAGATGAAGTGATGAAGGTGAGCATGTAAAGGATATCGTAAAACGTGTTTAACTAATTTTTTCAAATCGTTTATACAATAAACACGTTAATTTTTTCTTTTCTCATTTGCATCTCTTCGTATTGTGTTTTTTTGTTGTTTTTTTTTTGCTTGACACTTTGTATGTTCGCGTGTTTATCTGATGTTTGTCCTTATTTATTCATGATTAAAGTAAAGAGTTCCACTGCAACCTGTTCTAAACTGCTGTCGTTCAGGCCAGAGTGAGCATCATCGGCAGCAGCAGCGACAGCAGCGTCGCCGACGTCATGCAGCAACCTTGAAGTGCGTCACTGCGTTTGATCTCGTGTTCAAACAGCAACAAATTGTACTGGGAGCTGCTTTCAGTTGTTGTTGTTGTTGCTTTTTGTAGCGATTAAAGCAGCATGCAGTGCAGCCAACTGATTGTCAACATAAACAACAACAACAACAACAATAGCAACAACGAAGCAGTCAGTCATCGTGACTTCCTTACGATCGCATGCGTGCAGCTGTTCAATAATTTCAAGTGTTTCTATGCTTCTTTTCTATTCTATTCTTCTATTCATCGCCGTGTTTGCTGTGAAAATGTGCAGAATTTAAAAGAGATCCCTTCTTCGATGATCCCCCCTCCCCCCACCCCTCTCGTCGCGCTTAGAATTTTGAATGGAGTAAAATGGCCACTCATCGAAAGTGACCTCTAATTGTTGCCGTTCATTTCGCAGCGGAAGCACTTGAAATTATCTGCAGCTATTTTTATCGGCTGCACGGCGTGGCGAAGAGCTGCAACAGCAACAACAATGATAACAACAACAACATCAATATCAGCATCATCATCGTTTGGCTTTTTTTCAAAATGAACAATTTTAGCAATTTTCAGAGTCTGTTGCATTTGCTGAGTATTCTTTAATGTGAATGATTTTTAATGTGAAAGTTATTTAAAATGATTATATTTCGGAGTTCCTCTGAAATCGTTTATATTTCGTGACGCTTTTATCTTTAATAGATTCTTTCATCTAATAAAATTTATTCAAATGCGTCTTTCTTCTTTTTCATTATTTTCGCTTGATTTTTCGTATCTGATCCGGCGAAAAACTCTCCATCAAGAAGCAGGGGCTGAGGCAAAACAGGGGGCGAGCAGCAGTAGTGGCAGGGGCAGAAGCAGAGACGGCGGCTGGTGTTGAGATCCACATTCACAGCAACAAATTAGAGTTCATAAATAACCTGGAGCACTTTGGTAACCATTCAGATAAGCGTCCATCCTTCAACTTAATCATCAAAGCTTCATGCAGCATCCATCCGTGATCCATTCAACCATCCATTCAACCATCCATTCAACCATCCTGCCATCCAACGATTTATCATTCATCACACTGATTTTGAGCAAACATTAAAGCCTTCAGACAACAACAACAGGCGTACTGAAAACAATATCCCGGGACAAAAATAACAACAACAACAAAAATAACAACAACAATACAAAAAAAAAACAACCAGAACTAAGCTAGGATTCTGAGTTCCTTTAGGCTCCGCGGCGGGCCCTTAAGACGGGCGTCATAATTATGCGTTGCTTGCTAACATAATTTAATGCTCACTCTATCCGACGGTCGGTTGGTTGGTCAGTCGATCCTTCTGCTGGTTGCTCCACCATCCGTTCCTGGGTAATCAATTTTTAAACGCTTGTCCATCAACCGCTTAAAAGCGCTTAGATGACAAACGAGGCGAGGCAACAGCAGCAACCCTCCAGCAGCAGCAGCAGCAGCGTCGACCACCATCGTTAAAATGATGGACGAAAGGGGAGTTGAAGGGGGCAGAAGGAAGAAGAGGAGAGCAGAAGGGAGAAGAAGAGAGCAGAAGAATAAAGTTCAGCTGAGTTGAGTTAAATTGAGTTGGTTGTTGGTTGTCATTGAGTTGAGTTGAGTTGAGCTGCTGCTCTAATTAGCTAAGCTGTGGACTTGGACAAGTTAAATTGGTGTTGTTGTTGTTACTTCGTAGTGTGGTTGTTGTTGTTGTTGCTGCTGCACTCGTTATGGTAATTCGAGCAGTATACTCGTACATGTTGTTGGAACAGCATTATAGGCCATCAAGGGATCTAGAAGCAGGAACAACAACAACAACAACAACAATACTAACATCATCCTCCGAACATCCTCGGAACATCCTCTGAGTTGTTAGAAGTGTTGTTGATTATGTTGTAACCGTGAAAAAGTGACCGCAGACGGAACTGATGACTGACGACTGATGATGTTATTCCGCGGTGGTGGTGTTGATGATCCTGATGATGGTTGTGGCGGTGGCGGAGGTTGGTAGGGTGGAGTAGGAAGGGAGGGTGGATGCTGTGAACGTGGTCACTGGTGCCAATGAGTTGAGTACTCCTCCGTTTGTTGCACTGGTTGCACTTTTTTAATGTTGTCATCCTTGTTGTTGTACTGGGTATCGTCCTTGTTGTTGTTGATGTCCGCAGCTCAAAATAGTTGCCCGTAAAATGTTATGCGTTCCTTTTTTCTTGGTTTTCTTACTTTATTGCTATTATTTTTAGCCATTATTGCTACAAGCTGCTCAGTAATTGTTATTGTTGTTGCTTTATGATGGTTTATTTTTTACTTCTTCTTCTTCGTTCTTAAGTGGCGAAAGAAAAAAAGAAGACAAGTGAAGCAAATAAAATGCTAAACTAGCAACAACTCTATTCACCACACTTCACCTCACTTTATTGATACTCTTTTCGCCTTTGATACTCAAGTTTGGTGTGTTGTCCCCCCTCGTTTCCCCCTCCAACAATTAAAATATTTCTACCAAACTTCAAGCACCATCAAAAGAGCGAGAAAAAAGTTGAAAATGCCGACTCCAGGCGAAGCGACGAGGAACATCGGCTTTTCAGGCACTCAAGAAGTCCGCACTGATGATGCGTCGACACCCGCAGAAGGACGTGATGACTGACGGCGTCGATTGCGTACGAAGTGATGCGTGTACCGCGCACCGCCGAATCACCACCGCACAGCAAGAGCTCCAGCTCGGGCTCCATCGCGACCGCGTTCACTAGACTAATCTTTGGTTAGATTTTCGCTATTTACATACAACGACGATGCATAAAGGAAGGTGCTCGAGGTCAGTCGAGGCAGAGGTAGAAGAAGAATAAGCATCATCCACAAGGAAATCTCTAAACAAGAAATCAGAGTCTGGCTCGTGGTTAAATGGTCCAATGGTGGGTAGCCAGCTAGCTATCGGTAACCCAGTGCAATTGTAAATCACAGTGCAAACATGTACATTCATGTACACATACTTATGTACATGTGTAAGCTGCTAGAAGCTCCCTTTGCGAGCGTGTGTATGCTTGTGAACGTGTTTCTTTCTCATGACGTTGGCTCACTGCTGCTGCTTCTTCTTCTTCTTCTTCTTCTAGGGAAATCTTAGATATGCCAGCATGTGAACCATTTCTCTTTATTTTTTTACCACATTCAACACCTTCTAATTCCGTTGAATCATGGAAGCTCTCTAAAGTACATAAAGAAGCACTTTAAGATGAAGGAAAAAAATAGTTGAAATGCCTAAAGTTGAAGAGAAAATTCCTTAAACTCGCATTGGCTGATTTTGACTCTTAGATACTTCAGTAATACACACGATGGAGGCTGTTATAATGCTTTTAATATCTTTTAGAACACTTTATACAATCTCATGACTCTTTTGTAGCCTTTTAAACGCATTTCAAACTCCTTAAGAATCCTTTTTTATCCATGAAATCAATTTCAGAATTTATAGCAGAAAATATGTGTAAAGTCTCTCTGCTGCCGCAACCGCACAACATTAGTGGCGTCATTAGCGAAGTGGCTATGAAAAACGAAGCGAGGTCGTTAGTTAATTTTTACAAATGGCCGAAGTTCATGAAAAAAAAACTGTTTGGCATTGGAAAAAAACATAAACAGAGGACACAAGTCGCTCTTGTTGTTGTTGTGCTGTTTTTGTTGTTGCCAAAATATGTGAACGTTTGCAAACATGAAATATTTACGCTCGTTCGGTTGTTCGTTCGTATTTTCGGTCGTTCGCTCCTATCTTCGTTCATTCCTGCCATCGTTCATTCCTTCAAGTAATCGCAGAGAAGTGAAGAAGAAGGGAAGAGTTTTATATTAAAATGAAATTCTAAAGTTTCAATTGATTACTTTAAGTGTTGGAATGCGTTTTTATTTGTTTTTTTTTACTAACAACTCATCAGCTGATGTTGTTATCTGTCAAAAACACGTAAAAAAAACAGAAAACTAGCAACAGCATCAGAAACACATTCATTTAAAAAACAAAAGTCGATTTTCTTGTAACTCTTCACTGCATGATTTCTCATCACTGACCCATATTTTTAATAAGCCCAAGAAAGATGGCCCACCATTTGTACCGTTAACTTTAGATTAACTGTTCGATGAGCAGTTGAACAAATTTTCACGAACATCTACAATAAAAAGTGAAGAAAACAATGAAAGGTCATCAATCATTATGTAAAGCAACAGCGAAAAGGTTAGAAGAGCAAAGAAGTTCGAAGAGCGAAGGAGACAAATGGCACAACAACAACAACAAAAATAACAACAACAACAACGACGACTACAAAACTATGCACCAAGCCAAGTGTTGTGTTTTTTCCGGTTTTCTTTCCTCTAATTTTTCATTTTTTGGGTACTCTGAACCACTGAACTTCGCCTGTTGACCCATTTAAGCGGCGTTGTGTGAAGCGTAGCGGGTGGATTTTTCTACGCTTTTCTTCTGTCATTCTGTCTTCTTTCATTTTAGTAGATAGTGAAAATCATTTGCATTTCTGCTTAATTTCTGTCTAAATCCATCGTTTTGTGGTTACTTTTGGGGTCTTTCGCACTAAAATTTTAGAAATATCATTCTTATCATGAAATAATGCTTTAAAAGTCATAAAATACTAAAAAAAGAAAAAATAACAAGAAAATTCACTTTTAAAAAGAAAGGAAAACAATTTTTTTCTCTCATGCTATATTTTTTCTCATGCGATATTTTCTTGCATGTAATTAATTATTCACATGTTATTCGATGCGATTTGATTTTTTTCGGTGACAAATCGCGGTTTTGTTGTTACAGTCGACTTTTTTCGTTGCCTTAGTTTCTGTTCTTCCTCCTCTTATTCTTCAGTTTCATTTCGAGTGCCCTACAAATCATTTGTAATTAAATAATTATAATTAATGTCTTCGTAGTGAGCTTGAATGCTAACGAGCTGCAAGAACATGTAAAAAACGATTAGAAAGAGAACAATAATCATCCGAACAATAAGAAGAACAATGGGAAGAAGAAGAAGATGAAGAATGCCGCAAGTAACAGATAACAACAACAACAACAACAATACAGGCTTCACTAGTTACCCAGTGCTCTAGTTACTCTATAATGACCATAATAATTCTCACCTGATCTCTAACACTCTCTTTTGTTCTTCTTCTTTGTCTTCTTTTTCTTCTTCCTTTTCTTCTCCTCCTCTTTTGATTTCATTCGCATTCTTAAAGAAGGTTTGTTTGTTTCTAAATGAAACACACAGGAACAAAAAACATCCCAAAAAAAATATGTTTAGAAAAAACTGTTATTTTTAGTTGTTGTTTAGTTGTTGTTGTTGTTGTTGTTTTGTCAGATTCTCAAAATGCATTCTAAGCAAACTAATTAAGCTGCATGCAAGCGAGTGTTTTGTCCGTTATAATAGCAGTGCATCAACAACAATAACAAAAACAAAAACAACAACACCATCATCTAATTTGCTCTCTTGCTCCAGTTTTTTGGATGCGAGGCAAACAAGCTGAAAACACAGTAATAACTATAATAGCAACAACAACAACAACAGCAATAGTAGAATTGCAGATATGGAAAAAAGACAACATAAAAGGAATTAACAATAAAAATAATAACAATAACAACAACAACAACAATAACAAAACAATCACATCTGACATACTTAAACAACCTGAACGACAGTTTGTCATCCAACGAACTGCACAGTCTTTCATTCCGTCAATCATTCAGGCATTCAGTGAGCCAGTCAAACATTCAGTCGCTCATTCAGCAAGTCAACTATTCATGTAATCATTTCTCTAGTAATTAAGTCAACCACTAGTATTCATTCAGCCAGTCCTTTAGTAAGTCGTTAAATACTCCTTCAACTAGTCTCTTAGAAAGTCATTCAGTCGATAATACATTCAGCCCGACAACCATTCAGAAAGTCAGCAATTCAGCCAATCATTCAGCCAGTCATTCAGCCAGTAATTTATTCAGTCATAGAAGTAATCCTTGAGCCAATCACTCACTCAGTCAAGCATTTGGGCAGCCACTGAGACAGTCAACGATTCAGAAAGTTATTCATTCAATCATACATCTAATTTATGAGCCAGTTATACAGACAGTCGACCATTCATTCGGTCAGTCATTCAGCCAGTCATTCAGCAAGTTACTGAGGAAGTCCTTCACACGGTTATTCAGTCAGTCATCCAGTCAACCATTAAAACAGTCAATCATTCAGCCACCCACTGAAATGTTGTCGTCACCTGATTAAAATGTAGTCATTGTCTAAAGTGCATAACATAACATGTGATGAGAGTAACGAGACCCCAGTTCAAGAAGAAGCAATGGAATAAAAACAGGGATAAAAGGAAACAAAGAACAATAAGAAGAAGAAACGGCATTCAATGCTAATTAAATAATTTATCTGAAATTCCCAAGCATCAAAAAACACAAGAACAGTTTTTTGTAAACATGACAAACATGCAACAAGTCAGGAACTGTTCTTAATATTGTTGTTGTTCTTATTGTTGTTTCTTTTATTCTTCCTCTTCTTCCTATCGTAGTTGTTGTTGCAGTTAGAATTGTCGGATAAGTCGTCGAATTGATATGAAAAACCAGAGCGAAAAACCACCTCCACCGCCACCGCTACCACCACGCAACAACAACAACAGCGCACTCAAGCAACGGTAATAAATTTAAACACTAATTCATTGTAATCAAATGTCAAGTTTTGATTTAATTCAATTCTCACACAGAGAATGTTTCTTTCGTTGCCGTTCTTTGAACGTAGTATTTGTTGCTTTTACTGTAATTTTTCATTTTTTCTTCTTTTAATTCTGATTTTCTTCTTCTTACTTCGGTTATTATTTTCAGTTTTCTTTTGAATTTTTTACTGTTTTCATGCAAAAATTATTTCTTGTTGCTGCTTTTTTGCTTCCCTCTTTTTTGTCAATTTATTTGTTGTTTTTTTGTTTTCTTTGCTGTCATCAATCTTTCTATATTCGGTGCATAACGCGAAACGTTATGAGTGAATGAATGAGTGACTGACTGAGTGACTGAATGAATGAATGGTTTTCCGTTACGTTACGTTTGGTTACGTTACGTTATTTCATTTGAATTACGGCACTTGATGTATCCTGCTTCGGTTTCGACTCCGGTTTTGAGCAATTAGATGACAGTTGTTGAAATTGCTGTCGTTGTTGTTGTTGTTGTTGTTGTTTTTCGCCGTTACTGAGCGCGGTTCAGTGCGCAGTCAACGATTACTTCATCTAAACACCAGGAACGATACTAGCAAATAATGCAACAATTACAACAACAGCAACGTTTGTTCTTTGCTTTTAACGGTAGTTCTTCGATTACGAAAATATAACAAAAAAAAAAAAGGGAAAAAGACAAGAAATTTCATAACTCATAATAAAAAAAATAACAATAAATTAATTATTAATTTTAATTGATTTAATTTAAATTTTTTTTTCTCTTAATTTTATTGAGGATTTTTCATTGACCTGGAAAATATTGTAGATTAAAGATAGATTACAGTTTAACTGAATTAGAAATTAATTAAATATCCATTAAGTCATTCAACCTTCATTTACAGTTACAAATTAGACACTAATCGTTATTTAATTAATTAATTAAGTAATTAAAGAACAGAAAATGATTAAAGCAAATCTTTAAATCAGTTGAAGATTTTATTATAAAACAACAAACAGAACAGAGTAATAAAAGAACGATTAAAGGCCACGCATCGCAGTAAACGACACACACACACATACACACATAAGCATATGTATATACACACCCAAAGGTATATCGTATCATGATATCACAAGCAACTTTGATTCTTCCCGGGTGACCCAGTTTTTGCATCAGATTTCGTATGAAGTGAACGTCAAATACAAGTCCCATGTATGAGCGTGTGTGTGTGTGTGTGTCTTTGTGTATGTATAGGCGAGTATATGTTCTTAATTCCACTCTTCTGTAATGACTGAATGACTGAGTGACTGAATGTATATCATTCTATGGAGAGAAACATTTTTTGCTTCACCTTCCATTCAGATAGAATTTCTATCTTATTCACATAATTTTCCATCTCTTTCTCTCTCAATTGTTTTTTCCTATGGACATTCTTTCAATTATGCAAAGAGAGAAAAAAAATCAACATCGTTATCGTTATGTTATTCCTATTATTATCTTTTCTATTATTTGATATGAATTCGTAGAATAATAAACTGTTCTCGTTTGTTTTAGGCATGTATTCCCATTTTTTGTTGTTGTTGTTGTTGTTGTTGTTGTGATTAGAATTCGTCTTCGTCCACGTTTGTTTTCAGCAAATAGTTTTAAGCGCTTGTTTTGTAATATATCGTAATAATAATAATAAAACAAATAACAGTAACAACATCAATAATAATAGCAATAATAATAATAATAACAACAACAATAGCAACAATAATAGTGTAAAAAACAATGAAAAAAAATAACAACAACATATAAAACAAGAATCAAGAATGGACAAGTATTTAAATCCATGCACATCACAAGTTCGTCGCTTAAGTCTTTTGTTCTTTTCACAGAATATAGAGCGTGGTACGAGAAGAAAAGCCACGATCTACGGGAGCATGGTTTTTAAAATTCTACTGCATAATTACATATGTACTTCTAATTAATTTTAATTAATTTTTTTCCACTCCATTCAATAAAACAATGAATTATGAATTTTTGAGGACGGCAAAATTTGCTTTCTTCTGCTTTTTTTCTTTGCTTTGAATTTTTGCACTTTGGAGTTAGATTCAAAGATAATGACACACACATTGACATTTCTTTTTATTGAAATTTTTAAGGAGTTTTTTTCAACGAGTTTAACAAGTTTCAAACTTAATTTTATAATCTTTTCTGTGAATTTATTATTAATACTTTTTTGATATTGTTGCCAACAAAGAAACCGTAAATCACACACGCCTTCTTTTCAATCAGATTCCGTTATTCTCACATCTCTGCAATGCGTTTCGTTCAGTGACTCAGTGATAAAATTTCAAGAATTTCGTTTCTCTTCTTTTTTCTTCTTTTGTTTTTCTAACATTTTAAAGAGTTTATAGTTTGTTCTGCTTTTTTGTGGAGTTCCTTGTTGCTGTTTTCTTAGTTGCGGTTTTAAGGTGTTGCTATTGCTTTAGTCAATAATAAGAAACAGACAAATAAATAAGCAAATAAATAAGCAAACAAACGCTGAATAAATATTCGATGAAAGCGTTACAAAGCCGTGATTTATAAAAAAATGCAAATGCTTTGTGAAAACAAACACTTACTTCAAAGTGAAACGACCTCAGAAACGGCTCCAAGCAAGAAAATTTATAATAGAAGATGTTCAAATATTTATAAAGCAGAAAGAAGAATAAAAAGCTTTCGAAGTATCTGAAGACTTTCATTTATTATTACTCTGTTGAATATTCCATTCTTGAATAGGAAGTAAATCACCGAAAAGTGGGTTCAAATTAAATAATGATTGATTTCTTTACTCCAAAGAAATTCATTACCTCAGAATCAACATGAGTTCAATTGCTGAGTTATTAATTCAGTGTAATTAATTATTATTATTAATTATGTGAGCTATTTTTGAGTGACGGAAGATCTTTCAAGCCGAAGTTGGACTCAAAGGGATTCAAAACATCGACTCAAGAGATGGATGAACTCAGGGTATGGTCACAAAAGATGAACACAAGAGATGGTCTCAAAAGAGTTGAACTCAAGGAATCAATACAAGAGATGGAATCTTGAGAAGAACCCAAAAGATGGGTGACCTCAAGACATGGTCTCAAAAGATGTTCTCAAAACATGGAGTCAAGACATGAATTTAAAAGATGGACTCAAGAGATGAATTTAAAAGTGTTGAACTCAAAAGAGTTGAATAATAATAGAGAGATAATAATGATGTTTATAGTCATGATCTTTATAATCACGATGTTTATAATGATGATCACGGTTTGAATGCTTTAGAAATTATCTAAAATATTTCTACAAACACGTTTTCCCTGAAACGCTTGTGTTTTCCGGGTTTTGTTCCGGTTGGATATCACTTTCCGAACAGATGTTAGTTTTGTTTTTCTTATTTTCGGTTTCTTATTAATAATCTTTCTTTCGGTAGAACGAGAAACACAGAAATAACAACAAAAAATTAGCAACTACATGTTAAGTGAAAATGTATTGTATTTGTACAGAAATCATAGACTCAACACGCATAAAAAAGTACTTCTTGAAGTCGAGTTGATTATAAAAGTATTTAAGCATAGAAATGATAATTTAATTACTTATTCGGAGGTTGGCTGGAGTCGCAAACATTTCGGAAGAGGTACATACAGAAACTACAAGAATACGAGGCCGTACAGCAACAATAGAAAGTAATAATAAACAAAAATAACAGCTGAAAATTGTTAAAAAAAGGACCACGTAATCTCTGTAAAAATGCACACTTTTTCTTTTACTCTTAAGACGGTGAATTTTGTTGTTTTTGTAGCTGGTTTTTTGGTTACATCTTTAAAATAAATTATTTTAAAATAATCGAGCTCTGAGCTGAGATCTACACTAACTTCAATCATCACTCAGAACAGTCAAAAATTCGAAGAGCCACTCTCTCTCTGTCTCTTTCTCTCTCTCTCTCTCTTTCTCTCTCCCTCTCTCTTTGAGCAAAACTACTCTCAATTTCCATTGCTATCGACTTGAATGGAAGCTGTGATTATAAGTATTTCATTCAAATCAAAGAACTTAATAAAATCCGAAACATCAGAAGAAAAAAACAATGAAAGTGAGTGTGATTTGAATGAACCGTAACAATGAACCGTTATGGTACACAACAACAACAACAACAACAATAAAATAATGGAAACTGTCTCATATCCAGAAAAATAGAAAATATCGCTGCCCACCGCAAGTGATAAAAAAACCAACAACAATAACAACAACTTCTCTAAATTTATCACCGTTATTCTACTTCATTTTGTTTATAGACTGCTACGTGACTGTTTATGTTTCTTTTTTCTTATATTTGTATGTGTATTGTTAATTTTGTTTTTATTTTTTGTTTTTTTTTTATTTGCTTATATTTAGTTAAAAGTTGAGAAAAAGAAAAACAAATCAAAATTTGAGATTAAAAGAAACGCAGTACAACTAAGTAAGGAAAAGTTTACTTTAAAACAACAGCCAATAAAAATGAAATAAATGTTTTTTTAAATAAGGAAGGAACATGACAGGGAGAGAGAGAGCGAGAGAGAGAGAGAGAGAGAGGGAGAGAGCTTTTCCTCATTCATTTTCGGTTCCAAGTGAAATCGTCTGAAGCTGATGCAGTAAATACGATAAACGAGACGGTGTTAATTACTTTCGGCCGCTGTTAACAACCAGAAACAGCAGACAAAAAGACAAACACAGACCATCAACAACTTCAAATAATTATAATAATAACAACAAAGCAATACAAGTAATAAGTAATAATAAACCAGCACAATGAATAATAATCATTTACCTACACTCACACGAAGTATTAACATCGAACAGCAGAGATCGAGGCTTAACTTAGAAATGTTAAGCTACTGAAGGAAACTAAAAAGCTCTCGAAAGGCCTCTGAAAGAAGGTCAGGTTAGTGCACTTTCACTTAAGCAGCCGGTTATCGACTGAATCTACGAATACGTGTAAAAAATGTACTTCTTTCTAAATAAAAAGTGCAGAAAACTTGTACTTAAGTACGAGTAATTCTCACGTGTAGAAAATTCGTAGATACTTAAGCAACATTAAAGAAGAAACATTTTAATGAGCAGCTTTTAACTCGTTCACGTTCTTGTGAATGTGTAACACAGACACTTAAAAGTTTGATGAGTTACACAAACAAAAGCTTTGAAATTACTTATTATAACATTAAATGCTTTGTTTCTCCTTTTTCTAGTAGCACTAACTTTAGTCGTAACATTAATTACAAGGCATTATTTAGAAAAACTTCGACCTTTTTTCACATGTAATAAAAAGTGTTTTCTTCGCTATTAACTATTAAATGGACAGCGAACAAGGAAAAAGATACCCACATGTTCATTTTAGAAAATCACTAGACAAAAAATACATACACTGTATTATGTTTAAAATGGAAAGAATCAATTTACAACTGACATTAAATTGTACATTCTTCGTTGAACTGAAAAAAGCAGCAAGTTTGTCGCTTAAGTCTTTCATTTACTTTCACAATTATTCGTAAAACTGTATAAATAATAAAGATTTTTTGGATACGTAATAAATAAACAATAAATAATGTATAAAAGATAATAAATAATAAACAATCATTATAAAAAAGTGAATAAGAAGTAGTAAACAGTAAGTAATCAACTGATAAGCAACTCATAAGCAACGCGTAGCAACGAAAAAAGAAACAACAACAAACAATTTCGATAAATCCACATTTCAGTAAAGATTTAGAGTGATTCTGATTGCAATTAATGTTATTATTAATGATGATGATTGCCTTAATGATGAGCAACAAAGTCCTAATCTTTGTCTTTAGATAAATCTTTAGTTTGTTTGTTTTATCGAATTCGATGGTGATTTATGAGGTATGAGCAGATAAGAAGAAGGAGAAGAAGAAGCAGAAGAAGAGGAAGAAGGGAAGAAAGCAACAACAATATTGATTAAACCATCACAGCCACCATCAAACACCGAATTCATTAGAAACAACAACAACAACAACAACAACAACAACAACAATAGCACCAAAGTCAATTAAGACGAAGTTGAATTAAGAACTCGAAGAAGAGGAAGAAGAAGAAGTCTTCTCTTGAACCGTTTTGCTAACGGATGTCGTTCATTAAAAACAAAAATTAACAAAAATTTTATACCCTACAACAGTCAAGGAAGCTGATTGATAATAACGGTGAATTGATGCTCATGTAACTCAGATGAACAGAGAATGGGGATGGAAAAAAGTGAAAAAACACTTAAAATTGAATTTAATTGAATATTTTGATGACACAAAATTAACTAAAAACGTTTCGACGATGAAGAAGACGGAAGAGAAACGAAACGAAACCAAAATGAAGGGAAATGAAATGGAAATCCAGTGAAAAACTAAAAAACGAATAAATGCAAAAGAAAAAGAAAAGAAAAAACAACAAATAAACCAAAAACGAGGAAAGTTTTAAGCGCTGCAAGAGTTTAATTCTAGAAAAGATGCTTTTTAATTATTTTTCTTTATGGTTATCATTATAAAGTTTTCTTAATTACATTCTATTCGTCTTTCGATTTGCTGTGGTTGCTATAACAACAAAAACAGCACCTTCATTTTGAAGAATTTCATTCAATTTCATATCAATTTATTTTTAATTATGCAATTTTTGTGTCCTGTAGAAATTTTGCACGCCTCCCTTTTTTTGGATACGATTTTTTTATCTGCCTCCACAGAAAAAAGTTAGATTTAAGAAAAAAGCACTAAAAGAAATAAAAAGAAGCCAAAAACGAACAGAAGTCGAATAAACTTCCATTTCCTTTCCGTTTTCAATACTTTTTTGTTGTTTTATTCACTTTAAATTTTAAGGTTATAAAAAAGAATTCGCATTGAATGTTCTCTTGAAATTATTAACAGTAATTCTGCTGTAATTCCAAGTGATTAAAAATGAAATCTCATTTTCAAAATCAATCAACAGAGCTTTGAAGCTGAAGCAACAACAACAACAATATTAACAACAAAGTAGTCTTGTATTTGATGCTAATCAACTTTCACAATAATTCAGCCTGCGAGAAGCTTCACTTCGCAGCTGCTGGCTCATTCTCATTGCGAGGATGTCAGATGTTGTTGTTGGAGAGTCTTTCGCACAGAGCGAAAAATCCAAAAAATCTTTCCTGCCCAAATCAGAAAATTGTTCCACATCGACAAGCTGCTGCACAACTTTTCACTTTTGATGGTCTGCAAGCAGCACGGCGAACAAATCGAATGATTGATGGCCGGCTCCGTGAAACTCGATTCATTAGCATAAATATTTAGTGTGTTCCTGTGTTGGTTACCCCTCTTAACCCACTTAAGGCTCTCGAAGGGTCGACTATTGGGCCCGAAGTCGAATACGAAGCAATACTGAATGAATGAGCGAACGAACGAATGAATTAATAATCGATTCCGTTCATTTATGAATCCAGAGTCAATCATTAGTAGTTGTTATTATTTTTTACAATTCAATGCATTATAAGTTTATATACATGTATTAAATTAGTTTGCATTAATAATTCAAATTCAATGCATTTCAATTTTAATGCCATTCTAATTGTTTTTAATGCATTACTTTCAATGCAATTTAATGTTTTCTTAATGTTTTAAATGAAATGCACTGAAGTTTTGTCCGATTTGTATCTCTTCTCTGCCTCTCTGTCTCTTTGGCTCTTCTGGATCTTTGCCTCTGCTGCTCTCTGGTCCTGGTCACGCAAGGGTTAAAACGCTTCCTTATCGCTGTGCTGGTGTTCCCGAAAAATTGCCTGCCAGCCAATAAAAGCTCTCCACTTAAATTCTGTGTTTCGGCCAAATGAGTTTTCTAACTTTCAAGATTCTCCATAATTATTTTCCGTGGCTCGAAAACTCTTTTCCGAACTCTTTTCGCCCAGATGCAGATGCGATGCCGCTGAAGCATCGTAAATCTCTAGCTAATCTGTATTCAAATTAAAATTAAGGTTAAACGAACTGCTGGCCAGCGTAGCTTCTTCCAGAAACAGCAACAGCTAAAGCAACAGCAACACAGATAACAATAACAATTTTTATGATTCAATCAAGCATAAATTCGAAGCAAATCTGATTGTTTAATTGTTTTGTTTGTGTTGTTTCTGTTGTTGTGGTTGTTATTGTTATTGTAGTTGTTGTTGTTATTGTAGTTGTTGTTATTATTATAGTTGTTGTTATTATGGTTGTTATTATAGTTGTTATTATAGTTGTTGTTATTGTTGTTGTGTTATCTTATGCTTTATTTTGTTGGTTTGATTTTATTTAATTTTTTTTTTATTTTATTACTTGGCTAAACTTCTAGGCTTCAGATTAGCCAAGAATTTACTCGAAGATGCAACTAATTAGTGATTAGATACTGAAATGCATTTGGTACCTTTTGTGGCTCCTGGTTTTCCGGTGTGAAGGGCGCTCAAGCACTCCACATTCGAGTAGCTATCATTTCTGGGAAATTAAATTTCACCGGCGTGGTGCCGCGTACCTGATGTCGAATCGTGAGCGAGTGAGTGGCGCCTCCGGGCGATTAAAAAAGCATTCTTTTAGCTGGAAAATTAGTAGAAGAAACTAAGTCCAATTTCGTATAATAACATCGACAGTTATTAAGAGAAATCAAAAGAAAGACTTTCTTATTGATGATTGTCTTGATTGAAGTCTTTTTTTATTGAACCAATAAAAGTTCTTCAAAGACACGCAAAGAAAACAGAAATCAGTTTTTCTATGAAGCAAAAAAAACTCCAAAAATACGATAATAAATTTCATTTCAAAAGAATACTTCGTTGCAGATGAAAAAAGAGAATAGAAGACACAATATTTTGAGGAATGCTTTTGATGCGGAGCTCCAAAAGTGGTGCCGTTAATAAATATTTGAAAACTGTTTTGAAAAGTAGAAATTTATTGATAAAACTGTTCAAACAGTTCAAAGAACTGAAGCTTTCGATGGTTCAGTCAAGATAACAGGAGGAGAGGGTGGGAAAGAGATGAATAGAGGGGGGAAGGAGGGGAATAGACGACGAACAATATTTTGGGTGAAAGGTGTGAAGAATGTCCGAAAATAGAAACCAACAGAGAGCAATAATAGATCTACAAATCGATGGACTTTTATTTGCACACAAAAATTAGTCTCGCATTAAAAATAAATTCGTTCCGTGTGTTTAGAAAGAAAGCCATTAAAAAAGTGCGAAAACTCAAATATTAGCAACAGATATTTAAACATTCGAGTAGAGAGCTCGATCAATAAGTAAACCCTTCAAGAACCCTTTTTTGAAGAACCCTTTTTTGAAGAACACTCTTTTGAGGTTACTTTCGAAGCGTTTCATCGTTAATTTGAAGCTCTTGAACTCATCTGGAGCCTTGTATTAAATCAGAAGAACCGTTTACGAAGCTTTTTATTTTTTATTTTTTTTTTATTTTCTTTTTTTTTATTTTTTTATTAAGCCGTAAGAGGAGAGACACTGAACTCATCATGCGTTGCTCTCAATCATCTTAATTATTCTATTATTAATGCTTCAACATCAATGTTATCATCATCAACATCATCATCATCAACGCCATCATCGTCAACATCATCAGCAAAGAAATTAACATTTTCTGTTATTCTTGTTGATGTTTTTATCTCTGTTGTTATTCATGAACTATTAATTTATACTTTTGACCTAAAATTTAGAGCGTCGCTTAATCTTAAATCGCAACGCTGCAGTAGCAGCAGCAGCAGCAGCAGCGACTTGGTACCGTTTTAGCATTGTTTTTGTGGTTTGTTTTTCTTCCACCAGCGATAAAAATAATTTAGTTAGCATTTTTTATTATTTTAACTAAATAAAAGATCGGAAAAGAACACAGAAAAAACGCATTGTTTAGTTTTTTCACAGTCTCACAAGAGAAGAAGAACAGCGATGCCGCTGCCGACGCTGTCAAAGCTGCTGACAGTTTCGAGGTTGTCGCCGCTGCTCTGCTGTAGTATTCTGCTGTTCTGCTTCGACTCTTTCGACTCTGCTGCTTCTGTTGACTCAATTGACTGCCCTTCTCTGCTCTACTCTGTTGTTCCTGCTCTTTTCTGTTTGTGTCTCCGCTGCTGATCTTCTGCTGCTGCATCGCTGCCTCTGCTCTGCTCTGCTCTGCAGTCTGTAGACTGCTATTTTTTCACTTTACATACTCGCCGGTGTTCGCTCCAGCATTCATATTTATAATTTATTAACTGCTTTTTAATTTTTCTATTGTTATATGAACCAAATACTTTGCTCTGTTAGTTTAACGGTGTATTAATATTATTTCTCTCACTCAATTTTTAATTATTTAGTATTCTTTTCAAAATTCAGTGTAGAAAAAAAATTAAGTTATTCTAGAAATTAATTAATAAAATAAATATGAATTTTTAAGAAAAATCAAAATTAGAAAAATTAATTGGCAATATTCGAAAATTAAGAAACTTAAAAAGGTGATTAGTTTCAGTTGAAAAAAATTTATATAAGCATTTAATACTTCTTGAAATTGTTTGAAACTGAAGTCGAAGAAAGACAGAAATAATGATGAACCGTTACTTCTTTCACGCTAAATTATATCAATCTTTGTTGATTAATTAGCATAAAATGAATATAAATGAGGTGAACTATTGACCCCTTGTAAAAATTGAGGCCAAGCTTGAAGCTTGGAACACGTTGGACAAAAGAACATATAACACATCATGTACTCATTAAAAATTCGAAAGAACTTTCGTCAAGTCGAATAATGAACTCATGAATTCAGATCATGTACGATGGTTACGCCTTCACACGGACCGAACTTGGCAAAGTCCATTAAAAAGCCTCGAAAAACTAAGCCAAACATCATGATGTTTATTGTAAGCCTACATAAGAGAAAAAAGCCACAACAACAACAACAACCAGAAAATGACTACTCAAAAGTCCAGCCAAAAACAATATCGTTTTGGCCTCAAAAATTTAGAAGCAAAAGTAAAAGCAAACAAAAAAGCTA
The DNA here is from genome assembly GCA_949629155.1 of Myopa testacea. Lineage (NCBI taxonomy): Eukaryota > Metazoa > Arthropoda > Insecta > Diptera > Conopidae > Myopa > Myopa testacea. The sequence continues at coordinate 30,326,457 of OX451345.1, read as the reverse complement.
AAGAGCTAAAAAACGAAAAATTGAGAGAAAAAAAAACCCTGGAAGAATGGGTAAATTCCTAGTTACAAATAAAAAAAGGCCAAACAAGAGAAACGCAAAAAGAAATGAGCAAATATGAGAAATTGCGAAACTAGAATTCATGCTTAATTGCTAAATAAATATTTAAAGAAATATTTGACCGAGGATAAGACAGGGTCAGGGCTTCTTAAGACCGCGGGAGGAACGGAGCGAGAGGGAAGGAGAAGGATTTACAGTAGCATGCACCTGTGCGTAAAAGAGCACTTAAATAAGGGTCCCATGGCATTAACGTGAGCTTAATGTTAATATTGTACATGGACATATTACATGAGCCTAGTACATGAGAGTTCCTGAGTGAAGTATATGAGCGTTCGTAAGCATGTCCACGTGTTTACAGTAGCATGCTCCTGCGCCTAAAAGAGCACTTAAATAAGGGTCCCATGACATTAACATGAGCTTAATATTGTACATGGACATATTACATGAGCTTAGTACATGCGCGTTCCTGAGTCAAGTACATGAGCGTTCGTGAGCATGTTCATGTGTTTACAGTAGCATGCACCTGTGCGTAAATGAGCACTTAAATAGGGGTCCAGGAGGCTGTACATTGGCCTACAACATCCTGAACGTATGCATCTAGAGGCAGGTGAGCTTAGTATATGAGCGTATTATATGAGCTAAGTACATGGGCGTTCGTGAGCCTAGAATATGAGCGTTCGTGAGTGTATTCATGTAGCTACATGAGCGTGTCGCTGTGCGTGTGTCACACTTGGCACACTCTGTCTTCAGGTGTAGAAGAATGCAGAACGCAAACATTCTTATAGCACAAATGAAAATATCATTTGCTCATCGATGCGAGTTATTTAAGAAGCTGACGATGACGATGGTGATGATGCCGTTGTTGTTGTTTTTGTCACTGCCGGCGCTGACTAATGTCACTGTCACTCGCAGCCATGGCAGAAGCAAGGCTGCCCGACAAAACGGTGGATACGCTATGCTGAGTATTCGACAGGAAGGCAGGCAATATTTCACTTGTGGTCTTTCTAATATAATTTTTTTCTCCTCTTCTTCTCATACTTCTCACTCATGCTTCTTCTGTTCAATTTGCCATTCAATTTATGTCCATACTCATTACTTCTCCGTTCTTATTTCCCCCTCGCTGCTTATTTACTTACTTTACTTACTCTCCATCGTTCACTCACTTCCTCTTTCGGTCACTGGTTCTTTCATCTTCCATCTCTGTTTTCTTATTAATTTTTGTCATGTTACGTCTCGTTGTCGTGATGGTCGTCGTTTAACGCTTCTGTTATTAAAAGTCTGTTAGATTTCGAATAGAAAGACTTAAGCGGCAAACTTGCTAAGAGTTTTTAATAACTTTTTAAGTCTGTTAGACTTCGCAATAATTCCTTCAAAGGAATCCAAAATATTTATTTAATTTGTTCTCTCTCTCTGTTTCTCACTCTCTCTCTCTTCCTCTCTATCTCCCCCTCTCTCTCTCTGCCCTACCAGTTTCATCGCGTTCTTTTGCCAAGTCTTTCGTTTTGCTTCATCGCATGCTTTTGAATATTCAACATAACAACAACAACAACAACAACAACAACAACAGCAGCAGCAACTCCTTTTGGAGTTTAACATTTGCAAAACCTCTTCACAAATCAGTGTCAACCTTGATTTTGTCACTCTTTTGGCCTGATCGACGCTGTTAACGTAGCAGCAACCAACAGCGAGCAACAGCTTCAACTTCACAGCAACGTCCACAAGTCAAAGTCAAGTTCAATGCTGAATGTTAACACTGAAGTAGAGTAGAGTAGAGAAACAGTTGCTTCTCTCCATTTTAGTTGATCGATGAAGAGAGACCAAGAGATCGACAAGAGAGAGAGAGAGAGTTTTTTCTTTCTACAAACATGAAACTCTACACTTTTGTGTAGAGTTCTTTGCGATATCCTAACGTTTGAAGTGTGGAGCGAAGAGGTTAGAGAATGTGCTGGTGTTGCTGCTGCTCATTGAGAACAGAGAGAGAGAAAGAGAGGGAGAGAACGTGAGCAGTCTGTGTTCGCTCTCACTGTTTCTGGTCTACCAATTCTTTTAGATTATAAATTCAAGCTTAGCTCTGGAGATGAAACTGTTACCATGTGTTTGGTGGCTAAGATTTTCTTATGCTTGCTCTTGCTTCGATGCTTTTACTCTCTTACCAACTTCTTTGATCTCTCTCTCTCTCTCTTTTTCTATGTTCCTCTCCTTCTCTTTCTGTTTTTCTCTCTCCGTAAACTCTTTGTGTGAACTCTCGCGCTCTCTCTCTCTCTCTTTCCGCGTGAAATTTCTTTCTCTACTTCTTATTGTTGTTCTTGTAATCTGCTTCTTGTGGCTTTCTCCACTCTGTGGTCGTTCTTTCGTGGTTTCTTAGCATTTGGCCAGAAGAAAATTTCTTGGCTTGGCTTGCCAGCGTCGTGGAGACCTCGGCGAAAGCATAAAAGAGGCGCGTTTACAGGTTCAAAGTCATTGCCCATGATGCAATTGATGTGGTAAGAACAACAACAACAACAACAACAGCCACAACCACACGAACAACGCTCGCTGAAAGTTTTTCAACTTAAGAAATCTTCTTTTAATTTGCTGTGTGAATTCTTTCTGTTAGTTTTTGTTCACCGAATTGCTTTCAGTTAAGAATTTTGCGTGGCTTCAGAAAAGTGTTTCGAAGAAAAGCTAAAACTTGCCTTCAAACAACAACAACAACGACAACGACAAGATCAACAACAATTACAACAAATTAGTGTGCAAACAGTTTATTACTAAACATTGAAAAAAATATACAAAAATTAAAAAAGGATTCAAAGGATTCAAAGTGTGTTAAAAGAAAGACGTTTTTTAAAAAAAAACCATACACAAGAAAGTCACCTGAAATATTGTTTTTCTCTGTGCTTCAGATTCTTATTCAGTGAACAGAGCCGAATTCTTTAGTGACCGAACAGAGTTGAAAAGTTCTCGTTCATTCAGTGAGTTTCTGTGGATACGCGAAGCATCACCGACACCAAGGATCGAAAATTCGAGTGTTGGGAGTATTTGAAGGTAGGTGAAAAAAGGAAAAAAAAAGAAGAATATTTCTGAAGATTACAGAAAGAACATCTATAATTAAAATTGATTGAAATTTTATTATTATTATGGACATTTTCGAATTGCTTTAGTAGAAATACTCGCATATATACATATATGTAAAAAAATAACTAGTGATTCCTTTTGCTTAAGATGTGGATTATTTTATTTAAATAATCTTTAAAAACTGAGAATTATTTCAATTTTTGTGTGTTTATTTAACCCGAAAGAATATGTTACTATTTTAATATTATTTTAATTGGCACTTTCTTAAAAGATTTAAGAATATTAAAATTAAAGCTTAAATGTCATAAAATTGGTATCCTTTTTTTGTGGTGGTTAGTTAATTATTTAAAATAATAAATAAATAATAAAATTTATTCAAAATGTCTGTCAGCAAATTTAATTTTGCAATTGAACGATATATTTTATTTATTATGAAATGGTGGCCATCGGCTGGTTTCTCTTAAAAGTTGCTATAAGAATGCAATATATTATTATTGCAAAATATTTACAAAATAAAATAAAATTGCATAAATTAAAGTAAAATAATCTAAACTAAAATAATATAAAATAAAACAAAATTAAGTAAAAGAATATAATATAAAATGAAATACAGTAAAATAAAATAGAATAGAATAAACTTAAAAAGTAAAATAAAATACTATAAAATAACATACAATAAAATACAACAAAATAAAATAAAACAAAATACATGAAATAATACAAAATTAAAATAAAGTAAAATAAAACAAAATAGATAAAATAAACTAAAACTAAACAAAATAAACTAAAATAAACTAAAATAAAATAACAAAATGAAATACAATAAATTAAAATAAAACATTGAAATAATATACAAAACTATCATAGTCACCAACTTCTTTTTTAGTTGCTCCGTTTTCGCTGTTGTTGGTTTTCTTGTTTCTAGTCTCCTTCCTTTTCTCTCTCTCTCCCCCCTTTTAGACTCTTCCCCCATCGTCTCTTTTTCTAATTTATTGTAATTTTGTTGGCATAATTTTGAGTTTGCCTCGTTTTTTTTTTGAGAAACAATTAAAAAGTGATCAGTGAACCGTTAGCCAAAAGAAAAAGTCACCCAGATAGAAAAAAGCAAAGAAACAAGCGTAACAGTAAACCAAATGAACGTCCAACCTAAGAAAAAACAACAACAAAAAATAAAATATGCCGACTCCACTCACTTCGAACGGCGACCGACGAGCTTCGGCAGCACCACCTGAAAGCAGACGAAGCTGTAAAAATTAACAGGTTCTTTTTGTGGATTTTCATGGCATTTTTGCTTTTGTCTTTGTTGTTGTTGTTGTTTGACATTTTTTTTTAGTCTTTTGATATGCTTACTTTTCTATAAAGCTGTTAAAAAATTTGCTGCTTTGAGTTGTAGCTGTTCCTCGGGTTTTACAGAAGTCAATCTATTTTTTGGCTTCACTTTAAAATCAACCAACAAAATAAACACCTGGTGGATATTGTTGTTGTTCTTATTATCGGTTTTATTTTATTACAGTAAATTAAGACATATTAAACGCAGTTTGTTTAAATTTCGGATAGATTCTACTTTATAATAAAATAAACACAGAAAACGGCATCAAAAATAAAAAAAAGAAAGAAAGAAGATGAAAGATAAATAAAAAGTATCAATAAAATTAAATTGCTTTTAGATTAAATTGCTTTTTGAAACTATATACAATGGTTTTAATCACTAATGGTTTCAATCATGGTTTAATTGAAAATATCGAAGTATAGGGTGGGCCATCGGATGGTTTCTTTTGAAAATTTTTTTTTTGAAAATTTAATTTAAAATTTTCTTAAATTCAATTTTTTTAAAATAATATAAATTTTAAAAAGAAACCAGCCGATGGCCCACCATATAAATCCTTTTTACTCATGTTTACATGTTTAAATTCTGAATTATAATCTAACATTTAAAACTAGAAATGAATCAACTAACTTTAAAAATTTTTGAAAAAAACCATGCAAATAATAAGCAAATAATTAAAAAAGCTATCACAACAAACTCTTTAAAACGAAGTGACTCTTATAAAATAGCTTTTAATAATACATAATAATAAAAAAAGGAAAAATGCTCTTTCGAGGATTATGAGGATTATAAAAACAACAATAAGAACAACACAAACCACTTAAACCATAATTAAAAACACCTGTCAAAACACCTGTCAAAAACCTGTCAAAGCAGAACTTCTGTAAAAGTGAGTAGTGACTACTGACAGCTGTCTACTCCTCTTTATCCTGCTCCTCCCCTTTCCCGGCTCCTCTCTGCCTCCTCTCTGCCTCCTCCTCTGTTCGTCTTCCTCTGTGCGTCTTCTTCTCTGCCTCCTTCTCTTGCGTCCTCCTCTTTCCACACTCCTGCTTGTTCTTCTCTCTGTTCTTCGCCACCTCCTTCTTCTTCAGCTTATCCACCTCGTATTCTTATTTTTAATTTTGTAATTTTTTATAAGAATCACTTTATTTTTACTTTTTTACTTCATTTCTCTTTATTTTTTGTTCGATTTCTTTCGCATTGATTGATTTTTTTTTTGTCTGACGATGATGATGCGGCTCTTTTTTTATATTAATTGTTGTTGTTTTGTTGTTATTGTCAATTTATTGTTGTTGTTATTATTATTGGTATGGTTTCTGTTGTTGGACTTTCACATCATCATCTGAAAGTGATAACATTTCACATTTTTCCCAATAATAATAAATGCTGTATTGTTGTTGTTGTTGCTTTCTTTTTGTGTCTAGTTGTATTGTTGTATTTTTTCTAATCTAACGGCTTCATCTGAATTCATCTGATCTTCTCTCATTTCGCTGTATCTCGCTCTCTTCTACCTTTTCTTCTTCTTCTTCTTCTGGTTGTTACCCTTTCCTTCAGTTGAATTATTTTCTATTTCGTTGGAAATTTTTTATTATTTCGTTGGTGGAAAACACCAACAATTAACGTGTTATCTCAGATCTGAATCCTTGATCGTCGTCGAGTGCAGCAGACGATGGAGAACATTACTTTTGACAGCTGCTAATTTAAAAGCTAGATCCACAGACCCAGCGATGATGATGATGCATCAATCAAAACTTCTTCTTCTGCCCTCAACACTTGTCTCAATAAAAAAGTGATCTTAAGATAAGCAGGGTTGGTAAGGGGAGGGAAAGAGGAAGGGTGGATAGATGAGGAATTCTGAAACTATTTTCCAGTGAAAGAATGTGTGGAAAAAATGTGATGAACAAAAGGAAGAGGAGAAAAGAAGAACCAGGAGAAATTTCAATAAATTACCATAAATTCAACTGAATTTATAAGTGAAAATATGTTCAAATAATTGCTTAAATTTTTACCAAAAAACTAGAGAAATTAATTTAAATTATTCACAAAAGTATGCAGCATTAAAATCTATTTTCGCACACTCTATAAACACAGTTTTTATTTGGGAAAACGCAATTAAAAGCAATCAACTTGTTTTGTTTCGTTTGTGTGTTGCGTTTCCCTTTTTAAAGGTTTCTCTCTTTTAAAAAAGAAAAAAAATTCACAAAAACTAGGAAAAAAACCGAAAAACAAGAGCGACATTTTTAATGAATCAAAAAACGTACAAAAAAAAGAAACTAGAACACTTTCACAGCATGAAATAAAAAAAGCAACAACAACTAAAAAACTTTCATTGAAGAAGCTACGCGATATACATTTATACAGTAAATAATTTATAAAAAAAACAAAAAACAGTTTATAAAAAAAACAACAACAGCAACAACAACGAAGAACAAACGCCATAAAGCAACGACGTGTCTATCATCATTAATCACAGCCGGTGAATGAGTGGGATTTGAATTGTTGTTGTCTTTGCTCTCGTTTTTCTATTGATTGGGGTTCTTTTTCTCTCGTTTCCTTTCACTGTTTATTGTTCCTATTCGATTTCTATGCTGTTGATGTTGTTCTTGTAGCGGTTTTTTCTATTGGTTTTGTTGCTGCTTTTGTTCTTGGAAGTGTTACCTTGAAAGTTGTCAATTTTATTGAGTGTTTTCGTGAGTTGAAATGATAATAAAAATCAATATTAAAGAAATTTCTTTTCAAATTATTTTGCCTAACGATAGCAACAACAAGTATAACACAAAATTGCTAGGCGAATCACTCTCAGTAAGAACATTCAATAATAACAGTTAAAGTAACGACAACAACAATAACACAATACAACATTTTTACAGTATTAATGTTATTTTAATGTTAATTATGTTATTTTCTCGAAGAAACCCTGTCTCTCTCTTGCCTCTTTGTTTCTTTGCCTCTTTTTCTCTTTCGTCTCTTGGTATTTTGTCCTTTTGGTCTCTTGCATATCTTACCTCTTGTGCTTGTCTTTGTCTCTCTTGTGCCTTTACATCTTTGGTCATTTTTGTTTCTTGTTCTTCCGTCCTTTTGGTCTTTTCCATCTCTTGTCTCTTGATCTCTCTTGCCTCTGTTATTATTTTTTTCTGTTTTGTATTTTGGTCTTCCGTCCTTTTGGTCTCTCGTCTCTTTGCTTGGTCTCTCCCTTTTATCTCTTTTATCTTCGTCTCTCTTGTCTAATTTCACTGATCTTTAGAGTGAAATGACAGAGAACTGTATTTTACCGTTATTGTTATTGTTATCGTTGTCTTTGTTTTTCCTATTTTAATCACTATTTTATGAGTTTTTGCAAAGTTTTTGTTTTTGTTTCTATTGTTTTCATTGTTGATGAGGTGGTTGGTGGATGATAGTATTGTTGTTGTTGTATATTTTTTTCTGGTATCTTTAATGTGTCTGTTATGTTGTCATTGTTTCTACAAGTACTTTTGTTGTTGTTGTTTATATTCATGTGGCAGTCTTCAAACTGCAGCCTGAAAGTGTTGTTTTTGTTTTTGTTGTCGTTTTCTTTGTTTTTGTTTTATCTCTGTTCCGCTTCGAAAAGCGTGAAAAAGCTCCTTTTTCTTTTGTCTTCTTTCTGTTGCCAATTTTCCGCTTTTTAAAGGCATTTATGTTGAAATTTATATTTATTGTTATTTAATGTATGTACATAAACTGTCTGTATGTCCGTCAATTTGCGAGGTTTTCGTTTACATACGCGAAAGTCTGAAACAAGTGAATAACGAATGATTGACCCCGTTTTTTTGATGTATTTTATTTTATTTTAGTCAAATTTTAAGGGGGAAAAATAAACATATAAAGAAATAGAAAATAAAATAGAAGAAGAATCCAAGTCGCTCAGAAACGAAAGAGAAAGAAAGAGACAGAGTGGCCTAGGGGAAGAGAGAGATTTTCGATTTTTCCTAAAGCTATTAAATTTTTTTTTATTATTCAAAAACATGTCTTCAAAATTTTAGTTTTTAAAAGAATTAATTTTGATTTTAAAAATTGTTGTTTAAAAATAAAAAAATGTTGATTTTCTATTCTTCGAAAACAATTCCGGGTTTTTTAGTTTCCTTCTCCTTTTTCCTCTGTTTATTTCTATTCTTTTTTCATTATTTATCACTTGTTTACGTTTCACAAAGGAAACTTTTTGTTGGCACTGTTATTGTTATTGTTGTTGTTGCTGCTGCTACTATAACATTCTACAGAAACTATGGCAATAAATTCTGAAAATTTACGATTCTACTGTAGAAAAACCACACCGATTACAACAACAAAAGCAACTTTACTCAACGTCTTTTCATTTTCAACAGCCTCCGGTTCAAAACCGAATGGCAAACGAGCTCTGAAATTAAATAACTTTGGTCAAAGTCGGGGCAACAACAACAACGAAAACCTTTGAGTAACTAGAACAACAACAACATGAAACAACATAATATTGTTTAGCAACATTTATGACTATTTACGCGTTGCCGATGATTTTACAAGGAGTTTTCTTTCGTATCGTTTTTGTTGGGTTTCTGATTGCGTTGAGGTTGAGTTCGTGTTTTTGTTGTTGTTGCTGTTCTTGTTGCTGTTGCTGTTGTTGTTCAAGTTGCTTTTGTTTTGACTGTTTTCGTTGTTGTTGTTGTCCTGTGGTCGTGCTACTTCTGTGGCTTTTGTTTTTATTACTCCACAAATGTTGCTGCTGGCTGGTGGCTGAATTGCTTTTCACAAACGACTTCCTACTCAACCGTGTTGCTGTGAAAAGAAATTCAAATTCTTATTATTGAGAAGATTGAAAAGAAAGGAATAAGAAAAAATCAAATTAAAGCCTTCATAAAAACAACAAGCGAATCAACCAATAAAAGTTAGTTACTAAAAAACACAGAAAAATAAAGTGTTTATTTTAAAATGGAACAAAAATTACTATTAAATTGATTACAGTAAATATTAAAAATAATAAAATATCAAAAATAAAGTTTATAATGTAAATAAAGATTATAATAAAAATAAAGATTATAATAACAAAAAAAATTAATAATAATAAAAAAAAACAAATTATATATAAAAAAAGATATTATAATGTATTTTTGTCAAAATTCCTTTATTGACCTTTTTCTTTATATCTTAAACGCCATCTGATGACAAATCGAAAGACTTAAGCGACAAACTTGCTTTAAATAAGTTGTTCACGTTCTGCATATCAAAGTAAGAGAAATCTGTGACTCTGAGAGTTCTAAATAAGTTAAACAAATATTATACACACTTACACACACACACATGTATAAATATGTACTCGTATGTATGAATAAAGAAGTCAGGAAGCTTTTCTGTGGCTACACAATTAATATTGAGTCGTCGTCTTTGATATTGAATATCAGTAACACCAGAATCATCATCAGCATCATCATCATTAGCAACATTACCATCATTGTCAACATCATCATCATTTTAAAATCGCAAACACAACAACAGCAACAACAACACCAACACGAAGAAGAACAACATCATTATCAACCCGACTTCAAGCAAGCTAACAACCAACAAACCGAGCTACATTGCTTATTTTTCTTCTTTTTCTTCATCGCATTTCTATTTCTTTTTCTTTTCCTTTCTATTCCGCCACAGAAAATGTGCCGTTATGTGGTAGCTTAAGCGTAATACCAGGTTTCATTACGCAGCCGCATTTTTTTAAAATTTGCTCTTCTTTTCTTTTACATTCTTTCAAATTGTTGAGTTCAGTTGGATGTTGTTTGTCTTTTTCTCTCTTTCGCTGGGTCTTTCTAGCCTTCTCGATCTCTCTCCCTTCTTCCCCTTTCTCTCTTTCCCTCCTTCTATCGTTCTCTTTCCTTTCTTCTCTCTCCTTTGGTATCACTTTATTAATATGGCAGCATCTGTCGGCTTTAAGTCCAAATTAAGCTCATTATTCTTAACCAAGAGTAGGCACTTTAATAGGCCAGAGATGGGAAAGAAGGGACCAGAGAGAGAGAGGATGAGATAGTAAGAGGGGGCCGTGAGATGGGAGATGCGCTAAAAAAATTGTCCGCAAATTTATGCACTCATTGTACTGAGATAGTTAAAGTGGCTTGGTATTTCGCGGCGTTGATGATGAGAAGAGGAAGCATGAGCGGCAACAAAAATGTTTGTAATAATGATGTTGTTATTATTATAGTTGTTGTTGTTGTTGTGGTTAAAAGAAATCAAATAGCTACTTTTACAATCTTCTAAAGAAATTCTTAAGTATAATAGAAGAAGAAAAACAGAGAAAGAAACAAAGAAGAAAAGTCGAAGAAAATATGAGGAAAATAAGAGGAAGAAGGAGAGGTAAATTTCCAGAAAAGAAAAACCCTAGCGTGTCAATTCTAATGGGAAAACCATGGTAAAAACCTGAGAAAAACATGCTAAAAAATCACTTTATTAAGTTTTAAAGAAATCTTATTTTTTTAAGAGAGGTAAACTACACACACCACTCTCCTTCTCTCATAATTAATCTCACTGGGACTTTTGTCCTCTCTCTCTGTCTCTCTCTCAACTCGTCGCCAACGTCTTCATTAACTATGAGCCGTATATGAATCAGAATTCATAATCATACGCATAAAACATTAGATCAGATTAAAATATATTAATTTGAGTACAACCAGGACTTTATTGAGTCATGAAGAAACCTATAACATGTATGAAGACTTAAAAAGTGATCGTCTTAAAACACTTTTTATTACTTTAGAGTACTTAATTAAATTTCGAGATTCCTTGGTTTTCACTACGAGTTCACTTGTTGTTCATTAATTTTTTATTTTTTGATTGACCGAACCGAATGGGGAAGAAGTCACGCAGAATATCCGCAGCAGTATTGTAGCGATGTATTTCGTTGTCATGGTCGATTAATGTCATATACTTAGTTGGCAGGTCGGATGTAACTTCAAGAGTTTAAAGAATGCATTTACTCCGCCGACCTTAGTTCTGGCAAACGCTTGTGGCGTCAAATCAACTATGAAACGTACTGTTCTATACTTTGATTCATTTCTATATTTGCAAATAATGGGTTGCATTCCTTTACAATTGTTGATTTCTTGCAGTACTGCATTTCCGTACCGTTCAATGGACATTGCGAGGAGCAGTTCCGTAATACTAATGCGATTGTTTTCTAATATGTTAAGTACTCCTCAGGTAACATAGCAGCTCGATTATACCTCTGAAATCCTTATAACAAGGATGCATTGGTAGAGGATCTTTTTTGTCGAGTATGAGCCTCATATTGCGTATAATGCCGCGTGGATTGTACTTCGGTTTTCCACCCCGTACACAGTCCAGAAGCGCCATTTACCAAAACCATTGGTATGATTAGTAAATACCAATGAGGCTTAATTCTTCGTCCATCCTTATCTCCATAATGGAGCAAAATATCATCAGATGGAGAAAAGATGTACGGAGTTATACGGGGCAACTCTGTTTGAGAATAGCGGGTAGCGGCTGAATCTTTACCACCGCTGATTCGATTTCCGCAATTGCCCACAGCCTCCAGGATATTGACATTATTTGCAGTAGCGAAGTTCCGTGCTAAATTCAGAATGGTCCCTTTTGTCCCAGTTAGGCTGGTATTCGGACTCACTACCGCTACAGTGGTGGCTAAGTGTTCCACAGGCCATCGCGTTGGGCCAACACGCTGCGGTCTCATGCACGTGTAGAGTATTTTTCGTCTCACCGGCGTGAAACCATCAACGAGGCGAGGAATATGACGTTCTACGTCCCTTTTTAGGAATGTCATATATTCCGTTTCAAAGAAGTTCGCATAAGTTATGCACTTCTGTCCATTCTCGAAATGATACACACTTTGCTTTTCTTGAGTATCGTTGAAGTGATTGCTTATCCATGTTTTGCGATTTTCCGCTTGTTATTTTTCAAAAGCTAACAAAATGTATTTCTCATCTTAGCTGCTGTTGTATGTGAATTTCACGCTGTGCTTTAGCAGATCTATGTATATAATAGTCCTCCGTTTGGGAGGAAGTCATGCTTTTATCTATTGGAGCTATGAGTGCTTCCAAGAAATGCAATTGTAAAAGTGTGGGCCAAAACTTGTGAGTGAAGTTTATAATTAATCCTTTGATATGGGAACCGTCCTCATTCTGATCGGTCATGATTATGATATTCCCATATCGTAGTTATTTTAAGTCATGTCTTGTGGCGTAATTTTCATTATATTTTAAGCCACTGACTTCATCGAAATTATTCCATTGTTTATTGGAAGCCACCATTTCCTTCCGTACATTTAATGGTGCACCATTTAATGGTAATATTCTATACAAATGTCTGCGCGCACCTATTGCGGAATTCATCATTATTGCAGCTGATTCTCCTTCTGTGAGAATCAGACTGCATTTCTAAAATCCGCCTAGTCTGCCTACCTATCGCAACCCTTCCGCCTAGCTTTGAGATTCATACTAAGAATTTCTCCTCAGCCAGAAGAGTAACCTGTATACGAAATGGAATAGGTTTCCTAACATTACCTTTCGGTTTCGAAGCGTATTGTTAGGTAATTAGGAAATATAAAAATTTTTCCTACCTGTGCAACCTGCGGACTCATCAGTGGATTTTTACTATACATATATAAGCACCTACAAACACAAGTAGTATGCATGCAATCACCCATATATATACAAAAATTGCCAAGAATGGTAAACCGAAGACGATAGAAGTACTGAGTGCAACAAGTTTTACATAATCAGCACAATATAAATTATAATACACGTGTGAAATGCGCTACACACAAGTGCTGCCCATTCCACATGTGCTACGTAATATGCGTCCTCATAGAAAAAAAAAAATAAATGAAAGGATAAATAATTAATAAACATAAATAAATAAATTTATATAACTCGAGAACTGTACAATAGCAACAAATTTATTGTCTTTGTTGGTGTAATTAACATAGCAGTATACAAATTAAAATAGTTCAAGTAGCGCTTGACTCGACGTATCTCGCAGCAGAACAATCGACTTTTCTTGAGTTCTGGTTCTGCTTTATTGGAACGGGTTTTTATTTATCGAAGAATGTATTCTTTATAATAATGTAATTATTTATCTACATACTCGTATACACAAATTTATTGCTCAAAGTTAGTAGTTGTAGTTAAAAAATATTACATTAAATAAAAACTGAATACAGAATTCGCTTCATGAAAATATCGCTTTACAAATGTACATTTACATTAAATATTTTTTTCTGTTTTTGTTGAAAATATAACTTAAGTATAATGCTTAGTAACCTACTTATCATTGTAGACAATTGCTCGCATTAAGATTTGTTAGAGTTGGTAGATTTCTTAGTGATCAAGCAGAGTAACTAACTTTAACTAAGAGCAGAATAGAAAGCAGCACGAAAGCCGTTTGTTTCGATGTGGCAGCAGCTGCCGTTGGCGGTGGCAACACAACGCCACGTGAACTCTTCGGTGGCTTGGGTGGACAGGTCTTGCGCGTGCTCTGCAGCTGCAACGGAAGTGGCTCATTTTCCGAACCAATCACTGCAAATAGAAGAACGGTGAAGAGAAAACGCAACATTTTAAAGGGTTCATGAAGATTTTAGAAGATTGTAAAAGCTCCTTCTAAAACGCTTAAGAGTTTCATGAAATGGGTTGTATATGCATTAAAATTATGTAATGTGAAGGATCTCATGATTCCTCTTCTCTCTCTTCAGGGGCGTTTTACCCCTGTAATAAATGCTTTAAAGGGGTCATAAAGAGAGATTATATACCATAAAAACTACGAAGATTATCGAAGAAATATAAAACAGAAGATTCTAAAGGGTTTTCCAATAAGAGGTGTAATTATGATATTCATAGAAAAATGACATTTTTTGAGATAAATTATCGCATGTTTATTTCGTAATAAAGAGGAAGGTATGCCGTTAATAATGAAAACAACATCAGCCAAATGGCCACCACGACCACGCTTACAGGACCATATCCTTTTCAGGAAATTTTGCATAACCAAATCGCAAAGTGGCTGCCCTATGTCCTCGATAGCCTCACGAATTCCATCTTTGAGGTCTTGAATCGACGCTGGGCTGTTGGCGTAGACCTTATCTTTCACGTGGCCCCAAAGGAAGAAGTCGCAAGGTGTTAAATCACAAGATCTCGGTGGCCAATAGTGATCACCTCTTCGAGAGATAACACGGTCAGGAAACTTTTCCCGTAAAAGATCAATGGTTTCGTTGCTTGTGTGGTACGTAGCGCCGTCAGAAGGCTTTATAAGCCTTAAGACCCAAGTCTTTATGCAAAATACGGTGTAATGACGTTTGTGGAATGCCCAATTCCAAAGAACGACGAGGAATGGACAAACCTGGGTTATCCTCAACAATATGGGTTACAGCAGCAATATTCTCAGTTGTTCTTGAGCGACGTGCACGGGTTTTATTCTTAACATCACTAACTTGTCCCAACAGCTCGAATTTTTCCACCAATTTCTGTATTGCGGTCCTAGAAGGTGCTTCACGACGACCCAAAAATGCTTTAGTTTTGCGAACTATGCCTGCAAAATGTTCACCATTTTTGTAGTGAATTTTAATTATTTCAATGCGTTGTTGCAGCGTGTATCGTTCCATTTTTAGTAATGGTGTAGTTTCTACTTGTCAAATGTCAAAAATAACAGCTTCAAAAGTGACAGCTACCGAAATAGCTCGCTATTCAAAATTACACCTCTTATTGGAAAACCCTTTAAAAGGTTCTAAAGGATTCTGAAATAACCTGAACGTCCCTCAGATGCTTATGGTTTAGGTTATGTAAATAGAATGGGTCTTTGAAGGTTTAAAAAATTCTTTATTGATGCTAATATAGCTTTATCAAATATTTTTCCAAATTTTTCAATGGTATTTTGTCAACTTCTAGAAGGTTATAGAGCCTTATCGAAAGTTATGAAACCTTATCGAAGGTTATAAAACCTTATTGAAGACTATAAAACATCGAAGGTTATAAATCCTTAGGATTTTAATCAAAAAGCTTATAAAGCTACTCAATGAGGAATGTACAAGGTATTAAAAGATTTATAGAAGTTGTAAATGAATAAAGAAGTTCTAGTGAACAGAAAGGTTACATACATAGTTCTATACAATGCATTCATATCTTTGTTCCTAGATCCTTAAATAGGTTCCAAAGGATTTTTAGAGGTCCGAAAACGATTCAGTTGTACAATTCAAACTACTAAGAAGGTTTAAAAGAATTTCTAAACATTTAGCGATCTAAAATGATTATCAAAGAGCTCTGCAAATATTTGTAAGTTATAAAAAATATTTAGATGTTTGAAAAATAAGTTCAGTCGATTTTTAAATACTTTCAACAGCTTCCAGAAGTAAGGAAAGAAGTAAAAATTAATACAATAATATTTCTTGTTGTGTTTTATTGTTGTTGCGTTTTTTTCTTGGTGTGTTTTATTGGGGTTTATTTATATGTTGTCCATATATTGTTGTTGCCAATTTATTTTGATGGCTATTTAATTACAAGACCATGCAGACCGAAGAGAGAACTAAATTAATTTTAATCTACTTTTTTTAAGAAACGAGAATCGAAGTTTTTTCGCACACTGCGAGTCACTGAAGAAGCATTCTTTATTTATACTCCTCGAGATGTACTCCGTATATAATCATTAATTTCGCAGGCGGTTCTTTTCTGTGGCTGTGAAATGTTATGCTTTTCTCACAAGACGGGGTTTTAAACTAAAAAAAGAAGAAAAAACACCCTTTTAAGAGCATATTTTAAAGCTAGTGCTGCGATCGTTCAACTTAATTGCAATTAGTTAAGAGTTGCAAGTCGCGAGTTGCGCGTAAAATACGACAACACGGCAGCAGAAACATGAGATTATTTTAGCAGCAGAAACAAGAACAGCAACAACAACACGGAGAACAACAACAACCAGAATATCAGCAGCAGCAGCAGCAGAAACACGAAATGAAAGCGTTACTAAATCAAATTGATGAAAAGCCACATTTAGTGTCGTACAACAACAATAACAACAACAACATATCAACTGAACCACTGAGAAGGATTAAAATTCACGCAAACTCATGCTGTGGGTCTGAGTAGCCGACCGAAGAAATCCGAGATCCCTGGCGATCTCAGAGATTTTTTAGAGCCTAGAAGACGTAATCTGAGTGAGCCATGAAAAGGCAGCCATTAAAAATGTGGTAGATTTTTCAATGTCATTTGAGGAAAAAGAAGAAGAAGAACAAGAAAGAAACTCTTCAACTTATAATGATTTAAAAATAGCTTAAGAAGGGGAGAAAAACATAGAGAAACAAAGACAAAGAGAGGGACGAAGAGGGACAAAGAGAGCGTTACCAACAGAGATAAGAACAAGAAGAAGAAGACGGAGGAATAATAAATATAATAAAAACAAATAAACAAAAAATAGAATAGAAAATCAACAAAATCACGAAAGCTGCGATTTTATTTCAAATCACACACATTACTTCAACAGATTTCAAGAGTCAAAAGACTTCCGATAGTTATTTCAATCACTCTTGCAATCTGGCTGCAAGCTCGATGAACTCTCGGTGATTTCATATGAATGCGATGGAGAAGCACAATAAATACACCGTTAGAAGCTATAAAAAACTTTGCAAACCATGTCATCAACTCGTTGTTGATGATGTTGTTGAGGCAACAACATTTGACCAAAGAGAAAGAACAAGACGAGTGGAAGGAAGGAGAATAAGAAGTTATAAGAAGAAGCTCAAGAAAATATAAGACGAAGGAGAAGAAAATATAAAAAGAAGAACAACATTGAGGAGTAACAGCAGAAGAAAACGAAGAGATGGACAAAGAGAAAGCATTTGAATCAGCAACAACAGCAGCTGCTGATGATGATGATGGTGATGGTGATCATTAAAAAATTTGCATTGATTTTTTGCTGTCATCGTCGTCGTTTTCCCTGTTGTGGTTGTTGTTGCTGTTATTTTTCTATGCAAACGAAACATTTTTCTATCGTCAGCCATCAAAGAATGTAATTATTTTGTATTTGTTTTTGTATTTATTGTTTTTGCTTCAATTACCACAGCAACTTCTGATGTTTTCTCATCTTCTCTCCCCTTCTTCTTGTGTATTTATGCTGTACGTATTCTTAATGTTGTTGTTATGATGTTGTTGGACTTCTTCTATAATTATTGTTATTATTGATGTCCCTCATCATTTCCTTCATTTTATTCATCTTCCGCTTTTTTGCTACAGATGCTTCTGGGGGTTTTGTTGTTGCATTTGTTTTTGTTTTTATTCCTCTGTGCTTTTGTTCATAGTTGTTTGTTTTTTTATAGAAAAATGGTTCCGTTTTATTGCTTTTACAGTGGTTTTTGGTTTATTGTTGTTGTTGGATTTTCCAACTGCTTGTCATCTATTCAACTCTTGCTTTTTTTAGCTCTGCTGCTCTTCGATTTTAACAAAATATTAATATTTCATTCTTCGTTAAACATCTATTCTAGAAGTTTGTGTCTTAAGTCTTTTATTTAATATGCTTACAAATGCAATGGATTTAGTATTGAAGCAAAAAACTGAACCGAAACGATAGAGAAGAATGAAAATATTGTGTTTCACTTCAAATTCAAACTTCGAAGGTTTAATTATTCTCTAAATTCATAAATTATTCTTTTAAAGCAATTTTAATAAAATAATTTTTAGTTTTTCTTGAGGAAACGCATTTTTTAATAAAGTCTCTACTTTAAATTAAAATAATAGAAATACTGGAAAACAAATTGAAATAATTCTTTATATGAAAGAGTGTATCATGTCATTAATGCATGGTGCAAGCAAGTCGATGCTTCACTCACTGATCTAAATCATTGATTTGCGATCATCATTTCCAATGATATCGTGTCTTGTATCTCAAGAGATTTGCTCGAATATTTATCTTTTTTCTTTATTTTTTTTAAAGTAAACTCTGCAAATTTGTTTTGGTCACTCAATCGAATGCTGTTCCTGTCACTGTCACTGTCACTGTCACTCAACAACCAGCAAATGAATCGGCTACAGATTCAGATGCAGAGAAATGCAAATAAAATCGAATTAAAATTCAAGACAAGAAAGAAGACCACTCGGAATGAATCTCATTATGTTCTTGCTTCTTCTTCTTATTATTCATTTGTATCTGCAGATATCATTTGTATCTGTAGAGATCATTCTGTAGATCCGATTGTAGACAGCAACAAGTTACAGGAAATTTTTGACAGGCTTCAAAGAAGCAGACCAACAATTTTTCATGTTTCACAGACAGGCATAAAAAGGAACAACAACAAAAGGTTCTCACAGAGTCAGAGACAGAGTGTGAGAGAGAGAGTGAGAGAGGGAGGAAGGCTGAATGGCAGGTTGAGAGAAAGACAGACGATGTACTTATTTATACACAGAAATATAGACATACTTTTCGACAGACAGCCTCTAAAGTTTTTTTACTGTCTTCTAGAGAGACTTTAAGCAATTCTTAAGCCAAGATAGACATTTTATGAGCCAAGCATATTTTTTTAAAGACTTGTATTTTGTGTGTTGAGCAAATATTCATTGTTTAGCATAAAAATTCTACATATTTTAACATAAACCAACAGAAGGAACCATAAAAAACCTTATTGAATGATCCCACAAATTCTCAGGGTTCCTCTGTTCCTCTATCTTCGTCCATGGAATCTCCTGGATCTTGTTGGCTCGGGGCACTCTTAGGTGGAAGAAACCCACCATCAAAGCAACCAACAAACCTCCCAACAAACCTCCCAACAAACCTCCCAACTATTCAATAAAATACACGATAGAAGACGATAATTTTTTCTAATCATTTTTTTGGTATCATTTTTGTTTCTATTCTTCCTATCTCTCTGTTTCTCTCTCTCGCTCTTTCTCCCTTTCTCTCTTTCTGTCTCCCTTTCTCTCTCTCTCTCCCTTTCTCTCTCTCTCTCTGGCCTTATCTCTCTGTCTGTCTCTCTCTTCGTTTCAATACTTAAATTATTCAATCAGCATCTGTTGTGTTCTTTCAGTCCTATCAAACATTTATTACCTCGTCTGTCATTTAAGAAGGACATAAATATTTGTTGCTTTGACTGCTGAGACTGTATTTCGGTGTTGTTGCTGGTGTTGTTTGTTGTTTGCTATTTGTTGTTACTGTCATTATGCTTGCTGCTATTCGATTCGTCTGTAATGTGATTGAAAACCTCCGTAAACGCAATTCAAACCTCAAACATCCTCGTCCTCTTCTTCAACTTCTGCTAGAGCTTCGTTTGCTATCGATTGATGGAAGGATGGATGAATAGATGGATGGTTGGATGGATGGATGTATGGATGGATGGATATATATGTAGATCAATGGTCATAAAGTAAGGCATAACTTACCAAAATTCTTCTTATTAAAAGCATAACTCTCTCAGTCTAAATGAATTCGTATTAATTTTATTATATTTTTGTTGATTAAATATCTAAAGTTGTAGTTGTTGTTATTGTGGTTGTTATATCGATATTGGATTGTTGTTGTTTGGAAGCAGTAAAGCGGAAGTGAACTCGTACCTCATTGAAGCACACCAACAGCACGTTCCAATCGCATTCTTTTTCGTCTAACTTCTAAGTTTGAAGCCTAAAGTCTGAGTTTAGTTTTAGTCTAACGTTCATCCGTTCACTCCTTTTAGCTGTACGTTTAGTCGTGTGTCCGAACCACGCAATCATTCGGCGCCTTCTACAGTAACGAAGCCCACTTTGAACACCTTCGAAGACACGACGACCACGATAACAAGTTGGAGACACACGCCAAACCGATTTAGATAAAAATAATGAATTCGAAGTGCGGCAACAGCGACCGCTTCCCAAACATGCAGCTTCGTCATGCATGCAGCTAAATAAACATTCGCAGTTGGCTACACATGCGGCCACGCGGCTTCTGGTCTCGCATGGCCAACTAACCGTCCAACCGTCCAACCACCCCACCAACCGACTCACCAGCGATCGGCGACAAATCCAGAGTAGTTTCTTTTCTTGATTTATTGCCCCACTATAGACAGCTGAACGACTAAATGGTTGTGAGCGATGTTCGAGAGATCGAACATTTCTTTGTGCTCTTAGTGTACAGTGTAGAGCACAGTATACCGCTTACCGTTCGGTGGTTCGCAAAGCGTTCTCGAACAGTTACGCGATTAGAAGGGAACGAGTCAAGGAAGAAGAAGAGGAGGACGCGGAGGAAGAACGTTCAAAACTGGGTGCCATTAAGTGCCACATCTGTTGTTTTTGGTGGCGACTCCATTTTTTCCCAACTTCTCTCGGCAACTCTGTTTATTTATCTCTCGATTAACTCTCAGAAGTTGTTCCAGTGACTGCGGCCGCCTCTGTTGTAGTTGTAGTTGTGACTACGGTCACTTCACTCCTATTCTATCCACCACACCCGCTCCCCCCCACCGACTCCTTCACTTCGCGCCCGTCACATTGCGGCAGTTGCGTTGCCATCTAATGACGCTTAGATTTGTTCCTCTTGTCGTGGTGTTTATTGTTGTATTTTCGCTGAGTTGCTGGGTTGCTTTCTTGCCTGGTTTGCGGTTCGGTTGGTTGCTCGGTTGATTGCTTTACTGTTGCTGCGGTCGGTCTTCATTTCTAATGGTTTCTGTGCGGTTTTATGGTTCCTTGCAAAACTTCCAACACCAGCATAAATTTTAAATGTAGTCATGGCGAATTGATTGGTCATTCATGATTGCGCATCTCCAAGAGTGACTTCAAGTGTTCATTGTGTGTGTGATTCTAAGTATTTCTCTGCTTTTGTGTCTGTTCATGTGTGTGTGTGTGTGTGTATGAGTCTGTCTCTAAGTGTAAGTAGAGAAAACGTGCTACTTTCGTGCTATTGTGGGAAATCACACTTTTTTGCACCATAAAATTCTAGAAATGTATTAAAGAACAATTAATGCTGCCTTCTAAAAAAGCTTTAATAACAACAATAAAAATTTTAAAATTCAATAAAAAATTAATTGCAAAAAAGGAAACTTAATAAAACTGCGGAAAACGATAGGATCTGCAACGAATGCATCATCGTGTGTTTCTTTCCTTGTTGCATCATCGCACTCTAGCAACAAAAACTTTGTCAACATGTTGCTGCAGCATGTTCACAGCTAAATTTCGATAGATCAGTATTTCAAAGATTTCAAAGATCTTTCATCATTATTATCATCATAAGAAAGCCATGAATGCTTGCTTTCAAGGAGTATATATTATATTATAGACATAAATTAAGAATAAAGTCTGTGTATATCTTTGTATGTATATATTTATGTGTATTTT
Source organism: Myopa testacea (assembly GCA_949629155.1). NCBI lineage: Eukaryota > Metazoa > Arthropoda > Insecta > Diptera > Conopidae > Myopa > Myopa testacea. Next base: position 30,304,737 of record OX451345.1, on the reverse strand, counting down.
CTTGTATATAGTCTGTGTGTATACCCTCTGCTGCATGCTCAAGAGGACGAATTCTCTTCTATGGTTTAGTGTTTTCTTGCTGCAACATAATTTTTTTTTAATCTTTTCTCTTTCTTTAAATATAACTTCAATTATAATCGACTTACGTTTTGCTTTTCTTTTTTGCAAGGGTTATAAATACTTTAAATAAATTTCTGCCATATTTTATTCATAGCTTGCAATCTTTTTTTAACAATTTTTTCCTGTTTTCTTTTTAATTTTTTCCTCGCACCGAAAAATTATTTGTTTTTCTTGCAACATCATCGTGTCATCAAATAAATCATTATTTTTGCGTTTTATTTTCAATTCCTCTTGCTTTCTTCTTCTCTTTCCTATTCTTCTTTTTCTCTCTCTCTTCTTCTTCTTATTCTTCTCGCTTATTCCTTATTCTCATCTATCATCTTCTTTTTATAGTTTTTTTCCCAAAACTTTTCTCTGATTTTTTCCCCGACATCCTTCACTTGAGCTTGAACTAATCTTTATAATTAAATTAAATGCATCCACTCGTGAATTTGTTTCTGCTATTTTTAAACAACATATAATATAGCCTCAACTTTGATCTGTCCTCTGGTTAATCGCTCATTTAGTATAAACGTCTTCTTAAGGGAACTTCGTAAGGGAACTTCTTAAAGGGACTTTTTAAGAGTTTTTGATGGTTGTTGTTTTTGCTACACTGTCTTTCGTTCTTTATTTTGCCCTTCTTCCTTCGCTCTTCAATGAAGTCAGTCATTCGTTTCCTTTTTCGTGTACTTCGTCATCCTTTTTTTGGGAAGGTTGTTTTTTCGTTTCTGTTTCTCGTAGACTTGAACTCGTGATGAATGCAATCTCATGTGACGATGTCGGGCGCCACGACAATGATACTTGCCACGACACTGAGCGATTACTTGTTATTGCTTTTGTCGCTTCCTTTAAAAACGCTCATTAAACGGCAGCCTTTTTGAGCCGCCGCATTGAAATGAAAGAATCACGTTTTTGGTCACAGAAGAGATTTGATCTTCAGTGAAGCTTCTTCAGCTTGTGGCATGTTTTTCAATAACTACTCTTAAGTTAGATTTGCAGACAAGCTTTTAAATGTTTGTTTCTTTGTTCTGCTTCTTAATTTTTGATCTCTTTTTCTTGGTTCTTCTTTTCCTTTTCTCTGATTTAAATGAAACTTTTGGCTTTGGATTTACTTGAAAAAAATCTTGAAATTAATGAAAACATGAATTAATCACTTAAATTCATACACTTCAATTGTTATTTAATTTATTATTTTAGAATTATTTATAAATTTAAAACAAACTTGCTTAAAAAACAACCTCAAATGAAAATCTCTCTACATTAGATTTCTATTTATAATTAGAATTACAATAAAATTAGAGAAACAACAACAACAACAACAACACTAGTAAAAACAACAACAACAACACCAACAGAAGGAGCTACACTACAACAAATGAGCACAAATTTTAACCGGTTAAAATTAACCTACATAATAAAAGAATGAAATGTTGTTGAAATGTGGTTAAGTTGGTACTGTTACTGTTGTGGATGTTGTTGTTGTTGTACATGTTGTGGATGTTGTTGTTGTACATGTTGTGGATGTTGTTGTTGTGTATGTTGTTGATTATTTCATTTATTAAGCTTCTTTAGCGCATTTTAGCTTAAAAACAACTTTTCCTTTACGAAAAAATGAACCAAGACCAGTGCTGAAAATTAAAGTAGTGCCAACATAACTACAACAACAACAGCAACAACAACAACAGCAACAACAACAGCAACAGCTACAACTACTAAAACCCCAAAAGCATTTTAACCGTTTAACTTGTGTGGCTGAAACTTGATTTGTGGCCAAAGTAACACCGCAGAATGGAAAAGTTGTTTTATGTATAAATATGTATGTGTATCCTCATCTGTGTGTATGTATGTATGCACACATGTATGTGTGTACGTATGTATTTATTGGTTTCTGTTTTCTTGTTGTTTTGCCGTTGTTGTTGTTTCAAACGTAAAGATTATTAGTTGCAACGGCCGACATAAAAACGGACCAAGGAAAGATCTCTCACACACACATAGATACACACACACATACACACATATACATACATACATCCATCCATGGTACTACCATGCAGCTTGACATGCGATACCAGAGAAACTTTCCTTCCTTGTGAACGGCTTTCGTGCCATTTATTCTTCTTCTTGTTCTTCTTGTTCTTCAACATTCACATTTGAATGTGGTGGCATCGCTTCTCTTTGATTAGCATGAATACCCCTCCGAATCCCCTGCGAATATCGTGATTCCCCTGCAGAATTCACAAAGCATATCAACGGACGGCGTCGTATTACAGCGTATTACAGCGGATTAATGATACACGATACTCAACTGACATTAATCTCTGTTCTCTGGAACTGATCTCTCTACGGATTGATTTCTTTATAGAACTGTTCTCTACGAAACTGGAAACTCTACGGAACTGATCATTCTATGGACCGGATGACTCTATGGAACTAATCTTTCTGTGGTGTTACTGGTCTCTCTCTATGGTACAGATGACTCTACGGAACTGATCATTCTATGGACCGGATGACTCTATGGACCTGAGTCCTTCTTTTTACTTCTAGAAATACCAGTATTGAAAGTAGATTGATTCTGAAAATTGAAATGATTCTTATGACGATTTCAAAATGTCCATACTTCGATCTTCTTTTCCAAGCTCCTCAACCCGCTGGAACTGACCCCCTCCCCATCCTTCCTCAACACAGTAAACCACTTCAATTATTGTTATTATTTATCGCCTTCGTGAGCATTCTCAGCACATGTTCTCCGCATGAGTTCGATCGCTTTATTCGGAGCATTCTTTCTTAACTGGTCTCTGCAGAGGCTCCGAAAAGTCCTCTTCCTGGGATCCCCTGCACCGGCAACAGCAGCTTCTCTCTTCCACACTTCGTCTACCATCGCAGCATGAGCATCATTCCGCTTGTTGTTGGTTGTTGTTGGCGCTCGCATTTTATTGTCAGCCGAGCGTCGTTACACTAGTTTTCGCCAGTTAATGATCGCTGTCTCTCTCTTTCCCTCCGTCTATCTTCCTTTCTCTCTCTACTTTCCTTTGGCTTCATTCACTTTATAGTCGTTTGCCTTCCGCATATTAACAAGCTTCTTTTTAAAATAATGACCACGTAATGTGAAGGGTTCCAACCTCCTCCCCCATACATACATGGAGTCATGCATGTCGCTTGCATTCCGCGGGTGTCTCGTTTTTGTTGCTTTTCAAAATGGTTTCGGAAAAATTTAACTGCGATTGGAGTCACGTTTCATTATTCGTGACGTAGACGTTGGCGACGATTATCACTTAAGTAGTCTCTGTGGGCTTATTTTGGTGAACTTGTAATGAACTACTAATAAATGCACAAACACAGACACACACACACACACACACACACATGAAATCACATGTGAGCCGCATGCATCACATCTGGACATGTTTTAGAGTACCTCAGCGGGAGAGGGAGGGAGTGAGAGAGAGTGGCAGAAAGAGAGAGGGACATTTTTTAATGCAAATACTCGTATATTTCACATTTATAATGCTTACATTTTATTTAAACAGCTCGAGTGAGTTCGTGAGGTCTTCGGAATTCCGAAAAATGCTTAAACACTTCGTTTTAATGGCACATAAATTATTTTCCTCAACATCCGCATCGTTGTTCTTCTCAACAGCCGCATCATTGTTCTTCAACATTGTTCACAATATGTTTCGCGATACACACAACAACTTGAAAAACATTTTCTTGTTTTTTCAAACAAAGCAAGTGATTGCGAATGCAAAAATGTTGCGTGTAAAAATATGTTGCATGTGTGCAAAGAAATGAAAAAACTATATCTAAATCCATGGAAGTATTTTCTCGAAATTCTTCTTCTCTCATAAAAGCAAGAGTTAAAAGAGAAACTAACGAAAATATACGGAAATAAAAGGAAAAAACTAGGAAAGTGAATAAAAAATAAATTAGTTTGAAGTCAATTGAAAGAAACTTAGAAGAAAAATCAAGCAGATTAAAAAGAAGAGAAGAAGAAAAGAGTACAAATCTATGGCATAAAATTAAAGTAGAGACTCATTAGTATTGCATAAAATTTGAATGTTCAAGAAGTTGAGCGACGAATGCCTGCTTCTTTGATTCCTATACTCACTAAGGACACAAGACTCAAGACATGTTGCTGCATGCTTCAGCTGCCCCTGCAACAAGAGTCGCATGTACTCGCATGTTGCCCGGTGGCGGTTTTTCATGCCTTCTTCGCTGCTCGTGAACAACGACGCCAAAATATTCAGCAAGCGAGCGCCTGAACATCTACTCGCCGATCTTGCATCCCGCTCTAACTCAAGAGGCAAATCGACTCCCCTGCGTCTTCGTTCCTTCCTTAAAATGTTGTGTTTGCCTCTCTTTTTTCCCCACTGCTTGTGGTGTCTATTGTTTGTTGTTCTTGTGAACTTGTGAAGCAACATAAATTTTGGCTTTTAACACCTTTTTGCGGTATTATTTGCGTTGTGTAACTTTTTCACATAAAGTAAAATATTCTTACAACGATGCTAATGCATTTTCTAAGTTCTGCAGTTGTTGATCATTAGGAACAAAATAATAACAACAACATCGAGAGTTTGTTGCGTTTGTAGAAATTGTTAAAAGCTACCGCAACAACAGGAATTCACATCGTAGACTTAAGAAACGAACTCGTTTAGGGATTTTTTTTCAATAGAAATCCAGAGAAACCGAAAATCTTGTTTTATGGTCACCTTAAAGGGAAAAACACAATAGAAAATGTATAGAAAACCATGATATATCATGGTGACATCAACAACAACAACAACAACAACAACAAACACAACGTAGAACACAGAGTATTTTTCTTGGCTGATTGTCATGGTTGGCAAACTTTTGTTGTTGCTGCTGTTGTTGTTGTTGCTGTTGTTGTTGTTTTTGTTGTTGTACTATTGTTGTTGTCCACCTCTGAACCTTATATTATGCATTTGTAGCAAATACTTTCATGGAGAAAACACGAGAATAACAACAACAACAACAACAACAACTCATTCAACCCATTCAAACGAAGTGAAAATAATCAGGCAGCAGAACAACCGAGAAGCAAAACAAAACAAAACAAAACAAAACACAACAAAAACCCAGACCGCGAAAAAATGTTATTCAAGCAAAACTGCTGAACAGAAAATATTTTTGTTTATTGCCAGCAGCAGCAAGAACAACAACAACAACAACAACACTAGCAACACTAGAAACTCCATCAACAAAAAATTGCAAATAATTTTTCTGGGTTGTTGTTGTTGCTGATGTTTAACTTCAGGTTTTTTTGTGTTGGGAAATTTTTAGAAAAAAGTTACGAAAGTTCACGGGCGTCATGCGGTCATCGTTGTTGTTCTTGTTGTTGTTGTTATATTTGTTAGTTTTTCGTTTTTTCTCGGTTACACATTTTTGTGTCCCTCGCACAACAACAACAACAAGAAATACAACAACAAGAAAAACATTACAAGCAGAAGAGCCATGGACGCAACGAATGGCGCACGACAAGAAATCGTAGCTGTTGTTGTTGTTGTTGTTTTTGTCTGTTGTTTTTTCTGCTGTTGCTGTAAAACGAACTTGCAACTTGTAGGGCTGTAAAAGAAAACCTGCGATTTTTCTTGTAGGTAACACAACAACAACAACAACAAGACGACAACAACAACAACACAGCACAAGCTGAAAAGACGAACAAGAAAAAAAGAAGAAACAACAAACAAAAAGTTCAAAATAATAAAAAACTCAAAATGTGGTCAATTGTGGTTAAAAACGTGTTTATTTTCAAAGTCTGAGAGCCATCTGAGAACCACGCATGCTACCACAGGCAACGACAGACAAAAACAACAACAACAGTCGTGTGTTGAACGAGAGAAGAACTGATTTTGTAGGGTTTCTGATTAAAAAAAAAACACACACTTCATGTTTATTAAAATTATCGAATTTCTTTATATACAAAAATTTAAATTAAAATCGAAAACACAGCTGGCAACACTGTTAACAACAACAACAACAACAACAACAGTGCAACGAGCAACATTTGCTACTGCTTTCAACTATTTTAAATACGATTGAATTGCATGAAATGTTGGTTGGGTTTTCTTTTTATTAAAGTTTATAGCGTTGTTGTTGTTGTTGTTGTTGTTGTTAGAAGAAAACAATAATTGCTGGTCTGTAATAAAAGCGGCCAGAAGAGTCCAAGAAACAAGAGAACAACAACAACTAGCAAAAGGAATAAAAATAATAATAATAAAAACAAAAACAACAGCAGAATAACAACAATGAAATAACAACAATAACAACAACAATAAATAATGAGGAAAAAATAATAGCAACAACAACGAAATAACGAAAAACTTTACAGAAAAAAAATAACAACAATAAAAAGTTTTCTTGGCGCTTTTCTTGTTCTTCTTATCGATGTTGTTGTTGTTGTTGTTGGCAGAGTCACGGTGTTGCTGTTGTCGTTGTTGTTGTTGTTGTTTGCATGCTTTTTCTGTTGTCGAACCTGCTGCCGCTTCAGTTGGTTCGTTGAACCATTTAAAGAGCTTTTAACAGCGTTTAACTCGAGTTGATGATGGTGAAATCTTCGCTCTTCTCGCACACACTCTCAATAAAAACAGAGGGGAGAGAAATGGGTAAGGGGTTGCGGCATGGGAAGGGAAGGGAGGGGAGGGGAAGAAGCGGCCAAATGAAAGGCTGTGTTGTTGTACATTTGAAAATATTTGAGGTGTTGCTCAACGAGCTGCAAACAAGCGAGTAAAACAACAAGAAAAGGATACAAGAACAGAAGAAGAAGAAGAAGAAAAACATGCAGAGAAGAAGAAGACGAGAAGAAGAAAATTAGTAAAAAAAATGAAGACGGTTTGAAAGTAAAAAACAAGAAAATAGGTTCACTTGAATGAGTTCATCAGTTGTGATGGCTTTTTTGGGGATAGCAAAGCTGTCAAGTAGCGGAGGGATGAAGGGAGGGGAGGGGGAGCAGGATTGCTAGGGGAATGTTATGCGCAACATTAATAACAACAACAACAACAAGAGCCACCAGCATACTTGTAACACTTTCCGTTAAACACAACAACAAGCAAACAGCGAACAACCGACAAGCGAAGGAAGAAAACCGAATAATTTATGAATCTGTATTAAAAAATAACAAAAACCAAAAACAAAAAGGAATAAAAAACGAATGAAAGCTGTAAGTAGCTCAGTCGATAAGAGTTAAAAATTGAAAATAATTCATTCGGTTTATCTTCGGAACGGCAACTGATAGAAAGTGGTTCGTACAACCTTCGTTCGTCGTCTGGCTTGGCTCCGTTCTTCCCTCCTCTGTTCTTCCCTCCTCTGTTCTTCCCCCCTCTGTTCCTCCCTCCTCTGTTCTTCTCTCCTCTGTTCTTCTCTACTCTGTTCTCCACTTCTTCGCTTTCTGTTGCTTTAACTGTTTGCAGGTGCAAATTTAGAGCAGTTTTTCAGATTCTTTAAATTATAAAATAAAATATTACAAAAATTACGAATTAAATATAAACTAAAAAACCAAAATAACTTCAAAAATATAACAAATATAGTAAAAAGTGTAGAAATAATAATATTGAAATATTATCTGATAGTTTTTATGCTATACTTGAAGGGAAATCATCTTTATAATTGGCAAAAATTGTGTACTTAATTTGAATATTAAGAAAATGAAATTTAAGAAAATTTCTCATCTTATTTTCGATGAATTTAGTATAAAATTTAAGTTTGAATCATTTATTTTTCATTTTACAGACAACAGATTTTGATTATAACGGATTCGATCAGAAAAGCGACTGCAACCGGAAAAACAACTACAACATCATCACCAACAACAACAACAACAACACCGATAAACCATAAAGGTTGGTACAAAGCTCTTCATAATTGAATCCCCGAAAACGTCCTTCTTTTTTTATTAAGTACAACAATAAACCAAAAAAAAGAACTTCAAACTCAACGTTAATAAAACGAAAATTCTTTTTGGGAATGAAAGTGATTTACTTTAGCTTTGATTTGATCACTTTTGGAGTATTATTGTTAGTATTACTTTAAAATTTTATTGCACAATATACAACTACATATTATATCATCCAAAGGAACCGAAGCACCTCACTTCTTTCTCTTCTTTTTTTCTTTTATTATTCGTCTACTTCTCTGCATTCTTCTTCTTTCTCGTATTACTCATCTTCTTCTACTGTTTCTTCTTCCTTTTCTTCTCCTACCGTGTCTTCTTCTTCCTCATATCCTTCGCTATTCTCTTTGAAAAAGAACAGAACTCATGCGAAGCACGTTTTCAATATTTTCACCTCGTTTGGCTCATAAATAAATGAATCTGTCCATTTTTTATTATTTCTTAGTTTGGTTCTGGTCCCTTTTTTCGTCTCTCCTTTTTTTTCTTTTTGTCAATCATCACTGAATTGTTTTTTTATCGTCCGTTGAACTTTTTTTTTAGAAGTGTTTTTGTCTCTCTTTGTTTATAGTAAAAAAAAACATCGAAATTCTTGATGACATGCTGATTGTCGAGTGATGATTTGTGTGTCACAGCGTGTGTGTGTGATTTTTTTTAAAGTGATTTATTCAACAGAACATTCAAGATTTTGTTGTCCGAGGTCACGTTGTACAGATTAAAATATTGAGAACCAAAGAAGAGAAAAAGAAAAAGGAAAACATTTTAATTTCTTTTACATTTTGTCTGTTGTTCTTCTTCTTCTTCCTCCTTACTCCCATTTTCCTTGTAAGATTCTTTTTATTTTCACGTAATACAGAATCGTTGAAATTAGCAGCCGTAACGTCACCATTCGAAAGACTTAAGAAAGAAACTTCATTAAAAATGTTTTCTCTTTTTAGAGAAATAAAACGATTTAAAAATAGAAAAAAAGGAACAATAATTAGAACAAAAATGTTTATAAATTCTAAACACAAAAATGGGCGTGTCATGTGACACCCGGCCAGCTGAAGTGTGATCTGTTTCGGACGATGACTCGGTGCCAAGTTTCTCGGTTTCAAGCTTGTTTCTTTGGCATTAAATCTTCACAGAGTCACACACACACACACACACACACACACACACACACACTATTCACCTGGTTTCCTGACCTACATAATAGAGACAGCAGTAACAACAACAACAACAACAACAACAGCAACCGCAAGTCATGCATTTAAATGCTTTTTAAACAGCTTTGCAGCGAGCTCTCGAATGTCAAACATAAAAATCCACACCAGAGAAAAACACCAGCAACAAAATAGCTTGAAAAACAACAACAAAACAACCACAAAAACAACAATAAAACAACCAGACATCGAAACAAACGCATTCCACTCTTTTGAGTTTGCAAAACTTGTTGCTTTTTTTTAAATCCTGGACTTTTTTTTGTGCATTTGTTGTTGTCTGTTTATTTTGTAGATAATCAGCTCGTTTAAATGCGATTCCTTTTGTCAATTCTCCCGGCGCGCAGACAGCACGTGACTCGGGCAGTGACTCTGACAGTGACACTGACACTGAGACTGACACTGAGACTCTCAGTCTGAGACTGACAGGCATTAAACGCATTGATACAAACACATAAACAGTCACTTGAGACACAGTGACATAAAAAATCTCGTCACGCTGTCGGCGTGGTCAGTTTTTAGTTCATGCGTTGGTTTTAAATTCCTTCATTTTAAATATCAACAACAACTAGTTTAAAAGAGTGATTACTGTGTTTATTGTCGTTGTTGTTGTACTCACTGTTGTTGTTGTTGTACCTTTTGTTCCTTTAAGAAATGCCCGCTAAAATATGTCGATGATTGTTTTGCTCTCTATTCTAGTTTTTGTTGTTGTTGGTTTTTGTTGAACCTTCCTGTTAATTTTTGTTATTTGCAAAAAAATTCAAAAATTTATTATTATTTATTGATCTATTAAATTGACAAGTTGATTGAAAAAAATCAAAGATTATTAGTTAAACTTTAAATTTAACATCTGCAAGGCGGAACAGAAGATCCAAGACACAAACCCGTTTTTCTAGACTTTACTACTGCAGCAACGAGCAACGGAATGTAGGAGTGGGTGTGTGTCTCGACTAAATTTTATTAAAAGGTAAGAAATTTGATTATTAGAAGAAAGGAAGAGCTACATAAACTAAAAGCAAACAAAAACTATATTTCAAGACAATTAAATTTAATAATAACAAGTATTTAAGTACAAAGTATTTACGAAAAATAATTAATGATAAATATGAAAGATGATGTGAAGATAGAACGAATGTGAATTAAGTTCTAAATCTGAAAAAAAATCATTTAAAAAACTTTAATTTTTAAATTATAACAAAGAAAACATAATTGATTAAGTTTAAATCTAAAAAAAGAAGCAAACTTCTGAAAGAGCCTGATGAAGTCCTGTTGGAGTCTTCTGAAATCTTATGAAGTCCGAAGATGATCATAACGATGATGATGATGTTATATTTTGGAATCGCCACGAGACGTGCCTCAACTCGAAGTTCAACTTGAAGTCATCAAGATTGAAGTTGAAGTTCAAGTTTTCGAGCATAGAGATTTCATTCTTCATTCACTCGTTGAATTTGAATACGAATTCAAACGATGCAGATGCAGTTTCTGTGCGACCGCGTAGCAGTTTAGCTTAAAACGATTTGAACAGTGGTGCGGCTTCGGATGAGCCGTTAGATGGCCCAGAAACAGCTGCAACAACTGGAACAACAACAACGAAACCGCAGCTTAAACCACAGCTTAGCTAAGATAATCATAATCATAATAATAATAATAATAATAATAATAATGTTATTATAGTTTTTTTCACCTTCTTCTCTGGCTTTATTGGTTATTTACACAGTTAGAAAAAACTGTTGTGCATATCATTGCTGTGGTTTAAGTTAAGAGAAATGACAACAACAACAACAACAACAACAACAGCTGCTGTATAGCTGCACATTCGCATCGTCTGCCGTTCTTTGCTCTTAACGTGGCTTTCGTCGTGTGGACATCAAAGCGAACAACAGAGTCAACTCAAGAGACGGAATACGTTATGCGTGCCGCTGCTCGCTCTGTCCCGCTCTGTTTGTGTCCCTCTTTCCGTCTTCTTCTTTCTCTTTCTCCGTGTTTAACTTAACTTATTTCACTGACACTCTTTCCATGTGCGCCATTTCTTTTATCTGCGCTTTTATTGTCTGCGTTGTTTGTAAGGTTTAATAAAGTTCACGAGACTCGCACCGCATCCAGCAGCTGCCGCAGCGTGATTCAACAGTTATTTGGTCAGCCGCAGCGGTGTTTCTTGACCTGCTTTTGATCACAGTTACAACTGGACGAACACTCGAACGTGCCACAACGTGGCAAAGTAACACGCTTTAATTACGCGATTCGATTCGAAGTGCTTCGAGATGTGATGCGATGCGATTTGATGCAAAGTAGGTCGAAATTGAGTATAAAATTGAGAAGCTTTTAACATTGAACAAGTGTTAAAAAGTTACAATTAATGGATGATGGCTGGTGGTTTATTTCTCTCTGTTGAATGTTTTGTTGTTTTCTTGTTTTTTCTTCATATTCATAAAGTTTTTGACGATTTTCCAATGCAGAAGAACCGTGAACCGTGAGAAAAGTGCACGAAATGCAACAATAGCAACAACAACAACAACAACAACACTGACATTTCTTCCCCCCTCCCAGAAACCACAGTTTAACACTCTTTTGGCCTGTGATCTGCTTAAAGTGGGGAAAAAAGAGAAACTGCAGTCTTCGGCTCTGATCATGATGATGATGATGATGATGGAGAGAGAGTCTCTTTATTGGGCCCCGTTACTTGGTGAAAATTATTTCCGCATTTAAAATTATTTATGACAAAATGCATTCATCATGCATCGTGTCGAAACACGCGGAAGAATCATTTTTCGGCATCATCGCATTTTCTATCCTTGCTTTGAAAGTCCAACAAAGAGCTCTACAGAAAAAGAAGAGGAAGAGACCGCGACAGAGGGGGGAAAATTGAAAAATTTAAGATATTAACAAAACCTACAATAATAAGTTTTCTTTAATGCACTTCAAACAAACGAAACTTCGAACAGTTTAAAGTTCATGAGGCAGGGCGAGGCAGGTCTACAACAACAACAACAACACCCACAAAAACAACAAAACTAAAAAAATTTTAATTTCAAGAACAAACACGAGAAACGCTAAAGCAAGAAATTTACAAAAAAAAAATAATTAAATAACAAAGAAAACGAAGAAAAAGAAACAAACAAAGAAAAGACAACCAAATAGTATACAAAAGAATTACAAAAATTTTTGTACAAGTTAGAAAGCTCGAAAAAATAACAAAAAAAAAAAGAAGATTAACAACAAATGATTAAACACTTGAAGAAAAGAAGAAAAATTCTCTGCATTTCTTCGTGTCTTTTGTTGTGTGTTTTCTTTTTGTTCTTCTTTTTTTTTCTGGGCGGATGCAAAAAGCTCTTGAATAATTATACTTGAATTATACAACAACAATAGCAACAACAACAACCACATTAGCTACAACTTCTATTCTTTCATTTAACTCTCTGTCTATGTTCCTAAATGGGTCAAATGGGACACCTGCTATAGCGCTGTGTTTGGCTTGGAAAAGCTTGAAAAATCAATGCGTTAAAGAATTCAAATTCGTTAAAGAATAAACAAAATATTTGAAGAAAATAATTTGTAATACAAATTTATTTGACTTTCGAATCTTTAACTGAGTTTAAGTTTTTCTTTCTCTGATACTCTCATCGTCTGGTTCTTCGATCTACTGGAATCCTGCTTCTCTGATCCTCCGTTTCTTTGATTTCCTGCTTCTCTGATCTCCTGCCTCTCTGATCCTCTGCTCCTCTGCTTCTCTGATCTCCTGCTTCTCTGATCCTCTGTTCCTCTGCTTATCTGATCCTCTGTTCCTCCGCTTCTCTGATCCTCCGTTTCTCTGATCCTCTGATCCTCTGTTCCTCTGATCCTCTGCTCCTCTGCTCCTCTGATCTCCTGCCTCTCTGATCCTCTGTTCCTCCGCTTCTCTGATCCTCCGTTTCTCTGATCCTCTGATCCTCTGTTCCTCTGATCCTCTGTTCCTCTGATCCTCTGCTCTTCTGCTTCTCTGATCTCCTGCTTCTCTGATCCTCTGTTAGCTGCGATTTAGTTTTCTGCTGAATTATAGTACAAGCTTTAGTAATCTTTTCAAATACTAAACTAAATAATACAGTTAGTTTAATTAAGCACTACTTTAATAGGTTTTGTGTTATAGTTAAATTTTTATTTGAATATCGTTCTAACCTCGTTTTTCGTTCGTTTCTTTAATTAAATGCTAAACGTTTGCTAACTAATTAACTAAAATTAGTTTTCTGGTCAATTTTTAATGATTCTTTTCCACTCATGCGAATGGTCGAGTGGTCTTGGAATGGCTACTGAAATAAATTCTTGGCCCATTTGCTGTACATCGAATTGTGTTGTTTTCTGCGTTCCACAAAATAAACAATTTTAATTGGATCCATTTAACTATAATTGGATCCATTCGGGGCAGCTCAGCTCTCAGCGAACCAACGGCCGGGTAGGCACGCTATTAATTTTGACCCATTTCTGTGGAATTCAATTTCGTTTCGAGCTAAAAAAGTGCTGTGCTAAAAAAGCATTCCGGCCATAAATATTGGCGCTCTAAAAATTAACGCTGATTACATTCCACATGCGAGGAACTGCTTTTGAATGCTTCAGATGCAATGCAAGTGAATGCTTCGAACGCTTTTAACGCTTTTAACGCCTTAACGCTTCAACACTGAGATTCATAGCCATTGGGCTAAATTTTGATTTATTTTAACAGCGTTTTTTATCTTTTAACATCATAAATCATTGAAAATGAACCGAGATTCCTTTTTTTAAGTTTAAAAATGATCGAGGGGAAAATTTTGATAACTTCATTTTTCCGATGTATTATGACGAATGGGAATGACGATTGGGAAATGAAAACCAAAAGAAGACCCACAAGAACTCAGCATCACTGAAGAGAGAGAAAGAGAGAGAGAGAGAGAGAGAGAGAGAGAGGGAAAAAGAGGCAAACTTTCAACGATTCTATTCGAATCTACTCAAAGAATCAAAATATTTTTTCCAATGCAAATCTTAAGATTTCAAGTATCATCATTCGATTTATCAGTATCCAGCAAATCGTTATCACAATCTTCATCAGGATAATCTTCATCATGATAATCTCCATCATCATCATCTCCATCGTTTTCTTATAATCTTTGAGTATTCACAATCATCATCATCGCTCCTTTGATCACACTCAACCTATTTCGGGCTTCAGTCACTAGCCCATCTTCTAGCATTCTTTTGAATTCTTTTGCACTCTTCTAGCTCGCTCTCCATTTTTTCAGTTGCACTCGTTTTTGATTTAATATCAATTGCAATAGTTTTTGATTTCATGTCTTCAGAAAGCCTTCAGGTCAAATGGGCAAAAACACAGTCACTTCCACTCGTGCTCAGTAAACAGCTGAAGGGCAAACAGACAGACAGACAGACAGACAGACAAATGGACAGATAGATAGACAAACAGACAGGCAGAAAGACAGCCATAAACAACGGCGACTTTTATGATTGCTTTAAATCGCTTTCGTTCGTTCATTCGTTTTGCGGAAATGTTTTTCGTGTTTCTTGAGTGTTTAAAAGAAAGAGAAGAAGAAGAAAAAATATTTTCACGCCGAAAGCGATATTTTAAATTCATTTTCAATTTAATTATCAAGTAGATTTTCTTTTATTTGATGATGAGGATGATGTGGATGTTGACAGCTTCATGAGCATGAAAGAAATTCGTTTCTTAAGTCTTTAGAATGTACAGAAAACAAGGGAACATAAAACAGAAAAGGAAAATTGAAGGAAATACAAGAAGAAAGAGAGAGAGAGAGAGAGAAGAAAAGAGAAGCGAAAAGAATGAAGTACGAAAAGGAAAAGCAATATGTTGTTGCTGTTATTATTGTCACTTCCAACTGCTAACCACAGAAAGCACTGTATTGGGGCCTATACAGCTCTACTGATATCGTTGTTGTTGCTGTCTATGTTTTTCTTATTATTATTGTTATTGTATTCTCTTGTATTTCGCACAATTATTGTTACTTCACTTGATGCTGTTTTTGTTGTTCTTCCTATTTTGCTTCTTATTATTGTTGTTGTTCTTCGTACTTTCATTATTCTTATTTTTAACCTTTCAGTTACTCTCTGTTCTCTCTGTCTTCAATCACCTTAAAACCAAGTTTATTGCTTTTGGAAATCTTTTATTTTATTACCCGCAATGAACTTATTTTTCCTTTTTTTTCATTATGCTTGTTGTGATCTTGTAGCTATAATATATAGCTATTATAAAGCCTTAAAGTCGTCTACTTTACTTTTGAATTTTATTATTAAGTCGTTGCAAATAACAAGGCTGCACTTTTTAGAGCCGAATAACAGCTGAAGTTCAGCTGCAGCCTCGTTTAGCTTCTGTTGCTTGGTGCTTAAGTTCAACCTCTGCAAACACTTGTTGAAAAAACAACAAAAAAAAAAGAGTTCTTTCTTTTGTTTTTGTTGTTGTTTTAATTATGTTGGGGTTTTTTTTGGTTTTATAGAAGCGCTTAGAACAACAACAAGAACAGGAACAACCTGAACAACCAGAACAATAGCAACAACAACAACAACTAATAAACCGCGCTTGTTAACCGCTAATACAAGTTATAAGTTACGAGTTACGAGTTACTTCCGCGGACACTCATAAACATCATGTTTAACATGACTGTTGAACAGAATCAGCTGTTCGTTCAACCGTTTTATGTGAATGATGAGAGTGCTTATGTGAAAATATACACGGTACCAGAAAAACAACAACAACAACACAGGGGATTAAAAGACACACACACACACACCGAGTCTATTAGATGCACGTTCGGTACTTAAGTCTTTTGTTTTGACATGCTTTTCATTTAAGTGACTCGAAGTCAACAACAACTGCAAGTGAAACGATAACAAAAACAACAACGACAATTAACACTCAAATAATAATGTGCACCAGTATATATTTTGCTGTTATTATTATAGTATATACATTATAATAATAACTCATGTGTTCGTATATATTTATATATATTGTATATATATATATATTTTTAACTATTTATTACTTACTTATGTTTATTTTAAGTAGTTAGTTTTATTTATATATTCATTTATTAGGATTTTTATTTTTATTTCATTATATTAATTTATATCATGATATTTTTGCGAGTCCAAAGATTTTTCTTGGAGTTTTTGGACGCTTCTCGTTTAAAATTTTGTGACTTTTTCTCCTTTTTGTTAATGTTCTCCTTCGTCTTCTCCCCCGTCTTCTCGTTCGTCCTCTACTTCGTCCTCTCCTTCTTCCTTTCCTTCTTCTAACACATCGCATAACAACAACGGTTGCTGTTCGCTGTTGCAACTTGATATGTTGCAACTTTTTATCTTCCGGGCAGACAACCGAATCATCGTCGTTGCTCTATTATAAATCTTTTCAGAGACCGGTTAAGATACTCTGTTGGTCCATCGTGTTCACCTTCACGTTCATTCGGATGGTGCACATTTTTTTGTAATGGTTGGCGATTTATTAGCACCCACTGCACTAAAAATTCTAAAAGTTATCCAATAGAATAGAAAAGAAACGAAAAGAAGTGAAGAGAAGCCAAAAAAAAGAAAAGAAAAGAAAAGAAAAAAAAAAGAAAAGAAAAGAAACGAAAAAAGTGAAGAGAACGAGAAGTGAAAAGCGAAAGAGAAGAAAAGATAAGAAAAGAAGAGAAAAGAAAAGCAAGGAAAACAAAAGAAAAGAAGCGCAAAAAAACTGAAAATAAAACTGATTATGGTAGAACATTATTTTTGACATTTATGGTAAGCAATCAACGAAGACACATACACGTACACTGTACTATACACACACTTGCACACCTCTGCCGGTGTCCGTGTGCCTTAGATTGCTTGATACCTTCAGTCAACTTCAGTTAAGGATCGTGTGCAAAAGAAACCGGAAATTGATTGCATAACAAGCGGTGTGGATGGCCCAAGGTTGTGGCCAACGATGGGCCGGCCTCTGACGGTGCGGACCATGGAAGCAAGTGAACAACTGAAAGAACCGAGCCACAGAGTTGGCAACAGAGTTCGGATGGAACAAAAAAAGTGAGGCTGCTGCGCCTTTCAAATCTTAAGCATTGAAATTTATTTTTATCTCGCAGAAGGAATGCACTTGAATTACAAATGTTGTTGTTGTGTGTTGCTGTTCTTCCTATTGTTGTTGTTGTTGTACCATAACTAATAATCTTCCGATCTTAGATGCTGCTATAGAATAATTCAAGAGGCTTTGAGTTAGGATTCGTTGGTTTGATATGTGTGAATGTATGTGTTTGTGCATGTGTGTGTGTGCGTGTATATATGGCTGTATTATTGTACATGCGTGTGTATTTTTTTATTTGCTTTTCTTCGTAGTTTAACAGTTCAATGCAAATAATCGAATTGATTTGCGTGGCTTCAGTGAAGAGCTGTTGTTCTTGCAGTTTCTTTACCTGCAGAGAACCTGTCGTCTGGCCACTTTTTTTACTTACCGCCAGTCAATTCAACTGAAGGATGCGATGCATCACTGCTTCAACATCTTTGGCCTGCACTCAAAATCCACTTCACTTTAAATTACAGAAAAAAGCGGGTTTCTTTTATTGTCCACGTTTTTGTGGTTAAAAATCAATAATTTTAGTGGCAAGTGTAAATCATGAACTCGCACGGAATTCATTCTGGAGTTAAAACATAAGAGAAGAATGAAGCATGAAACATCGCCTAAATAAAAGACTTAAGACGCAAACTCGCTCGTAGAGAAATCATAAAAAGTTTCCAAGGAAAATGAAATTAAATCAAATATTTAATCTTTCATTTCGATTTCTTCTTTTTTAACAACAAAAGCAACATCCGCCAAAAGGTTGATTACTCAATTTACTCAAATAAATTGTATCAAAAACAATCACAACGCTTTTCTTTTCCACGCACGACTTCGCCTATGGTCCCAATCTCCTCCCGTCCCCCACCCTGCCCCCTCTCCCACCTTCTCCGCTTTCTTCATCCTCATCAACATTTTTAAGTACTTGAAAACCACAAACTAATCACTGGAGCTGCTGAAGCTGCTTCATATGCCAGCAAGAATCGTTAACAAAACCAACAACGAGCTGTGGTTCGGTAATCACTGTGGCTCAACTGCAGCGTGCAACAATCAACAATCATTCGATGTGAAACTCTTGACGTGAGCTGAACTCTTTGTAGAGAGAACTCATTGCAAGTGCAGAAGGCGAACTCTGAAAATCCTCCAGTAAACAAGCATGCTTTTGAAACTAACTCTGTCTCTGTTACTGTCTCTGTTACTGTCTCTCTCTTTCTTCTTTTCCTCTGCATATATTCTTCTCTTTCTTTCTTTACAAAAGGCTTTAATTTATTCAAACTTTATTTATTACTTAATGACAACAAACACGAATTTATTGCAATTATAAGGTTTTAAAGGTAAAGCAAACTATAAGAACTTAAAGCATACAATTAAAATACTAACCATAAGAATACAGGGAAAAGCAAGAGCAATAATAAGAACGACCATTATTACAACAAAACCATGAATAAATCCGAACGAATCACGTTGAACTATTTTTTCAGTATGTATTGAAAATAATAATAATTTTCTTCACCTGCTGGTGAATATGGAGATGAAGACGAAGAAGAAGAAGAGCAAGAAGAAGAACAAGAAGACAAGGAAGAAAAGGGAGAAGAAGCTCAGTAGGAAAACGAATTGAAAAAAAGGAGGAAGAGCCAGAAGAACAATAAAAAAAGAATACAAACACTGAGAAGGCTTGAAGATGTCTTTGAACAAGAAGCCGAAGAAAGAGAAAACGAGGAAAAAGAGAAAGAAGTCTAAGAAGGAGAAGAAGAAACAGAAAACGAAGAAAAACAAAACGAAAACGAAGACTCAATCAACAAGAGTCTCAGAATAGACAGCAATATTAAGAATTTCTCAATATCCTCGATGAGTGCAATTTTTTTCCTAATTCTTTTTTCCCACTTCTTCTTTTTCTACTTCTTCTTTTTTACTTCTTGTTTTTTTTTTCTACTTCTACTTCTATAGAAATTGTTGCTGCCGCTTTTGTTGCTGTTTTTACCGTTGTTGTTGTTGTTGTTGTTGAGGTTGTTGCTGTGGTTGTTGTAAAATTACATGGACATCATCGGGCATCACAGAAACATTCATTTATTAAAGCGTTGCACAATTTTTCCAAGTATTGCATTTCTTTGTGTCGCTTTGCTTTGAAGCTGCGTTGTGATGCATTGTATTGTGTCTTTCGTTGCATGATGCATGATTCGATTTGTTCCCTAATCACTCACCATCACCCGGGCACCAGCCGCTCCCCCCCCCCCATCCACCCTCCACCCCCATCTCATCATATTCTACACCCTCTTGAATACTTTAATAAAGCGTGTCTTCACGCTTCTTCAATTTTTCGCACAAAACAACAATTTTAAAGAATTTCTTCTGCTTGTTCGTCTTCTTCTCTCTTCTAGTTTGCAGATGAAATTAAAAAATTAAAAACTGAAATTAAATTAAAGCTGCCAGCAATAAAAACCACACCAACAGCAACATCAGTGAATCAGTGAATCACTGCAATCATCTCTCTGCGACCATCAGCACAACAACAACAACACTGAAGTCGCCGGCATTCTTCAGGCTTCAAGCGCAAGCGTCAAGCTTCAGAGTCCCAGCGCATGCCCACGTGTGCTGTACACTCGGCAGCACTCGTTCGCTCGTTGCTCGTGGGCATGTGTTGTGTGTTGCAGCGAGTGCATGCAGTAAATATGCTAAATTAAACACACACTCGCCGCACTTTCTTCCTTATGACGATGTCTTCGTCGTGCTAACATCTAACAGCCAATTAAAGGCAATAAAATAAAAAGAATTTGCATTAAAGGAGTCCTCTGGCGTTACGCTTGACGTGGCGTTGAGGCTGATGTGTGTGCTGCATGAGCTGAGAGCCGGCTGCATGAAGAATGCGTTGCGTTGCTTACTTGTCATAAAGCGAGCTACAAACATGAAATGCAACAAAGAAATGTTGCTTGCTATTATCTATTCTTAGCTGTTGTTGCAGCTTCTTACAGAAAATTCTCTAGAAATTCATATTAAAGCAGCTTTAATCAGCTAACTTTGAAAAAAGTTCTCAATTTTAGTATTTCACTTAATTATTATCAACATATTTAGTTTGTTTCTAAAGATTTTTCGGTTTTCAGCTTGTTTTTATTTCGACTTTTTGAATCTTTTTCTTATTTGAGTCTCCTTTTTCTTTCTTTTCTTTTTTGTCACTTCATTTATATTATTTCACGGTTCTCTACATAATTTATTCAGAATTTAATGACTTTGATCACTGCGAGAAGATCGACGCTACCGATTTAGCTGCTGTCTTTGAATCCGATCCGATTCAGTTTCTTGATTGCTTTCCTTAGAATTTGTATTTCATTGAAATTAAAATTATTGATTTGTATTGATTTATACTAAAAGATGCCAAAGAGCTTTCAATGAATTCAGATAATTTTTGAAGATGTTCTAAGCAGTTCTTAAGACCCTCAGAGAGTTCTTCATGCTCTTAAAGATGAAACGAATTGAAAGACTTAAGACACAAACCTGCGTTTTATAGACACAGTGAAATTCGTATGTTTTCAATGCGTTTTAACTGAAAACCAAATCACTACTGTCACTTAATTTATTTGTCAGCAATAATACAACAACAATTGCTAAACAATTACAACAACAATTACAACAATAACTACAACAACAACGGCGATGGCGGCACATTAATTGATTTATAGCCGCGTGTGCTACTTTAATTACACATTTAAATGTCACGTTCTCAGCCAAAAGCAAGTAGCAACAAAGTCAGAGCAAAATAGCAACACCATCCACACGGTTCGCTGTCGGTTGGCAACATGATCAAATATGTTGCTGGCACATGAAAATGATTGTGATTGCTATCGAGAGACGGGGTCCACCGTAACAGAGCACCGCATACGATTGGAGTATCTGAGGGCCTTAAAATAAACGAATGCAGCGTGATGTTTGTTTGACGCTGGATGGCAGACAGGCAGCCAGTCAGACAAACGAGCAGCTAGACAGATAGTCAGACAGATAGTCAGACAGACAGACAGATGTTATTATATATGAAGATGATGGTACAAGATGTTAGTTTTGGTTGTTGTTGTTGTTGCTTCTGTTCTTTCATGCTTCTGTTTCTGTTCTTTTTGTGTTTTCTGTCGAATTGCTTTCCGTTTTGTTGTTATTTCTACTCTTGTAATTCACGATGGTTTCATGTTCGAGTTACTGCTGTAAATAATTTAAAGATATCGTCTCTACGATAAACAATCGAATCGAGGGTTCTTAAGATTGGTTCTGCGATGTTATTGATTATTGTGTTTGTTGTTGTTATTGTTTTTGTTGTTGTTGTTATTGTTGGTGCTGTTATTGATTGGGTTTTTCGTTTATTTGTGTAGATTTCAATGCATTTTTTGTAGATTGTTTGTTATCAGGTTTGTGTCTTAAGTCTTTCCAGTTTAATTGTATTCAGAATATACAAGATCTTTATTAAAAAAATTTTACGGTTCTTTGTGCTTATTTTTAGAAAACTGTGATATGAATTAATTTCATACAAATAATGTTAATTTTAATATTCTTTTAAACTGAGATTTTTAAATTATTTGCATTATTTAATTGATGTTTTTCGATTTTTAATTTTTGCATATCAATTTGTGCGGTTATGTTTTTGTTTTCAGTAGAATGCAGCGTAGAACATCGCCTTGTTTTCTTTTTCTCAGACTTAATGATGAGGTCAGCATTCATTGCGACACACAACCATCAGCGTCCTTGGCCAGTGCACTAGTTTTTGTTGGTCTTCGCTTCTCGAACCTCAGAAGCAGTTCTCTATAATAATCATAAGAATAATAAAAGCAAAAAAGTAATTGCTTAGGATATAGAAATCTGACAACAAGAAGGAGCATAAAGCAGCAAGTACGTTCAATGAACCACAGAGAGAGCCACATCTTGGAGGTTGCTGTCGCTGCTGATACTCTGCCACCGTGAAGAGGTTGCTGCCGCTGCTGCCACTCTGCTAGCGTCATGAGGTTGCTGTCGCTGCTGCTACTCTGCTTCTACTCTGCTTTGCTCTACTCTGGCCGTTCTCTCTGCTTTGTTGTGATCTCGCTTCAACCGCAATCTTTGGAGCTGCACACAATCGCCACACATTCTTGCTAGTGCTGAGTAGTTGTTGCTGTTGGTGTTGCCATTGTTGTTGGTTTTATTATTGTAGTTATTCCTGTTGCATCTACTTCCATACTCATGTACGTAGATAGTTATTGCCATCAATAAATGCTACGGAACAACAGCACCAGCTGCATGTTGCTCTCATGCTTGAATTTAAAGGCGAAAATCAGTTGAATTCATTTTGTTTTCTTTTTCCAATTGATTGCTACTTTGTACACGATTCCATCAAACTATTTATTAACATTATTATTTTTTATGAGAACCAGTTGCAATGCTGTAGCATTCTTCTTCTTCTTCTTCTTCTTCTTTTGCTTCTCCTGTTCTTTTGTGTTGTTGGTTCGTTATTGTTGTTGGTGTTGCTTTAATTTGACCAAAGATTTGCTTAACTTCTTGGAACTGCTGGTTGTTTCTTGAGTGCGTCTCCCCTGCAATTATTTGAGAAAAGCCTCCGAAGAGGCACCACCACCAGCACCACCTCACAAGGCAATACAACTACAACAACAAGAACTACAACAGCAGCCACATCTTTACTCATATTTGAACCTTTTTTGCATTTCAATCAGTTGCATCATTTGTCAGTTTCTTCAGCAGCTTATTGATTGTTGTTGTTGCTGTTATTGTTGTTGCTGCTGCTGCTGCATCGTCATGAATATGATAATTTTTATGGGCCAATTTATGGCATCCCGTTCCATTCCATTTCATCCCGTTTCCATTCCATCCACTTGTTGCGCTGGTTGCTTGCTTTGCAAGAAAGTTGAAGCACTTTAAATTGCATCGTATAAAAATAACAATCGGTTTCTGTATTTTCAATAATTATTTAATCAATCATGATGATGATTCGGTATTAAATTTAAATTATATACATCAACTAATTCCTTGTTTAGTTCTTGTGTCTATCTTGCAATAAAAAACAATTCACTTTATTGATGAAAAAAATTCAAAATACAGTTTAATTGAATTTTGTGTTTGTGTGTGTGTGTTATTTTTGTTGTAAATATTGTAAAACCAACTAACTTAGCATGTAACTGTGTAGAATTGTAACTAAATTAGTTTGGGTTTTGTTGCTGTTTCGGTGTTGTTGCTGTTTTTGACGGCCGACTTGTTTTTTCTTCGTTTCTTGTCTTCTTCTTTGTTCTTGCTGCAGTTGCTAGAATTCGTTGTGTTTGTTCTGTTCTCTTCTCTTTTCTTCTCATTGCTCTTGTTGTTGTAATATGGACATCGATCGTTGGCTTCGACGTCGCCTTCATTGCCTTCGGTCGTTTGTCTAACGGTATAACGGCTGATTGCGGTGTCAGCTGACTGAACGCTTGAATGGATGACGAGTTGTGGTTTTTTAATGGCGGCTTAATTCGCAGCTGAAGTTCAACCGACGAAGTGTGACACACACACACATGCTTTTATCTCTCTCTTTCACTCACTCATTTGCATTTATTTAGTGTATGGATTTGTGTGTTTATGCTGTACCTATCAGCTGGTTGTCATCCGGTGCAAAAACCCACAACAACAACAAAAACAAAAACAGAAATAGCATAAAATATAATTATAAGCAACAACAACCAGAAGCAAATTTTTTATTTATGTAAACAGCTGTTCTTTAATGTTGACAAGAAATTCATATTTATTTACAAAAGTTAATTAAATGAAAAGAAATGAAAATGATACCACAATAAATTATAAATAAATGTTCAACTACATCATTAAATAATTCGTATGCACTTCTAACCTTTGTTCGTCTCTCTCTCTCTCGCTCTCTCTCTCTGCCGTCTCTTTCAGATGCGACTGCTCTGTTCTCGTCCGGCGCGCAGCCAACGCTGCTCACCCGTTTGCCCAAACTATGCCCCCATTGCGTTTGCCCTCTGCGCCGCTCTGCTTGTGTTGCTGCCCGGCCACGCTGCCGGTCGCATGGCGTTCGAGAAACTGACGGACTTCGACTTCGCCGGCACCACGTACTACAGCGTCAAGAACCTGTCGCTGTACGAGTGCCAGGGCTGGTGCCGTGAGGAAGCCGACTGCCAGGCTGCCGCCTTCAGCTTCGTCGTCAATCCGCTGTCGCCGACGCAGGAGACGCACTGCCAGCTGCAGAACGACTCCTCCGCCCACAACCCGTCCGCCACCCCGCAGCGCTCCGCCAACCTGTACTACATGGTCAAGCTGCAGCTGCGCAGCGAGAACGTCTGCCACCGGCCGTGGTCCTTCGAGCGCGTGCCCAACAAAGTGATACGCGGCCTCGACAACGCGCTCATCTACACCAGCACCAAGGAGGCGTGTCTGTCCGCCTGCCTCAATGAGAAGCGCTTCGTGTGCCGTTCTGTGGAGTACGACTACAACAACATGAAGTGTGTGCTGAGCGACTCGGACCGGCGCAGCGGCACTCAGTTCGTGCAGCTGGTGGACGCGCAGGGCACCGACTACTTCGAGAACTTGTGCCTGAAGCCGACGCAAGCCTGCAAGAACACTCGCACCTTCGCCAACGCTCGCATGGGCGTGTCCGATGAGAAGGTGGCGCAGTACGTCGGCCTGCACTACTACACGGACAAGGAACTGCAGGTGACCTCCGAGGCGGCCTGTCGTCTGGCCTGCGAAATCGAGACCGAGTTCCTGTGCCGCTCCTTCCTGTTCCTGGGCCAGCCGCTGGGAGCCCAGTACAATTGCCGCCTCTACCACCTGGACCACAAAACGCTGCCCGAAGGCCCCTCGACCTACCTGAACCACGAGCGGCCGCTTATCGATCACGGTGAGCCGATTGGCCAATACTTCGAAAACCAGTGCGAGAAGTCGTTGCCACAGCCAAACGACTCCCTGGACAAGCTCGACACGCTGCCGCTGAGCCTCGACACCACCGAAGATCCGACCCTGAACAACATGACGAAGCCGGACCTGAACTGCGACAAGACGGGCACTTGCTATGATGGTAAGCTTAGAGAAAATAGAAGGAGTTCCCTCCCTTCGCTCCCTCTCTTCATCCATCTCTGTATTTTTAGTGTCCGTTCACTGCAAGGATACGCGCATCGCCGTTCAGGTGCGCACCAACAAGCCTTTCAACGGCCGCATCTACGCTCTGGGCCGCTCGGAGACCTGCAACATCGACGTCCTCAACTCGGACGCATTCCGTTTGGACCTCACGATGACCGGGCAGGACTGCAACACGCAGAGTGTGGTAAGCGGCATTTCGGACCAAACACTTTACCCCTTTTACCTTCACTTCTCCGCCTCCTCCCCCTCAGACCGGCATCTACTCCAACACCGTCGTGCTGCAGCACCATAGCGTCGTCATGACGAAGGCCGACAAGATCTACAAGGTCAAGTGCACCTACGACATGAGCTCGAAGAACATCACTTTCGGCATGATGCCGATCCGCGATCCCGAAATGATCCACATCAACTCATCGCCAGAAGCTCCCCCACCAAGGATCCGCATCCTGGATACGCGTCAACGCGAGGTCGAAACAGTGCGCATCGGCGACCGTCTCAACTTCCGCATCGAGATACCCGAAGACAGTAAGTAGAAAAGAGACGAGACGAGTCGAATCGAACCATAGTTTTATTCGTAACTGAAAATGTGTTTCTCTCTCTTTCGCGCTACCTTTCGATGGCTATACAGCTCCGTACGGCATCTTTGCTCGTTCCTGTGTCGCCATGGCCAAGGACGCTCGCACCAGCTTCAAGATCATCGACGACGACGGCTGCCCCACCGACCCCACCATCTTCCCGGGCTTCACCGCCGACGGCAACGCCCTTCAATCGACCTACGAAGCCTTCCGCTTCACAGAGAGCTACGGCGTCATCTTCCAGTGCAACGTGAAATACTGCTTGGGCCCGTGCGATCCGGCGGTGTGCGAATGGCAGGTGGAATCGTTCGAGTCGCTGGGCAGAAGGCGGCGTCGTTCCGTAGAGAGGTGAGAGCGAGAGCGAGCGTTAAGTGAATAGAAGATATTTGTTTTGTTTTTTACATTTCAATGAATGGACTTTTCTTTCGAATTAATCAATTTTATTAGCAACGAGACGAAGGAAGCTGATGACGATATGAACATCTCTCAGGAGATCCTCGTTTTGGACTTCGGCGATGAGAAGCGCGAATTTTTCAGGGACGATCCGAGCTCTGATTTTGCCAAAGGTTCGTACTTGATATAATAGTTGATATGTGTTTAACAAGAAGAAGAAACATATTCTATGTTGTTCTGTGTTTTTGTTTTTTCACCCATGTCCCTCACCCACGCCCTTCAATCGCGCTGCAACAGACAAGACCGTCACCATCATCGAGCCCTGTCCAACGAAGACCTCCGTCCTCGCCCTCGCCGTCACCTGCGCGCTGATGATCCTGCTGTATATCTCGACGCTCTTCTGTTACTACATGAAGAAATGGATGCAGCCCCACAAAATCGCTGCATAAGCACCAGGCGCCGGAGCGCTTCGAATGGAGTTAATCGTAGTTTTTAGAATCAGAGTCGAAAAAACACACGGCTGCTACTCTTCCACGCCTTCTCCGTTAAACCGAGTTCTACTGCCTTCTTCTTTCCCCCCTCGAAACTAAGCTAAGATTTAAGAATACCAGATAGAAAGAGAGAGAGAGAGCGAGAGAGAGAACAGAGCCATGGCATTGTTCGTTGTCTCTGTAATCAACCAAGCAATGAAAGCAATGAAAACTAAACAATAGTTTATTCTTAAGTTAAGAATTTAAATATGTATTAAGTTAAGTTTAAATGATGAAAAAGCAGACTGCACAAGAATAAGAAGAAGAGTACCGAATAACCAGTAACGAATAACGAGTAACAAGTAACGAGTAATGATTGCGAGTAATTGATATCGAGCAAATAACAAATATTTAGCATTTAGTTTTGAGCTGCTTCAATGTTTTGGAGAAGAAAAAGAAATTTTTATTGGATTTTAATTTAAAGGTTCGTTGAACTGAAAAACTGAAGTTAATTTTCCAGGATACTCTTTAAATTCAAGCTTAAAGCATTCACTGCGTCTTTCCTGAAGCCGCTAAAAAACGTACTTTTGCATTTTTTATTGATATATAATAATTTAGCAACCTAGTTAAGTTTTTTAAGGAACTTTCCTTGACTTTTAACAACAGCAAGAAAGCGAAAAAACAGAACGCTGAAAACATAGCATTTAGTTAATGTAAAAAGAAAAATGTTAACACAAAAATAATGAATAAACCAGAAGAAAATTTATTAACTGAAATTTTAAATTTTATACAAACTCTAATAAAATCAAAACAAAGGTTCTTTCTAACACTGAAACTGTACTGAAAAGCTATTTATCATACTCGTAATGCACAAAAATCGCAACAATTTACACTACGTACTTATATATGATTATATATACTATATACGATATACTATATACTAGATGGATCACTTTCTATGAAGTTTCAAAATATTTATTTATTTATGAAATTCTCTCTAAAAATGATAATTTAACCGAAAAAGCAATATTTTAGATAATTAATCTTAGTTTTATTAAAAGAAAACTATACAAGTAAAAAACAACAAACATTTCGGAACTTCTATAGAGACTGAGCCACACCCCTTATTTCTCTAAACTAAACTATATTTCTTAATATTTATTTATTTTTAAATAAAAATTAAAAAATTATTTTTAATACATTAAAATTATTATGTGTTTAATAAGCAAATATTTTTTAAATAAAGAGTAATTCTTTAATAGAATCTATTATCTAAATAAACAATTATTATTATTTTAACAAATATTTCGATTTCCTGAAAGAACAATTCGTTTTTTTACATAAATAATTGTTTATTAAATCAAAGCAAGCAAAACAAACGATCAATAAGTTTATTCATATTTTAAAAAATCAAAATAAAGAATAATTTTTATAAATACATACATATATTGAAATTAAAAAAAACACCGATTTTAATTTGTATATAATAATAACGCATAATATTTTCTTTAATATTTCAAAACTTACTTTGAAAAAGCTAAAAGCTAAAAATTAAAATAAAGTAACTAAATTTATTATTATATTAAATAAAGAAACAATACGGAAAAATGCTATAGATTTGGTTATTTATACCTTTCAGTTTAGGGGGTTGGGTGTGCACAGGGGAGTGCAACACGCCGTGTGATGGCTAGGATCTGATCGGATTATGGGTATAATACAATAGCTGATATGATCAAATTAACTCGCCGAATGTTGGTGATAATGTGTGCTTTTGTGTGAAGAATGGTGAATGATGTTCTAAATGAGGGGTCTGATGTGGTAAAATGCGATCTGTCGTGCACGGTAATGTTCTATCCAAAGAAACAATCAGAAAAGTAAGTGAAGATGTCCTGAAGTCATCTGAAACAAGGCAAAAAGGGGGACGGGACGAAACGGAATGGGACAGACTCCCAGCAGGGTTGCTGTTTCGTGGTGTGAACAAAGGCAATAAAAGGGTAGGCACAGTGACTCGAAGAGAGGATTATGGCGTGAACAATACCCTTCTCTTATGTACATCCGATGGTGAAACGGTGTATTAAGTTTGACCTTTCATTTCCGTAACGCACATAAGGAGGCGCCGTTCGCTTGCCGCTGATTCCATGATTGTAAACATTTCTGGAAGGCTTCTGTCGGAAAAGACCTGCTGAGTCGTAGCCGTTTTAATATCGTGAATGGTGCCAAAATGTTTTCCCTTTAGCACGGTTTTTAATTTTGAGAAGAGTTCGAAGTCGCGTTCGAGTAATGATGGAAAATCGGAGAGTAAGGAGGATGTGGGCAGACAGGAACCTTTTTTCCGGCTAAAATCTGGCGGATTAGAAGGAAGGTATGGCACAGCGCGTTGTCATGATGATAGATGAAACCATTGGTCCATTTTTCTGGTCTCTTGTTCTGTACATCTTTGCCCTTGTAATATTCTGACTTTTCCGTAGTTCGAAATCCATGATGAGCGACAAACACTGTATTTTATTCGAAATGAATATCACGGGAATACGAACTGCTCTGATTTTGTTTGCCCACCTCTGATATAACGATGTGACCTATCAATAAAATTGTTGGGAATGTTTGGTGAAATTTTAACCCTTGAAATGAAGCAACAAAAAACAGTAAACAAACATTTAGAGGTATCATATATTTCGAATACAAATAGATACATATACATTGATAGATATACATATATATATCTCTATACATGTACATACGTATGTATGTTTGTTATGTATTTTCGTGCTCGTGTGTGTGTTTGGTGTTTGTATTTAAATTTTATAATTTTTATATTTAAAAATAATGCTATATGTTTATTTTGTAATAATATTTATCATGTGTTTTGTTTTCGTAGTTTTTATTAAAATGCTCAAAAAAAAAAAACAAAACCGAATGTGTTTTTATTTTCTTATTTAGCAGGTTTACAATTTTTGAGGTCTTTTTTCGTCTGCAGTTGTTTCTATTGTAAATAAAATAATAAATAGTTTGATCTAAATTATTAATTACATTTCATTAAGTTGTTAATTTCCATTATTTTATTATTTTAATTTCAAATTAATTTTTGTTCATTTATTTACTTGTCAAATTTTGATTTTATTTTATTTTTTTATTAATTAATTATAATTTATTTTTTTTAGTTATTATTTATTTATTTTTACAAAAACATATTAATTAAGTTTATTTGCAATTACTTGTAATTATTTCTAATTTACGTTTTTTAAAGAAATTTTATTCTTTAGTAATATATATATTTTAATTATCTATTTGTTTTTTAAGTTTATTTATTAAACATTTTTACGTTTATTATTTATGATTTTTGATTTTATTCACATGTTTATTTATGTTTATTATATTTATTTATTTAATTTAATTATATTTTGATTATGTATTTATTTTATTTGTAGCATTTGTTTAATTTTGAATTAATTTTATTTTTCATACACATGTATTTAAATAGTTATATTTCCAAATCAAACAACTTTTTAATTTAATTACTTTTCTTCTCAAAATTCTTATTGTAATTAAAAAACTAATAATTTTTTTGTGTTTATATATTTTTCTCTTTCTTTTATATTCTTTACAAGTATTGAAATGCTGTTATTCAATTTCATGGTTTTTGTAATATTAAATTTGCATAACTGCAGGATATACATACTTTTATATATCTATATATCATATTATACACACATATGCATAGTATATACTCGTATATTTTTGTTTAAATGACAAGAACCGTTCTTTATTAATAGTTAAAAAGTGTTTCTTTGCGATTTTTAGATTGAGTTCTAGTTTTGTTAATAAGTTTTTTTTAAATAATTAAAAAAATTACTAATAATAAGAATTGAAAAAGCTATTAATTAAAAAAATTAACAATTAAATATTTATTAATAATAGTAAACAATTAAAGATAATTTTCACAGTTTACGCAATTTAAACTTGTTTTTGATTTGTTTTAAAAGTTTGTTTATTTTGGTTATTAATTTAAATTTAAGAAGCTTTCTTTTTACAGTTTTTAATCCATTTTATAGAAATTATAAGCACGTTCCATGATATGATATTTAAGACCATATTTAACAACATATTTAAGATAATCAACCGAAAAATATGTCAGAATTCCTTTCTAAGAAATCGTGGAGGAGAATGAGAAGAAGAGAGAGACAGAGGCGGAGAGCAAAGAAATAGAGAGGGAGAGAAAGAGTAATATAATTAGTTATTGCGTATATTTTCTATTAAATACCTTTTATATTTTTATAACAAATTAAAAAAGCGAAACCATTTCATTAGCGAGGATTTCAGATTTCTTTTTATTGTTAATTTTTATTGCGCAATTTAAAGCCATGTTTTGATTTGTTTTGGCTTTCTTTTTATTCTTTTGTTTTAAATTTTCACTGCAAAATCTAATATTTTGTGTTCTACTTTTATAAAAAACGAAACCACTTTTTTGCTGTGTATTTTGTTGGTTGTCTTTTTTCGTTATATAACCAACTTTTTTCTCCTTTTGCTTATATTGCTCTTTTAAATTTTTGCTCTTCTTCTTTTCTGCGGTTTTTTACCTATTTTTGAATATATATACGTTTATTTATTTTATAGTTTGATTTTTCAAATCTTTTTACTGGTTTCTTGATAAATTTTTTCGCCTTTTTTGTAGGTTTTCTTTTTTGGAGTTTATTTTTACTCTTTTTATGAAATTCTATCGGCTGCTTTTAAGGTTTTCTGTTTTGTTTTTCTTTAAGATTTCTGCTTTTTAGTTCCGTTCTTTCGGCTGGTTGTTTCTTGTGGTTGTTTATTGCTTAATTCTGTTGTTTCTATTCGTTTTTTGTTATTCATTCTTTTTTTTCAGTACTTTTTTTTGAATGTATGTACGATTTTTTTATTGGTTTTAATTTATTCCTCTCATTGATTTTTGTTTTCTTTGTTGGTTCTATTTTTTGTACATTGTTTGTGTTTTACGGGTTTTTCTCTTCTTGAAAGGTTTCTGTATTTTCTTTTCTATATTCTTCTCCTCTTGTCCTCATTCATTCATTTTCATTCTTGTTTCATTCTTTCTATTAAAGAAGGTTTTTTTTTTCTTTAATAGATTTTATTAAACACTCTTCTAATTTTTTTTTATTTTCTTCTTTAGATTGCGTTCTGTTAATACATTTCTCGTTCGCTCTTTTTTATTTTTAATTAAATATTTTTTTGTATTCTTTAATTCCATTGAAATTTAAGTATTTTTATGTTTCTTTTTTAAATGTTTGTATTGTTTTTTTATTGATTCCTTTAAATTAAAGGCTTTTTCATCATAAATTTGTTTTTTATCGTGCAGTCTTTCATTAATAAGTTTTTCATATTATTGTAATTGATAATTCTATTCTATCCAAAGATGTTAATCGAATAACAATTATTATTACTTTTGGGTTTTTTAAAAATTTATTTCTCTTTCTTATTATTTTTTAATTCATTTTATCAATCTTTTTCGCGATGTTTCTTTCTACACGCTTTTTTCTTCCATTTATTTCCGAGGCACTCATGGCATGAATTAATAAATATTGTGTATATTTTTTAACAAATTATAAACTATTATCGGTTCGTCGGATTTTCTTGTTTTTTGTTTAAATTAAAAACTGTTACTGTTATTAAAAAACAAACATATTTGTATGTATATTTCATTAATGCTATTTTTTGTCAGTCGTGAAAGATTTTTTAAAAAGTCATTTTATAATCACCGAATCATTTCGCTGTTTTGGTTTCCAGTTTCCTTTGCTTTGATGTCTTTTAAGTGATTTTATTTCATTTTTAAGCGCACAATTTAAGAAAAGCAGGAAAATTAAATAAAATATGATTATTTAAATAATTTTTTAAAATTTTAACGATACGAACACGACTTTCATTGTTTTATCTGATTACTCATAATTCTTATCTTCTTTCTAGGAAAATGGTAATATTTAAAAAATTACGTTAATATTATAATAAAACCGAGTGAATAATAGTATTAACAACAAAACTATTAAAAATGCTGCCATGAGAAGCACCTAAAGCTTAAATATTTAAAACATTTCTATGTATAATATTAAATATTAAACAGAAAATGCATTTTAAAAATAAAACATGGCAGTTGAACTTAAACACACTGTGTGTGTATGTGTGTATGCATGTGTATGTATTTGTATGTGTGTGTTGTGTTTTCTTTTGTGCCATCAACCTGAACTTTGTGATGCATTTTAAGTGGCCGCCCTACAAAATAGCTCTACAATTTTAAAATAACTTGAATCGCACTACGAAAATAATTAAATATACATAACAAAACTATATTTTGTAATAATTAAAATATATGTCTATAATAATTAAATAATAATAAATAATGATTTTTCTAGACCATAACTTTTTTCTCGAATGCATATTCTAATAGATCCGCCCAAAAGTAGGCAACAAAAACATAATCCATGCAAAGATTTCCGATCCATTGTTTGGAATTTAGTTAAATTATCTTGAGATGAGATGAGATGATAGAAAATTTGTTGTTGTGATTCAATTTCCATTGATGAGCACAATGTTGCTGTTGCCGTTACCGTTGTCATTGCTTGTTGTGGCCACCGGTTTTGTGCGCAGCATCTGTACCTCGTTATTTGTGAGTTCTGCTCCTTGCATTGCTTCACTGATCATATTTTTATCCGAATAGCGACACGAAGGCATCAAACATTTGCAGCTAAAATATCGACTTTTAACCGTCCAAAATTTCTCACCATAATCAAAACTGGAAAAAAGCGTTAAATTAAAATACAAACTCTTCATCGTTTTGAATTTTTAACAACCCACCACAATTCTTCATCCGCTGCTATATCGCGACAAGCAAAAAAGGATATTTTTGGAAAACGATAATCCTGGTGGTCGAAAAAAACACGTACTGGCACAATATTTGGCTCACAAGAATGGTTGAAAAATCGACTGACGTTGCCATAGTAGTTGGCATCGATACAGTGCTCATGACCCAGATCAAAGAAGTAGCTATCATCGGTGCGTCTATCGGCTTCGAAATCGGTCAGTATTTCGCCGGTGTACTCGGCAACAAAACTGCCTTTGGGAACATTCACCAGCGGTCGAACGCCCCATCCTTTGAGCGCTTCATCACATTCAGCTATCTGCATAGGAATCCGCAAACCATTTTGGACAATACGATTTTTGCAAGAGAGCTGAGGATGAGACAGACACACAGTTTAGAAACAAAGACGAAACCAAGAAATGTGGTCGAGAAATATCAGACACACAAGGAACTAACGCCCTGTGGACCATTGAGCGCTTTCATTCGGGGTTTTGAGTACCTTTAAGAGTACTTTAAGAGAAAATAAACATGCATAAAGGACGTAATTTAACATATCTCTCTTTGATAGAGCGACAAGTCTCATAAGTAATGCAACTCAAAATCAAACTATATCTATTCTTCATCATAACCACCACTCGGCTCCAAAGGACTAAAATAAATTGCTGAGGCTGTATCAAACGTTTCATCAGCATTCCTGAAACCAGTGGTACCCGATTAGGCCGTCTCTAGTCAAAACTACTGCCAAATGAGTTCCTTTACAGAGGGACATCTCTATGACCAAATATAGGATGGGGTTTGTCCATGTTGTCCATGTCCGTGTAGTCCATGCTTTCGTAGTTGTCGAAAAGCTTATGATGAATGGAGTGCCTGATGCATTTCTTATGCTATTTTCCGGCCTATCTACGCCATTTGTTTTTAAGACGTACCACCCCATTTTCCTGTGCTTTGGAGGTATATGCCAGTGTATATCCTTTAGACCTTCTAAGAATCGTTGAAAGATATGGTTTCTTAGAGTAAACGCCATACTGTGGTATATTTTTATGGTAACACAATTGTGTTAATTGACATTAATTAAGCTGATTGGGTTCGGCACTATATAGAGCCGCCTGCTACTAATTGGAAGACTTCACTAATAAGATACCTCAAATCAAACTTGTATAGTGTGACTCAAATTTGGCCAAAAACTGCATTCCAGTGGAACTGCTTTAAAACTTTGCAAAGCTATGCCAAGTATTTCCAATTTCAAAATTGTATTCATAATTGTACATATATGAACAGATTGTTCATGTTTAACATATCTAATCGATCGAAATTTGGTTGTCCAAAATCATCCTCGAGAAAACACTACATATTATTATCAACATTTCAAAGTCATTTAGCCATTTATGGAGTGTTTAGTCACATTTGGCATATACCCTACATTGAGGATAATTGTAGAGAAAGTGGTTTTTATGGGTTGTCTTCATGTGGTTAATCTTGTTTTGTTATTCTTGAGTACCTTATTGCAGCCGCAGACATCATTGCATTCGAAGAGCACCGCTGGATCTTCGTAATTAAAATCCGCATTCAAGCGTCCTTCGGCCGTATACCAATTCTTCACCGATGCACCAGTGCACTGACACTGATCGGAGCTGCACCTAATAAGTCAAATGGAAAAAGGAATGTTGTTTCTTAATTAAAAATATTCATTCCATGCAGTTGAAATCTTCTTTATACCCATCCAAACAGGAACAGATGCGCATCTGTGAGACCCGGCAATCAATCTGTACGGAATTTTGCAAAATAATCGCTTTAGTGATGTACTTGAAATCGGGAAGCATGATCTCATCACATTCGTTCTGCATTGAAATGTCTGTAGCGCCTGCAGATGCGGCAGCAGCAGCCCGAGTGGCCGAAGCAACCATAATTGCTTCGTTTCGCACCGCTTGTATGGGACGAATCTCCCGACCATTCGAAATATCACTGGAAACAATGCGGTTGCGTAATCCGGTTGGCCCAAAGGCTCGCATCTGCATATTGAAGCCGACGGTTCGCGCGCACTGCGATTCCTCATTCGGGATGCAGTCGTAAGGCAATTCGTCGGCTTTGTTCTTTATCATCAAGTCTGCCCCGTTGGCAATGAGAGCGAGGCAGAGGCGTGTCACTGAATGGCGACATGCAATATGGCTGCGCCAGAATAAAGAGAAGTTAACATCAAAAGATACTAATGAAATTATTTACAACTTACAGAGGAGTGTCGCCCTCCACGTTTTGCACGTTGCAATTGGTACCTGCTTGGAGCAGCACAGTGATGGTTTCCAAGCCATCATTATGCAGTGTGGCCCAGTGCAACACGGTGTTGTTATCATTGTCGCAGATATTGGCATCAGCGCCGTGGCTTAATAGCAAGCTATAGAAACGAAGGAAAAGCATTAATATCGGTCCGCTGAAACTTCAGCACTCAGGACTAACCTCACAATATCTGTGTGACCCAACTCGGCAGCCCAGACCATCGCCGTCCAACCGCCGTCGTCTTGCGCATTGATAAAGCTTAAAAAACTTGACACATTTTTGCACGTCTTGAAGCTTTCCACAATCAGTTGAGTAGCTTCCAGACTTCCCAGCTTGGCGGCAATGTGAAGGCAGGTTTTTCCGTCCGGGCCCTGCGCAGAGGAGAACCGACAGAACCAGACAAGTAGAAAAAAAAATAAAATTTCAATATTCGAGAAGTGTTTTGCTAGTTTTAACTGCAAACCTTGAGGGCCAAGTCTGCTCCGCACTGAATGAAGAGGTTGAGTGTTTCACATCGGTCACCCATCACGGCGCACATGGAGGCAGTACGTAGCTCGCGGTCCATGGTATTGACGAACTCATGCGCCACGGCCTTACAGAGCAGCAAGTAAGCCATCTGTAGAGTGCCCGAATGACCGACCAGATGCAAGCAGGTGCCGTTGAGAAACTCACGCATACGCGTTGTCACATCGTAACCGGAGGCTGATCCGAAATAAGAAAGAAATTGTATATAAAACTCAAATTCAATAGACTCCGAGTTTGAGTTCGGGTTCGAGTCTGATTTCAATTTTATTTTATGTCCCTTACCAAGTATTTCGGCAACGCGCTCGAGATCATCGTTCTTCACAGCGTAGTACATGTCGCGGGTCGAGAACTCAGACGAGCCGCGAGCGACAAGCAGGCGTCCGCGTGCTCCTGTCACCACATTCATCACAGACTCAGGTATCAACTGCTCCAGTTGAATGCACTGCGACGCACTTGTCAGCAGCTTTTTATGGTTTGCGGGTGCATTTGCAGTGGGGTTGTTGAGTGAGCTGGATGCCGCGGAGTTGCTGGTGTGATTGCTCATATGAGCTGTGGGCAGTTCCCCCAACAGCGGCAGAGCAGCCAGTTTGGCGGGTTTTCTACAAAAATATAAATCGCCAGTTGAAACGAACGCAGACCATAAACATAAAAACTAAGCTTCGCTACTCACGTCTTGGCTTTTTGACTAGGCAGAAACACTGGCAAGGATTGGCATTTCATGGTCACGGTTGAGGTGCGCTCCGTCGTGTCGACGCCACAGTGCGGACACTTCAGGACCAGCGATGGGCTAGCGTAGTCTGCACTCGGATGCAGCGGATCGTAGGGGCTGTTAAGGATGAACTTCTGCGCGCATTCGGAATGAAAGAAATGCTGCTGCTTGCAGAGCACAAACTTTCCCTAAATAACGGAATACAAAGGAATTTTTTTATTTTAAACATCAAATTAGATTCAATATAGAGCAAAAATTCGGCAACAGACCTGCGTGCAAAAGACACCACAGCCTGCACAACAATTGTGAGCGCGCAGGCGTTTCTTGTGATCGTCGCAGAGGATCATGTAGCCGACGCGCTGGCTGGGACGCAGCAGGTTGAGCACCTCTCCGGACAACTGATTGCAGCAGCCAACCTTCTGCTCCTCGATGTTATCGATGGCGCAGCAGAATGACGTATCCGGAGTGTTGCGTGTGTAGTACTGCGACGGTTTGTGGCACAAGCATATAAGTTGTTTGGGCTGCTCTTCGCGATCTTTGCGCCCCAGAGCGTTAGAATTCGCCACTTTAGCGGCTGCAGCACTAACGACGGCAGCGTTCAGGGCTTGCAAGGCAGAAGGTTCGATTTCCATGGCAATTTGCGATGAGCTGGTGCTGCGCTCCTTCGGTTGCTTCTGGGTTCGCGGCTTGCGGGGGAACTGAGGCAAGGACAGTTTATTGCTTGGAATCACTATAGCGGCTGCTGCAGCGCTATTAGTAGGGGCAGAGGTTGTGGTGGTGGAAGAAGGCGGTGTCGACTCCTTGGCCGTGCGTAATCGCAGCGTCACGCTGGGTTTTCCCACCTGCACTCGCGTCGTGGGAACGAATTCTTCGCTATCACTGGAAGAGTTGTACTCGCTGGCCTCTTCGCTGGTGTTGCGACGCAATCCCAACTTCTCCAAATGTTTCTCTTTTTGTTTGGCCAGCTTGCGTTGTTGCTTCTTGCTGAGCTTCTTCTCGTCGGGCGATTTGTTAAGGTGCCATTTGGCCGCTTTAACCTCATTCAAGAACGTGCTCAGATCGGGACAGGGTCTTCGCGCCGAAGACTGGGCTTCCAGAGCCGCTTCGGAGTCACGTTGGGATTTCGAGAAGAGTTTCTTTTTAATGGTGTTTGAGCCACTCGGGTGAGATTCACTACTGTGTTCAGACTTTTCACGGCTCTCGCGTGACTTACAGCTGCTGTTATTCGGCATTTTGTCGTTAGTGATTTGATGCGTGGGCGTGTCATTGCCGGCTTCCGAAGGCCCTGCGGATTCCCAGTGCTGCGCGGTGATACGCACGATATTCTTTGTTTCGAATTCGTAGCGCAGCTCGTCGTTTTCAAGAATCTTTGTAGTCGGTTTAATGCGACGTTGTGAACGCTTCGGTATAACGGGATCCTTGCTGTTGATGCAGTTTGCTGATACGACGTTTGGGGCGGGCGGGGGCGATTGATGATCGCTGGTTTCATTAGTGGGCAACGGCATGGGGGCCAGATGAACTTTTGCTTTGCGTCCACGTTTCTTTGGAGGAGTCTTTTCGCTAACATTGCCGAAAGGCATCGAAGCACCCACCGTATGTACCGAGTTTGATGTCTGATTTGTGAGTGCCGAAAGCAAATTCAAAGGATCGATAGCAGCGGGTTCTGTTTTAATTTCTTCTGGATGTGGGCCAATCTAAAGAGGAGAACAAATTATTAAAAATTACAACAAAATCAACTCAAAAACATGTTGATGACGAGTCAAGACTACATTTTATGTAGCTGCAATGAATTCTAACGAAACATTTTCGAAGCTTATCGGAACCAACGCAAAAAAGCGTTATCAGCACCAAGATTAGAGTCGCTGCTAGCGTAAAGATCCGCTAGACGTGAACGTCTTCGCCAGTCTTGAGAAGTAGAAAAAGTTATGTTTTTTGTTACTTACTAATATTTTGAATCCATCCATTCGATTGCCGAGACGGACGCTACGCCGCGTACGCTTGCCATCGGCAACACCAGCCTCTTTGCCGCCAGCGGTTGACTCATCCAAAGTATCGTCTTCAACTTTTATAAGGTGCTGTTGATGATGCCTATCATTGTTGTCATTGCTGATGGTTGTGTTGTTGTTGTTGTTGGTATTGTTATGCAGCGATGAGTTGCCGTCATAAACATGTTTCCGTTTTCGTCCTCTTCTTTCACCGGTGGTGGTGGTGCTGTTGCTAGTGTTAAGAGTGAATGCAGATGATGTTGTTTTTGTTGCTGCTGTTGTTCCTGTGGCTTCCATAAGTACATCGGCATTGTTGCTGACTGCAAGAGCGGGGCTGACTTCAACAACAACCTTTTTGGCGCGTCCGCGACCTCGTTTTGGTGGTACTGGAGGGGTCACAATAGCAGACGAAGCATCACAGGACGAGGTAGTAGAAGGGGAACTAGTAGAGGTGGAGACGGTGGTAGAGGTGGAGACGGTGGTAGTGTAGGTGGTGCAGGTGATGCTAGTAGACATTGAGTTGGAAGTGTTGGAGTTCGTGGACACGCTGTTGCTGTTATTAGCAATAGAAATGATGTTCGAAGCATTTGAGCTTCCTGAATATGATGTTGTTGTTGTTGTTGTTGTTGGTGTGCTTGAAGCTAGTATTGATGTTGATTTTGATGTGGCTGTTGTTAATCTTTCTGATGTTGCTATTGTTGTACATGCTACTGCTGCACTTTTACCATCTTTCGGCAATTCTATTGTATTTCTTTGCTCTCCCTCCGGCGCATTCAACGACGACGCTTCCGAAGCATTCTCTGATAGACGACGCATGCGCCGTAAACGTCGCAATGGACTGACGCTTGCCGCACGTGCTGTCTGCGAAGAAACGAAGTAAAACAAAACAGAAAATTTAGTAAGTGAATAAAACCAAAAACAGCAAAAAACAAAACTTCTCTCCACGTTTCGTTGCGCTGAGTGATTTTAAAAATCCCGCAAACGTAAAATTACATACTTAAAAAGTATCTCATAAAAAAAAACTCGATCAATTAAAGATTAACTACAAACTACAATATATTCAATACACGAGTTGTAGTCCCTAGCAGCTAGTACTCTTTTCCATGGGTTAGCATAATATTATATGTATATTTTATACAATATTATAAATTAATATAATATAATTTATAAATAATAATAATATATTCAATTGTTTTTGATTGTGGATAAGTAAATCCACAATTGAGAGGATTTCTCAATTATATTCGCGTATTTCTATTCTCTGTTTAAGAACGAACTCCACTGAATGATGTCTTGTATTTTGATGAGAATATTGTTATTTTTTTGGCACCCATGTTTATGCTCGTTTATTTCTCACATGGATCCTTGCTCAGAATTCTGAGTCGCACTCAAGCATTACTACAACTTTTTCCAGCTCACATTCGCTTTTATTACTGGCATAAATGACTGTCCACACATCATGTTGTTGACATCCATCAATGAGGTGGAACCAGTACAGGTTAAACGGCAGCTCAGCTACACGGAGCTAATCAGTGGCCGTAGGTTCTACTCTCATCTCACTTCATCTTCTTCCAACCTAAACTTCTTTTATTTAAAATATTTGTTTACATAATAAAATAAGTTGTTTTACTTAATTTTTAAAGCATTTTTACCTGTTTTTAAAAATAATTTTGATTTTTTTTAAGTTTTTCATTAAAGTACTCTAATTACTCTTAGAAAGCTAAAAGTAAGTAAATTAAATTGAATAGACGAGGTTGCATTCGTTTTCTTCCACTCTCTTCTCTTCCTTTTTGATTTCTCTATACACACCCTTAATTTAATTGATAGAACCCAACACACGCTAAAAGTTGGGCGTTTTTGAGAATTTTTTTCTAAATTCGATTTTTTATTGAGAATAAATCATCGAATTTTAATGTTTCTTCTTCCATTCGTCCAAAGCAACGTTAAAAAGACGCTACAAAGAAATCTCAACTCTTTAAGCAAAGGGCTCTAAAATGTTTACTTAAAAAAATGTAATTTAATGTATCTTTCCATTACTTTCTTTACTTTCTACTAATAAAAATGTCTACTTTTTTAAATAAATAATATATAATATATGAAAATAAATAATAATTAATGAAAATAAAAATGAAAGATATTAAAAAATTAATATTTTAAATGTAATGTTATAAATAAAGAAATAAATAATGTGTTTGTTAATTTAATTAATGATGTAAAAATGTGTTGGAAAAGAAATAGAATATTTTATATTAAAATGATACCAGCGATTATTTTTAATTATTTGTTTTACTGAAACCAAATCATGCAATCATTATTATGTATTGTATATCATTATTTATAAAACACTGTCTTAAAAATCATAACTGACACGATTAGCAAAAACTGAGT
Source organism: Myopa testacea (assembly GCA_949629155.1). Taxonomy (NCBI): domain Eukaryota; kingdom Metazoa; phylum Arthropoda; class Insecta; order Diptera; family Conopidae; genus Myopa; species Myopa testacea. The sequence goes on along the minus strand of OX451345.1, from coordinate 30,263,241 downwards.
CACACTTTTTTTCCCACAACAACGTCGTAACTATGATATCTCGTTATTAATGAAAGTCTATATGCATGGGTGAGTGTTGTTTATGTGTGTGTGTGTGTGTGTGTGTGTTTGGATGTAGCTGTGTTATTTAAAGGAATATAAATTACAATAAACACAAAACAAACCACAAACTTGCATGCCTACAAATTAACGATAAATGATTTTACGATAAAACTCACAACTTCCTGAAATCGATTTAAACTATTTTCAAACAACAAAAAATTATAAATCTCAAATTAATCTAAATAACAAATTAATTAAAATAATAAATACATCAAAATACATTATAAATCTATGTAATAAATAAATAACTCAATAATTTAATAAATTAATATAAGTAAAAACGAAATATAAATTTTAAATAAATACAAAGTAAAAATTTGATTACTTTGAATTTTCAATCAAAGAAAATAATATGTTATTTATTTAGCTTACGTCATCGTTTGCGAATAACTGAAAAATAGGTAAAGAAACAATAAAAACCCAACAGAACGTCGATAAACAACTCTCAAAAAAATACCGACAAATCTTTAAAAAGTTTTAATGAAAAAAATAATAAAAAATAGAAAGAATAATTAAAATAATAAAGTAAAAAAAAATAATAAATAAAATGTTAACGCTATAAACAATAGAAAAAAATAAAATAAAAAAATTAAACAGATCTTTTAATAAATAAAAAACATAATAAAAGAACATAAATGATAAAAATCTTTATGTTGGGTGGGCTGTTGCATCGGCTGGTTTCTTTTTGAATTAAATAACTTAGTTAAAAATTATTAAATGCAAATATAATTAAAGTTTAAAATAAATAAATTAATTAAAGAATTCATTTAAATAGAATAAAATAAATTTCGATAAAAATAAAACTATTTAATATAAACTATAATATAATACTTCATAAAGATAATCGATAAACAATATTTAATAAAAGCATATAATATTTAGAATATACTATTAAAACTTTTCACCTGGTATTACTTAAATAAACTCTTTAACTAAACAAATGAAATGTTCAACTTGCTATTATTTAATAACAATCATTTATAACAAGTTTTTTAATAGTCTAGAAATACATACATACGAGTACAGTACAACCTCCCTAATCCGGACAGATATAGTTTCAGCATCTGTCCGGATTAGTGGATCGTCCGGACTAGAGTTAAAATTAAATTTTAAACGCAATACATATTTGTACATATATATTATTTATTTTTATTACTGAAAAGAAACATAAGTACTCATAAGAATTCATTTGTATTGAATTAATTTACAGAAACATAAAGGAACTAAAAGTGACCGAAAATTCATTTTGAAAAATAAGAATTTATTTTTGTTTGAATACATGTATCTTTATGTAATTTGTCAGCTTTATTTTTAAATTCTTTTAAAAATAAAATATCCTTATCTGTCGCTTTAGTTTGTTCAGCCCATAAAATAGCTTTTGAAAACAGTTCACTTGCCTCTTTATGTGAGACTTTGTTTTGAGCATTTTCAGACTCCTCCAAAGAACTATCAAGTTCTTCAATATTTTGGTTAGCAATTACTGCCACTTGTCAGATTGATTTTCCACCATCAATTGTATCCAATATTTTGCACTTTTCTGCCAACCTTAATGTTTTATGTTGTCGTTTATTTACGGGAGCCATATTTACGTCTTAACTCCACGCAAACTCAAGTAAACTAAAATATTTTACACATTCTTTAATTCTTGCTCACACACAATGCTTATTTTGTATAGCGGTAAAATAACGAAGAAATTTTACTGAGGAAAAAGAAAACTTGTCCGGACTATAGAGGAAAAATTTCTAAACTGTCCGAAAAATTTAAATGTCCGGATTACTGGATAGTCCGAATTAGCGAGTGTCCGGATTAGGGAGGTTGTACTGTACATAAATACATAAAATCTGTACCTGCAAATCTTTTCTTCATACTTTTTGTTCGTTCTTTCTTTCTTTTAAACGATAATTAGCGAAAGTTGATATACATACATACAAAGTTATCTAATAAATAATAATTGATTGAATGACATTATAGGAAAATATAAATAGAAGAAATTAAAGTAAAGCAATGAAAACAGATACGATTTACATTTTATGAAAGCACAACACAACAAATAAAATAAACAATAAATATATATTAATTGTCTGGATATGTTGTGAAACCCGAACTCGAATGAAATATTTAATAACAACTACAACATAACAGCATTAAAATTAATAAAATAAAAATTGAAGAAGAAAAACAAAGCCAAACAAAACCAAATCAAACAAATAAACATTCATAATAATATCAAGAAATAACTACATAAGTGAATACGATATACTATACACGTATGCATGTATGTGTGTACCAGTATGTGTGTACTTTGACTTTCCAGACAAAAACTCACAATCAGTAGATGATGATGGAGAAGAGGAAAAAAAAACAACAAATCAAACTAAAGACTAAGCAAAATAAGCAAAAACAAGACAAACGCAAGCACACAAACTAACTCGCGCACATACACACACACACACACACACACACACACATACAGAAAATAAAACATGTCACGTCACGTCATAAAGTATGTATACATTATACGGTATGGCTGTGTGTGTGTGAATAAATATTATATAATATATGCTTAGATATATACTATGGTACATAGTAAATAAAAGTATGTGTAGTAGTATGCGTGTATATAATGTTTTATGTAGGTGTGTACATAGATATGTACGAACAATACAAAGGTAGAACATGATAGAAAAGAGTACATAATATTATTGTACATAACAACTGTTAACTAAGTAGATATTTCTTTTATTATTATTGTAGTTTTAAATGCTATAATAACAGCATATAAAAACAAGATAATGAAATTGTAATGAAAAATTTATAAAAAGATAAGAAACAAAGAAAAATCTGTTGTTAAAATAATAATAAATGAAGACCGGACACGAACACGTCACGCAAGGGGAAGAATCCATCGATAATATTGAAACATCTCAAAGCTCAATTTTTGTCAACCTCAACAGCAGTATTCTGAAATGATCAAACCATAGAATAGACTCATAGATCCAGTACCAAGGGAGGATACTTGTAATAGACCCCCATTTTGACCGATTATGTTCCTGTCGATGATCTGAAACTATACGCAAATGGTAAGGATAAAGTCCAGTATATTACAGACTGCTAAGCATAGTCAAGCGCTTTCGCAATGGCATCAAGATGGAGTTTGGCGTGGAAAAGTGTAAGATTGTCAACCATAAAAACGGTGGTGTGAAAACTATCGGTACCACCACCCCAGAAGCAGGGCCGTCCTAAGGATATTCGGCGCCCGTGGGCAACTAAAAATAATACGCCCCTTCATAAAAAAAATACACGTCTATACACACCAATAGAAATTGAAGCCCCCCCCCCCCCCCCCCCCAAAAAAAGCTTGCGTCGCGGGACTATAGCCCATTTAGCCCTGTGGTTAGGCTGGCCGTGCCCAGAGGTGCTGTTGAAACACTTGTTTTCCACGATCTGAAGGAAGTGGATATCCTTTAATGCAGATAACATTTCTTATCCAGTCTTTCTTTGTGCAGTAGAGAAGAAAAATACCTACAAATCGGTATATCATTCATTGACATTGAATAAACGGAGAAGACGCTGGAAGGATGAACCCTTTTCGTGTACCGTACTTATACATATACAATACATATATATATTATATATAGAATAGAAGTTTATGGAAATTTATTATAAATTTAAAATCTATAATGTTAAATAGTTTCTTATTTCTTATTTTTACTTTTTTCTGTTACTTTATTTCACTGCAAAACCGATGAGATATGAAGCACAAAACGAATCAATGCAGATCAGATACGTTTGCTTTGATTTTATTTTGCTGCTTAAGAAACACCAACAACGAACACAGAAAAATTACCCTCTGGTCTCACAACACAGAAGAGTGCGCAAGAGAGGGAGAGCGATAAACACGAACTTCTGCAGCAACATCTTTGCTTTCGTGTTTCTTCGTTTTTGCTATTTTTTTTGGTATATAAAATCAGATAAGAATAGATTACATTTATTTTGTTACTATTATAATTTTTGTATTATTTAAAAAAAACTATTTTAATTAATTATCTTTAAAATGGAGTTAATGAGAAAATAAGAATTTTAAGATAAAGAAAAACTTTTGAGATTGTATTTATTTTAAGTATAAGATTCTTATAAATATTATATTAGGAATTAAGGCTTTATTATTTCCTCTTAATATTTAAGTAATATTTATTTTTATTTACATATTTAATGTTTTTTATAAATCATATTTTTTAAGTTTGAAAATAAATCATATTTTTGAAGTTTTATTAATTTAAATTCGAAGTTCGAATTACTTAAATTTAATAATGAATAATATGTGTACCACAATGAGTAGTTGTTCGATTATCTCAAACTATTTATTTATTAGTTCAAATAAAAAAGTAGACTATAGTATATAAACAAATAAATATATACATAAAATAAGTATTAAAAAAATATTAAAATAAAAACTATTATTATTCGTTAGATGCATTTAACATTCAATGTTACAATTAACATAAACATTATTAAAATTGAACAATTACTTCAATCCATTAATTATACAATTAGACTTGAAGAAAAAAACCAATTAATTACAATTACTGAAGTTTAAAACTAAAACTAGCAAATATAATAATAAATTAAACACGTTAATGCTTTTATTTTATTTTTATTGTATTTACGAGTATATTATATTAAACTTTGATAATGTGAGTAATTTATAAAATCCATAATATCCACAAATTTAATCAATTTCAATTTCCTTCTTTCACTTGTTTTTCTTATTATTCCATTCTGTTTCACTTATTTTCCTTTTATTCCATTTCGTTCACTTAGTTTCTTTTTAATCCATTTTGTTTCACTTATTTATTTATAATTCCATTCCATTCTCATTTTTTTATATTCTATTTTGATTCAGTTATTTTTTAATTCCATTTTTTAATCCGTTTTTAATTTTCATCATCAACTTCATCTTCATAAAACTTTTTACATCCTCAGTTTTTGCACTAAATACTTTCTTTGAATTTCTTTTAATAGTTAAGTAGTTATTATTTCTTTAATTTCTTATTTTATTTTCCACTGCTTTTATTGGTACATATTTTTTTTATTACTTACCTTGTTATCAGTATCAACATCATTCATGGCGGCAGCAACATCGACCACAGAATTAGAATCATTTGAACGTAATGATAGAGTTGTTGTTGTCGCTTCTGTTGTTGTTGGTGCTGCTGAATTTTCGCTAGGAATTTCGCTATAATCTCCAGGCTGAGCTGAGGCAGCATGAGTAACAACAACAAGTGGTATGTTAGAAGTTTTTGCTATTGAAGTTTGTGCTTCTGTTTCCGTTACTGTTGTGCCTGTCTTTTTTGTTACAGCATCTAAACTACTAGCATCCGTAACAGATTCTAATTTAACGACAGCTGCAGCTTCATCTCGTTGGCCTTGAAGTTTGACATCAGCGACAGCAGCATTCAAAGATAATGCGTCAGATGGAGCCGCTTCTTTGATTTTAGATTCCTCAACTTCTTGTTTTGTGGTGGTTGCGGTGGTGGATATCGTATCCGTGATTGTTGTCGTTGTTGTTGCAACCCTTGCTGTTGTTGTTGCTGTTCTCTTGCATGCTGTTGCTGCTCCAGAAACTGTTGCTAGATTTTTTAGTTGCTGCTCTTCCGACGCTGCCTCTGCTGCTGCTTTCGTTGACGTCGACTCCACTTCGTTCTCCATTTTATTATCCGACTTCCCCATCTTCTTCTCCTTATCTTTGCAGGCGAACTGATTGTTCACCAGATTGCGCCACTTCAGAGTCTTGTCCTCGGCCAAATCCATGTCGAGCAGGTTGCCACCCTCCGCAGTGCCAGTGGCACATTCAGCATCGAATGTGCTGGACATACTGCTGAGCAGCGATTCCAAGCAATCCGTCATTTTCAATCCGTAGCAAAGACTTCGACGTGTAGAGGAGGACGTAACCGCAGCTGCTGCTCAGGGGCGCTGGCGATAAAATGACGTCTCTCGGATTTTTTTTTTACACACAATTAAAAAATTTCTTAAGCTTATCTTTTATTTTATTATGATTCTCTCTAACTTTCCTATTTCTTTAGTTTACAGCTCATATTTTTTTCTCAATTAGTTTAATCATCAAAATATCAAGAAAATCGATTTCTTAGTTCGGGTTTTTCACATTCGTTGTTTTTTTTATAATTGAACTTCTTTTTCAAACTTTGCACTCATTTTCACTGTTTGAAGTTCACGATTTATTCTTTTAATTTGGTTCACATTTTTTACGCACTTGTGTATTTTTGTCTTTACTGGATTTCATTCGTATCCATCAATTACATCTTCACTGAAAATAAAAGTTCTTTAAAAATCTAGTGTTTCCTCCTTCCTCTTATGCTTATCGTCTTCTTCTTCTTCAGCACTTCAATCTACTCGTAATCATTCATGGTGTTGTTGTTGTAGTTGGTGGATTTGGTGCTGCTTATTTTGTCGTGCTGCCCGATTCTGTCGCTGACTGCGCTGCACGCATTCCTATTTTCCTATTGCTTTCTTTTATTACCCAGCCTTGCAGATGTTTTGTTTTGATTTAAATTGTATTTATTGTACACTTCTACACTTTGCTATCACTTGTTTTTCGGTTTTGTTCTCACTTTCTTCTCCCTCTTGAACTATTTTTCATGAATTTTCATGGACTTTCGCACCGTGATTTCCTGGTTGAAACCTACTCGGCCAACGGCAAACGTTCGAATGCAAGAGAAACTAAGCAGAAAAAAAATTTTGCTACCTGTTACCAAATGTCAAAATGTTGTATTTGTTTAGTTTAGTGGATGTCGGAAATGTTTTACAGCCGTAAAATAAAAACACAGGGTGAATTTTTGTGCGCAGAAACAGAAAATAAAATGCAATTACAAAAAGTAAAAAAAAAAATAGATTATTTCAAAAACAATTTACAGTTTAATGAATGAATTATGCCAAAAACACGTGTGCATATAAGTTGCTTGCAGCGAAATGCTTCCTTTTTGAAATACAATAAAGAATTTAAAAAAATATGCATGGGAAATTTTGATGCATACAACGATTTCTCAAATATATATAAATGAAAATTGTATCAGTGCTACCTATATTTGTGGATCTTTTCTGCTTTTATTGTAGCCAAATTTTCAATTTTTATTTATAGAAGTATTGGTTAAAGAAACAAAATGAACATCTGTTTTACATGCAGCACTACATGCATATATGTGTGTGCATGTTATATGCAGATGTTTCTTCGGCATAATAAAAAGGGAAAACAACAAGTCTTTTGAACTTTAGTTCTCATCGACGCTTTACTTTAAAAAAATTTAAAAAGATAATACAAATTTTGAGATTAGAGTCAGCCGTTTCGGGAACGCTAGAAATGTGAAACCCATTGCCTGCCGTTAACGACTCTCTGTTAAGAATTTAACAGTTCTTAATTAACACTGTTCAAACTCTGTTAGAACTTTCGAGTAAACTCCAAAATTGCCGGAATTCTATTTTAGTTAAAATTATGTACATTTATAATATAAAATTGTAAATAAACTATAATTATCTAAAATTTAAATTTTTATTAGAATAACATTATTGGAATATAATTAAGTTGTTAAATTAAAATTAAATCGACCCTCAAAATTTGAACGCAGTAGAAAATTTATTTATATAAATTATAAATAATTTATAACTTACTCGAGCAAGCTGAAACAAATTTGGCTTGCTGTTTGGCTGTTGTAATAAATTTAATATTTAAATAAAAATTCCATTATTAAATAAAATGAAATTGTTAAATTGAAACTTACATCGAAAGAAAGAAAAAATATATTTGATTGGAACTTCCTTTCCTTTGCTTTATTATTTATTTTTCAAATAGATGGCGATGAAAATTTTATATTTAATTTTTTTATAAATAAATAATAATAAATGCAGAAAGAAATACTAAAATTTAAAAAAGTCGTTTTTACCAAAAGAGTTGTATTTACATAAATAATCTGCTTATTCGGATATATGTATTAGTTTAGGAGATAGAGTGATAAGAATTGAAATTTTCGACGGAATACAACTCGATAACTATACGAGGTCAAAAAAGTTGTTGTTGTTGTAAGCAGCGTAAAAAACTGAAACAATAACATTGAAGTGAATCGGCAATTATTCAATTAAGCCCTTTTTTTATTAAGTTTAAGTTTTAAGTTTTATTTAGGGATTTAGTGTCCATCTTTTGTGAGTTTTTCGTTGCTGTGATAATATTACTAAATAAGTTGCTATCGGAGTTTTACTATATCTCTAAGACTCATATAAAAGAGTGCCCAACAGGTTTTTATTATGTTGAATTATTGTCACAACGGAACTTCGATTATTCTAAAATTCGTAGCAATTAAACATCTCTTATTCTGTAAAACTGAAGTAATAGAAAGAATAGTTTTAAACATTAAACCTCTGGAGCTTTATTTTATCCGGTGTTGTTGCTGTAAGGAGTTGTGCAATGTTGGAGATGGAGAATTTTCCTTTTCTTGATCCTCATCGTACCTTATACTACTGATTAGAATGAAAAGACATTAATTTACTTCTCTAGATTATAAAGTTCTTAGAACTACAATTATATAAGATTTAATTATTGCAACTGCTGATTCTAACGTTAAAAGTATAATTTGAACAACTAATAAAATTCTTAATATAAATCCTAAAGAAGACTCTCTATTTCCTAATAAAGTTAATAATAAATACCCTGCAATTATATTAGCAGTAAGTCGAACAGCTAATGTACCTGGACGAATAATATTTCTTACTGTTTCAATACATACTATAAAAGGTATTAATACTGAAGGAGTAACTTGCGGAACTAAATGAGCAAATATATGGGTGGAATGATTCAACCATCCATATAATATAAATCTTAATCATAAAGGTAAAGCTAATGATAAAGTAAAAATTAAATATCTTGTTCTTGTAAAAATATATAGAAATCATCCTATAAAATTATTAAATAATTGGCTTATAAAACTTATTAATTCTTGACTTTCATATGAAATATTATTAAATTGCCTTAAAGCAAAACAAAAACAAAATAGCAATTACTACACTTGTGCTCTGCCAGCAGCCGCCGCCATCTTTTCCTAGACGAACTGGAACTTTGTACAATCACCTGGTGGGCCTCTTCGGCGGAGAACGCCTCCAACACCTTACGCACAAGCACGTTCCCAAGGCCTAAGAAAAATCTTTGCAATTCCTCTTCGTTCTTTTCCATTCTGCGACGTCGTTTTATCTCTCTTTCCTCCCTGTCTAGAAAAAATAAAAAATGTATTTCATTATTAATGGGCGTAAACATTGTAAAACATTTACCTCGCAGGGCAGTCCGCTCGAACCTGTACCGCAATTCCTCTATCGTTTTCCCACTTCGTTCCGGATGTCAATCTTTCTGAAAACATATAATTATTTATGATTTAATTTTATTAATTAATTAATTACTTTAACTCACCGCTCTTTGTGCGGCCTTCCTTTGGCCATGTTGGGTGGTTATTCTATTTTGTCCACGTGGCATTTTGATTTCAAGGAATAGTAGGCGACTTCTTCCTTTCAGCACGTGTCGAGAGAATATGAACCGGAAATCGTGGATGGAACTTATGTTGCAAATGTTTAGCATTAACCACAACCAAGGCTACAGGCTACAAGATACAAGCGGCATCTGTCAAAATTACATTGGCTCTTATGGGGAACAAGAAAAAAAACATTGATTTCCAGTGCCGCTACGTATCTGCGGTTAGCCGCTACGCATCTTGCAGCTAGCCGCTAGGCTTCACGCCGCTTGCAGTCGATCGAGTTCTATTTTTCTCTGGCGGCGTAGCTATGCTTCTTCTTCTTTTGTGTTTGTTTACGTTTTACATACATATGTATAAAAAGATTTGCGTTTTGACATTTGCTGCTGGCTTCACGCCGCTATCACTGGAAGCACTGAGGTTAGTGCTGGAAGTTAGCTACTTTTGCAGTTAGTATCTTGTAGCCTGTAGCCTTGGTTGTGGTTAATGCTTTTGTGAAAGGATAGCCCCAAACGTTCAAAAACATTTTTTTTAAATGTTTTTGTTATTATATATTAGATTTTATTACAGAGAGTCACTCCGCCCTGGACACGCAATATTGATGAATTTGCCGTCTACCGTCCATAAACAATGCGGCATTCCCGTCTTATTAAAAAATTGTTGAGCTATTTGCACCCACTCTGGTACTGTTGACTGCGCCAAATTGGATGCAGTTCTGACCAAATTGCATCGCAAGTGTCGTAGATTATTGCCTTGACTGTGCTCACACCAAGCTTGAAGTACCACCACAGAATAAATAGTATACAGAAGTCGCATCTCGGCCTTTGATGCTTTTTCGCTTTATGATGCGGTCGGAACAACTGAGGGGAGATTAAACAACGAGAGAGCAAACGTGAACAGAGAGAAGCAATCACGAACAAAGAGAAGCAACGAGAGAGCAAGCATAAAACATTTGTGTGTGCGTACATCTGTTTTGCTAAACTGCGTCGTGAATTAACGTGTGTTGGTACAAAATTTTGTTTCAAGCTCTTGATTTCTGTATTTTGGTTTTCTTCCCTTGAAAGTTTCATATTTTACATTGCATAGCTATGTGCAGCATCAACAAGAGTTACTGGTTAATTGTAGTGCTCTAGTAAAAAATTACTGGAGAAAAATTAAATATTGCCGGCACTTTGAATCAACACCGGCGGTATTTCATTTTGAAAGAAAATTTTACTGTCATTATACACAAAATAGGGTATTTCGAAAGTATTAATTATGATGCCAAAACTGTTCAAAAATGTTAAATTTCGTAAAATTAAAATTGTTAAAATGTAAAATTTCGATCTTTTTAAGTATATTGGCAGAAAGTCTATTTTTGAAAACAAAATATTAAATGTAAGCGCCCAGTTGGAAAACATTGATTGGTTTGTCCTTTCAACCCCATTTTCCTCAAACCCATCTACTAAATCTAGTTTGGTATTGTATCGCAATTCCCTTCTAATCGCCATTTCATCCATGACCAAAATAATATTATTTTTTTCGAACTGGTTCAAATCCCAAGCACTCCTTTTTTATTAACTCCAACTTATGGAACGGGTAGAACAGCTGAGGGGAAGACCAAACAACGTGTGAAGCTCCGAGAGAGCTTGTTTTGCGAAAGAAATCTCTTTCTGAGTTACACTGAAAAGATGGAAGCACCGGCAGCGCACCAATAAAAAAAAGGAAAAATAACCATAAACATTAATGGGAATGATATTGTAGTCAATATTGATCAACAAATCAGACATTGTGTTTCGCCTAAATTATTTTCAAAAAACAAAAAGTGATTCTCCCATTCCTTATTAAACATTTTTCACAGTGCATTTATAAAACAGCGTGGTACGATCTTGCTTGCTTGATGTCTGCACGTCGACTGACTGCTCTTTATATGAACGATCGCTAATGTCGGTGTGAAAAAATTTCGAGTGCTGTCGTGTATATGTGAATAGCCGAGAGAAAAACGATGATAGGGTGCCAATATTGGAACCCTAGAACAAAATTTGCTTTGTATGACATGCAACTTCTGTATACTATTTATTCTGTGGTACCACGCAAGGACTTGAAAACTACATTCATGTGCCAAATACCTGTAAGTAGTTAATGAGTATCTGCAAGTCCCAAATCGCAAGTCGAAAACTTACTTTAAAGTTACTGCTAGACGCATTTCCGGTTGAATAGGCTCTCTTTGTGATCTTCGAGACAGCTTTTCGTTCAGCAGCGATAGGACCAAATTAAACTTGTCCTCGTCCATCCGTGCTGCTTTAAAACGATCATTCCGGTCATCGCGCAAAAGTTTTTTTATGCAGGTTTCATGAAAAGCGAACTTATTTCGGCTTCTGTTAGTTGGCCAAACCCTCCACCTTCGTTTGGGACGTGAAATTTCCAATACAATTAAAACAAGCCCAATCCATAATATGGATCAGTGCCCCAATTATAAGTAGTTTGTTAATCATTTTTATTTTTCTGTCCATAAAATTTGTAATTAATCTTTTTTTTTTGTAAACGTAAATAAATAATAACAGCTGTTGTTGCCTGAAGCTGACGCTTTGTATTCTATTCCGACTTCAAAAAAGCCGTCGAAAAGGCTGAAGCTGTGTTCTGTTTGAGGCCTTATACATATTGTATAAATGTAATAATTTTGGTATCTGTATTGAAATTTTTTTCTTAATTGTATGAATTTCTTATTGTTTCGCTATTGTGGAATTCAATTGTATCCAGTTTGTCCGTAGAAATATGGACGGTAGGTAAAACTGTACATAGTTTCTTAAGGTCCAAGAAATTGTTGTCGTTTTCAAGGTGTAGGGTATTTAATATTCGGCCAGGCCAAATATAGCACTATTTCTGGTTTTTTTATTGAAATCGAGATCACAGCGTTAGTTTTTGAATTATGAACAAAATTGTATTTTCGGCCAGGATCTTTCTGGTTTTGATACCATAGATGCCGCTTTACTTGAAATTGGCTGTGATGGACGTGGGATACAATTGGCTGGCGGACGCCACGTGCGTCGTTTGCGTTAACATATTGCTCTTTAATTTAATGTGTAGATGGCGCTTTACATGAAATTTTGGCAGGCAACGTACTCGAATTGCCGGAGACGTACTTGCATCGTAAGCGACGTACGTGCACGTTGACTGGAGTGATAATCGAAAGAGTTAAAATAAAAATATAAATAATAAATATAAATAAATATAAAATTATTAACATATTTAATATGTGATAAAGTAGTTAAGACTGAACAACAACCATTTCTTCCACTTCTTCTTCTCCGTTAATTTCTGTTTTTCCTTGACTAATTTATACACTCCTGTCATAAATTATGGTATATTTTCGGCTGGTATACCCTCCATTAGTATATTCAGCTTTTTGATGAAAGCCGATCTAATTTGTGCATCTTTCGTCTGCTTGCCAGATCGTTTTCCTTCTTTATGTTTGTCGTAAGCCTCTGAAAGAATTTAAAAAAATAAATGTTTATGATTTTAGGCTATATTGCTGTCTTAAATTTGTTTTACTTGTTAAATTAAAATTGCGATTAACTAATGGTATAGTGAGGGTAGGAGGCTGAAATATACTTTACGACCTATTCTCATATCTACCGAATATACATAGAAAATTTCATACAAATCGGCTCAGCCGTTTCGGAGCAGTGCGTACACAAACACCTTGAAACGACATTTTTATATATATAAGATATTATGTACACTTACCACAAAATTCGTTAATCATTTCTTTTGGATACTTCCTCGTGGATGAAGATGATGACGATTGTTTGTAGTAGCACTTCCTTTTTGTTATGCGATGATCCTCTCCGCATCTATAACCGAATGCTCTGTATCTCTTTTGTTGCCCTCCCCCCATAGTTGTATTTGTCAGCTATTAAAAATTTAATAAAATAAATCAAATAATAATATAATAATGATAATATGATATATAAATGTGAAATTGACGAATTTCTCCTAAATTGCTACACCGATCATGGTCAAGTAAATTTCTGTAGTAAGGTAATGATCTGTTCTTTTTTAGGATTTATACATATACAGTGAAAGCTCCCGTGGGCGGACACCGATCGTCACATCAGGTTTGTCCGTTAGCGAGGGGTGTCCGCCTACGGGATGGTTGATTAAAAATGGTCGGTTTCCATCACTATTAAATACATACTTCTATTATGTAATAGTATGTAAATTAAAAAAATTTTAAAGTATTGCATCTTTAATATATACATATGTACATATGTTTATTTATTTCCAAAATTCATTTAAGTTTTAAGATTCATATACTTATACACATCTACATACATATGTATATTAACAGAAAAAAACATAAGGTAAAATTGTCTTTCAGATTTGCCTTATTTCTTAAAATATTTACAGACTGGGTTTTACCAATATTAAATCTAAAAACTTACACAATTAAGATACTTTTTTCAAAATGTTTTATCTTTTTACCTTTTTGCAATTTCACGCACAGAAAGTTTTTCTTGTTCATGCACATTTAATTGTAATTTTTTCTGTAAGTGAAAGAGAATTTCGCCCGGCCATTATTACGATAAAAAATTGTCGACAAATCGTTACACGACCTTATTTAGTCAACAATTGCTTTGAAATTAACACTCTTAACAAAGATCAAAGAAAACTGTGCAACAAACTGTCATTGGGATAAAGAAAGGGGAATCACACAATTTAAAATGTTTAACCTGTCTTTTACCGATACAAGAATCCATGCCCCAATGTAGAACATTTTTACAGGGTAGGCTATTGGACAACAAATTAGAAGTTCTGCATACTCAGAAAAATTTTAAAAAAATATTTGTAGTGTTTATAGAGTGTTGCTTTAAACCAAAAACTTTCTTTATGCAATAAAAAAACTGATAAACATTTGAAAAACCTAATACTTATAGTAATTTTTATATAATTTCAAAGATATATTTTAAGATTTAACATCAATAATATGGATACATATTTTATTTATATTTAGAAAAAATTGCTTTAAAACGGGCTAAAAAAGATGTAACTGGTTAACTCATTGCTAAACCAAGTAAAACGTTAAAATTTTAAAAAAAATGTTTGCAGTTTTATAATAAACAAACAAATGTGAAACAAACAAACAGTGAATTTAAGAATTTTTTTTAAAGTTAGTGTTTCTTTAAAGAAACAGCGGTTAAAGACTGGTTAATGGGCGTAAGCATTGTAAAACATTTACCTCGCAATTCCCCTATCGTTTCCCCACTTCGTTCCGGATGTCAATCTCTCTGAAAATATATAATTATTTATGATTTAATTTTATTAATTAATTAATTACTTTAATTCATCGCTCTTTGTGCGGCCTTCCTTTGGCCATCTTTTGTGGTTATTCTATTTTGTCCACGTGGCATTTTGATTTCCAAGAACAATAGGCGACTTCTTCCTTTCCTTGTTTCAGCACGTGTCGAGAGCATATGAACCGGAAATCGTGGATGGAACTTGTGTTGCAAATGTTTGTGAAAGGATAGCCCCAAACGTTCAAAAACATTTTTTTTTATGTTTTTGTTATTATATATTAGTTTTTATTACAGAGTTATAATTTAATTGAATGCCAAATTCCATTTTAATGGAATTTTAAAGAATTTCACTCTGGAATAAAGAACGAATCAAAGTGGTGATATTGCCATCTCACATTCCATTTTGCTGGTGTTGATAAATTATACTAATGTTTTATTTTATTATGTAGCACATTTGTGCTTTTAAAAAGGATATAGCACATATTGCAACACACTTTACAAAACACGTTTGAACCTCGAAAGAACAAAATCAATAATAAAATCGGAGCGCTTCAGTAACGCTTTTTCCTAGTGGAAAAGGCTTTCTTTTCTCACCCGCACTTTTGATTGTTCTTGTTTCTTTTAGAATTTAAAATTTTTCATGTATAATTATAATTTGAATATTCACATTTTTTTAAGGTCAAATGTGTCCATATAATCTGCCGAATAGTAATTTGAAGTTTTCTGCAACAACAGAAAGTTGTGGAGCACAATTGTGGCCAGGACAATCTTATCCACATTTTTCGGTTCAGCGTGGATTTGCGTTTGAAGAATTCTCCACCGATTTGCTAGAATTCCAAAGGCCATTTCGATGTGAACTCTCGCGGTTGACAAGGTTTTGTTGAAATGGGATTTGTCAGACAGTAAATTTCTTCCAGGATACGGTCGGTCGCATTACATTAACGATATACTTTAGAAATATACGATCTGAAATCTCAACCCCCAACGTATTATGTCCAACAATCTCAGAATAGATTAGTTCGGCCAAAATAAAAAGATTACGACAGAGCGTGTATTAAAATCTGCCAGCGCAGCTACTCCAGTTACAAAACTTTTTTCCTATCATTCTTGGATGACGATGGTAATTAATAAATAAATACATATTTTGTAAATGTGGTCATAAAAGTAAATTTTATTGACATTATTAAATAAAACTTAGAATTTACATTTTATATTGAAATTCAAAACTTAAAAATATATAATAATAAATTGACTTATGTATATTAACATACAATAATTGGAAAATATTTACAATATTTTAAAGAAAATCAGGAGCTATGTAACAGTATTACATAGCTTCCGCTTCTTTTTGTAAGCATTATCCACAATGTCTTTATTCAGTTTCCTGATTTTAAAAAACATTCTGGCCCGGAAGAATAACTTTTTTATTTTGATGTCGCGATTGATTTCGGAAGCTTGCTCAATGTGTTTTTTTCACGTTCTGCAGCCAACTCTGGATTCCCAGCAAGGGGATCATATATGGACGAAACGGCACCGGTTGTCAAATTTTTCGACATCGAATAACGGACCTGCGCAATGCGTAATCTTGTATTCCATTATTTGTGCATAAACACATACCAATAACCAGAGCGTTTGCTTCGATGACTGTAATGACGTACGCCATCCTCCGTAGGGATCCCAACCTAATCGAAACTTATTAGTTTCGAAACTAGAAGTTAATTATTAATTAATTTCAAATTCATTTTAATCCATTCGAACGATAGCTCTTTAGCAATAAATATTTATTCTGCCAAATTCTTTTCTAACGCAATGATGTCCTCCAACCACATGTCACTCTCTTTTTTGTTTTCTAATTCCTTGAATTGCTCGTGATTCTGTTTTTTGGCCTCATTTTGAAGCTGAGCCGCCTGCGCATTCAATTTACTAACTAGGAATTCCTTCCTCCTAGTATACATTTTCATCCGTATTGCGTAGAACTTTCGCATAATGTCTAAAACGGAATTAAAGTGCCGTATTTTTTTCTCCTGGTCCATTAAAAACATTCTATTCGTTGGCAGGGTAGATGTCAACTGCAATATTTCGAGGAAGGCTTTTTCACCCTTGAACTTGAGGCGCTTAAATGATTCTGGCATAAATTTAATCGTGAAATATGTCGTCCTATACGTTGATTTATTTTTATAATTCTTAATAATTGGCTTCATTGCCTGACATGTATATAATTTTCAAAGTACGTCTTTTTCAAAGCTATTCCCACACATTCCGATGGGTAGGTCTAAAACCTCGATAGTATCTTTTTCTAATATATTAATTTTTCCTTTACTAATGTATTTTCCATCGGATAGCAATTCAACCCTACCATTGAAATCCTTATACCAAGGATGCATGGCTACTGGCTCTTTTCCATTAATCATTAATCTTAGATTTTCTATTATTGAGTTAGGATTGTATTTTAATATGTCTGGTTTCCACCCAGCTTCAATTCCATTAACACCATTTACCAATATCATTGGTATTATTGGAAAATACCACTCTGGCACAATGTTTGTGTCGTCTTCGACGCTATGGTAGAGCAAAACATCATCATCTGGGTGGAAGATGGAACGAGTTGAATGCGAGAGCTCGATGCCATTGTAGCGGCTGACAGCACCAACATTAGCCATTTTACTTCCACAATTGCCTGCTGGCTTCAGGACGTTCACATTATTTGTATAAATGTGGTCCCTTGCAAGTAGCATTATATTATTTCCTGTGCAGCACAAATTGCCATGATGAGTAATTTGCACAGTATAATTGGCTAAGGAATCCACGTCCCATGTTGTATTGCCACCACGCACAAGTTTGAAGCATGTGATCAGAATTCTTCGTTGCGCTGCTACAAGTCCATCATTTAGGCATGGCATATGTTCGTTCACTGTATATAGAAGGTATGCCATGTATTCCGTTTTGAAGAAATTAGCAATAGTAATGCATTTGTAGGCATTTTCGAAATTATACTTCGGCACTAAAGGCTGGGGATTTTTCAAATGATCGCTTATCCATATTTTGCGATTTTCTTTTTGCTTTCCTTCAAATGCCAATAATATGAATTTTTCATCCGCGCTGGTATTATATGTGTATTTCACACTGCGCTTTTCCATATCTGTGTAAAACTCCTCTATTTGGGAGTGGGTAATTTTTTTGGATTTCGGAACTTCTAATCCTTCCATCAAATTCATTTATAAAAGTTCGGGCCAGAACTTATGTATGATGTTCATGATTAATCCCTTTATATGGGAACCGTATATTAATCTTCCCATATCGAAGTTTTTTCACTTCATTCCTTGTGGCGTATTTTTTCATTAAACCTCAATCCAGTAGCTTCACAGAATTTCTTTAACTGTTTATTTGAAGCTACTGTTTGGGCCCGTATATCACGTACATTTAATGGCATACCATTTAATGGTAGTATGCCACAAAACTTCCTCCGTGCACCTAACACACTATTTATCATTTTTGCAGCTGATTCTCCTTCTGTGAGAATCAGACTGCATAGGTGGGAGTTCATACCGTCAGCTTCTGTGGCATTTATTAAATTGTTTTCTTTTTTTTCTTTTCATTCGAATTCTGAAAAAAAAGAAGAAAACTAAGTACAACACTTATAATTATATACGTATTTTTTAATATTTAGGACAGGGTTCGTAAATGCTCACTCTCGAGCGTTCTTTTTTGCTCCTGCTCGCTCCGACTCGCTCAAAAGAGCATTTGCTTACGAGAGCACGAGTGAGCAGGAGCAAAAACCAATAACATCAGTGAGCAGCTCCGTGCTCACTGCTCCGATCAGTTGCGGAGCTCCGAGCAGTGAGCAAGTGAGCTGCTCCGTGCTCAGAGATAGTGAGCAGCTCCGGCTCCGATCAGCTTCGACCTGATGTGAATGAGTCGGCAGTAGTCGGTCGTTTTGTTTGTAAATTTGTTTTTTAATTTGAATAGCAACAACATGAGGTGAATTTCATGGTGAAATTGTCGACTTGTTACAAGCTAAAACAGGCCAACACAAAGCATGATATCTGAAAAGGTAAACCGTTTTGCTTTGTTACCACACCGCCACAAAATTATGGGGTGAGTTAGTGGCAGGGATACCAATGACACAACTTTATTACTAATTATTTTTTTGGTGTTTAAGTAAACATTAATAGAAAAACTACCTTGCATTTATGAGTTCTCGAGGTTTTGACGATTTCTAAGCTGTTTAGAAATATAAAAAAGTAATGTAAACTTATTTTTTTTTTGTAATTCTTCATTTTTCTTTTATTTAAATTAAAATGTGTTAACACAAATAAATTTACACTTTATTTATTTAAACTAAAATTAATTAAACATAAACAAATTCTCAATTCATGCATTTAAAATTAAATTCATTTAAATTAAAGACGAAAATAACTAAAATCACAATTATCTAAATATTCAACTAAATCACACATTAATATTCAACAAAACAGGTTGAATACGTTGGCTTCTCTTTCGGCTAAAAATACGCATGGTAGGTTAAAACAGCTGATTAATTTTGGGAAATGAGCAATTTTTATGAATTTTAACTTCGTTTTACTTGCAAAATATTCAATATTGTGCAACTATAAGACTAAAAAAAGGTTCCCTGATCATTTCTAGAAGCATGCGTAGGTTTTAAAATGTCGCCCTGGTCTTTTTTAGGAATTTAAGAAATCATATTTCTGGCTTATTTCTATGAACAAGAACAAGAGTTGCATTCCTCTCTCAAAATATTTTTCTGAATTTTGTAAACAAACTCCCGAGTTGTCAAAATTACATGCGATTTGTTTTTGTAATCTACGCCACCCAAGCCTGATTTCACCAACACATTCAAAGCGAAAAAAGAGTTTCCAGTCTTGTAGTCTTTGACTGTGATCGGCGCATCTTCTGCGCTGGTGTTGTAATCTATTCTGGGATTCTTCGCAGGGCTTGGCTGCGAATAACCATCCTGCATAATTTTATACGTGTTATTCATCGATGCCATAAGTTTATGCAATTGCATCTTCTGAACCGTTTCATATACATCACCGACGATATTCGCCTCGATCTTCAGTTCGATGTATTTAACATATTTAATACAAAACAAAACAAAATTTATTTCTATCAATTCAAAAATACGTACAAAAAAGAAAACAGTTCAGTCATAAAAATTCATACACATACATATTACATATACAAATTTAACACAAAACAAAACAAAAGAAAACAGTTCAGTCATAAAAATTCATAATCAAAATAATAAGAAAACTTATTATTAATGCAAACACATCTCCTTAATAAGGCGAGACAGTTCCTCTGTATCTTTTACATGATATTGTTTCAATAAGAAACTTACGATGGACCTTGATGCTCGTTGTTGCGCGGTTTAAGTTCCTCCTCATTGTTTAAGCACCATAGTACCAACGCATCACACTCCAACATGAAGGGTACGAACGCTTCTGGCTTAATTTTATCCATCTCTTTTTTCAATTTGGTATAGTAACTATTCCTGAAGTTCATCTCTTCTTTATTCCATTGTCCTTCGCCCTCTAAGATTCTCATTTTCTCCTCCTCAGCTGAAAGAAATTCAGAAATAAACATTTTATTTTATCACTTAAATTTTTGCAATAACACTTACCGCACATGGCGTTTATCAAATCTCTTGGGTACCGCCGATTTTATCAATAATAAAATCGGAGCGCTTCAGTAACGCTTATTCCTAGTGGAAAAGGCTTTCTTTTCTCACCCGCACTTTTGATTGTTCTTGTTTCTTTTAGAATTTAAAATTTTTCATGTATAATTATAATTTAATTATTCACATTTTTTTAAGGTCAAATGTGTCCATATAATCTGCCGAATAGTAATTTGAAGTTTTCTGCAACAACAGAAAGTTGTGGAGCACAATTGTGGCCAGGACAATCTTATCCACATTTTTCGGTTCAGCGTGGATTTGCGTTTGAAGAATTCTCCACCGATTTGCTAGAATTCCAAAGGCCATTTCGATGTGAACTCTCGCGGTTGACAAGGTTTTGTTGAAATGGGATTTGTCAGACAGTAAATTTCTTCCAGGATACGGTCGGTCGCATTACATTAACGATATACTTTAGAAATATACGATCTGAAATCTCAACCCCCAACGTATTATGTCCAACAATCTCAGAATAGATTAGTTCGGCCAAAATAAAAAGATTACGACAGAGCGTGTATTAAAATCTGCCAGCGCAGCTACTCCAGTTACAAAACTTTTTTCCTATCATTCTTGGATGACGATGGTAATTAATAAATAAATACATATTTTGTAAATGTGGTCATAAAAGTAAATTTTATTGACATTATTAAATAAAACTTAGAATTTACATTTTATATTGAAATTCAAAACTTAAAAATATATAATAATAAATTGACTTATGTATATTAACATACAATAATTGGAAAATATTTACAATATTTTAAAGAAAATCAGGAGCTATGTAACAGTATTACATAGCTTCCGCTTCTTTTTGTAAGCATTATCCACAATGTCTTTATTCAGTTTCCTGATTTTAAAAAACATTCTGGCCCGGAAGAATAACTTTTTTATTTTGATGTCGCGATTGATTTCGGAAGCTTGCTCAATGTGTTTTTTTCACGTTCTGCAGCCAACTCTGGATTCCCAGCAAGGGGATCATATATGGACGAAACGGCACCGGTTGTCAAATTTTTCGACATCGAATAACGGACCTGCGCAATGCGTAATCTTGTATTCCATTATTTGTGCATAAACACATACCAATAACCAGAGCGTTTGCTTCGATGACTGTAATGACGTACGCCATCCTCCGTAGGGATCCCAACCTAATCGAAACTTATTAGTTTCGAAACTAGAAGTTAATTATTAATTAATTTCAAATTCATTTTAATCCATTCGAACGATAGCTCTTTAGCAATAAATATTTATTCTGCCAAATTCTTTTCTAACGCAATGATGTCCTCCAACCACATGTCACTCTCTTTTTTGTTTTCTAATTCCTTGAATTGCTCGTGATTCTGTTTTTTGGCCTCATTTTGAAGCTGAGCCGCCTGCGCATTCAATTTACTAACTAGGAATTCCTTCCTCCTAGTATACATTTTCATCCGTATTGCGTAGAACTTTCGCATAATGTCTAAAACGGAATTAAAGTGCCGTATTTTTTTCTCCTGGTCCATTAAAAACATTCTATTCGTTGGCAGGGTAGATGTCAACTGCAATATTTCGAGGAAGGCTTTTTCACCCTTGAACTTGAGGCGCTTAAATGATTCTGGCATAAATTTAATCGTGAAATATGTCGTCCTATACGTTGATTTATTTTTATAATTCTTAATAATTGGCTTCATTGCCTGACATGTATATAATTTTCAAAGTACGTCTTTTTCAAAGCTATTCCCACACATTCCGATGGGTAGGTCTAAAACCTCGATAGTATCTTTTTCTAATATATTAATTTTTCCTTTACTAATGTATTTTCCATCGGATAGCAATTCAACCCTACCATTGAAATCCTTATACCAAGGATGCATGGCTACTGGCTCTTTTCCATTAATCATTAATCTTAGATTTTCTATTATTGAGTTAGGATTGTATTTTAATATGTCTGGTTTCCACCCAGCTTCAATTCCATTAACACCATTTACCAATATCATTGGTATTATTGGAAAATACCACTCTGGCACAATGTTTGTGTCGTCTTCGACGCTATGGTAGAGCAAAACATCATCATCTGGGTGGAAGATGGAACGAGTTGAATGCGAGAGCTCGATGCCATTGTAGCGGCTGACAGCACCAACATTAGCCATTTTACTTCCACAATTGCCTGCTGGCTTCAGGACGTTCACATTATTTGTATAAATGTGGTCCCTTGCAAGTAGCATTATATTATTTCCTGTGCAGCACAAATTGCCATGATGAGTAATTTGCACAGTATAATTGGCTAAGGAATCCACGTCCCATGTTGTATTGCCACCACGCACAAGTTTGAAGCATGTGATCAGAATTCTTCGTTGCGCTGCTACAAGTCCATCATTTAGGCATGGCATATGTTCGTTCACTGTATATAGAAGGTATGCCATGTATTCCGTTTTGAAGAAATTAGCAATAGTAATGCATTTGTAGGCATTTTCGAAATTATACTTCGGCACTAAAGGCTGGGGATTTTTCAAATGATCGCTTATCCATATTTTGCGATTTTCTTTTTGCTTTCCTTCAAATGCCAATAATATGAATTTTTCATCCGCGCTGGTATTATATGTGTATTTCACACTGCGCTTTTCCATATCTGTGTAAAACTCCTCTATTTGGGAGTGGGTAATTTTTTTGGATTTCGGAACTTCTAATCCTTCCATCAAATTCATTTATAAAAGTTCGGGCCAGAACTTATGTATGATGTTCATGATTAATCCCTTTATATGGGAACCGTATATTAATCTTCCCATATCGAAGTTTTTTCACTTCATTCCTTGTGGCGTATTTTTTCATTAAACCTCAATCCAGTAGCTTCACAGAATTTCTTTAACTGTTTATTTGAAGCTACTGTTTGGGCCCGTATATCACGTACATTTAATGGCATACCATTTAATGGTAGTATGCCACAAAACTTCCTCCGTGCACCTAACACACTATTTATCATTTTTGCAGCTGATTCTCCTTCTGTGAGAATCAGACTGCATAGGTGGGAGTTCATACCGTCAGCTTCTGTGGCATTTATTAAATTGTTTTCTTTTTTTTCTTTTCATTCGAATTCTGAAAAAAAAGAAGAAAACTAAGTACAACACTTATAATTATATACGTATTTTTTAATATTTAGGACAGGGTTCGTAAATGCTCACTCTCGAGCGTTCTTTTTTGCTCCTGCTCGCTCCGACTCGCTCAAAAGAGCATTTGCTTACGAGAGCACGAGTGAGCAGGAGCAAAAACCAATAACATCAGTGAGCAGCTCCGTGCTCACTGCTCCGATCAGTTGCGGAGCTCCGAGCAGTGAGCAAGTGAGCTGCTCCGTGCTCAGAGATAGTGAGCAGCTCCGGCTCCGATCAGCTTCGACCTGATGTGAATGAGTCGGCAGTAGTCGGTCGTTTTGTTTGTAAATTTGTTTTTTAATTTGAATAGCAACAACATGAGGTGAATTTCATGGTGAAATTGTCGACTTGTTACAAGCTAAAACAGGCCAACACAAAGCATGATATCTGAAAAGGTAAACCGTTTTGCTTTGTTACCACACCGCCACAAAATTATGGGGTGAGTTAGTGGCAGGGATACCAATGACACAACTTTATTACTAATTATTTTTTTGGTGTTTAAGTAAACATTAATAGAAAAACTACCTTGCATTTATGAGTTCTCGAGGTTTTGACGATTTCTAAGCTGTTTAGAAATATAAAAAAGTAATGTAAACTTATTTTTTTTTTGTAATTCTTCATTTTTCTTTTATTTAAATTAAAATGTGTTAACACAAATAAATTTACACTTTATTTATTTAAACTAAAATTAATTAAACATAAACAAATTCTCAATTCATGCATTTAAAATTAAATTCATTTAAATTAAAGACGAAAATAACTAAAATCACAATTATCTAAATATTCAACTAAATCACACATTAATATTCAACAAAACAGGTTGAATACGTTGGCTTCTCTTTCGGCTAAAAATACGCATGGTAGGTTAAAACAGCTGATTAATTTTGGGAAATGAGCAATTTTTATGAATTTTAACTTCGTTTTACTTGCAAAATATTCAATATTGTGCAACTATAAGACTAAAAAAAGGTTCCCTGATCATTTCTAGAAGCATGCGTAGGTTTTAAAATGTCGCCCTGGTCTTTTTTAGGAATTTAAGAAATCATATTTCTGGCTTATTTCTATGAACAAGAACAAGAGTTGCATTCCTCTCTCAAAATATTTTTCTGAATTTTGTAAACAAACTCCCGAGTTGTCAAAATTACATGCGATTTGTTTTTGTAATCTACGCCACCCAAGCCTGATTTCACCAACACATTCAAAGCGAAAAAAGAGTTTCCAGTCTTGTAGTCTTTGACTGTGATCGGCGCATCTTCTGCGCTGGTGTTGTAATCTATTCTGGGATTCTTCGCAGGGCTTGGCTGCGAATAACCATCCTGCATAATTTTATACGTGTTATTCATCGATGCCATAAGTTTATGCAATTGCATCTTCTGAACCGTTTCATATACATCACCGACGATATTCGCCTCGATCTTCAGTTCGATGTATTTAACATATTTAATACAAAACAAAACAAAATTTATTTCTATCAATTCAAAAATACGTACAAAAAAGAAAACAGTTCAGTCATAAAAATTCATACACATACATATTACATATACAAATTTAACACAAAACAAAACAAAAGAAAACAGTTCAGTCATAAAAATTCATAATCAAAATAATAAGAAAACTTATTATTAATGCAAACACATCTCCTTAATAAGGCGAGACAGTTCCTCTGTATCTTTTACATGATATTGTTTCAATAAGAAACTTACGATGGACCTTGATGCTCGTTGTTGCGCGGTTTAAGTTCCTCCTCATTGTTTAAGCACCATAGTACCAACGCATCACACTCCAACATGAAGGGTACGAACGCTTCTGGCTTAATTTTATCCATCTCTTTTTTCAATTTGGTATAGTAACTATTCCTGAAGTTCATCTCTTCTTTATTCCATTGTCCTTCGCCCTCTAAGATTCTCATTTTCTCCTCCTCAGCTGAAAGAAATTCAGAAATAAACATTTTATTTTATCACTTAAATTTTTGCAATAACACTTACCGCACATGGCGTTTATCAAATCTCTTGGGTACCGCCGATTTTATCAATAATAAAATCGGAGCGCTTCAGTAACGCTTATTCCTAGTGGAAAAGGCTTTCTTTTCTCACCCGCACTTTTGATTGTTCTTGTTTCTTTTAGAATTTAAAATTTTTCATGTATAATTATAATTTAATTATTCACATTTTTTTAAGGTCAAATGTGTCCATATAATCTGCCGAATAGTAATTTGAAGTTTTCTGCAACAACAGAAAGTTGTGGAGCATAATTGTGGCCAGGACAATCTTATCCACATTTTTCGGTTCAGCGTGGATTTGCGTTTGAAGAATTCTCCACCGATTTGCTAGAATTCCAAAGGCCATTTCGATGTGAACTCTCGCGGTTGACAAGGTTTGACATCGCACGTGTCGTAGATTATTGCCCTGACTGTGCTCACACAAAGCTTGAAGTACCACGCAAGTACGTGAAAACTACATCCATGTGCTAAATACGTGTAAATAGCTAATAAGTATCTGCAAGTCTCAAATCGCAAGTCGAAAACTTACATTAAAGTTACCGCTAGACGCATTTCCGGTTGAATAGGCTCTCTTTGTGATCTTCGAGACAGCTTTTCGTTCAGCAGCGATAGGACCAAATTAAACTTGTCCTCGTCCATCCGTGCTGCTTTAAAACAATCATTCCGGTCATCGCGCAAAAGTTTTTTTATGCAGGTTTCATGAAAACCGATCTTATTTCGGCTTCTGTTAGTTGGCCAAACCCTCCACCTTCGCTTGGGACGTGAAATTTCCAATACAATTAAAACAAGCCCAATCCATAATATGGATCAGTGCCCCAATTATAAGTAGTTTTTTTAATCATTTTTATTTTTCTGTCCATACAATTTCTAATTAATCTTTTTTTTTGTAAACGTAAATAAATAATAACAGCTGTTGTTGCCTGAAGCTTTGTATTCTATTTCGACTTCAAAAAAGCCGTCGAAAAGGCTGAAGCTGTGTTGTGTTTGAGGCCTTATACATATTGTATAAATGTAATAATTTTGGTATCTGTATTTGAATTTTGTTCTTAATTGTATGAATTTCTTATTGTTTCGCTATTGTGGAATTCAATTGTATCCAGTTTGTCCGTAGAAATATGGACGGTAGGTAAAACTGTACATAGTTTCTTAAGGTCCAAGAAATTGTTGCCGTTTTCAAGGTGTAGGGTATTTAATATTCGGCCAGGCCAAATATAGCACATTTCTGGTTTTTTAATTGAAATCGAGATCACAGCGTTAGTTTTTGAATTACGAAATTGTATTTTCGGCCAGGCTCTTTCTGGTTTTGATACCATAGATGGCGCTTTACTTGAAATTGGCTGTGATGGACGTGGGATACAATTGGCTGGCGGACGCCGCGTGCGTCGTTTGCGTTAACATATTGCTCTTTAATTTAATGTGTAGATGGCGCTTTACATGAAATTTTGGCAGGCAACGTACTCGAATTGCTGGAGATGTACTTGCATCGTAAGCGACGTACGTGCACGTTGACTGGAGTGATAATCGAAAGAGTTAAAATAAAAATATAAATAATAAATATAAATTTATTAACATATTTAATATGTGATAAAGTAGTTAAGACTGAACAACAACCATTTCTTCCACTTCTTCTTCTCCGTTAATTTCTGTGTTTTCCTTGACTAATTTATACAGTCCTGTCATAAATGATTGTATATTTTCGGCTGGTATACCCTCCATTAGTATATTCAGCTTTCTGATGAAAGCCGATCTAATTTGTGCATCTTCCGTCTGCTTGCTGGATCGTTTTCCTTCTTTATGTTTGTCGTAAGCCTCTGAAAGAATTTAAAAAAATAAATGTTTATGATTTTAGGCTATATTGTCTTAAATTTGTTTTACTTGAAATACGAATGTTAAATTAAAATTGCGATTAACTAATGGTATAGTGAGGGTAGGAGGCTGAAATATACTTTACGACCTATTCTCTTATCTACCGAATATACATAGAAAATTTCATACAAATCGGCTCAGCCGTTTCGGAGGAGTGCGTACACAAACACCTTGAAACGACATTTTTATATATATAAGATATTATGTACACTTACCACAAAATTCGTTAATCATTTCTTTTGGATACTTCCTCGTGGATGAAGATGATGACGATTGTTTGTAGTAGCACTTCCTTTTTGTTATGCGATGATCCTCTCCGCATCTATAACCGAATGCTCTGTATCTCTTTTGTTGCCCTCCCCCCATAGTTGTAGTTGTCAGCTATTAAAAATTTATTAAAATAAATCAAATAATAATATAATAATGATAATATGATATATAAATGCGAAATTGACGAATTTCTCCTAAATTCCTACACCGATCATGGTCAAGTAAATTTCTGTAGTAAGCTAATGATCTATTCTTTTTTAGGATTTATATAATTATATGATTAATTACACATTTCACTTCGAAAAAAATTATTGAATTCACAAAAAAGAACTCAAAATTTTAAATTGCGCTTTTTACGAGAACTAAAGCTTTTTCTTCTGTATTGAAATTTTTTTCTTAATTGTATGAATTTCTTATTGTTTCGCTATTGTGGAATTCAATTGTATCCAGTTTGTCCGTAGAAATATGGACGGTAGATAAAACTGTACATAGTTTCTTAAGGTCCAAGAAATTGTTGTCGTTTTCAAGGTGTAGGGTATTTAATATTCGGGCAGGCCAAATATAGCACTATTTCTGGTTTTTTTATTGAAATCGAGATCACAGCGTTAGTTTTTAAATTATGAACGAAATTGTATTTTCGGCCAGGCTCTTTCTGGTTTTGATACCATAGATGGCGCTTTACTTGCAATTGGCTGTGATGGACGTGGGATACAATTGGCTGGCGGACGCCACGTGCGTCGTTTGCGTATTGCTCTTTAATTTAATGTGTAGATGGCGCTTTACATGAAATTGTGGCAGGCAACGTACTCGAATTGCCGGAGACGTAATTGCATCGTAAGCGACGTGCACGTTGACTTATTTCCACGCACTGCGTTAATGTTTTCGGACGAGCAAGCCGGCCCAAAATTGAGTGCACTTTCCAGTCGTCAGAAGAATTTTCTCGATCTTTCTTTGATATGTAGGACAAATTTTTCTATGTAAATATCTTGATTTTGTAAATATCTCACATTGTTTTAATAACGCGATATTCAAAATTTTCTGTTGATTAACAGCCTCGCTACTCAACGGAGAATGAGACCTGTTAATGCACCGGAAATGAAAGTTTTTGGTTCCGGTTCTCTCTCGCTCTCCGTCTTCTCTCTCTTCTCTCTTCGAGAGAGCGAAACATTCTTTATTTTGCTCTCTCAGAGAGCATCAAATTACAAAAGTAAAATGCTGGCGAGAAATTCAAAACATTTTGTTTTTAGCTCAGTTCAATTGAGCTGCTCACAACTGGCGGTTGGCAGTGGTTTTGCGTCTGTTTCGTGTGTGAAAATCTTTTAAACATATTTATAAAATACAAAAATAATTGACAAAAGTGTGTTAACTAAAAATTACTTATTATCAAAAGCAGAAAAGTATTGCAGTGTGTGAAGAAAAAAAGAAGAAAAGAAAAATTTTACTTATTAACAAAAAAACCACCCCTCTTAAAGTAGGGTAGCGATTAAAAGCTCAAAAATAGTCAAACGAAACGTGAAAAAAGGGCGATCAGAATTGCAAAGTGCAAATTTATTTGTTTTCCGTTGTCGCGCAAAAGAAAACATCAAACAAGAAAGCAAAACGAAGGAAAGAAAGCACCGGAAAATTTGTGAATTGGGAATAAAAGAAAGAAATAGTGATTCTAGGTCATCAACGTAAAAAATCAACAATCAATCTTCGGCTCCGTACATTGTTGGGCTTGGAACCGCGACATCCCTAGACTTGCTTCGACGTTGTTGTTGTGTGTGCGATGCGGGATCTCGGCACCAAGATGGCCGAGCTTAAATTTGTGGCTCCTTTGGCGAAGTTCGAGGAGTCTGACGATTGGGGCGGTTGCGACTACATCAGCAGCCAGCACCACCAGCACCAGAACAACCTGAACGATACGCTGAACTTGAATCTGAAGGATACGACCAGCGCACAAGAAACGAAGCTTCGTCTGCTGGAGCAGGCGGTACGGGATGCGACCGTCAGTAAGAATGGCGTGCTACTGGTTGAGGATGACGAGATCGTAGACGGAGACGACGGTGGCGGGGGCGGCGCCTTCACGCCCAACTGCAACACTCAGCTGTCGGCTGAACTGGGCCTGGACATGTCGATGTTCGGTGGCGCAGACAAACGCCCCGGCAGCGATAACGTGGACAACTTCACGGAGACCTTCGGAGGCAGTCTGGAGGATTTGGTCAACACGTTCGACGAGAAGATCACCAAATGCTTTGGCAACTATGAGGAGAACGTCGAGGAGCTGGCTCCGGTGCAGGTGCGCAGCCAGGAGGAGATCATGAACGAGTGCCAGTGAGTATTGAGTGACAGTAATTAAGCTAAAACATGTTAATTGTGGCTCGATTAAAAGAATCCAGAAAGCGATTAATTAATCATGTTTAAGGATTTGTAGTAAAAATAAAAAAATCACAAATCTTCCCCTAAAATTAGAAGCTAGTTAGTCAAAGCTAGATAGTTTCTTCTAGTAAAACCATGCTGCTTCTAATTTTAAGATGTACAAACAAAAATAAAACTCTTTGAATAAAAATCGATCCTTTCATAGACAAGAAAACTGATAAATGAATAAAAATGAATTAAGTAAACCAGTTGGAAAGAAGAACCCGCCTTTGAACGCCACAAAAGCTAGGTTGAAATTTTAAAACTATGTATTTTCTTACTTAACATCGTTGGTTGTCCTCGTTGCCATAACCACCGCTTTTCTTGTTTCTGATGTCATTCGGAAAACCATAACAAGAAAATATGTTGTTGTTGTTGGACATAAAGTTCCCTCCCCTCCTCCTCCCGACAAAAGAATTTGGCATTCGCTCTGCTCACTTTATCGATCCGGTGGCATGAAAAGCTTTTGCCGCTGTGGTGACAGTGAACAAGTCGGGTCACCCAACCGTCAGCTAACAAAAGAAGAAGAAGGATTTCGTAGTATATACAGAAACAACAACATCAAATACGATATAAACAACAACAACAGCATCAACATCAAAAGCAGTATCCTTTGAATGCATGCAAAGAAAAGAGTACTTGCGCAATGCGTACGCAATGAAAAGAGCACGAATACACTGATTCTGTCACATCACATTCAAAGGAACAACAACAACAAAAATTAAAAGAGGGAGAGGCGAAAAGGTGAACGTAAAGATACAAAGTTCAACCACCACCATTCAAGATTTTCGACACAAATGAAGATAAACAAAATGCAGAAAAACTCTGCTGCATCGGTGAAAAGGTTATCACAGAGAGAGTCCCCACAACGGGTGGTTTACACAAAATAAGCAAAGACTATCATAGGAAGAATCTGGGTAGAAGCCGGTTGGTTTTTTTCACTGACTTCGAATGAGAATTTGATGGGTGGATGCAAAACTGATGGTTTTCTTGTTGTTGTCCTTGGTTTAACGGATACAAAAAATATTCTGAAATAGCATTCATCACTTTGTCATTAATTCAATCGAGCAAACGTTTTGTTGTTATTTGAAAGCAGTAGCCACTGTTTAAAAGCTTTCATTACGTCAGCCTAAAAAAGTTACACCGTTAGACCGACTGGCTTTTTGAAGCAACACCAAACCTCCCACCCTCCAGCCTCGCCGCCAACACCCAGCTGGCTTGTTATTTGCTTGTCGTTTCCTTCCTCTTTAAAAAAACATATACATTAATGAATAAAATAAAGTTTTATTGAAAACGGTATATTTTTTCTGGTATAAAAATACATACTACAAGCTTGTATATTCTCTTTAAAAAGGATTTAAAAAATCAAGAGGCTACTTTAAACAAGAAAACTTCTGATAAAAAAAGTAGTTTAAAGAGGTTCACTATTAAAGAAGATACGTTAAAAGAAGGTTAGCCTTCTAAAGAGGCTAGCTTCAAATAGAGGACTTTAAAAAGGTTTCTTTAAAACAGGGTTTCTTTGAACAAAGAAACTTTATAAAAGACTACTTTAAACAGAGTTAAAAGAGGTTGCTTTCAAAAGGGTTACTTTAAAAGAGGTCTACAAAAACAGGTTTACAAAAAAGGGGTCTTCGAAAAATGGTTTTCGGTTTCTTTTTTGCGGCTTTCACTTTAGCAGGTTCTTTTTTACAGATGAGGGCTTATTTTTTTAACCTGCTGTTGGTTTATTCATCGCTGTTGTTGTTTTGTCGTTTGACACTTGATCAGGATTTCAGGGAACAACGACACCAAAGATTAAAAGTCGGATTCTTGATTTAGGTTTTTTATTACGGGTCTTCGGCTTTGTTGAGGGTTTGTATAAACGCCCAACTTAAATTTTCTTCTTTTTGCTGTTTTTTAATCATTGAAGCAAGTAACGTCATAAAGGACATTTTTTTCTTACTTTTTATTATTTATTTATTAAATTTTTTATTCAAGAAGCTTAGAATTTTAATTCATAGCGTATTAAATAACTTCGTCTTCTGCTTCTTCTTTAATTCCTCCTTTTTTATTATTTCTTTCTCTTCTTCTACTTCTTTGTTTTATTATTATTCTTCTACTTCTTCTCCATCAAAGATTTTTCACGCTTTTGTTTGGATTTGAAATCTTATTTTAATGAGTTTGAAAATTTTCACCGACAAAAAATATACGCAAGTAAAAGACGCTGTTAAATTTGAATTTTATGCTATTTTTAAGTATCGCTGAGCTGCTTCTTCTTCTGCTTATTTTTATACCGCTTCTTGTTCTTCTTCGGAATTAATTCCGTTGCATGCGTGGGTTTTTTTTATGTTAATTCTTGATGTTTTTTTTTGTAATTCCCGGAAAACTCTTACGTGATTTTTTTTCCATTTTTGCTTATAAATACTCTTGTGTATATTTATTTACAGTTATGATTTTCTGCTTTGATGCTGTTGGAGCAGCAGCTTCTTCTTCTTCTTTTACTTTTACTTATGATTATGATTGTGAAAAATGTTTGATTTAACTTAAATATAATATGTAGGAAAATCGCATTAGAAATTTTCCAGTGACAAATGGAAAGTACCGTTATACGTATGTACATATTCTCTTTCATTTTATCGCATTTAGTTATCTATAACTTTATTTGTTTGGTTTTCTTTCATTTAAATTTTTCCCAACCACGTCGCCCGTCGTCGCTGACGCGTTCATCCGATTTCACTGCATTATTTTTGTTGTTTTTATTGTTTCATTTTCTTTTTTCTCTCCCTCGCTCTCTCTTTCTCCCTTCCTCTCTGTCCTCCTCCTCTTTCTGTGTACTTTTTCGCATTTTTTTCACATTTTTTAGTATAATTTCTTTCAATTGTATTTATTTTTGTGTGGATTCAAACTACTCACTTTTAAAATATAATTAATTAGCACGCTATAAAAAAATTTCTGCTTCTTTTTTTTTTTTTTTTTTTTATTACTGATTTTCTTTGCGCTTGTTTTTTCCGATTAAAATTAATACAATTCAGTGAGGAATTTGAATTTGTTGTTGAATGTGTTTGTTTCTTTTTACAAAATAAACCAGCTGCTGTGGTTTTTAATTGTTGTTGTTGTTGGTGGGTGTTAAGGTTATCTCTGTGGTTATCTGTGCTGTGGCCACAACAACAGGGCCACTACAAACATCGCTCGGTTTCGTGAACAACAGCTGCTGCTGCTGTTGATTCGGCTAAAATTAAAAGTGTAAAAAAGTGGAATGCAAAAAAGTGGAACACAAAAAAGTGGAACGCCGCATAATTAAATTATTTCAATTAATTAAATTAGTTTTTTTATTTTCTCTCTGATTTATTTGCGGATTTCTTTAAAGCTTTTTTTTCTTTTCTTTTTCATTTATTTATTGAATTAATTATTTATTTATTTGTTTATTTTTTCATTTGTTATTAATTTAAAAAAACAATATTTTAGCATTTATTTTAATACTTTCTTTTTTTTTAATTAACAACTGTCGGCTTTTTATTTATTAAGTTACAACTTTCATTAAAATTTCCGTTTTAGCAAAAATGGTTTCATTTCCGCTCATAAAAATACACCATCATCAGTAAAACAATTCAACCGGTTTGAAGAAGCAAAAACAACAGCAGACAAAACGGGGGGCAACAACACCAACAAATTACTTCAACTCAATTGAATCAAATGAAACTGAGTGACCGTTATTTGAATTAAAATTTTATAAATGATTTCAAATTTGTATGCACATCACAGACTACATATTAAAGTGTCATTAAAGCCAACAACAATAACAGCAACAGTAAGAATGAGAAGAAGAAAGCGACAGAAAAACAACAACAACCACTGCAATATAGCAACGATAAAAAAGGGAGGCAACAACAACAATAATAACAACCGCAATCAACAGCCATTAAAATAACATTAACCAAAAACAACAACAGCAATCGAATGCAAAATGTTGTAGCATATTTTCGTTGTTGTTGTTGTTGTTACTGAATTTGTTACAACAGAGTTTATTGAGTGTTATTATTCTGTTCTACTCCACTCTGCTCTGCTACAGGGTCTCATTGAAAATTTCCCTCAATGACTGTGACTTTTTTTTATTCTTAAGCATTAACCACAACCAAGGCTACAGGCTACAAGATACAAGCGGCATCTGTCAAAATTACATTGGCCCTTATGGGGAACAAGAAAAAAAACATTGATTTCCAGTGCCGCTACGTATCTGCGGTTAGCCGCTACGCATCTTGCAGCTAGCCGCTAGGCTTCACGCCGCTTGCAGTCGATCGAGTTCTATTTTTCTCTGGCGGCGTAGGTATGCTTCTTCTTCTTTTGTGTTTGTTTACGTTTTACATATAAAAAGATTTGCGTTTTGATATTTGCTGCTGGCTTCACGCCGCTATCACTGGAAGCACTGAGGTTAGTGAGCTACTTTTGCAGTTAGTATCTTGGAGCCTGTAGCCTTGGTTGTGGTTAATGCTTTAGTTGTTTGCGGTTTTTTTCTCTCATTTTTTTTATGAAGAGTTCAAGTTGAAGTGAGACAAAATAAACAAATCTTCATCTCGAAGCACGGGAGCATATTATTCTCGAGCATATTATTTAAACAAGGGGTTGAAATGAGAGAATGACATTTCTTCTTCTTTTTCTATCTCACGCATTATTCATCATATTATTATGTCTGTCATACAAACTGCTTTAGATTTTATATAATAGAAGAATTTTTATAGAAACTGTAATTGTTGTTGTTCAATTAAACGAATAAATGTGATTGTATGAAGAAATGATTCATATTCTAAGCCCAAGAAAACACATCATCGACTTATTGCTAGAGTCTGCACGGGTCGATACTGTGGGTCGAAAGTGCCGAACCAACATTATTCTCTTCCATAAATAACTTCGACCACAAATTAAAAAGAATAGACCTAAGTGGGCGCTCTAACCTATAACCACTGGATCGAAAAGGACTTCGAAATGTTCTTTGGACCGATGAACCAAAGTTCGAACTGTTTGGGTCAAAACGAACAATTTTCATGAGATGTAGTGCCCAGGGAAAGATGTTACCCGAGTGTATAGTAGCTACAGTGAGGCACGAGGGTGGTTCCATTATGGGTCTGTCCATATTTCTCAAGAAATAGAGAATAATGGAGTAGGAGGGAATCATGCGAAAGGAGGGGGGATACTGAAGGACAACCTAACATCGGGATGAATTTTTTTATTTGTTAAAGCTTTGGGTAACTATTTGCTATATTTGTGGAAGTTGGAAGATTGTTCCGGAACTTTTGATCTACAGTTTATAAGTAAATGTATATGTATCTAAAATAATAAATAATAAAGAAATATATAACAAAAGTAAAACAGGAAGTGAAATACTGTATATTCTTAGTAAGAGTTTAGAGAAATCTCTGGATATTATTTGATTATATTTATTCTTGTATTCTATTTTGTATTCTGTATTCTGGGAAGTCCTAAAATCCTAAAAATCCTTTATAAACTCGAAACTGTTTGTTTTTCATTTGTAAACATGTATTTTTTTGCTGTTTCTTATAGTTTTTGTAAGTGTTTCTTATTTGCTTTTCTGGGGTTTTGTTTATATTTAACTCATCCGTATTTTATCTGTATTTAAGTTACGATTGTTTATGGTTTTGTGCGTTATCAAGTGATGTGATGTCATGTGTCATGGCTGCGTTTTACTGCTGTGACTTTTATTTTAAGTACTCGACGTTTCCAATCGTTGTTGTTTTTGTTCAACTGCGTAGCCTGGCACCATGTGTTATCAACATTTTATTATTAATATTTTTTGTTGTTGTTGTTGTGCTTATTTTGTTATTGCTTCATATTTAAATAGTTAAGCAGACAACAACTACATGCATATTGTGAGATTAAGAGAACAACAACAACAACAACAACAAATATCACTGCAACGAATATACACTAAACTAAAGCAAAAAAAACAACCATAATAACAACAACAACAACTGGTGTTGATTAAAGCAATCATTGTAAATAAATTGTTTCCTTCCTTCCTTCCTTTCTTACTTCTTACCTCCCTATGTTCTTCTATTTCTATTTCCCAGTTTTTCTATTTGATAATTAAAAAATGTAAATTGATATTTTTTAAATTTACAAAAAAAAAATTGTGTAAAAAAGTTTATTGACAAATTAAATTCTTAAAAACTCTTTAAAATAAATAAAATATTTTAATTACTAAAATATTTAATTTTTGGAGTATTATACAAAAAACTTGATATTATTATAAAAACGTTAATAAACAAGAAGATCAAATAAACTGAAAAAATCAATTCTTAACTTTAAAATGACTGAATTAATCGATTTTAATTCCAATTTTTTTCCAAATTTTAACTTTGTCATTAAATTTCTCAAAAACTGTTTGACATAGGAACCTAATTTAAAAAGGATAAAAGGATTAAGAAGCGGATATTTGGCTTTGAAAACCAGCAAGCAAAAGTTATCTAGGTCAAACCATTATTTTTTAATATTTTTTTTTTTCGATGTTAAGTCGAACTTTTATAAAATTGCCCCTCCCGTCTAAACGGGGGGAAATTGACCCCCTCCCCCCTCCCATAAGATTTTTTCTTGTCTCGACCCAACCTACACGCTCTGATCTTCTGTCCCCTCTTATGCGAAACACCCTGTATATCTATATATATATTGTTCTATATATATATGTATATATATGTATATATGTATATGTATATTGTATGTACAAATCATGGATTCAAAGGAAAACAAAACCTGTTGAACATCGAAGGCCAGCAGCATAAATATAAAAGAACAGCAACAACAACTAAGGATTCTCCCTTCGCATTGTTTTTATAATATATATTTTAGTTGTTGATGTTGTTGTTGTTATCCGTTTCTCTTTGCTTTTTTCTTCATTCTTCAAGATAAATCAATTGAAAACAATTGAAACTTTTCACTGATTACTGATGATTTTTAGGTTTTTTGTTTATCAACTCAAAAGAAACCCTTTTTTGTTGGTTTTCTTGTTTGCTTTTCTGCTGTTTTTTTCTTTTATTTATGCTTTTTTATTTTCTTTGTTTTGTTTTGTTTTGTTTTTATTTTTCTTATGAAGCAGGTAGTGAAATTGTTTTGTTATTTTGTTGTTTTCTAATGCATCATCTTTTCTTTAAGCATTTTTATCTACAAAGTATAAATTTTGGTGATGACTTTAACAACAACAACAACAACAACCACTACAACACAATCATAAATTGTTACCTTTTCCGAATTCTCTTTTCGAATCACTTGCTTTTGTATTGAAATGATTTTAATTTATTATTTTAGTTACTATTATTACTTTTACAATTTATTAAATTATTAAAGTTCTTCATTCATTTAACTTCATTCTCTTTGCAATAGTTTGCAGTAATCACTCGTATATTTAAACGGAATTCTTTGACGACGTTAAAATTGCGGATAAAACTTTAATTTACGTTTCGAAATAAACCATTAAAAAAAACGAAACAACAAAAACAAAAACCGTACATCTGAAAAGTGTTTAAAGCCAAACTTGATGTCTTCGGCTTAAAGAACACGTTTTCCCGGCTTTTATTCGGTCTCCGAACACGCTTAAGTTTAGGTTTGTTGTTTATTGGGGAAATAAGAAGATCTTCAACTTTAATGTGCTCATTGCTGTTGTTGTTCCTGTAGTTGTTGTTGTTTTTGGTGTTGTTTTGTGCATACTCTTCTCTACACTCAAATGCATCCGATTCGTAAAGAAGTGTGAATGTAAAACTATGGAAATTCGTTAAAACTTCTATTCTATTCTATGCTATTCGAAAAAATTAATAATTTTATTCCTTGAAATAATTTTGAAAGATAGAATAAAAATAAAGTTTTATAAAGATTTTATAATTTAAAAAAAAAATAAATAAAAGATATTCTTTAATTGATTTTAATAGAGATATAATTTATTAACCTTAAAAACAATTTATGATTAAATGCTTAATACTCGTAAATCCCAATCCCTTAAAGGGGTGGGCCATCGGCTAGTTCCTTTTGCAAATTGGTCTTTTTAAATTAAAATTTCAATTTAAAAAGCTTCTTTTTAGATAAACAGTGTTTTGTAATTAAAATTTTAAGAACTAAAGAAATATAACTCTAATAAATTTGAAAATAAACTTTCTAAAAATTCAATTTTAAATTGAAACCAGCCAATGGCCCACCCTATATTATGATATTTATGTATAATTGTAATTAAAATTAATTTACGAACTTTTTTGTTGAGTGTAAATTAAAGATACAAGCTCAACGTCAAGAAGAAAACAAAACAAGGAAGAATGCTGTTTTTTTATTATTAGATGACTGGAATGGTACTCATTGCAGATGTCCAAAGAAGAAGAAAAGAAGAGAGCCGTTGAAAAAGCCAACGAACGAACGAGGTGCACAAAAGTATTGCAAAAAAAAAATCAAAAACCACCACTTTAAAAGAAACAAGAATAAAGATGAAGATGATGAAGAAGAAGAAGAAG
The DNA here is from genome assembly GCA_949629155.1 of Myopa testacea. NCBI lineage: Eukaryota > Metazoa > Arthropoda > Insecta > Diptera > Conopidae > Myopa > Myopa testacea. The sequence goes on along the minus strand of OX451345.1, from coordinate 30,224,516 downwards.
AAGAAAAAGACGAAAATACAAAATAAAAAGGAGAAAGCAGAAAAAGCAAAAAATAAAAAAGAAGAGAAGAAGAAGAATAATTGCAAAATAATTCGTCAAAACGTAGGCGAAAAAATGTCTCTCGAGTTCGAGTTCGTGTGAAAGAATGGAAGAAAACCATGATTATCTGAAGAAGCATCTCTGGAGTATCATATAAAAAAGTGAGCAAATCGTGGAGGAAAAAATACGCCAAAAGTTGTCATGAAAGTTTTCAATGTTTGACTTTACGCTATTTTATATCTTCTACTTTTTCTTCTTACGACTTCAAGGTGTCTTCTTCTGCCTCTTAAGTCTTCAAGGTATCTTCTTTTCTCATCATCTTCTTAAGAATATAAGACAGCAACTTCTTCTTCTTCGCCCTTCTAAGACTTTCAGATATCTTTTTCTGAAGTTCTTAGCATTATCTTTACTACAAGTTTTATAAAAACCTTGTGAAAAAAGCTGTATAAAAAAAAGTCATGTCATTTCCTACGACATCTCAAAATATTGATAGAGAAGTTACTATACTCCTATATCTCTGAGTTGTCTACGAATCGCATGGTTTACGATTCTGTTATTCTAACTGCGGTTAAAAATGGAAAAAAAAAACAAAAGAGAACTTAAGAAAAAATGTAAATCTTCATTTCAAGTGCATTTCAGAGGATTAACCAGGTGAATCCAAGAATCAAAGCTGAATAAAATTCTTATTCTTCTTCCAAGCAACTTTACTGTGAATCGAGTGACTGAAACCGAAGATGAGGAAATCTCGTCATGCTTCTCGCTCATCATAAAAAATCCCCTGAAGCTGAGAGAAGCCAAGTTTAGCTGTGAAACAGACCGCCAGTAAAATAAGAACCGTTATTCGTATGTTGGCATGAAAAAGAGTTCCTTTCTAAAAGGAAAAAAAAAAGAATTTTATACAGTATAGAAAAAAATGCCCTTGTAAAATGTTCTTCAATATATATATAAAAGATAGAGAGAGAGAGAGAGCGAGGAGAGAGGAGAGAGGACGGAGTGCTCAAAAATTATGTAAAATCGGGAATTATATTGATACACTATATAGAACACTGGAAGATGTTAAGATAAATTAATTATGGGAAAAATATAGACCCCAATAAGAGGAAAAATCGGGTTTCCAGTCGATTTTTAACATGATGCGAGACTACGTTGGTAACCTATAAAGTAGTGTTGGCTCATGTCATTTCCCCAATCATCGAACTGAACTGATAGTCATTAATTAAGGATTCTTAATCATCATACCCAGATTAACTCTGGATCTATTATAATCTATGTTTGTATATTTTATTATATCGATCATTCGCTCATAATATTTAATCAGTTATGGTAATCACAATGAAAACACTTAAACGAGTTTCGTTTTAAACGTTGGTCGTTCGATGACTTCATAAAAACCTTCGGTTACCCTGTTTAATGGGTGCACCTTAACAAGGCCGGGTCCGGTCGACTGTTTGTCTAGACAAAGCGTTTAAAAAAAATCCAGAATTAATTATGACGGGACTCACAGTAAAGAAGGAGAGAGAGAGAGAGAGAGGAATAGAGATGTTATACCCTGGAGGGTCGTATATACGACATGCATATGTATTTAGGTACCACGAGCAGCTACCTGTAAGTATTTCCGACCAAAGAAGGCCGGCCGAGAACAACGAAAGTGATGAGCAAAGTCCTCAACAGAGTTGCTTTTGTTTTTGTTGCTACAGGTTTTTAAAACGACATTTAAATGCATAACGTGTTTTATATTATTACAGTTTGTCCATCTATCTGTCTGTCTGTCTGTCCGTCTGTTTGTGATTATGTGAACTGCTGCTTGTTGCTGTTGTTGTTGTTTTACATCCCCACGATAATTAAAGTGTTTAGTATTCATGAACGTCGTCGTTTAGCTGGATTTTTTCTTGCATTCTCTTTTCTCTTCCATTAAAAGAGAGTAAAAGTTGTTGTTTGTTGTCGTGTGCTATGAAACCGACATAACTGTCATTATGTGTCATATAACTGTCACTTAATGACGCTAAATTCCACCTTTTTTATTAAATGATATGCAAATGAAGGAACCGTTAAAGGAATCACGTTTTTTTTATTCTTCTTTTATCTCTGCTTAAGATTTTAACACAGTTTAAAGTTGACGTCAGAACTATCATCACTTTAATATTGATTTACAACTGATTTCATTTTAATTTTAAATTCTGAAAACCGATTTTATTTAAGTACTGATTTAACTGCTTTAAACGAATACGAAATTGAATGCTTTTCTTAAAACACTCATCAATTTAAAATAGCTTGCAAATTCTCAGTTCTTAGATTCGGACATTCGCCAGTTTTCTTTTACTTCAAAAGTCGATCAGTCAAACAGAATATTCACTCATTTATTTTAAAGTATGAACTAAATTAACTTTAGAATTACAAACTTATAGCGAAGCTCTTACAAGGTAAGCGCGAAGTGATTCCCAAGTACAACAACCACATGAGACAACACAAGATGATCGCACAAAACAACAGACATCAGATTCGCTTATGATTTGAGTGGGTTCATTTGAATGAATTGACTCTCAATATCACTGTCAATGACAAAACCAATTACACAGACTTCGCCTACCAACGCGCGTACACACATGTCGCCTTCTTCTCTTTCATCTCCTCCACAAACCACTCCAAACTTCACTCCTTCATTCTTTATTACTAAAGCCAACAACCACAAATAATGAATATAATGAGTTTAATTAACTTTACAGTCGATTGATTTTTCTACCTAAATCAATTTATTCGATGTCTGTTGGTCTGCACTACGACCATCATCATCATCATCGTCATTATCATAATTAAGATAAGGATTGAGATTAGCTTTGAAAACAAATTCTAATTTAATTTAAGTATTGAGTTAGTATTTTAAGTAACATGAAGGAACACGTTTGACTTTTGTAAGTCGTGTTGTTTGTGTGTCACTCGTTTAGAATTTCAATTGATTTATCATCTCTCTTCCTCTGGCCTTGTAGTGTTCTATATCTATATTATTTACCTGCCTGTTATCCGTATTTTTCTTTGTCTACATTTTAGACTCTTATGTTTAGAGTCTAAACAATACATCAATCCATCCATTCATCCATCCGTCCACCAACTCATCCATTCACTCGTTTTGCACTGACGCCTTGTTAGGCATTTGCTAATATTTACTCGTATTTAGTCAATATTTAGCACAAAGGTGTGCTATTTCCCAAGGTTGATGATTGTTAGGCAGAACGTACTGCGGTGCGGTACGGTAACGCTGCTAGTAGCAGCGGTATACCGTAGTATGTAATATTGAAAGCACGGTCACATACTGATGGAGTGTATCGTTGGGTCGTTCTGAATAACTACCAGTACCTGATACCGTACCGTACATCGTTGTGCCTGCAGTCTCAAGCAATTTTTGATTAGAGGGAAAGGAAGATAGAAAGAGACTCGAAATGAGAGCGATAGAGGATGAGAAAACACACACAGAACACTTCAAGAACGTGACTCACAGACGCTTTGTTTTTGTATATGCTGGTGTAGTTATTGTTATTCGGCCATGTCATAATTGCCATCACGATGCGTGCATTACTCATTCGTGGTTGGTTGATTCGTGACATGTGTCACAAAAGCTTATACTTTTTATGAAGTTGAGCTTGAGTCCTCTATTTTATAATATTCCAAGCTTATTTTAAGTTATTCTGGGTCAAGGTTACACTCTTAAGGTGACTTTCGATGAAATACGTAGCCTTTAATCCTTAGAGCGTTTAGCATAACATGATAATGACGTCATGCACCAGTGCCATGAGGCCCTCAAAACCCGTAGGTCATGTTAAAGTGGGTGTACTACGCCCATTCTTTGCTGAGTATATATCATTAATACTACGTCTGATATGATTACGTTTGTGTTCATAGTATCGCTGTAGTTTAGCAATTTTATACACTACTTTACAGGGAATCACTACTCCTCCTTCTTCCTCCTCTCTTCTTCTTGCTTCCCTTCTTTCTGGAGATCAGTTTGCCAGAAATGATTTCTTTCGGTGATTTAAAAGTTGAATTTGTATTTGTTATTCAACTAAACTTGCAAAGAAGGCATTTAATTTAGCTGAATATGCAAGAAATATAATATACATATGTACATATATAATTATGTACATGTATATATGCAAATATATCCATGTTCTTTATACAAAATGTCAGTTTGTTCGTCTTTCTCATGCATTTTTTTGCTTTCTGGTGTAAAAGAATGTTGCAATTTTAATTGAAGCAAATTTAAATTAAAATCTGACGTCAATTTTTGAAATACAAAACGGTTTTGTAGATAGCGAATATTTAAGTCATTGCAAAAACTAAAATATTGCAGAAAAAATGATACAATATTACATACAATAAGAATAAAGTATGTAAATAAAAACAAATATTTTATGAAACATTTTATGACGAATTTTAATTTTTCTTTTAATAATTTATTATTTTTATAACGCTGTCTACCTTTCTCTATAATGATTCTCTATCGTTCTCTCTAACATAGTTGAATCTATCTTCATTTCCACTTTAAGATATTTGCAGGTAAAAAGAGTTCGCTCTCTGGAAGCACTTTACGCTTATCTGAACCTGTGAATGAAGTCATCGTCAACAGAATGGTAACGGGACTTCCTTAATAATTCATTCCACCGTTCTGCTTCTTGAGATGTCCTTAACGATGTCTACGTACATTGAAGACAAACAGACATACATACATGTGTACTTTGGTACCTTATAAACTCGAGTTTAGATTCTATGATATAATCTTTGACATTTGACAAGAAAAAAAGAAGAGGCACGAGAGGAGGGATGGACGAGAGGAGGAACGATATTTCCTTGGTCCTTCCCTTTTGTACATCAGTTTCTCTTCAGTTCCAACTGAAAAGACAACTACACTGTTTGGCTGGCTAACTCTCAGTCTGTCTGTCAGTCTGTCCATTCATCCCTCCATTCTTTCGCTATGTCCTTTCAATACAATACGCTATGTCCTTTCAATACACAGGAAATCCAGGACGTTATCCTGCTAATAGCCTTTCAAAGTCCTTCAGAACACGTTTATCTTTTATGCAAACATCAAGCGTGTCTCTTCGTTTCATCTCCCACTCTCACCCTATCTCTCTCTCTTTCTCTCACTCTTTGCCTCTCTCTTTCTATCTCTCTAACTTCCTTTCACTGTCTGTCTTCATGTCTGCTCATATCCGTTGAACTCATTAGTTGTGAACCATAATTTTTTTTATACCCTACACACGAAGTGAATAGGGTATATTCACTTACTGCTTCCGTTTGTAACGCATTAAAGGAGGCGTGACAGGTATAGAAAAGTATATATATTCTTGATCAGCGTGACCTCCTGAGTCGATTTAGCCATGTCCGTCTGTCTGTCTGTCTGTCTGTCTGTCTGTCTGTCTGTCTGTCTGTCTGTGGAAATCACGATTACAAGAGAACGAATAGATATATCTTCATCAAACTTTGCACGAATATTGTATATCACTAGAAACTCATCGCTATTGAAAATGGGCAAAATCGGACCACTACCACGCCTACTTTTTATACTGAATATCAATTCATCCATGCTTATAGCTCAATTTCTCAGCTTGTAGAACGAATTTGGGTTTGAAATTTTGTCCAGGAGTCCATTGTCCCTGACCAAAACAGATCACCAAAAATGGGCGTGGTCCGCCCACTAATTAAATAAAACTCGATTACAGGAGAACGAATAGAGATATTTTCATCAAATTTGGCATGAATATTATCTATCATCAGAAACTCATTGATATTGAAAATGGGCAAAATCGGATAATTACCACGCCTACTTTTTATACTGAATATAAATTCATCCATGCTTATAGCACAATTTATCAGCTTGTAATATGAATTTGAAGTTGAAATTTTATTCACAAATCAACTGTCTTTGACCAAAACCGACTACCAAAAATGGGCGTGGTCCGCCCACTAATTAAATAAAACTCGATTACAGGAGAACGAATAGAGATATTTTCATCAAATTTGGCACGAATATTCTCTGTCGTCACAGGCTATTTGAGATTGAAAAGGAAACAAATTAGACAATTGCCACGCCTAATTTTTAAGTAAACGTGTGTAGGGTATATGAACTTCGGCCAGGCCGAAGTTAACACTCTTTCTGGTTTATAATTACAACGACAAGAAGTGTCTAGACTCCAGACACGTTCGTGGACGAACTATTATGAATTTAACAGAGCTTAGCTGCTATTTAACTCATTTCCATTCAAACGAATCTTTATGATTCATACTCAAAAGCTTACAAGCTTAACCTATCCAAGTCATTCATTATAGTGTTTCGAAAGTTACACACACAGTTTTCTCCTATCTGTCTCACTGGCTTATATTCTCCCCAGTGAATGCTTATGAATCACACTCAAAATACTCCTCACTTAACTTTATATGGTATATATTATAAAATAGTATGTATGCAATTCCAACGACTGTAACTCCTTGACTTGGATTTATTCAATCCTCTTCTCTTTCAAATGAATAGTCATGAATCACAAAATCTCACAAGTTTCACTACTTTTATATTCATTTCATATATAGTACACTTGTACATACATATTTTCAATATATACGAGTGTTTAAAATGTCCAATGATGCATTCTTACAGCTCCCACGCTCTCCCTCCGTTCCTCACCCCTCCTTTCTACCCTCCTTTCTACCCTCCTTTCCTTCTTCCCTTAATAAACGCACTCAAATGCTTAGAATGCTTAAAACGTGTGGATATTTTTGTTAAAATTAAATCAACGCAGCGCAGTGTTGATGACGTTGATTGCTAACCGGCACACGATGCATCCGATGCGAGGTGTTAATCTTGTGGTGAGAAGAATCTGTGTTGCATTGAAATATAACGAAACCAAAATAAAGGCCAAAACCATCACTCATTCTCTGACTGAAGCGTAGAGCATTTTTTGGAATATCTGAACGTATTGTATACTTTTTTTAATATTTTGTTTGTTGTTTTTTCATATTTTTAATTTTTTCATCGTTACTTTTTCTGTTTTCTCTTTTTTTATGTTGCATTTCAGTTAAAATTAAATTTTTCCGTTATTGCAAATAAAAATGGTGGTCTTTGTGATGTTGTTCGTTGTTGTGCGTCGTCGTTCCCGGCATCTCTTCGGCTGCCACATTTAATTTATGCATTCTTCACACCACGTGCTCATCCAATCAGCACCCACTATACCCCCCCCCCCCCACCCCCCCTTTGCCTTCCTTCTCACCAAGCATTTCCTCACCAACTCTTCAGAAAAATATTTATTTATTTCAAACTACAAACATACATTTTTTAAGTTTGTTTTTTATGATTTTTTTATTCCTCGTAAAAAAAAACCAGGCTGCCACCCTTGAAACTTCGAGTTTTTCTTAGCTCTGCCAATTGCTGTTGTTGTTATTTTATTTTGCTGCTATACGCGTCTGTTGTTCTTGCTTTCATCGTTGTTGTTGTTACTTTCGTTTGTTTATTAAAGCAAAAAATCCTGATTTTCAACAGATTCTAGTTTTTCGTGCAAATTATTTCACACTCAAAAAAGATTATTTATTATTCTTAAAAATTCTTTATAATTAAAAAAAAATATTAAATCTAGTACATATTTATTAGGTACATACATATTATAAGTTATATATTATTTATGCTTAAATGCTAATGAATATTTGAAAAAGTTCACTAAATTCTTTGTTTTATTTCTGAATAAGTTTTTCCGTGTAAATAATTTTGTAAAATGAGTTGCGTTCTTTTTTCAAAAATATCTGCCAGGGTTGCCACTTGGACTCAATTCTGCAAAGTGGGAGACAAGTTTTAGAGAACCAACGAGTTGCTGGCATCGATCGATGGCTATTTTTAGTCCAAGTTTGTCACTCAACATATCATGGATATAAAACAAAGTGAAGGAAGAAGAAGATATCCACATGTTATATACATACATATGTACATATACATATACTATATATATGTTGTTGTAGTTTTTGTTGCAGTTGCTATTAAATCTCAGAATATAATACCATAAACCTTTTCTTTATGTTCTTTTTTACGATTCTGACCAATTAAAATCATTATGAAAATTAATACAATTTAGATTTATAGAAAAATAAAAGATTAGATAGAAAAATAGAAGATTAGATAGAAAAATAAAAGATTTCTTTCAAATTAAAATTTAAAATTTTTTTTGAAAAAACTCAATTTTATTCCTCGAAATTCAAAATTGTAAACAACCGAATTTTGGCAGATTGCCACACTTCAAATACGACATCGAAGAGTGAAATTTTCCAGAGAAATTATTAGTCTGGTGTGTTTATTTCTCACATTTTTTGTAAAATAAAAAATAATTATTTATTATTCTTTCTTTGTTTGTTTATTTCTTCTGTGCCAGTCAATCAAGTATTGAGATTTATTTTCTTCTTTTGTTCTTTTCTTTCTTCTTTCTTTTTTGCTTCGTGTTTAAAGCGCATTCGTCTCTATTCAAGGTTTAAAGTATTTCCGATGATTTGTGGGCCATTCTTTGCCACTTCAGTCATTTATTATTGCATTCATAGCATTTTTATGGTTAAAAGATTTACAGTTTGCTATCCTTTTCTTGTTCTGTTTTGTTTTATACAAATCAAACTCATTACGAGCTTACACTGACCTTAAATGGCAGTTTTCGAACAAAACCCACAACTGTTAAGCCAAATGTTGCGTTTTCCCATACAATTTGGCAATTAATCTCATTATCTAGTATTTAAATCATGCCTTTATGCTTAAATGAGGGTACAAATGTTATGATTTCGTATTAAACACAGGTTTTTAACTATTCACCTCTGCAAAATGTACTCACCATGCGAAATGTCAGCTGATATTTTAACTTTCATCATTAACTAAAATAATGGCAAAAAACTAAACAGAATTTGGACCGGGTCTGTTGAAACCTTCGTATATCGTATAGCTTTTTTATGTCCCCGCTTTTTTTCTTCTTCCCCGCCATTTCCCGCTTATTTTCTTTCAGAAACCACACAAGCTTTCAACAAGCATGTCAAGTTTTTTCTAATGAGTCACTTATATCCCCTTTCATCAGTTCCCCCTTTTCCCCCGGTCACCCCGAACCAAGATTTCTGGAGGACTTTTTATTGTGAGACCAAATTAAGCACGTTTTTACTGACAACTTTATAAATTATGGAGCTCAGAATGTTACACAGTCACACATACACAGAGACACACTCACACACACACACATGCCTATGTAGCCACTTGTATCCATGCATGTGTATAGAACAGACACCACCACGAATCATATTAACAACAACAAAAACGCTAACTCTTTTAGCCATAAATAATTAACAAGTGAACATTCGAGAAGTTGCTGTTACTATAAATGGTTGTAGTTGTTGTGATGATTGTTGTCATTATTATTATGGTTGTTGTTGTTTTTAATGCCTACTTACAAGTTGGCAACATTGCGCAAAATTAACTGATTGATTGAATTGACGTTCGTTGCTTGGTTGAAGTGGAAACGTGACGTAAGTGAATCCATTCCAGCATCTGTTTTAGACATGATGAATGTATGTAGCCACAATACGTGTGTACATATACACACATCCCAACAAAGCATGGATACTTATAAGTAAGTGCTTGCAAGTACAATTCAATGAACTATCAATGAAAATTCTGACGCATTACAAATACTATTGAGATTTTTAAAAAATACTTAAACTACGGTACGGTACGGTATCTGGTATTGTGTGGTGTATAGTGTTGCCATTTACCGCATGCCAGATACCGCATACATGATGATCGAATCTTGCCACAGACTAAAAACGTGCGACATTTTGAAATTATTTCCGGTTATCTTCCCGGCTTCTTCCAGTCTCTGCTCTCTTCTCTTCTTTTATCACATTTGCAGATAACTTCTATTCGAAGCAAAAGCTTAGTTAAATGTAACAAATTTTTCACATGACTGCGCTTGACTTTTGTTGAAGAAGTACAACAACAAAATACAAGTTGGCTTCAATACGGTTTTAACCACAAGATAACCAAAGCGCAACATTAAAAATCACAGCAACAATGACAACAACAACTCATACAAAAGTCGAGAAAGAGAACGAGAAAAATAAAAAACTGTTACATTGCATAATAATAGTGCATATTATGAAAGCGCATCGAAACGGGATTTTTTTTCTCTAAAATAATAACATAATTTAACACAAGAGCAATTTATTTCCAACAACAAAAGGAAGCAAACAATAGTAATCCGTTATAAAAACATTTAGACATAAATTAAAACTTTTAAGAAGTTAATAAATAACAATATTAACACACATTTATGATATTATGAGTCATATGTGATTCATAAAAGATTTCACAATGCAGAAAACACTAGAAAAAATATTTGCATGCATAGAAATATTTCAGTATTCAAATATTTCCTCCATATACTATAAAAGAGAGAATCTATCTATTGGCTCATATATGAGTGCTAGATAACTCATATATGAGCCAATAATTGCATAATCCATGAGTCACATGTGACTCATATTGAATATTCATGCATAGTCATGGCTTTCAAATAACTACGTACTTCAAAACAGTCGGAATGTCCATGAGTCACATACTGGTATATGTACGTGAGCATGTCATGTCATCTGTAGCAGAATATCCTTTAAACATCCTTGGCACGTTCTGTATTCATTCACAAGCAACAGCTTCTATTCGTTTTAACAATGACGAAGGGACGAGAAAAAACCAACAAAAACAAGAATTTTTATGGTCAGAAGGGCGAAACTTTATGGAGAAAAAAGCAATGAAATCGATCATGACTCATAACGTCGTCCGGAAGGATAACGAAAAACATACCCTCTTCGAAGTCCCATCGTAGTCCAACGTCGCTGTCATCGTCACAAACGCAATCGATTTCGCCGGTTTTATAACGGTTTTCGCTTAGTACAGGGTGGGCCATCGGCTGGTTTCTTTTTGAATTAAAAAAAAGTTAAAATACCTAATTAAGTTAATGAAATAATTAATTTAAATTTAGTTCAAATATCCAAAAGAAACCAGCCAATGGCCCACCCTTTACAATGGGGAAAAAACAACTCAAGCTCGAACTCAAACTCATCGAGCTCGAGCTCGAGATCAAGATAAGCATAGCAAAGAATGAAAAAGCGAAGAGGACATTTTTGTCCATATTTTTCAGCTTTCAGTCCCACTGTTTTATTCCGCAGTGACTCCAGTTTGGCGCGTTTTGGTATCATAAAAAAAATACGCTTATAAAACCAAAAAAAAGGGGAGTGGATAACAACCCTTATTCGGTTAATCGATAAGCAGCGGCAGCAAGTGGGTTGAGGCGGTCTAAAGCAACAACAACAACAAAACACAGCATAATATTGTTTATACAACCTTCGATTATACAAAAGCTGCTGTCTCTGGTCCTCTCCCACTCTCTCTCTCTCTCTCTCTTTCAGGTTCAGTAAACTTTTTCCCGAATTCTTTTCATTGGATTTTTTTCAAGCATTATTTTTAATGACTCTCTGACGTCACCAAAAAAGATATCATCGCATGTTTACACAATAACACAAGGAGGGATCCTTTTTTCACCCTCCACCATCCCCATCATCCACTTTTCACCACCCTCCTCAGGCTTTCTTCTTTCTTCTCATCACCCTGAACAACGTGGACAAAATTTCTGCTCGTTGTTATGAATGCGTTCACAGGACATGCGCAGTATTCGAGAAGGTGGACTTTTCTGGTCCTTTGGCACGAACTGTACACTTTACGTTTCTACGTAATTACTGTCATTTTCGTCCGCCTTCCCCCTCATTTCACCCTTTACCTTCTCTAATCCTCTCATTTGTCAACGTAAACATAAACGATTTTTTCTCTCTCTACGTTGATTTGTGTTTTTGTATATCATTTAAAAAAGTTACCACGCATTTCTTGGTTGCTTTTCTATATTTTATTATTCATTCACTGTTATTCATTCACTATTATTCATTAACTATTTATTATAAAATTGCACCAATTATTAACACGTAAAGTCAGAAAATTGATATAAAGAACTGAATAATTTTATCGATAGGATTTAATTTCAGGGGGATTTAATTTCGGTAAATTTATATTTTAATAAAAAATCTGCAACAGAATCATACATGATCTCTTGTTGTCCCTCCGGCTGTCCAACTTCACTAATCTGTCCATAGATTTGTAGATAATCTATTCTGTAGAGATTCTTTTATTTAAATTTATTTTTAAAATCATTTCTGACAGCTGTTGATTTTCTTTCAATCATTTTTTATTGTGTGGATTTCTTTGCAGCTGTTGTTTTTCAGTCTAACAGACTCCAGTGTCAGTTCCGTCTGTTTTTTTTTTTCTTATATTCAACAAGCTTTTATCAATAGTACTCATACAATGATTAAACACAACTAAGAGCTGTATTATGTCAAAAGTAATCCTTTGCAAACAACGTTGAATTGTATTTACTTGTAGTATATACGATAAGTTTTCATTTTTCTCGCTTGTCTGCTTCTTTTTCCAACACAAGCCACTCCCCCCCCCCCCCCCCCCCTTCCTCTCCCTCATTCAGCACATGAAATATTATTACTCGTAACTCGCCTTCGACTCTTGCAAGTAGCTTACAATACTTTCGAATGATTGACGTTTATTTTGTCTGAGCCAAATTTTTGTTGGCACTACAAAAAGCTTAAGCTTTGATTTTATGGCTTAAAAACGAATGAGAAAAACACTTTACAGAAAATAAGACGACAGCGATTGAATTGAGTAGAGAATTATTACTTAAAAGATGGTTGGGGAAGAGGAGGAGGTGTTGGAGAGGCATTTAACGAGTGTACAGAGTAAATATAAGTTGCTAAAATGACTGAAGTAACTGTGGGCAAAAAAAACCCCGAAACAATTCTTTTTCTATTCTAATTTAATGGAATATTTTGTCGTATCTATCCATAAAGTGACGAAATGTATGCTTAAGTCACGGACGAACATGTTACGTATTTTTAATTCTTGCAACGACTACGAGACGACACGAAAACACGTGCGTACGTGTGTCTGTATCGCCTCGCAAGCTTATGGACGGCGAAATATAGAATGGGGATGACATTTTTAAAAAACCCTAAAAACGAAAAGAATTGTCGTGCAATATTATAACATCAGAAGTACGTACGAATATTATAACAGCATCAACTGAATTATTCGGAGCCAAACAATAATAAAAGCCATTAGAATAGATTTGAAAAACAAAAGCAAGTGGATCTGCACCGAATGGAACGAATGGAACTGAGCTCCAGCATCATCGGTCACAACACGACGACGATGTCGCTGTTGTACGGCTGCATCAGCAGAGACGAGTGGGAAAAGAGTGCCTTTCAAATGAAAAGAGTACTTTTTATTTATTTAAACAACTTTTTTGTAGGGGGGAGGGAAATATAAAAGCATGCGTCATGATATGAAAGAGTTAATAAAATGATAATCACTGATATTTAAGACTCTATTCAGCCCCCTCACTTCTGTCCTGTTATTCAATTACTTATCAAAAGAGAAGCCCTTTTTACTGCTGTAATTACTCATAAAATTGATATTCTCTTGTTTGTAGAAATAAATTGAATAGACGACACTCGAGGATGGTGAGTATTACAAACAAAAGCTACAACAACAACAACCATTACTCTACTACTTCTCTGCTATAAAACAGCAACAAAAACCAAGCAAAATCATCAACAATGAAGAAACATTTACAGCAACAATGAAGCAGTAATTTTTTTAAAAAAGCTGGTTACGAGAAATAAAATTATTAAGAAAAAGAGGGTGGTTCAGTTCATCAGGACTTCTGTATCGTTGGGAATAAAATCAGTGCTCAGCTACTGTCACTTGTAATTACATCAACAACATATAGAAAAAAATATATAATAATAGCTACTACAACAACGTCATTTAAATGGGGTATTTAATTGCATTAAATGCGGCAAGAAGTCCCTCAAGTCATACGAGACAATAAAAGGACATGTTTTATTAGTAGTGGAGAAGGAAAGCGGGAAGGGAAGGACTACGCGGGTAACGAAGCATAGTCAAAGCTTACTTTATTGCACACTCGAGTGTAAAAAATCCAACCGACGAGAACAGTTGAATGTCCTTTCAACAGCTGTCGAGGTTCCCCTGGCAGCTGAAGTCTTAACCTGTGGCTAGCTTTAAAGAGCTAAAAAACAAGTGCTTATGTAACAGAAAATAACTATAAATATATAATAAAAGAAAGAAATATTATACAAATGATATAAAAAGAAAAGAAAGTAACACTTTAGTATTTTATATAAAACAATATCGAGTCTTTTTTCTCTCCCACGTTAATTGTTTTAACATTCACTCTGATTAAATTTAAATTAAATTACATATTTGAAAAAATATCTGTATATGTTTTCCTTCGCTCGCTTGTTGTTGGGTTTTATTATAAGGAGCTTATATTAGAGTGAGTGAGATAGCAAGTGAGTGAGTAGTGCCTGAGTTAGTGTGGGAGTGACTGAATACTCGGTGAGCTTTGAAACATTATATGAGATGAAATGCCGTGGAGTGCGGTGAGTAGAGTGAAGAGCAGGGGATGCGGTGTAATTGTGGTCCAAATGCCACATCTTTTGTTATTAAAATGACCCTGGACTCGTGGAATTCATTTCAATGTGGGAATGTTAGGGAATTTAATAAATTTTCGTTGTAAATTTACAGCTAAAACAAAAGCAATAAAATACAATGAAAGTCCAAATATTGGAAATTGTACAGAAACCTAAAGCCAAAGAAGAAGAGGATGAAGCGGGCCAATAATCCTCTGATTTTTTGGCTTTTTGGCAAAAAAGCTTTTTAACAGATTTCCTGACGACAGAGTAATTTTTGGCAGTAAATCTGCGTCGCCTCGTCTGAGACTCTGACGGAAAACAAAACATCCTCCGCAAGGCAGGACCTACAGACTGGGTTGGGTCAAGGATATAAGCAATTCAATGAAATTGACAATTTCTCTTCATTACAAAGAAAACAGAAAGAGCAAAAAAAAATACAATATAAAAACAAAAAAAGATTTGAATACAATTGAACACTGAATAGAAAGTAGCATCCCTGATCTCCCTCCCTCCTTCCCTCATCACCATTCAAATGCAACATTTTCTCGTTTCCTTGATCATGTACTTAATATTATTACGATTATTTGTTTGTTTGCTTTCTTCTCTTTTTTATTGACCCTTTAAATACTCTTCTTCGATGAAAAAATCAATTAAATTTGATCTTCATTCTGACAGATCAATCAACCAGTCATTCATTCATTTCATCAGAGGCACACAACATCTAAAATCACTTGAAACTGTTGCAGCTCTTCAACTCCAGCACCCCAACCCCACAACATCCCCTTCCCCCCTGCACGTGTCATTCTCGACAATTCTAATCGCATCTCTCCGGGAGATTAAATTAAAAGGAAATCAACACTTCTGCTTATGGTTGCTTCAATATTATTACAATACTATTTACAACACTTTCCACTCAGCGTCAAGGAGAAAGGAAGAGACAGAAAGAGAGCCACGACAAACGTTCTAAATATTGCTTTCGTTTTCATTTCGAGCAACCTTCAAACAAGAAGAAGCAGTAAACGAAGAGCAACAACAAAACCAAAGCGCTATCATCATCCATTAACGCCTAATTAAAAGTTCATAAAAGTGACTGATAACGGGGACCACCTCCTCAAGTTTTACCCAACAATCAGTTATCTCAATTGTATGTAGAGCAACAACAACAAAAACAACGATATAATCTTTAATTCAAGCACATGAAATTCTTTGTAACTTCTGTGAAGTCATAATCTTCAATCAGATGAACGAGGGAAAGAGAGAAAGAAAGAAAGAGAAAGAGAGAGAGTAGCATTGTTATGGAAAAATCTAAGTTTTAGGGAAGCTTTTGGTAGAGTTTTTTTAATTATTTAAAAAGTTCATTTTTGCATTTTTGCATTGCATTTTTGTTGACTTTAATTTGATTTTGTTACATTTTGGTTTTAATTTTTTCCTTGCAATTTTTGTTTTGATTATTTTACATTCTCTTTTAAATTATTTCATTATTATTTAATTTTCATCTATTTTTGCTATATTTTTGTTTAATATTTTCATTTAAGTGACATCATTTAAAGACAATTTTTTTTTTACTTTCTTCCTAATCGTCTTCTAAGAACAACAATAACAACAAACAACCTACAATTAAAACGGTACAATGAGTAATGCATTTTTTTATAAATGAATTCTTAGTCAATTTTTCAAACAAATGATGACTTCATTTATCACAATTAATTTATTTAATTTAGGAAGAACTGAAAGAGTGAACAAATTTTGCTCAATATTTAATTAAGAATTTTAGCTTCCGTCACATTTGAAACAATTTAAACAGAATCAAAAAATAAATAAACTGAAATATTAAAAAATAATTGAAAATAATTATAAAAATAATTTAAATATCAATAATAATCATTATAAATATAATAATTGTTATAATAATAACAACAATAATAATAATAATAATAATAATAATAATAATAAGTATAAACATAATAAAAACTAGTAAGAAAGCTATATTCGGCCTGGCCGAATCTTAGATACCCTACACCTAAAACTTTTGAAAAAATTTGAACTGAAACTAGAGGAAATAAATATAAATAATACTTTATATGGTTATAAGGAAAGCTACCTTATAATCACATTTAATCACAGACGAGTATAAGTACATAGGCGAAGCTAGGATGGGATGGGAGTGGAAGTCCGCCCGGGGCGGCACAATTTCGGGGGCGGCAGTTTTGGAAATCAAGTATTGATTGATTGAATTCTAGGAATTTTTGGGGTTGCAAGTTGGTTAACCGTCCCGGGCTCCATGAGACCTAGGTACGCCTCTGTATAAATTGTAGGCGTGGTCATTACCTTTTTCAAAACAAAATAACTACCTTAGTTGTTTTATTATTGTGTTCAAATTTAAACGTTATTTCCGTGGTAATAAACTTGTTTTCATGAGCTACATATACTGCATAAGTATTGTAAGTTGTTATTTAAAGTTTTATTCAGGAAGTTTATATATTTAAGATTATAATCATATTTTGCCTGTGTAACCTAAAAGTGGGCGGATCACGCCCATATTTGGCATTATTATTAACGGATAATGCTACTCTATTCTCAGAAATGAAATTTTGTTGTCATAACTAAAAAACAACGGCTGATATCACATTTTTAGTAAAAAATAGGCGTGGTCGTGGACCGATTTTGCCCATTTTCAATACCAACATGCACACCACAAGAAACAATATTTATGCAAATATTCAGAAACAATATTCAACAAATTTCATCACGATATCTTCACCGGTTCTCCTGTGATCGTGATTTCAACAGACAGACAGACAGACAGTCAGACAGACAGACAGACGGATAGACGGACGGACATGGCTAAATCGACTCAGGAGGTCACGCTGATCAAGAATATGCGTTACACATTTCGTGACAAAGTGATTATACCCTTAACCTTAAGGTGTAGGGTATAATTTAACTATATAATTTGCAACACTCTTCAAATTTCTCTACGTCTCATTATATTAGAAACAAACATCCTCAAAAAAAAAAAAGAAAAAAAATTTAAAAACACACTTAAAATTCTATAAAAAGAAGCGATTCCCGTTACTTTTACTCATTGCAAAACAAGTGGCAATGATAATGAAATTCAATCTCAAATGTAGCACAAAATGTGGCAGCAACAACAACATCATCATCATACACAACAACAACTTCATCATCATCGTAAAGAACAACCATAAAAAATTCGATGCTAACGTAATTCCAGCAACAATTAAAATGCTTTGTTCTTCCGCTTGTAAAAAATGTGTTAATGTGTGAGTAAATGTGTGTGTATGTGTGTGGGTGTGTATCAGCATGTGTTTAAGTGCATATGTTCATGTATGTGTGTGTGCGTGCGTGTTTGTGGGAGTGCTTTTTTTGTCTGTGATGATCGTGCAGTAAAAAACAAACAAATTTCTCAACAGTCGCTTTTTTTCCCTCTCGAAGTGTTTATTTTTTTTTAACAATTTCAATCTCAATTAAGAAATTTTCAACGATGTAGAACGACGATCAACACTTTGTTGATCAGACCAGAGTTGCCAATGCGTTGAATAAAACACGATAAAAAATTGCAAATGAAATACAATATCGAGCAAAAAAAATCATACAAAGGAAAGAAATATTTAAAAACACTATTCGAATTTCTTAAATTTAATTTATTTCTTATATTTAATTTATTTCTCATTTAAAAACATCACAAAAACCAAAAAACTAAATTCATAAAAACAATAAAATTAATAGAAACTTAGAATAAAAAACATTCCTTTCTTTTTAATTTTTTTATGGATTTGATGTATAATTTATTTTATAAAAGCTTTTGCGCTCAATTAATTTCAATTGAAACTCTATTTTTTACCCCATTTCTTGCTTTATTCTTTTATTTATTTTATTTATTTCTTTTATTTTGGAATTTTTGTTGAAATTTCTTTTAATATTTCAATTAAAATGAGTTTCTTTTAAATTGAAAATCTCTTGATTGAAAAATTGACCAAACATACAAAAGAAACCAACAACAAAACTCTTCTTTCGGGAGAATTTATAGGAATGCGTAAAATTATTCACTTCAATTGATCAACCGCTTAGCAACATGTTAGTGTGTGTGTGTTTAGCAACAATGTTTAATAGCATTTAAGATAACACCGAAGAATGTTTCCGAAGTACAAAAAACAAAACAAACAAATATTGTTGTTGGTATTTAAGGGCTTTTTTACTTGATTGCACACATTTTTGAAACTAACACGATTTTTTAATTAATTCAAGAATCAATGAAAGAAAAGCTTTTTTTATTTCAAAGCATAATTAATATAAACACAATTTTTTTGCATTGAACTTTTAATCCGTCGTTCCTTCGCTCTTCTCTGTTCCCCTTCAGTGAAAGTTTTGAGACCTACATAAAAAAATAGCAGTGACCACGTTTGTTTTTGCTTATGTTTTTTCTTGTTCTCATAACAAAGAAATGCAAAGGAAGAAGAAGAGAGAGGGGTGTAGAGGACGGTGGGGGTTAACAACACAACCTACAGTTTTGTTTACCTTTTTGGTGTGATTTTCTTGTAGTCTTAACAGTTTGACGAACACCCTGCAGAGTGACCCCGCAGTCAGATGACCTACTTATTTACAGTTACAGTCAGTTACTTGTGTATGTTTCTCCTCCCTCCTGTTCTTCTTCTTTTTTGCATACTCTTGTATTTACTGCTTGTGGTTAACTTGTTTTTAATAAACGCATAAACAGCAACCGATAACGAAACGTCGCTGTGGCTGTCTTAAGGTTGCTTCAATCGTGTGTGAGTGTGTGTATGTGTGTGTGTGTGTTCGAGTGCATGTTGGAGTTTTTCTAAGTAATACATGTTGCCAGTTAACCTGGTTTATTTACCGGTTAAAAGATGTCCTTTCAAACAGCGTTGAACAACAAAAAAATACACTAAAAACATAAAATTTATACTCACTTTTCAAATCTTAAGAAACCGAGCATTTTTCAAGTATTTTCTTAACAAAAGAACACTTGAATTATTCAATTCAATTCAATTATTCACGAATTATTCAGTATTCAAGAGTTTTTTATTTATTGCAATTCTTTTAAACTGCCTTAATTTTTAATTGACTTCCCTTTCTTCGTCTTAATCATTTTGTGTTGTTGTTTTCTTTTTATTCTAATCCTCTTCTGCTTCTCTTTTTTCTTCGATTTACCCTTCCCCAGAATGTGGTGGACCATCACAGGCAACTTTGGCAATATTCTGCCCATCGATTGGTCGAAATCGTACACGCGCCAGCTGCAGATGCCCACATTGAATCTGGCCAACAAGAATGCGCCATCCCAGAGCTGCCAGTTGGATGGCCGCGGCGGAGCTTCCAACGGCGATTATCTCAACGACCTGAGCAGCGAGGATGAGGCGGTCGCCAACGACCTGGATATGCATGCACTGATCCTGAACGGTTTGAGTGCCGAGCACGAGCAACCGATCAAATCGGTGGAGGAGGTCATCAAAGAGATTGACGACATCATGGACGAGGCCGAGACTCCGCTGGAGGAGACGGAGACATGCGACTCGGAGGCCATGGAGAAGGCGAAGGAGGTGTTGGGTGCTTCGTTGCATGCAGAGAGTAAGTACAGCGTTGCAGTGCTCCCTGAGAATACGGTAGATGGATCAGAACCGTTTTAATACCATTTCCCTTCCTCTATCACAGAGCTACAGTACTTGTCGATGTCCCAACTGAACGAGATCTACATGGAGATGGAGGTCTTGATACAGGAATTCAGTGAGACCCTCATCAATGAACTCGCTCTGCGCGACGAGCTGGAATTCGAAAAGGAGTTGAAGAACAGCTTCATCTCGCTGCTGCTGGCGGTGCAGAACAAACGGCGGCAGTACCACGTCGAGAAGAAGCGCGGCAAGTTACAAGGTAAGGAAGAGGAAGGTTGGAGGAGTGGCAGGAGGATCCCCAACCCAGTGTCCGTCCCAAGCATGCTCTAATGTTTTCCTTTTTAGGTCCCGAACCGAAATATCTCACCACAGTGATTCCCTATCATCTGGAAAACGGCACTCCGAACAATCAGTCGTTGCAGGTGTTAATTAAGGGTTAGTTAAGAACTGTCTTATGTGCGAGTATATAGTATAACATCTAATAATCTGTCTCTTTTATTTCGCAGTTTTGAAGGCAATAAACGAAGATAGTCCCACGGTGCCGGCGCTACTCACCGACTATATTCTTAAGGTTTTATGCCCAACATAAAGGAAGTAAGACAGAAACAAAAGAGAAAAAGAAATAACAACAAGAAAACTAATCGAAGCAAACTGCGAATTTGCAGGATTTTGCATGAAAAGGAATTTCTTAATTTTAGTAAAAAAAGAAAGAAACAAAAAGAAAGCAAACAAAGAAAGAAAAAAACAAACAAAAATAAATACAAGTATGTACTACAGTTAATTAATGTAAAGCTATTCAGAAAACCAAGGAAAAATTGCGATTGTAGTGAACATTATGTGTTGCTAAAAAAGAAATATTACAAAAAAAAAACACTACACACAACTTAAAAAGAAAAGAAAGAAATTGCAAGGAAACTAATAATAAACTGCAAGCATTCATATTAATTAAGCTTGAATCGTTCCCAACCTACAAAAGCACTGAGTATCCATCATTGTAAAGAGTGAATGAAGACTCCACGAAAAAACTACACACAAAAACACGAGTGTCAAAGTCGCACTTTGAATATACACTATTTATGCAGCATCATTAAAATGTTGTTGTTGCGGCTTTTTTTAATAAGCTTTTGACACAAAAAGTGTGTGAAGACTCTAATATAATTGTAAATAAAAACAATTCAAATTTTTTATGATTTTTCTGCAGCAACAAATTAAACACAATGGCACTTGTTTTTGTTGGTGGTGTGGTGTTCGCTTTGAGCGCTGCTCTAAACTTTATTCATGTGTCAGCTTATATAGCAACCGCAAATTTTGGGGATGATGTACATACTTCAGTGCATACTTTGTAAAAATATGTGAACAAGAACAAAAAAAACATCTAAAACAGAACAACAATCGAATAGTTTTCAACTATTGGATTATGAATCATGTTCATAATAGTCTATGTCACACTAGGACTCTTGAGGTCAGCATCACGCAATTTGATTAGTTGACGTCGCACGCCAGGGATCAATCGGCGCGACTGATGCCGGATTCTGCTTTAGCAGAAATTTATGTCTCTTATAAATAACTCAAAAATTTGTACTCCTTGAATTTTTTTCTGAAATATATTTAGTAATTGCTTAATCCTCTATAATGCAACAACAATAACTATAGACTTGCACTCCTAAATATCGTATTAAACAAAAACACACTCCAAATCAAATCCACAAAAAATTCGAATGAAAATTTCTTGTGTTTTCTAGAAAACTCGATTTTTAAAAAACATCAGCTTCTACTGAATAAATTCAAAATAATTTAGCTTCAAAAACTGCCGTATATTTTAGTAAAATTTGCACTAAACAAGTAAAAGCAGTAAACAAACGAAAGAACATAAAAATTCGCATAAAAGAGCTTTCAATCTGAATTGAATTTATTTTTGGTTCTTTTTTTGGTTTTTTTCTTAAATAATACATACATGCATATGTATATTTTTGCAATATTTTTATTTAATTGGATAAATCAAAATGTTTAAAGCTGTAGATTTGTTTTAATTGACAATGTAACTATTGATAATATAGTTTTAATTGTAATTTAGTTTCAATTGTACAATTGTTTCTTTTCTCGAAACTTTATTTATTCTTTTTTAATTAAAATTCGTGTTTAATTCTAAATTCGAAGCTTAAGGTTTATTGAGGAAAAATGTTTATTTTTATATAAACTATACCATTGCTTATAAATGCTCTATTTTAATAACCTTCATTTTAATTGCGTGTAACTTTTTTTTCTTATTTTAATCATCTGTAAAAATTGTAAAGATTTCATAATTATAATAATCATAAATTATACGATACATTAACAGATGTATATTTATATCGAAATATTTATTTTAAGAAAAAAAGAAATCGTTTGTTATTAAATTAAAATTAACTTTTGTAAAATAATACTCAATAATTATTATAAAGGGCGGGCCATCGGCAGGTTTCTTTTTGAATTATTTAATTCAATTTAAATTAATTATTAAATCGATTTAATTTTATTTTTAAATTAACTACTTTTAAATGAACTATTTCATTCAAAAAGAAACCCGCCGATGGCCCACCACCCTATAAAGAAGATTTTTCTAGTTAAGACCGAACCACATCGATACGGTGCGGTACCCGGTACCGGTCACAGGATCGCACACCAACGCGGTCAGTCTGCAACTTTTATTTATTCGTTTTTTTATCATTTTTTTAAAGCATTTCTTTTAAATAGAACTTTCTATAATTATTGAACATTTAAATTATCTTTTTAAAAACACGTATTGTAAATATTAGTTATTATTATAAATCATTAATATTATTCGCATTTTATTTATTATTATGAATCATTAAAACTATTCTTTAAATACTATATATAAGAAATTACATTATACTTTAAAGAAATATTAAAAACAAACATGTTGAAAAAATACTCATTAATTCAATTTTTTTAGCCTAAAAGCTTTCCTAATGAAAGATCTTATTTTTATACATTTATTCAAGCAATATATTTTATTAGTATTCCAACAGATACATTTAAACAATTGCATTACATGTACGTACATATGTACACAACATACATAATATACACGTATATTATATACACACAAAAAAGCACTCGAAAAAGTGGCCATAATTTTTTTATTTACTTTACTTTACATATTAAGCTCTTTTATTTAATTTATAATTTTAAGTTCTTTTAATCAAACTTTATTTTTAATTAAGCTTTGTATAGTTTATAGCATTTTATTTTCTAATCTTAATCAATCAATTTAAATATTCATTAATACATAATTTAAAATAATTACTTATATACTTGTTAAACTTTAATTAATTAATTCTTCTCTTAACAAAATACTGTGTTATAATTTAAGTTTCGTTTTTAGTTGTAACAATATTGGATTTGATTAAATAAATTAAATAAATGCCGCACACAATCTTTTCTTATAAACATATATTAAAATAAAATATGTTCTAATATAATAAGAAAAAAACAAATCAATGAAAAACCCAAAAAAAAACAAAATATGTAGTTTAAAACAAAAAACTTCAAAAAATATTACAAATAAATATAATAAATATAAATAAATAAATATAAATAAATAAATATAAATAAATAAATATAATAAATATAAATAAAATAAATATAAATAAATAAATATATATAATAAAAATAACCAAATAAATAATAAAATATAGAATACATATAATAAGAAAACAAATAATATATATAAATACAGTCGCTTAAGGAGCAAAGAGAAAGAAGGAAAACTCAGAGCTTAAAATTATTTTGACACTGTTCTCACTGTCTGTCAATCAATCGTCTGCCTCGCGAGGCCCCGAAATAAATATTTATACATCTATAGCAAATACTTATGTATGTCCAAATGTTTGAATAAATCTTTGCTGCAAAAATGAAATCACACGACATAAAAATTTATGAATTCGAACAACAACTAAAATAGTAACTATAATATTATTAATAACAATTATAATAGTAATGACAACAATACTATTCATAATAATACTAAAACCATAATAAAAATAAAACTTAATTCATAATAAAAATAAAACCATATTCGTAATTTAAAGTAGGTACCTTAAAATAAAACAAATCTAAAAACCAACAACCACAGCAATAAATTAAATAATTAACTTACATCAAATTTCGAAAAATTAAAAATCTTAAAAGAAAACAAAAACAAAAGATTAAAAATACTCTTAAACAAAAACAAATAAAATCTAACAAAATAAAAATAAACACACATAAAAATATATACATATAGTAAAACAAATCAAAAAATACAAATACTCTAGAAATACAAACGATATTCATTCGTATATTAAAAATTAATAAATTCTAAAAGCCTTTGATGCAAATAATATAATCAATATATTTGAAGCAAATATTATAAATTGGAACTATGTATGCATTGACAATTTTTTTAAGCTCGAATATTTATTATAAAAGCACGCTCTTCTCATTCTCAATATATGTATGTACTCGTAAAATACAATAAAATTGTAAAATAGAAATAGAAAAAATACAGCAAAGCAAAAAGAAATCAATAATAAAAAAACAATAATTCTTACTTATAGATTAAAAAAAAAACTAAAAGCTTAAGAATTATGCAATAAAATTCAATGCATTCAAGGAATTCTTTTATTAAAGAATTCAAGAAATTCGTATTTTCAAAGCATTTAATTTACATTTCGCAGTCCAAAAAATCTATTGAATTTCGCTTAAATTTCGCCATTTCTCCTCCATCTCACACCAGAGTCTTGGCGGGCCATGTCACATTAACCATCTTGACGGGCCATGTCACAATAACCCTCGTGAGGCCGGGGTCACTCACGATGATTGGTTGGCCCTTGTTACAAGCCGCGAATCAAGCAATCAGCGCGATCTCATGACTCTAACCCTTATTTTCCTCTCTATCAGCCTCTCTCCATCTTCCTTTTTCGGCCTTTCTCACAACCACATCTATCTTGTGAAAAAATAAAAACGTAAATAAAAGAAAAAAGAGAATCATAAAATTTTATAGTAAATGTTAGATTTTGTAAAAAAATCCACAACATACACCGCAATGAAATAAAAAATTTTTCAAAAACTGAGATTTTTTTATTAGATGTACAATATACATAAAAAATATATAAAAAAACTTTATAAAAAAGCATTGTGCAAAGTCCATGTTTATTATAAATAAGTAATTTACAAATATAATATAAAAAAGGAAGAAAGAAGATATAAATTTATTATTACATTCATATATACCGCTTTCTGCAACAAGTATATATGTATACATAAATTCATGCAAGCATACCATGTATAGAGTATACATAAATACATACCTACATGTAGTACATGTATACTATTGAGAACGTACCATATACAAAATTATTGAAAAGAAATGCTTGAATTAATAAAGTGAACAAAACATTATTATGAAAAATATATATTACTATTTCTGTGTTTGAATTAATGAAGAGATTCTCTCATATGGAAAATATTGGAACTTGATGCCACAATAGGTCTCATTACGCCGGCCAGTCTCGAGATAATTGGTTGGTTGCAAAATGTGCAGCAGCTTCCGCTATACACTGGCCTCAGTTTTAAGGGAAAACCTTAAGCTGCCTTTTAAGTTTTAATAATTTAAAATACTTTTTATTTTCTGGTTAATTTCTTTTTTATTGAAGACCCCCAGCCCCAGAAAAGTTCACAAGGAGATCAATGCAATTCGATATCCTCATTCAGATGGTTTTAAATTTATTAAAATTAAAATTAAAGTAAATTTTTTAAAATTGTATTGAAATAATTCTAGAGTTCGAGAGTCTAAATCTGCCCTCTATTGGCAGGTAGATTAGCGCTAATGTCAGTTACCTTAGACAAAAACCATTGATGTCATCGCGCATGTCAACGAAGTGGTTCCAATTATTTCTTGAACTGTCAAATGTTACTGCATTCCGCAACAGAACAGTCGTCGTCATCCGCGGAACACGGAAAATCATTACAAAAGTTATTAATTTCTAATTTCTAATTGCAAATTTTTGGAAAAGTGCTTAAAAAAGAGTAAATCAATATGGCGTTGAAAGTTCTCGTGGGACAAAGTGAGTGAAAAGTATTAAATTGTTATGAGAAAAAATGTATTTCCAAATAGTGGGAGGAAAACTTGCAAATAAAATGCAATGATAAATAGCAATTGATTTTCTTGTTTTCCTAATTAAATTTTTCTTATTGAAATACATAAAATATATTCATAATTTAATTTTCTTATATTGTGAAATAGTTTGTAG
The DNA here is from genome assembly GCA_949629155.1 of Myopa testacea. NCBI lineage: Eukaryota > Metazoa > Arthropoda > Insecta > Diptera > Conopidae > Myopa > Myopa testacea. The sequence goes on along the minus strand of OX451345.1, from coordinate 30,197,932 downwards.
TAAATTGAGTTTTCTTCCATATAAATCACTGTCGCTATCGATTTTTTCCAACTGTGTTTGTGCGAATGTGAGCCATTTTGGTTGTCTCTGGAAAATTTATATACGAATTTTTTTTTCTTTCTTTTTTTCTTTCACATATTTGTGACCTGCGCTGCAATCAGAAATATTAACTTTACGAAATCAGCCATGTTACCTTTTAGTTTTTGTTTGATTGTGACGTCATATTGTCTGAATGGAAATCGAAGCTCGCATTCGCACACTACACTATAAGCATATGTTTTTTGGTTTGCTTTTTTCTTTGACTGTGACTAATTCACTTCTTTCGCCTTTTTGATAATTCATATAAACAAAAAACCAAAAAGCATGCAAATTTATTCAACTGTTATCATTTAGAAATGTAACTCGATTGATTGCAAGTAAAATATTTGTATTTTTGTTTCTTTTATTGTAGAAATCAATGAAAAATACAATTTTAAAATAAAAATGCTATTTTACTAATTCGTAATTATGATTTAAAACAGATTCATAATAGTTTTATATGTATGTATATCGTATGATTAACTAAGAAATAGAAATTTATCTCAAATACGTTGAGAAAACCTACAACTTCACTTGCAGCTTTTTGTACTTGGGTGATTGTAAGTTTTAAAATGTATTTTCTTTTCAAATCCACCAGCGATCGTGGTAATCTATACAGGGTGATTCGCATGCGATGTAGAATTGTGCTCCGGTTCCGGTTTCCATATATTATTTCCGATCACTGAAAATATATTTTTAATGTTTCTGATCCGAAGCGGTGTTCTAATTTGTATTGTCAACTCTTTTTAGTCTTCACAGCCGTCGTGTCGTCTCTTTCGTTTGTTTCCAAGCTTAAACATGGTAAACTTAAGAAGCTTAAACTTGGTAATTTTTTTTTCAAAAAAGGAAATACTTCCGCGAATCTATTTAAATTTTTCCAAGGAAATTTTTCCGGAGTAACTGTAAGTTCGCGGAGTTCCTGTAAGTGTTTGCACTCTAGTAAATTCTAAATTATCAATAAGTCCGTTTTTGTTTCAAACAGTTTCTGCGTCATCCAACGTGTTTGTTGAACCCTGAAATTAATGAAGTTTTGTTGTGCAACTCATAATAAAGATGATTCACTCGTTGAAAGTCCGAAAGTAACACCATGCACACAATTTTACAAAGAATGATATTTTTTATTTTGTAATGATTTTAATTCTGTTGTTTCTTCATAGCTACAAATTAAATTATTAAATTAGATGTACATATTTTATTTTCTGATAGACTTGCTAAACAACAAGCAAAGCTAGTTAATCATGAGATAAATTGATGTTAGGTAATTTCTCATATTGTATAATAACTAAAATAATCAGAAGTCAGCATTGAGTCATTGAAACTCTACTTTAAAAGTAACAAACTGAGAAACAAAATTTGGAAAAAGGAGATTTTCAGGATCTTAAATTAATGAGCCCCGTTCAGCGATTAATGGACCCTACCTTTTGTTCCCTCTCCGTAGAGATAATGAACGAGGTGGTCAAGTACAAACCACCGCCACCAAAGAAGGGTGTCATTGCTGCTGCTCCGAAGCCAGGCGGCATAGAATGGCGCGTCTTGGTTGTAGATAAGCTAGGCATGCGAATGGTATCGGCTTGCACCAAAATGCATGAGATAAGCGCTGAAGGAATAACTTGTAAGTTCTGTCGTTGTTGTGAATATAAAATATATTTGAATTTTCCGTTTATCACTTTTTCTCGGCGGATTTCACAGTGGTCGAGGATATCAACAAGAAACGCGAACCATTACCAACAATGGATGCAATTTATTTGATTACTCCGTCGGAGGAGTCGGTGCGGGGATTGATACGTGATTTCGAAAATCCAGCTCGTCCGATGTACCGTTATGCGCACGTTTTCTTTACTGAAGGTAAATCATCGTATGCATGTCTCTCGCTTGACGTTTAATCAAATGCAATTCAGTTTATTTATCACTTTAATTATCAATTTGATTTTGATTTAATTTCAACAATGAACCGAATTTCAGCCATACCCGATGATATCTTTAAAATGTTACAGCAACACAAGAGTATAGTGCGCAAATATGTACAGACTTGCAAAGAAATTAATATAGCATTTATAGCTTATGAAGAGAAGGTACGGTTCCGATTTTCTAATAAATACATTCATGCTTTAAAGCATAACCTACTCATGTGGCGCTCTCGCTGGTTTCTCGGTTATAATCAGTGTCTCTACTAACTATAATAATTGTGTTCTGTACTAAGCAATATTAAGTCTGTCTTTGAACTGTCGCTTCTAAATAACCTCTTCAATTGAAAATAAATATAATTATTGCTGATTCTAATATTAATCCTACGTTGTAAAAGGCAACTCTATATAATTGTCAACGCTTTAAGTGTTTGTTCTCTGTGAATTCTATATATACAATGATATTTTCCCCAAAAAATACATTTATACAAAACATTAAAATTAACATCATTGGTGATTGCCATTAAAAACACAGTTGTGTTGTATATACCGATATACATACATCTACTGATTATTGTACACGAAAGCATCAGGGAAAAGTTGCTTATAAAAATATCTTTATTTATGTAGATAATAAAGAGATACGAACGAACAAGAGATCTGTAAATTTTTCGTCCCCTTTTTTAATGATTATTGATTTTCTTTGTTTTTATTAGAATAGTTTAGAAACCTCTAAGTTTATTTGGAAGTAAATTAAATAAAATTTACTTCAAGACGTGTTTCAAGGGTAAGAAATTTACAACAATTTAACTAAACAATTAATAATTTTAATTGTTTTTTATATATTTTTAGCATAAACTTTAGAAAATAAATGAAATACCATTTTGCACAAAAAATCATACCATATAATTTTTCTTCTCATAAAATTTTGCACTTTGGATTTTTGTTTATATTTAAAATTAAATTTTATTAAATAATATAATTATTAAAGTAATTAAATCACTTAAATTTATAAATATTCACCTATTACTTAAAAATTAAAATACGTACTTTATAAATTGCTGCTATAGTATACATAATTAAATAATCATTATTATTATCAACATTATAAAAGTTGACCTCATATCTTTCTAGGTATATATCTACATATTTATTACTCGTATATAAAAAAATCGTATGAATTGATTTTTAATTATAGTTTGCCCGGAGGAATTATTTAACGATTTGTGTAAATCGTGCGCTGCAAGAAAGATCAAAACTCTAAAGGAGATAAATATAGCATTTCTTCCGTATGAATGCCAGGTGCGAAAAAAACGAACAAAAAATATAAGCTTAGTCGTCAATAAAAATGAATGTTGAAATCATACACTCGACAGAAACAAAGATTACAATATTTAAATACTACTCTATTCTAATTGAGACGATTTCCACACTTTCACTTTCGATCTCTATAACTATCTCCCTCTCTTACTGGTCGTGACCTGAGCACATAATAAAGAGCAGAGTCAAACTATTGAAGACATGTGTTGTCGTAGTCATGTTCTGTGCTCTGGATATGTTGAGGCTTTGTTCAGGATGTGTTCAGGCTTTCTTAAGGCTGCAATCAGACTGTGTTAAATGTTGTAAATTATAAATGTTTCAAACTATGTGTTGCAAATTATTCACTTAGTTGCAATAGCAACTGTCAATACTTGTTAATATTGTATTAGTTTTAACGCATTTTAACAGAAAGAAGCGAAAACTTTCAAATAACACCGCCAAAAAAACAACAAACTATCTCCTTAAGTTTTGTTACACTTGTTTTGTAGTGTTCAATTTAATGTATTTCATTGTATACAGAAAAGCAAATCGTCGTCGTCGTTGTATTTATTAATGTTTATGTACAACACTTACATACTAAATATACATACATATGTCCTATTATATATTACGTGTCAAATTACAATAAAAGCAAATAAGAACGAACATTTTAAATTGTGTTAATTAGCTGCAAATGAAAAGCTTACTTACTTACTTGTTTATATTAAATTTTTACATTTCCATTTTATTTATAAATAAAAAATAAATTATTCTTGTATTATAATAGTTTAATCAAATTTATTATTTCTAGATACTTGTGCATATCGTAGTTATTATTTCTTTTCAATTTTTCTTAATAACACGAAGCATTTTTTAATTTCTTATTCTTCTTAGCATTGCATCTGAAAATTATAAGACAATATAAAACTCGTATTTATTTGCGTAATTTGACACGTTCATATATACCAACACGGGCTCCAAAATATACATTTATATACTTTATACAGCATTTTTACTTTATACAACATTTAATCAGAATTATATACTAATGAATAAATACTTTTAAAATTAATTATTTCTTTAATTTTCATTTAATTGTATATATTATCGTTGTAGTTTCGTTATAATATAACACATATACATATTTACGTATACAAATCCATACACGTAATTATATACGCACATATATTACTCCATAAACTGTTGAATGTGAAAAATGCATTGGTGTTAATTATACAATTTTTATATGTACAATGTACATATGTAAATAGATTCAAGTTATAAATAAAGAAACCGATCTTCCATTTACATTTTGGTTGGAATACTAATAAAATATATTTCATCAAATAAAGGGTTTTCCAATAAGAGGTGTAATTTTGAATAGCTATGGTCCTGTAAGCGTGGTCGTGTTGGCCATTTGGCTGATGTTGTTTTTCATTATTAACGGCATACCTTCCTCTTTATTACGAAATAAACATGCGATAATTTATCTCAAAAAATGGGATTTTTTCTTTGAATATCAAAATTACACCTCTTATTGGAAAACCCTTTAGAATGTAATATAAATAATAAAGTAAATAATATATATTATGCATGTATGTGTTTGTGTATGTATGACTGAGTATTCTTTTTATACCTCTAACGGTATTCTTATGTATTAAATGTCTGAAATGTTTAGTTGTTGGCTTATCACATTTTTCTGCGCTATTTTATTAACATTTCTTGTAACTGTTGCATGTTTTTTTTAATAGCAGTAGCATATAAAATGTGAAATATATAAAAACACATTTCTAAATATAAACATCTTTTTTTATCTACTCAAATAACCCAAAACAATAAATAACTTCAATCAAATCTGCACATCAACCGACCCACCAAATCGATCCACCAACTGGTTGCCTATCTGGTGTACCCATCCATACATTCATCCGTGTGTTCCATCCATCCTCTGATCAAACTCATTGGTACCGTGCCGTCCCCGCCCTCTGCAGGTGTTCTCACTCGATTCGCCAGACACCTTCCAATGTCTTTATTCGCCAGCATTCGCTTCAATACGCGCCAAGCATCTCGAGCGTATTGCTGAGCAAATCGCCACGCTGTGTGCCACTTTGGGCGAATATCCTATGGTTCGCTATCGCACCGACTGGGAGCGTAATGTCGATCTCGCTGCATCGGTGCAGCAAAAACTGGATGCCTACAAAGCCGATGAGCCAACGATGGGCGAAGGTCCCGAAAAGTCACGTTCGCAATTGTTAATCCTGGATCGTGGTTTCGATTGTGTTTCGCCGCTCTTGCACGAGCTCACATTGCAAGCGATGGCTTACGATTTGTTACCCATCGTCAATGATGTCTACAAGTACACCCCGGGTCCCAACCAGCCCGATAAGGAAGTCCTACTCGATGAGAACGACGACTTGTGGATCGAGTTGCGTCACGAGCATATTGCGGTTGTCTCCACGCAGGTTACACAAAATCTGAAGAAATTCACTGAGTCCAAGCGTATGTCATCGGGTGAGTATGTCATTCTTATGTGCTAGATGAACTCTGAGACTGATTTTCGATTGAAATTGGAATTGAATTGGAATTTTATATAATTTTTATATATGTACATTTTTAACGGCGTCTTTCTTTGATAGCTGATAAGTCATCAATGCGTGATTTATCGCAAATGATTAAGAAGATGCCACAGTATCAAAAAGAATTATCCAAATATTCTACGCACTTGCATTTGGCTGAGGACTGCATGAAATCGTATCAGGTAATAATTGAAAATAGAACTGAACTGTCCGAATATAAACATTCAGAGTGTGACTTAAACACAGTTTTGTTTATATTTATAATATAATAGGGTGCTTTGTTTATATTTTTTACTATTATTGCATTGTATTTACTTTTGTATATATTTTTCTATATTGTTTTGTTCTATATTGTAGAATTATGTTGATAAGTTGTGCCGCGTCGAGCAGGATTTGGCAATGGGTACCGATGCTGAAGGTGAGAAAATAAAGGATCACATGCGAAATATTGTTCCCATTCTACTTGATCAGGTTTGTAGGAAATTATTTTGTTCACAAAACAACACGGGCCAAAACAAAACACCTTTTCTTGCCCTCTTCACTCTTCAGAATGTTTCTAACTATGACAAAGTACGCATCATCGCTCTGTACGTCATGATCAAGAATGGCATCTCTGAGGAGAATCTCACCAAGCTGTTTACACACGCTCAGCTCAGTGCCAAGGATCAGGAAATGGTGCGCAATTTAAGCTTTTTGGGAATTAATGTTGTAGCCGATGTAAGTATTGATAAGAACATATAATTAATTATTCATTGATTGATTTTATTGCCCACTCAGTCCCGCAAAAAATCTTCTGCGGTGAATCGCAAGGAACGCATCACTGAGCATACCTATCAGATGTCTCGTTGGACACCGGTCGTCAAGGACATTATGGAGGATTGTATTGAGGACAAGTTGGATCAGCGTCATTTTGCCTTCTTGACTGGTCGTCCACAGAATACAAATTATCACGCCCCAACCAGGTAGGCTTTGGCCATATTATCTTTCATATTTCACCACCTTTTATTATCTTAAACCCACTTCGATATGCGTAAACATACAAGTTTAATAACAGTTGCCTCAGATGGATTTTTTTAGTTACTTTGAAAGTTAAATTAAGACTAAAGTATAGAATAAATAAACTTAACATTAATTTCAATTTTTACACCCTTCTGCAGCGCTCGTTATGGCCACTGGCACAAGGACAAAGCTCAGGCTGCTGTAAAGAATGTTCCACGTCTCATCATCTTCATAGTAGGTGGCGTGAGCATGTCCGAAATGCGTTGCGCCTACGAAGTAACCAACGCGGTCAAAAACTGGGAGGTCCTCGTGGGTTCCTCGCACATCCTAAGCCCCGAAATCTTTCTCAGCGACTTGGGAAGTCTCTCCAAGGAGGACTAGAAAACTTCCCTTGACTTCAATAACAGCCTAACGGGGGATTCAGTACGTATGTAGATGTATATGTATAGACCTAACCCGAAAATAGTAAGAATTCTGTGCAAAAGTTGTTTTTAGTAAACCATATTATATAAGAGAATAATTGTTGCGCAGTTTATTAATTGAAAGTTTCAAATTACATGCTTATACACACACATTCACACAAGATAGCTTAAAAACTTATATATACTATATATTTTACTCCTAATTCCAACATATAATGTTGTAATTTCTACTTTATTCAAGTTGCACACCAGTTTATGTACATCATAAAAAGTTTATAAAGAACAACCACAATAACAACAATATTATTGAGTTGTATTTAAGATATTTACTAAATGTTTCTCTTCTCTTTAATTAAAGTTTAATTATAATTTATTAGGATTAACTTATTTGAAGTATGTATTCTTTATAAAACTACACTTATGCGAATACATTTATATCATGTATAATATATTACGTACATATATATGTGTACATAAATCATAAATAAATTCAAAATAACTAGATATGATCACGAAGGGATAAAACAAAAATGCACAGCATACGTACATAACGAGTATAACAGTGTGTTTATCAAACAATTACTACCCTATAAAAACCACAGGATAAATATAACAAAAAAAAATCGAATTGAAAACAAAAAACACGTTAGTTAACTTAAATAAAATCAAAATCGTTGCTAAAATTTGTTTACCATATACTCAACTTTCATTCAGACAAAAACATTTTATTAAATATACAAAAATAAATCTGATTAACAAATATCAAATTTAAATAAGCAATTTATAAACAATATTAATGGAACTTAAAGCAGAAATCGTTAATAGTTGCTGAGTAATTTTATACGAAAAATATTAAGAAATGTACTGAAAAAATTGTTTAACTTTAAAATTACTCAGAAATTTAAACAGCCACAAATAGCAAATTATTTTTAATCTAAGAATCAACGTCTCAATTCAAAGTCACCAAATTTTCCATAAACTTTTAAATGAATTCCTAATCTATAAATCGAAATCTGAACTTTCAGTAATAATTATTCAGCAATTGTTTAACATTTCTATTAATATTAATGATAATACACTAATAATATTACCTAATCACTTTTATTTAACTTATTTTATTCAGTTATTTCAATATGTATGTCATTCGTTTACTTATTATTTATTTTTGCAATTTTATTATTATACCCTACACCCGAAATTGAAAGAAGTTTGCATATCAGAGTCAACTATGACGACAATATTTAATTCTCGTACATCTTGAATAAAGATCAAGTATGTACTTCTGAAAAAATTAGCGTGATCCTCACACGTCTAAATTATCTCTCCCATTCTGAGTTTAAGATGACACAAATCCTAATAGCTCTGTACCAGAGTAACAAAAGATGTATATTGTCCGTAATACTACCACTACCTGCCAAGTAGGGCCGTGTACCGCCCACTGTCCCCACTATATTCCCAAAGCAGCAAAGCTGACTGGTGTGAGCAACAAAGGCACAATTTAATAGTTATATGATCATTTAATATCGGGAATATTAATCAGGCCTAGAATAGGTGTGAGCCGCCCACAATTATATTCTTCGCATGAACGATTGCCGTGTATAAATTTTCTTTGGTAGTGAGTTATACAGAATATCCTAATTTCTAAGGATCAATATTATTCATTATATCCCGCTGATCCTTCCATATTCTATACGACTCATGAGGGTGTGGGGTATTTAAGCTGCGGCCAGATCAAAGATAAAACTTTCTGATTGTGTTTTTTGCATTTTATTTATCATTTATTTAACAAAAATTAACTACCGACATTTTTGGCATCATCAATTTCGTCACAACAATAAATACTTTATTTGCTACTTACATGCAGATTTCGAAAAAAATGTGTTAAAAAAGAAATGAAAAATATGGTACAGCAATTTAAGCAATTTTATTACAGCAATTTAAGCAAAATAAACTAAAATATAATCAATGGATTTATTACAGTCTGATTTTGTAAGGTCGCGCTTGTCTACTATTGTCACCCTTTTTTCTGGTCCGCCTATATTTCTATAGCCTGGGTCCCACAAAATTTCGTACTCTCGTATTCTCTTTTCAAGAGCAATTGTTTTTGTTTAACTACTGCTATTGAAGGTAGGTTTTCTCTTTCTTTCACATATTGATCATATGTTCCTACTCACTTCCACAGATCGTGCTCGTTATTGCTTTCGTCATTGCATAAGCGTTGAACACAATCGGAGCAACAGGATACAAGATACATTTTTAGCTGTCAAATTTACATGGGCTCTTATGGAGATCGAGAAAAAAGTTTGCTTTCCAGTTTGTTGCTCTGGTTTTCGTTCCATTTTGTATCTTGTCTACGGGCTATTTCTAATTTTGACAGCAACAAAATCATTCTTGTTCTTCTTCGGTGTGTTTGTTTACATTGTGTCATGTAAAATTTGACAATTTGCATTGCGGGGGTGTCACACTAGGGGTCTTAATGCCAATTTATTTAAGTTAATATTTAACGAAATTTTTATTATTATTATTACAAGGAATTTATTTCTGAAATAGAAAATATACGGCATTCCTATTTAAAAAAAATTACTCCAAATATTTATCAATTGCTAAAAGAAATGGAAAATCCTCTAACAAAGGATGCTGGAGAAAATGTAAGAAACAGTTGAAGGTTTTCTAAGACGGCCTCAATTTGCCTAGTGTTACACCACCATTAAGAATTTGACATATGAAATTTTTGTTGCTGAGCAACAGTTTCCCAGCCATTATAATTAACGCCATGGAATTTCTTGTTGCCTGGAAATGTTGCTGTATCCTGTTGCTCCGATTGTGTTTAATGGCGAGTGATACACGGCTCATCAGTATGAGCACATCACTCACGCTGATTGGTTGATTTCAAAAAGTGAAACCAATTCCAGTGAAATCAACCAATCAGCGTGAGTGATGCGCTCATACTGATGAGCCGTGTATCACTCGCCAATGCTTATCTGTTATGTGGTTAGAGCTTTTACTCTCGTTTGTTTATGCTCATGTGTTTACTCTCGTGCTTGGTTACTCTCAAAAATAATAGAATACATTATTGTATTCTATTATTTTTGCATAAACACATACCAATAACCAGAGCGTTTGCTTCGATGACTGTAATGACGTACGCCATCTTCCGTAGGGATCCCAACCTGATCGAAAATTATTGCTAGAAGTTATTAATTATTTATTAATTTCAAATTCATTTTAATCCATTCGAACGATAGCTCTTTAGCAATAAATATTTATTCTGCCAAATTCTTTTCTAACGCAATGAGGTCCTCCAACCACATGTCACTCTCTTTTTTGTTTTCTAATTCCTTGAATTGCTCTTCATTCTGAAGCTGAGCCGCCTGCGCATTCAATTTATTAACTAGGAATTCCTTCCTCCTAGTATACATTTTCATCCGTATTGCGTAGATGTCTAAAACGGAATTAAAGTGCCGTATTTTTTTCTCCTGGTCCATTCTATTCGTTGGCAGTATAGATGTCAACTGCAATATTTCGAGGAAGGCTTTTTCACCCTTGAACTTGAGGCGCTTAAATGATTCTGGCATAAATTTAATCGTGAAATATCTCGTCCTATACGTTGATTTATTTTTATAATTCTTAATAATTGGCTTCATTGCCTGACATGTATATAATTTTCTAAGTACGTCTTTTTCAAAGCTATTCCCACACATTCCGATGGGTAGGTCTAAAACCTCGATAGTATCTTTTTCTAATATATTAATTTTTCCTTTACTAATGTATTTTCCATCGGATAGCAATTCAACCCCACCATTGAAATCCTTATACCAAGGATGCTCTGGCTCTTTTCCATTAATCATTAGTCTTAGATTTTCTATTCTATGGTTTAGGATTGTATTTGAATATGTCAGGTTTTCACCCAGCTCCAATTCCATTAACACCATTTACCAATATCACTGGTATTATTGGTAAATACCACTCTGATACAATGTTTGTGTCGTCTTCGACAATATGGTAGAGCAACACATCATCATATGGGTGGAAGATGGAACGAGTTGCCTGCGAGAGCTCGATGCCACTGTATCGGCTGACAGCACCATCATTAGCCATTTTACTTCCACAATTGCCTGCTGACTTCAGGACGTTCACATTATTTGTATAAATGTAGTCCCTTGCAAGTAGCATTATACTATTTCCTGTGCAGCACAAATTGCCGTGATGAGTCATTTGCACAGTATAATTGGCTAAGGAATCCACGTCCCATGCTGTATTGCCACCACGCATAAGTTTGAAGCATGTGCTCAGAATTCTTCGTTGCGCTGCTACAAGCCCATCATTTAGGCAAGGCATATGTCCGTTCACTGCATATACAAGGTATGCCATGTATTCCGTTTTGAAGAAATTAGCAATAGTAATGCATTTATGGCCATTTTCGAAATTATACTTTGGCACTAATGGCAGGGCATTTTTTAAAATGATCGCTTATCCATATTTTGCGATTTTCTGTTTGCTTTCCTTCAAATGCCAATAATATAAATTTTTCATCCGCGCTGGCATTATATGTGTATTTCACACTGCGCTTTTCCATATCTGTGTAAAACTCCTCTATTTGGGAGTGGGTCATTTTTTTGGATTTCGGAACTTCTAATCCTTCCACCAAATTCATTTGTAAAAGTTCGGGCCAGACCTTATGTATGATGTTCATGATTAATCCCTTTATATGGGAACCGTCCTCATCCTGATCGGTCATGATGACGATCTTCCCATATCGAAGTTTTTTCACTTCATTCCTTGTGGCGTATTTTTCATTAAACCTCAATCCAGTATCTTCAACTGTTTATTTGAAGCTACTGTTTGGGCCCGTATATCACGTACATTTAATGGTGTACCATTTAATGGTAGTACGCCATAAAACTTCCTCCGTGCACCTAACACACTATTTATCATTTTTGCAGCTGATCCTCCTTCTGTGAGAATCAGACTGCATAGGTGGGAGTTCACACCGCCAACTTTTGTGGCATCCATTACATTGCTTACTTTTTTCTCCTTTTCATTTGAATTCTGAAAAAAAAGGGACAATTAAGTATAACACTTATAACTATATAAGTATTATAAATTAAGATAAATGCAGAGGGCAGTATAGATAAAAAAAAACCAGTAAGAAAGCTATATTCGGCCTGGCCGAATCTTAGATACCCTACACGTAAAAGTTTTGAGAAAAGTATCGAAGCTAGGGTGGGGCGGGGGTGGCGGTCCAAAATAACAATTTAACAATATAACCATATTTTGCCGGTGTAACCTAAAAGTGGGCGGATCACACCCATATTTGGCACATTAACGGATAATGCTACTCTATATTCAGGAATGAAATTGTCATTGAATCCAATTGTTGTCATAACTCAAAAACGAACGCTGATATCACATTTTTAATAAAAAATTGGCGTGGTCGTGGAACGCCCATTATCGCCTCTATTTCTATGCGTTATACATTTAGTGACAAAGTGATTATACCCTCAACTTTAAGGTTTAGGGTATAAAAGTTGTTAAAGAGCTCATCGTTCGTTTGTTTATATGTATTACATTTTTTCTCACATTTTATTTTTCCTTATTTTCATGGAAATTCATGTGAACGTTTAAATTAGTTTTGTCAGGGAAAACCAGATGGCATTTGATGCATTCGAATCGCTCGTGGTGCCTTAAAATATATGCTCCCAAACGTTTGTAATACAAACCGCAGTACTTGCATTCCTGGTCCACTTTATTGTGTCTATTGTAATGACGTAAAAGTTTTTCCCTGCAGGGGAATGTTTTGTCGCATTTACTGCATTCGAGCACATTACCAGTCTGCAATTTACAAGGGAAAAGAAAAATGTACATATTTCGCGCAAATAGCCCCATTTGGTTTCCAATAATAAACGATATTCGTGCAAATGCAGGCAGACGGACGGACATGGCTAAACCGACTTTGTTGCACTCGTCTGGTTTCGGAGTTATAGCACCTTGAATTTTAAACATTTACGATCTAAATCTCCTGAGCGATTTTCAACAAGACGTTTTCTTACATAAATGAAAGGCAATTGAAATATCTTTTCGATGACATGAATAACATGATGCTATCTCGTAGAGTTTAGGAGATATAGCACATAAATATTTCACCTAGTTAATAATTAGTTTTATCCTTCCGCTGAACGAATATGGTTGTGTATACGCTTGAACAACGCTGGGAAATATTGCGACATTACTTTGAAAATCATGGTAATGTTGCAGAATGTGTGCGAAAATTGCGTACGGATTTTGGAAGAAGAGAAGCACCGTCAGCTCCGTATGTTCGTTATCTTGTGAAAAAAGTGAAAGAAACTGGCATCCTCATCGATAAACCAAAGCGCGAAAAGCCAAAAACAGTGCGTACACCCGAGAATATTGCTGTTGCGGCAGAAAGTGTGCGTGAAGCGCCATCAACATCAATTCACCGTCGTTCTCAACAATTGAACATTTCGGAGACATCATTGAGACGAATTTTGCATAAATACCTTGGTATGACGCCATACAAAGTCCAATTGCAGTTTTTATACCCTACACCTTAAGGTTAAGGGTATATTCACTTTGTCACGAAATGTGTAACGCATAGAAATAGAGACGATAGGTATAGAAAATTATATATATTCTTGATCAGCGTGACCTCCTGTCTCGATTTAGCCATGTCCGTCCGTCTGTCTGTCTGTCTGCCTGTCTGTTGAAATCACGATCACAGGAGAACCGGTAAAGATATCGTGATGAAATTTTGCAGAAATATTGCTTCTTGTGGTGTGCAGGTTGGTATTGAAAATAGGTAAAATCGGTCCACGACCACGCCTATTTTTTAGTAAAAATGTGATATCAGCATTCGTTTTTGAGTTATGACAACAAAATTTCATTCCTGAGTATAGAGTAGCATTATCCGTTAATATGCCAAATATGGGCGTGATCCGCCCACTTTTAGGTTACACAGGCAAAAGATGGTTATATTGTAAAATATATAAACTTCCTGAATAAAACTTTAGATAACAGCTTGTTTACCAAAAAAATATTATTACATCAAAACTGGGTGCGGTCCGCCCACTTTCACACTACTTATGTATACAGAATGGCTTATGAAAACAAGTTTATTACCACGGATATAAAGTTTAAATTTGAACACAATAATAGAATAACTAAACTAGTTATTTTTTTTGAAAAAGGTAATGACTACGCCTACTACTTATACAGAGGCGTAGCTAGGTCTCATGGAGCCCGGGACGGTTAATCAACTTGCAGCCCCAAAAATTCCTGGAATTCAATAATTCACTACTTGAATTCCACAACTGCCACCACCGACATCGTGCCACCCAGAGTGAACCGCCAACCCCGCCCCCCTTACTACGCCTCTGTATTTATACCCGTCTGTGATTAAATGCGATTATAAGGTAGCTTTCCTTATAGCCACATATTTCCTCTAGTTTTAGTTTTTTTTTAAATTTGTTCAAAACTTTTAGGTGTAGGGTATCTAAGATTCGACCAGGCCGAATATAGCTTTCTTACTGGTTTTTATAGCATTTTCAAAAAAAAAAAATTATTTGGCGAACCCTGTATATAATAATATATATAATAGTATATATACAATAATAAACTAAATTAGTTTAATAAACTAAAAAAAAATTAATAACATATTAATAAAATTTATTAATATCCTTACCTTTGAATAAGACGCCAACTCTTGCCCATCATTTGAGTTGGCGTCATCCAGGTAGGCATTTTCTTGAACGTTTAATCCTTCGTAGGCGTCATCTGGGCGGGCATCTTCTTGAACGATTAACTCTTCGTTAGTGTAATCCACGTGGGCATTTTCTTGTGCGATCAACTTTCCGTTGTCTGCGATGTTTAGACACATCGGCGCAGAAGCCATGTTTATGACGCTTATAATCGTGGCATTTGGATCCAGTTCACCGACGAAATCCAGCGTCGACAAATTCGCAATAGTTTTCATGCGTTTCGGCATATTCTCAATAGTTTTCGTGCTTTTCGGCACTTCCAAACCCAGTTCACCGCCGAAATCCACCGTCGGCGTATTCTCCTTGGAAGGTGTGGTCGGCGCTTGAATGAATGAGAAATAATAGAATACATTATTGTATTCTATTATTTTTGCATAAACACATACCAATAACCAGAGCGTTTGCTTCGATGACTGTAATGACGTACGCCATCTTCCGTAGGGATCCCAACCTGATCGAAAATTATTGCTAGAAGTTATTAATTATTTATTAATTTCAAATTCATTTTAATCCATTCGAACGATAGCTCTTTAGCAATAAATATTTATTCTGCCAAATTCTTTTCTAAAGCAATGAGGTCCTCCAACCACATGTCACTCTCTTTTTTGTTTTCTAATTCCTTGAATTGCTCTCCATTCTGTTTTTTGGCCTTATTTTGAAGCTGAGCCGCCTGCGCATTCAATTTATTAACTAGGAATTCCTTCCTCCTAGTATACATTTTCATCCGTATTGCGTAGAACTCGCATAATGTCTAAAACGGAATTAAAGTGCCGTATTTTTTTCTCCTGGTCCATTAAAAACATTCTATTCGTTGGCAGGATAGATGTCAACTGCAATATTTCGAGGAAGGCTTTTTCACCCTTGAACTTGAGGCGCTTAAATGACTCTGGCATAAATTTAATCGTGAAATATGTCGTCCTATACGTTGATTTATTTCTATAATTCTTAATAATTGGCTTCATTGCCTGACATGTATATAATTTTCTAAGTACGTCTTTTTCAAAGTTCCCACACATTCCGATAAGTAGGTCTAAAACCTCGATAGTATCTTTTTCTAATATATTAATTTTTCCTTTACTAATGTATTTTCCATCGGATAGCAATTCAACCCTACCATTGAAATCCTTATACCAAGGATGCATGGCTACTGGCTCTTTTTCATTAATCTTAGATTTTCTATTATTGTTTTAGGATTGTATTTTAATATGTTAGGTTTCCACCCAGCTGCAATTCCATTAACACCATTTACCAATATCATTGGTATTATTGGTAAATACCACTCTGGTACAATGTTTGTGTCGTCTTCGACGCTGTGGTAGAACAAAACATCATCATCTGGGTGGAAGATGGAACGAGTTGCCTGCGAGAGCTCGATGCCATTGTAGCGGCTGACAGCACCATCATTAGCCATTTTACTTCCACAATTGCCTGCTGACTTCAGGACGTTCACATTATTTGTATAAATGTAGTCCTTGCAAGTAGCATTATACTATTTCCTGTGCAGCACAAATTGCCATGATGAGTCATTTGCACAGTATAATTGGCTAAGGAATCCACGTCCCATGCTGTATTGCCACCACGCATAAGTTTGAAGCATGTGCTCAGAATTCTTCGTTGCGCTGCTACAAGCCCATCATTTAGGCAAGGCATATGTCCGTTCACTGCATATACAAGGTATGCCATGTATTCCGTTTTGAAGAAATTAGCAATAGTAATGCATTTGTGGCCATTTTCGAAATTATACTTTGGCACTAATGGCTGGGCATTTTTTAAAATGATCGCTTATCCATGTTTTGCTATTTTCTTTTTGCTTTCCTTCAAATGCCAATAATATGAATTTTTCATCCGCGCTGGCATTATATGTGTATTTCACACTGCGCTTTTCCATATCTGTGTAAAACTCCTCTATTTGGGAGTGGGTCATTTTTTTGGATTTCGGAACTTCTAATCCTTCCACCAAATTCATTTGTAAAAGTTCGGGCCAGACCTTATGTATGATGTTCATGATTAATCCCTTTATATGGGAACCGTCCTCATCCTGATCGGTCATGATGACGATCTTCCCATATCGAAATTTTTTTACTTCATTCCTTGTGTCGTATTTTTCATTATACCTCAAACCAGTACCTCACAGAATTTCTTCAACTGTTTATTTGAAGCTACTGTTTGAATGCCCGTACATCACGTACATTTAATGGCATACCATTTAATGGTAGTATGCCACAAAACTTCCTCCGTGCACCTAACACACTATTTATCATTTTTGCAGCTGATTCTCCTTCTGTGAGAATCAGACTGCATAGGTGGGAGTTCACACCGCCAACTTTTGTGGCATCCATTACATTGCTTACTTTTTTCTCCTTTTCATTTGAATTCTGAAAAAAAAGAAGAAAACTAAGTACAACACTTATAATTATATAAGTATTATTTAATATTTAGGGACATATTGATCGGCATTTTCAAATCAAGTGCACCGCCGGCGTACTTCCTCGGCGTATTCTCCTTGGCAACTGTGGTCGGCGCATCTTCTGTGCTGGTGTTGTAACCTATTCTGGGATTCTTCGCAGGGCTTGGCTGCGAATAACCATCCTGCATAATTTTATACGTGTTATCCATCGATGCCATAAGTTTATGCAATTGCACTTCTGAACCGTTTCATATACATCACCGACGATATTCGCCTCGATCTTCAGTTCGATTTATTTAACATATTTAATACAAAACAAAACAAAATTTATTTCTATCAATTCAAAAATACGTACAAAAAAGAAAACAGTTCAGTCATAAAAATTCATAATTTCATTCACTTCTTTTCTAACGCAATGAGGTCCTCCAACCACATGTCACTCTCTTTTTTGTTTTCTAATTCCTTGAATTGCTCTTCATTCTGTTTTTTGGGCTCATTTTGAAGCTGAGCCGCCTGCGCATTCAATTTATTAACTAGGAATTCCTTCTTCCTAGTATACATTTTCATCCGTATTGCGTAGAACTCTCGCATAATGTCTAAAACGGAATTAAAGTGCCGTATTTTTTTCTCCTGGTCCATTACAAACATTCTATTCGTTGGCAGGATAGATGTCAACTGCAATATTTCGAGGAAGGCTTTTTCACCCTTGAACTTGAGGCGCTTAAATGATTCTGGCATAAATTTAATCGTGAAATATGTCGTCCTATACGTTGATTTATTTTTATAATTCTTAATAATTGGCTTCATTGCCTGACATGTATATAATTTTCTAAGTACGTCTTTTTCAAAGCTATTCCCACACATTCCGATGGGTAGGTCTAAAACCTCGATAGTATCTTTTTCTAATATATTAATTTTTCCTTTACTAATGTATTTTCCATCGGATAGCAATTCAACCCTACCATTGAAATCCTTATACCAAGGATGCATGGCTACTGGCTCTTTTTCATTAATCTTAGATTTTCTATTATTGTTTTAGGATTGTATTTTAATATGTTAGGTTTCCACCCAGCTGCAATTCCATTAACACCATTTACCAATATCATTGGTATTATTGGTAAATACCACTCTGGTACAATGTTTGTGTCGTCTTCGACGCTGTGGTAGAGCAAAACATCATCATCTGGGTGGAAGATGGAACGAGTTGCCTGCGAGAGCTCGATGCCATTGTAGCGGCTGACAGCACCATCATTAGCCATTTTACTTCCACAATTGCCTGCTGACTTCAGGACGTTCACATTATTTGTATAAATGTAGTCCTTGCAAGTAGCATTATACTATTTCCTGTGCAGCACAAATTGCCATGATGAGTCATTTGCACAGTATAATTGGCTAAGGAATCCACGTCCCATGCTGTATTGCCACCACGCATAAGTTTGAAGCATGTGCTCAGAATTCTTCGTTGCGCTGCTACAAGCCCATCATTTAGGCAAGGCATATGTCCGTTCACTGCATATACAAGGTATGCCATGTATTCCGTTTTGAAGAAATTAGCAATAGTAATGCATTTGTGGCCATTTTCGAAATTATACTTTGGAACTAATGGCTGGGCATTTTTTAAAATGATCGCTTATCCATGTTTTGCTATTTTCTTTTTGCTTTCCTTCAAATGCCAATAATATGAATTTTTCATCCGCGCTGGCATTATATGTGTATTTCACACTGCGCTTTTCCATATCTGTGTAAAACTCCTCTATTTGGGAGTGGGTAATTTTTTTGGATTTCGGAACTTCTAATCCTTCCACCAAATTCATTTGTTAAAGTTCGGGCCAGAACTTATGTATGATGTTCATGATTAATCCCTTTATATGGGAACCGTCCTCATCCTGATCGGCCATGATGACGATCTTCCCATATCGAAGTTTTTTCGCTTCATTCCTTGTGGCGTATTTTTTCATTAAACCTCAATCCAGTAGCTTCACAGAATTTCTTCAACTGTTTATTTGAAGCTACTGTTTGGGCCCGTATATCACGTACATTTAATGGTGTACCATTTAATGGTAGTACGCCATAAAACTTCCTCCGTGCACCTAGCACACTATTTATCATTTTTGCAGCTGATTCTCCTTCTGTGAGAATCAGACTGCATAGGTGGGAGTTCACACCGCCAACTTTTGTGGCATCCATTACATTGCTTACTTTTTTCTCCTTTTCATTTGAATTCTGAAAAAAAAGAAGAAAACTAAGTACAACACTTATAATTATATAAGTATTATTTAATATTTAGGGACATATTGATCGGCATTTTCCAATCAAGTGCACCGCCGGCGTACTTCCTCGGCGTATTCTTCTTGGCAACTGTGGTCGGCGCATCTTCTGCGCTGGTGTTGTAATCTATTCTGGGATTCTTCGCAGGGCTTGGCTGCGAATAACCATCCTGCATAATTTTATACGTGTTATCCATCGATGCCATAAGTTTATGCAATTGCACTTCTGAACCGTTTCATATACATCACCGACGATATTCGCCTCGATCTTCAGTTCGATTTATTTAACATATTTAATACAAAACAAAACAAAATTTATTTCTATCAATTCAAAAATACGTACAAAAAAGAAAACAGTTCAGTCATAAAAATTCATAATTTCATTCACTTCTTTTCTAACGCAATGAGGTCCTCCAACCACATGTCACTCTCTTTTTTGTTTTCTAATTCCTTGAATTGCTCTTCATTCTGTTTTTTGGGCTCATTTTGAAGCTGAGCCGCCTGCGCATTCAATTTATTAACTAGGAATTCCTTCTTCCTAGTATACATTTTCATCCGTATTGCGTAGAACTCTCGCATAATGTCTAAAACGGAATTAAAGTGCCGTATTTTTTTCTCCTGGTCCATTAAAAACATTCTATTCGTTGGCAGGATAGATGTCAACTGCAATATTTCGAGGAAGGCTTTTTCACCCTTGAACTTGAGGCGCTTAAATGATTCTGGCATAAATTTAATCGTGAAATATGTCGTCCTATACGTTGATTTATTTTTATAATTCTTAATAATTGGCTTCATTGCCTGACATGTATATAATTTTCTAAGTACGTCTTTTTCAAAGTTATTCCCACACATTCCGATAAGTAGGTCTAAAACCTCGATAGTATCTTTTTCTAATATATTAATTTTTCCTTTACTAATGTATTTTCCATCGGATAGCAATTCAACCCTACCATTGAAATCCTTATACCAAGGATGCATGGCTACTGGCTCTTTTTCATTAATCTTAGATTTTCTATTATTGTTTTAGGATTGTATTTTAATATGTTAGGTTTCCACCCAGCTGCAATTCCATTAACACCATTTACCAATATCATTGGTATTATTGGTAAATACCACTCTGGTACAATGTTTGTGTCGTCTTCGACGCTGTGGTAGAGCAAAACATCATCATCTGGGTGGAGGATGGAACGAGTTGCCTGCGAGAGCTCGATGCCATTGTAGCGGCTGACAGCACCATCATTAGCCATTTTACTTCCACAATTGCCTGCTGACTTCAGGACGTTCACATTATTTGTATAAATGTAGTCCTTGCAAGTAGCATTATACTATTTCCTGTGCAGCACAAATTGCCATGATGAGTCATTTGCACAGTATAATTGGCTAAGGAATCCACGTCCCATGCTGTATTGCCACCACGCATAAGTTTGAAGCATGTGCTCAGAATTCTTCGTTGCGCTGCTACAAGCCCATCATTTAGGCAAGGCATATGTCCGTTCACTGTATGTACAAGGTATGCCATGTATTCCGTTTTGAAGAAATTAGCAATAGTAATGCATTTGTGGCCATTTTCGAAATTATACTTTGGCACTAATGGCTGGGCATTTTTTAAAATGATCGCTTATCCATGTTTTGCTATTTTCTTTTTGCTTTCCTTCAAATGCCAATAATATGAATTTTTCATCCGCGCTGGCATTATATGTGTATTTCACACTGCGCTTTTCCATATCTGTGTAAAACTCCTCTATTTGGGAGTGGGTCATTTTTTTGGATTTCGGAACTTCTAATCCTTCCACCAAATTCATTTGTAAAAGTTCGGGCCAGACCTTATGTATGATGTTCATGATTAATCCCTTTATATGGGAACCGTCCTCATCCTGATCGGTCATGATGACGATCTTCCCATATCGAAATTTTTTTACTTCATTCCTTGTGTCGTATTTTTCATTATACCTCAAACCAGTACCTCACAGAATTTCTTCAACTGTTTATTTGAAGCTACTGTTTGAATGCCCGTACATCACGTACATTTAATGGCATACCATTTAATGGTAGTATGCCACAAAACTTCCTCCGTGCACCTAACACACTATTTATCATTTTTGCAGCTGATTCTCCTTCTGTGAGAATCAGACTGCATAGGTGGGAGTTCACACCGCCAACTTTTGTGGCATCCATTACATTGCTTACTTTTTTCTCCTTTTCATTTGAATTCTGAAAAAAAAGAAGAAAACTAAGTACAACACTTATAATTATATAAGTATTATTTAATATTTAGGGACATATTGATCGGCATTTTCAAATCAAGTGCACCGCCGGCGTACTTCCTCGGCGTATTCTCCTTGGCAACTGTGGTCGGCGCATCTTCTGTGCTGGTGTTGTAACCTATTCTGGGATTCTTCGCAGGGCTTGGCTGCGAATAACCATCCTGCATAATTTTATACGTGTTATCCATCGATGCCATAAGTTTATGCAATTGCACTTCTGAACCGTTTCATATACATCACCGACGATATTCGCCTCGATCTTCAGTTCGATTTATTTAACATATTTAATACAAAACAAAACAAAATTTATTTCTATCAATTCAAAAATACGTACAAAAAAGAAAACAGTTCAGTCATAAAAATTCATAATTTCATTCACTTCTTTTCTAACGCAATGAGGTCCTCCAACCACATGTCACTCTCTTTTTTGTTTTCTAATTCCTTGAATTGCTCTTCATTCTGTTTTTTGGGCTCATTTTGAAGCTGAGCCGCCTGCGCATTCAATTTATTAACTAGGAATTCCTTCTTCCTAGTATACATTTTCATCCGTATTGCGTAGAACTCTCGCATAATGTCTAAAACGGAATTAAAGTGCCGTATTTTTTTCTCCTGGTCCATTAAAAACATTCTATTCGTTGGCAGGATAGATGTCAACTGCAATATTTCGAGGAAGGCTTTTTCACCCTTGAACTTGAGGCGCTTAAATGATTCTGGCATAAATTTAATCGTGAAATATGTCGTCCTATACGTTGATTTATTTTTATAATTCTTAATAATTGGCTTCATTGCCTGACATGTATATAATTTTCTAAGTACGTCTTTTTCAAAGCTATTCCCACACATTCCGATAAGTAGGTCTAAAACCTCGATAGTATCTTTTTCTAATATATTAATTTTTCCTTTACTAATGTATTTTCCATCGGATAGCAATTCAACCCTATCATTGAAATCCTTATACCAAGGATGCATGGCTACTGGCTCTTTTCCATTAATCATTAATCTTAGATTTTCTATTATTGCTTTATAATTGTATTTTAATATGTCAGGTTTCCACCCAGCTGCAATTCCATTAACACCATTTACCAATATCATTGGTATTATTGGTAAATACCACTGTGGTACAATGTTTGTGTCGTCTTCGACGCTGTGGTAGAGCAAAACATCATCATCTGGGTGGAAGATGGAACGAGTTGCCTGCGAGAGCTCGATGCCATTGTAGCGGCTGACAGCACCAACATTAGCCATTTTACTTCCACAATTGCCTGCTGGCTTCAGGACGTTCACATTATTTGTATAAATGTAGTCCCTTGCAAGTAGCATTATACTATTTCCTGTGCAGCACAAATTGCCATGATAAGTCATTTGCACAGTATAATTGGCTAAGGAATCCACATCCCATGTTGTATTGCCACCACGCACAATTTTGAAGCATGTGCTCAGAACTCTTCGTTGCGCTACTACAAGCCCATCGTTCACTGCATATACAAGGAATGCCGTGTATTCCGTATTGAAGAAATTTGCAATACTAATGCATTTGTGGCCATTTTCGGAATTATAGTTCGGCACTAAAGGCTGGGGATTTTTCAAATGATCGCTTATCCATATTTTGAGATTTTCTGTTTGCTTTCCTTCAAATGCCAATAATATAAATTTTTCATCCGCGCTGGCATTATATGTGTATTTCACACTGCGCTTTTCCATATCTGTGTAAAACTCCTCTATTTGGGATTGGGGCATTTTTTTGGATTTCGGAACTTCTAATCCTTCCACCAAATTCATTTGTAAAAGTTCGGGCCAGAACTTATGTATGATGTTCATGATTAATCCCTTTATATGGGAACCGTCCTCATCCTGATCGGTCATGATGACGATCTTCCCATATCGAAGTTTTTTCACTTCATTCCTTGTGTCGTATTTTTCATTATACCTCAAACCAGTAGCTCACAGAAGTTCTTCAACTGTTTATTTGAAGCTACTGTTTGAATGCCCGTACATCACGTACATTTAATGGCATACCATTTAATGGTAGTATGCCACAAAACTTCCTCCGTGCACCTAACACACTATTTATCATTTTTGCAGCTGATTCTCCTTCTGTGAGAATCAGACTGCATAGGTGGGAGTTCATACCGTCAGCTTCTGTGGCATTTATTAAATTGTTTCCTTTTTTTTGTCTTTTCATTCGAATTCTGAAAAAAAAAAGAAAACTAAGTACAACACTTATAATTATATAAGTATTATTTAATATTTAGGGACATATTGATCGGCATTTTCAAATCAAGTGCACCGCCGGCGTATTCTCCTTGGCAACTGTGGTCGGCGCATCTTCTGCGCTGGTGTTGTAATCTATTCTGGGATTCTTCGCAGGGCTTGGCTGCGAATAACCATCCTGCATAATTTTATACGTGTTATCCATCGATGCCATAAGTTTATGCAATTGCATTCTGAACCGTTTCATATACATCACCGACGATGTTCGCCTCGATCTTCAGTTCGATTTATTTAACATATTTAATACAAAACAAACCAAAATTTATTTCTATCAATTCAAAAATACGTACAAAGTACGTACAAAAAAGAAAACAGTTCAGTCATAAAAATTCATACACATACAGCAGCGGTCAAAAAAATAGTAGTGGGAAGAGACATTTTACATTTTTTGTTAGATGTCTAGTATATGTTTATTATTTTTGGCCATGACTGTAAAAAACCATTACACAGCTTCTCTCCCAACAATATTTATATGATTCGTAAAGAAGTGTATTTTGTTTCTTCTTGAAATCAGTGTTTTCTCTATCATGTTCTCTATCATAACCTTCTTAGGACCGCGAATCTCCTTTACAGATTTGTATATAATGGCATTCCGTATCATTGTCGGAAAGCAGCCTAACAAATTTTGGATGTCTTTATAGGTCTTACCTTCTGAAACCAATTTTTTTATAAGTGCTCTCTTTTCTGCAGTGCAATGCTTTCCGCGACCCATTCTTGGAGAGAAAACTCAAAATTATTGCTATATTTTGTTTCAATAACATAAAATTTATATAATTACCCACTTTTGTGTCTTCAATTTTAAGGAAATATTGTTAATTCTTTTTTAAGATCGCACTGATGAAACAAACACTGATACACTACTATTATTTTGACCGTTAAAAATTATAGTTTGTCTCAGAAAGCACTGATTTCAAGAGGAAACAAAAAACACTTCTTTACGAATCATATAAATATTGTGGGAGATAAGCTGTGTAACGGTTTTTTACAGTCACTGTCCAAAAATAATAAACATATACATGACATATAACAAAAAATGTAAAATGTGTCTCCCACTACTATTTTTTTGACCGCTGCTGTACATTTTACATATACATATTTAACACAAAACAAAACAAAAGATAACAGTTCAGTCATAAAAATTCATAATCAAAATAATATTATAAGAAAACTTATTATTAATGCAAACACATCTCCTTAATAAGGCGAGACAGTTCCTCTGTATCTTTTACATGATATTGTTTCACTAAGAAACTTACGATGGACCTTGATGCTCGTTGTTGCGCGATTTAAGGTCCTCCTCATTGTTTAAGCACCATAGTACCAACGCATCACACTCCAACATGAAGGGTACGAACGCTTCTGGCTTAATTTTATCCATCTCTTTTTTCAATTTGGTATAGTAACTATTCCTGAAGTTCATCTCTTCTGTATTCCATTGTCCTTCGCCCTCTAAGATTCTCATTTTCTCCTCCTCAGCTGAAAGAAATTCAGAAATAAACATTTTATTTTATCACTTAAATTTTTGCAATAACACTTACCGCACATGGCGTTTATCAAATCTCTTGGGTACCGCCGCCCAGTTCGATCGTCGTGGTAAGATTTCTGCTTACGGGGGCGGCGGTCCACCCACCCACGGGAGCGCTCCGTCTCCCTGTAGCGGGAGTGCCCTCTTTCCGGACTTGGCGAACAATGTCTATACCTCCTGCTCATTCCTGTAAAGATAAATATTTATTATGGAGAAGAAGATTTTTTTTATAATTTTTTTTCAGTCCTTTATTTTCTACTAAGTAAAGTCCGATCCTGACAATAAATATATGTATTCGAAGTTTACTTAGTGAAAAATTAAGGAATGGAAAAAAATTATAAAAAAAATCTTCAATTTCAATTTTCTTGAAAACTAATTCTTTTTCGGTGCGAAATTTTTCCACTATGTAAAGTAAGATATTGTCGAAAAACGCATATTTTTGGAG
The DNA here is from genome assembly GCA_949629155.1 of Myopa testacea. Lineage (NCBI taxonomy): Eukaryota > Metazoa > Arthropoda > Insecta > Diptera > Conopidae > Myopa > Myopa testacea. Next base: position 30,171,700 of record OX451345.1, on the reverse strand, counting down.
AAAACGCGATTTTAATATTTTTAGTGCTCTTTTTTCCCATTCATTAATTCTCCTAAATTCCTACACCGATCATGGTCAAGTAATTGTCGTCTTAGTCACCGTGACTCTTGGAATAAGGCTGTTACCTTCCAGAGCAACACGGTCAAATCTGTATCTCAATTGCTCCAGGGTTTCCTCCTTCCAATGGCGTCGCTCATTCTGAAAATATAATTATAATATAATTATTTATGATTGCACTTAATTTCACTCACCATTCTTCGTGCCGCTTTCTTCTGACCATAATAAGTTGTCACGTTGTTTTGTCCACGTGGCATTTTGATTTCAAATAATAATAGAATAATAGGCGACTTCTTGCTTTCAACACCTGTCAAGAGAATATGAACCGGAAATCGTGGATGGAACTTGTGTTGCAAATGTTTGTGAATGGATGTAATGTAATGCCGTGTTTACACAAGGGGACCTGCGTTCACATGGGGGACAGATTAGTTTGAGGATCGTAGTGACATGCATGATTATATAGCATGATTTTTTAATACATTTGCTACCATTTGCATACTTTTAGATACTATTTAATAATTTATAATGCTTTTTGACTATAAAATTTTGCAAACCTTTTTATTAAACTTAGCTTTGTGATACCGCCGAGGAAATGCAAATAATAAATTCTCTGTAAACTATATATAAGAACTCAAGCACAATGCAGGTTAAGCTTCAGCATTTGGAAGGGTTTTTTGAAGTCAGAACAATATGCTGAACAAGCTTCAGCTTCAGGCATCGACAACTGTTATTGTTTGTTTACGTTTACAAAAAAAAAAGTTGGAAGGTCTGTTTTAGACCTAGTTTTTCTGTTTTTTAGTTTTCTAAAACCTAGAAGTTTTATGCATAGAAGGAATCTTTTATGAACACATTTTTATAATCTTTGTTACACAAATAGAAAATACATTCCTGTCAACGAATTTCTGTTATTAATTTTTCTTTAAAGCTCATTATTTTCCTTGTGCTAGACAACACCTTTCAGGAGAAATTTTTGAAGCCATGCGAAAGTTTATTGCGACGCCGCCTCAAGCCTTTTCGTTGTTCCCATAAGCTGTACTGATCTTTAATCTTTATTCTTTAATCTTTTTCAAACGCTTTAAAGTGTCGCTAACTTGAGCTGATCGGAATTTTTCTCCGGTAATTTTATCGCGTAGATGTATGCAGTCTTCGCCGAGTTCTTTCTGCTGCTCAAGTAGTCGCTCCATTTCCTTCGTCATAGCTTGTTGCGTAGCCTCGGATACGCTTTTTCATTGTATTTCATGTCAATTTAGCAAAAAAAAAAATTTTTGTAATTGTTAGTGAATTGAACACAAAGAGGATCAGATAACGATTAACTCCAGGAGTTCTTTTATTTATAGCTTTCTTAACCTACGTAATACATGGTGTCGAACGCAGTTCATATCAGATAAAACGCATCCTAAATAAACTGTGAAAAAAGGATGACTATTCTTATCTATGTTGTAGTAATTTTCCATAAACTGTTCTTATCTCTGTGGAAATTTACTACAGATTTTTTATTCCAATAATCTACCCTTAAGTACAATTTTTGCAAAACTTAACAGTTGGTCTTGTGGTTTTTATTACACTAACTCCAGCAACAACAACAACGAGTTTCTGTCGCTCTCGTCTTGTTTCCTACTTATGGCACGTTGAAGTTCAGACATTTAAGAGCTAAATCTCCTGAGTGATTTTCAACAAAATGTTGTTTTACATAAATGAAAGACAATTGAAATACCTTTCTGATGACATGAATATCATGTAGGTATCTCGTATAGTTTAGGAGATATAGCTCATAAATCTTGGAACTTCAGGGTGCTATACCTCGGAAACAGACGAGAGCAACAAAAATTGTGGTTGTTGCTGGAGTTGGCATAATAAAGAAAAATGAAATTTGAGCTTTTCAGCAAATCTTATTTTCTTTTGAATAAGAATAGGTGTGAATAGGTGAATGTATGTATGTGAAGGAAGGTATGGATAAAGTTAACGTTTTTTTAGTTTATAGAAATATTTGACTACCACTGAATGCGGAAGTCTGATCATTGTTCGCGGCTCTGGAACGGCATGGCGGGTTGACAACCGCGACCCTCTGTGATGAGCTAGCCAGATTGACCATGCCGGGTCCGAGATAGAGAAAAGAGTCCATGTAACATACTTCTGAAATAAACCCTTAAACATCTTCTGCTTGAGTGGACATCGTCCAGGAACGCTATCGAATTATAGAAGTGTCATTGCTTTCACTTGTCCATATTTGTCTCGCAAAGCTTTCCATTTTTTCTGACAACTGTCTTTTAGAACACTAATTTTATAATTTTTATATAATATATAAACCAAAATCTAAAACAGTCAACGACTTCTAAAACACTAACTTCCCTTTTTGTTCTTTAATATAATCACTGTTGGTATATATCCGTTATATGTCTTTATCAAAAATTCAACTGTTTCAGCAAATTAACAAAATTACAAGACTTTAAATTTAAACACTTGTTTTTTTCTTATATTTTTTTGTTATATCAGTTTTCCTTATTGTTTATTCAATTAAAAATTCGAATTAGGCAGTGGTTTGAGATTGCCTTAGTAGTCTATAATGAGCACGTTCATTCAGACGTGAGTAAATATTAGATCACTGTGATCTTACGTAATTGGGCCGTAAGTTATCCTAATTAAAAGAACAATAAAAGGGCATACTTTGTTTAATAAATTTAGTTTGGAGAGTAATTAATCACAGTTTAGGTTAATTCATTAAACAAATTCATAAAAACCAATTCTCAACACATTCTTCTAATAACATAGAAATAGAAATATTATAATCTTAGATCTGGTAACATTTCTTAGTCTTAATATAATAGCCAATAATACTTTAATCGTAAGAATAAAACTCTATAAAATATCATTTTATATAAATAAATGAACAAAAAAGTTTAGATATAATAATTTGGCCCCTTTTATTAAGGTAAACACGTAACATTCAATGAATTTATATTTAAAAAGAATAACAAAATGAGGATCACAGCATATAACAAAATGAATACATTTATAACATTTAATTCTTATGTATAAACTTAAACTAGCATTATTATAATTATTATTACTAACCTATATAAAAATGTAATTATTATTACGTACATACATACATATGTATATTTATATGTACATATATTGTTGAACGAACATTTTAATTGCTACATAATAAACAAAATTGAATAACATTTCACAATATAAATATTATATATAACATAATTTTACAGTAAAAAAACTATTTTAAAAAACTTATTAAACAATATTTAAATATATAATAATATTTATTATATCAAAATATAACCTTTTAACCAGAAGATTATAAAATATATTAATTATATTTGTTAATTTCATTCATTATATTTATTCATTAAAATATAAATACACGAAAAACACAATAAAAAAATATAAAATATAAAAATCTAATATAACATTAAAAAAGAAAAACAATAAGTATTAAAAAAGGTTCTAATTAAAAAATTAAAATATATGTATTTAACAAAATGTGTTATGAATTATAATAATTTAAACCAAAACTACACTACAAATAAAATATTGTCAATTTATAGTTAAGACAAACAAATATTTAAATTACAAAAATATGAAAGTATTTATTATATTTAAAATAAAAAGCAACAGGAAAAAATATTAGAACTTAAAGTAGAACAAGTTTCGACAAATTTTCAAGACACGCATTATATACATATGTATATAGTATATTACATAGATACATATATAGTATATTACATAGATACATATACACAGGAGTATATATTACGTCAACATAATTATTCAGTAACCTAATATACATTATATATTCGTATTTCAATTTAATTATATTTATAAAAGAATCGCGTTAATATTATATATAAATTTATATAACATAAATTCAACAATTATATCATTATTAATTTCAACATCTAAGTGTTGTACGATTTATTATAACTTAAATATGCCAACAAAAAATAAAACGTGTACACACACCAACAACACATTTTTTATTCAGATGGTTATTATTTTTCATTAATAAAGATACAACTATGAAATTATATATTTGTGTTTTTCTATTCTAAATGTCAATCGAGAGGTTAAAAGATGGGCTTTTCAACATATAAATTCGAAAAAAAGATATTTGTTGCTACGAGTAAATCTTATAAATCTAGACTAGAGCGAGACTTATTTTGGTGATCTCGGAACCTGGTAAAAAGTGAACACACCTTCTAACGAGGTTTTTCTCCCCTAGCCTGGATATACTCACGGATGTCCAGGGGTTTTCACCAATAATAACACAATTGTTTATGATTTTCAATTCTCTTGTTTTATTTCGTTTATGTTATTAATTCTAAAACAAAATATTTATTATCTAATTTATTCTTAAAATTAACTTACATCTAAAAAGTACACTTACAACTCTGTTTGCTGGCCTCAAAGAAAGTGATCGAGTACCGATCTGTGCGTGCTTATGTATGCCGTATGTAACGGTACTGGTCTATTTTTGTTGGTATTTTTCGACGGGTACTTCTGCTTTTTCCGCTTGTGGTTGTTGGCTGCTCTTTAAATTGTGATAGCCTTGAAATAATACGCTTATTGTACTTGTAGTAGCTCTAGTTTTTCCCTAATGTATTTGTTGTGGTTGCCAACAAGCTCAACCTGTATTTGTTATGGGTTGGTGATGACCATGGCCATCTTTCTTTGTTTTCCTTCACCTCCTCCTGCGAGAACCAGTCCGCCCGGTGTAATTTGTCGCTGCGGAAGTCAAGAAGAGCGCTGCCAGGAACCTTTCCGCGTACTGGAGCACTTCGCAGTCCGTTCGGTTCTCCTGCTGGGGACCGTGGCACTTGGAGCGGTAGTTCTGCTTCATCGAATGCTCGGAGCCTGCCTGAACAATTAGATATGAAAAATGAATGGCGACAATGATTAGCAAAGTATCGACACAACAAAAGACGAATAACCGACAAGAACTAGAGATGACACAACAGTGTTGTCTAATCGACAAAACAGTAGTACGAGCAATGAATTTAAAACAAGTATGAACAGTGAGGACAACGAATAAAAAACACACGATATATTCTATATATATATATATTCTATTGGGTTGTGGGTACCATTGGAAAGGCATTAAAATGATCTTTTATTTATGTAAAATAATACTTTATCAAAAAATTAATACTTTTGCAGAAAAATTAAATTAAAAATTTTTCATATAACTTTTCCTAATTTTTTCATTAATTTTTTAGTAAAATATACTATAATTAACCTATATACTTGTCTCAATATTAAAAGAGAAGAGCCTCTTACCGTTCTATGCACATATAAATTATCAGGATCGGTGCAGGATTTTAGGAGCAAATGCATTTTCCCAACAAAAATCGGAATCCATAAGGCGACATCAGGTTCCCATATTTACATACATACATGGTGCTACATGCATACATACTACAATAATATATTTTATTATTGATCTCAACTATTGTGATTTCAACTTTAAACACATTGAATTTGTGGTGGTTTTTAATACCAAATTAGTAGAAAAATCATTTAATTATAACCAATTTTATTTTTTAGTTTCTGTATAAATAGATATCAGTGTAAAGTAAATAGATATCCGGTATTGTTGAGTCGGTTACTCATCTCGGCAAAAAAATAGTTTAATAATTTGGAATTCTTTTTAGATAAAAATTTAAATACTTAAATTTCGACTTCAACAATTTTCCGCATTCTTCATTTGCTTGGCCATTGCTTTACCCAACTTTGTCGGACTGAGCGTAACGATGACGCCAGCATTTTCGAGGGCAGTGATTTTATCGCCGGCTCCGCCTTTTCCGCCCGAGATAATCGCCCCGGCGTGGCCCATTCGTCGGCCGGGTGGGGCCGTGCGTCCTGCTATAAAAGACACAACCGGCTTGGCCTGGTCACCGACGTTTTTTTCGCTCAGGAATTCTGCCGCATCTTCCTCTGCGTTGCCGCCAATTTCGCCAATCATAATGATGCCTTTGGTATCCGGGTCACTTAGGAATATATCTAGACAGTCAATGAAGTTGGTGCCATTGAATGGATCGCCGCCGATGCCGACACAAAGCGTTTGTCCCAATCCTTCACTCGTCGTTTGATTGACCGCCTCATAAGTCAACGTACCGGAACGACTGACGATTCCGATTTTGCCGCGCTTGTGTATTTTCGAGGGCATGATACCGATCTTGCACTGTTCCGGCGAAATAATGCCCGGGCAGTTGGGTCCAACCAGGCGCGACTTCTCCTGCGACAATAGAGCCTGTTGCACACGCACCATATCGTGCTGTGGTATACCTTCAGTGATGCAAACGATTAACGGTATCTCGGCTTCCACGGCTTCTAAAACAGCTGCAGCCGCACCGGGTGGGGGCACATAAATAACAGTCGCGTGTGGATTCACAGCCTTCTTGGCTTCTGCCACCGAGACGAAGACTGGCAGATCCAAGTGCTGGGTGCCACCCTTTTTGGGCGATACGCCACCCACCATTTTGGTGCCATATTCCAAAGCCTGTTTGCTGTGGAAGGTGCCCTGTTTGCCGGTGAAACCCTGACAGATCACCTTCGTTTCGGCGTTGAGTTTGAGGTTAGGGCGGGTCTTCGTGTAGTTGGAGGCACAACGTAAAGAGCCCACAAGGACTCTGTTCATCTGGAATAATACCCTTCTATAGGCGGCAGCAGCCATCGCTGTTGTTGTTGTGTGGATTAATTTGAATTTTCAACGTTACCAATTCTAAAAAGACGCTGATGTCACAGTTCTCTCTAAAATGATAACGAAGTCAATAAAGAGTTGGATCTGAAAGTCTCTGTCTACGAACCATGACCCACTGTTTAGCTGCGGAAAAGCCAAGGTTAAACGTCACTTTTTTAAAAGTTTTTCAAAAATAAAAGATTGAAAACTAATGAAATTAAAATTTTTTTTATACAAATAAAGCGAGTGTTGCCGAGATTAATTTAAACTTACTACTTCATTACGATTATTTTTATTGTTTATTGTTTAAATAAAATTCTTATGTGGTAGTAAAAAGACACAAATATATTTAAATTTATTCAACATTTTATTTAATATTTTATTTAATATTTTGTATGCAACTTAAAGCGACGATTCAGAATAAAATTACAATCACAGAACCGCGATGACGATCTGCAAAATTGTAAGGTAAACTAAACTAAGTTACAAGTGATAAATACTTAAATTAAATATAATATGTACTTCTATAACAAGTAATGTAATCAGGTAATTACTACTAATTATACTGCGGTGTCTTTGTGTATGTATTGTATAAATATATACATATGTATACTTGTAAGCATAATCTATATATATAAAATCCCTATGCGTTTCTGTTAGCAAAATATGTCCGGGACTTTTGTTTGGACTTCCACATCACTTAGAATCCCAAAATTTTTCACAGATGTTCCTAGGCATCTAATGTTGATGAGAAAAATCGCAAATTTCAAAAATCCAAACGGCTTCGCCATTTTTTTGCAAAGAATCCGATTGGGAGGAAATTTGTATTTTTTTTTCCTAGATTGTGCTGATTAATTTGTCAGATTTTATTTTGAAAAATTTTGTAATTCAAAAATTTAATAATTTAAAAATTTAATAATTTAAAAATTCAATAATGTAATAATTTAAAAATTTAATAATTTTTCATAATAGTTTAATTTTATTAAGTTTGTTTTGTTTGTGACTATTTTTTGTGGTGTTAGCAGAAGTGTTAGAAGGTGGAGCCGCAGAAATTGTGGGACAAGTTTCTTAACCACTTTACAGCAGACCAACCTGGAAGACATCCGGATCATTGTAGAACACATGCAGACTATGAAGATCTAGCCCTAGGCGATGTTCAAGAAATTCTTAATTTACATGGTAAAAATTGTACGGACATCGGTCTTAAAACTCCACCTCAAGACTTGCCTTATGATGCCGGAGCAGCACTTGATATAATGAAACAAAGAGCAACAGGTCAAAATATGGTCGAATGTTTAGACGATGAACAGGGTGTTGCTTTAATAAAGTTATAGATGCAATATACACATCTAGCAGATCATCAAAATGCTTTTTCTTAGATGGACCTGGGGGAAGTGGAAAAACCTACCTATACAAAACCCTCTTGAGCGTGGTGCGAGGATAGGCGATATAGCGCTACCTGTGGCCTCCACGGGAATCGCGGCCAACTTTTTAAAAGGAGGTTGACCGCTGATGGAGACGACGGTTATCACAAAAAATATTGATTTTAAAGAAATATTCGCTCCATAAAGAATATTTGAATCAAATACAAACAATCGATATTAATTGCGATTAATTTTTTACTTTTGATGCTCCAAAATAAATAAACCAAAACGTGTAAGGTGAGAAAGTCCAAAAGACTTCGCAGTTTTTTTTTTACGAACTAAATAAAAAATAATAACTTCCTGGCGAAGTCAGGCTTATATACTAGTACATACATAAATGTAAAGTATATATTTACAATTGTATTAAGAAATACATTATATTTTATAAAAAAGATTAAAAAATATATATCTATGGAGTGAGTAATCGATCAATCGAAAGAGAAAAAAAGCAGCAAAACATTAAATCGAAAGAAAAAATCGAATCGGCTTCTGTTCAGACGACATGAAAAACTTTTTTTTCCAAGCGTTTGTTTCATTTTGTCTAATATAATTTAAATCATAATAAAATAGTTTTTGAAATTCTATTTACAAAAATAAAATGTTGAAAATTTAAATTTACACATGAATCAAAAAGCGATTAAATGTAAACTGTTTTTATCTATAAATTTACTTATTAAATAACTCTTGGAAGGTGTATAAATTAGAAATATAAATGTTTCTGAGCATCATTTTCTAGCTACAACTTACAAAAACTCATTCGACAATTTTTGCTGCTTCTTTGATAATAATAATAATAATAAATTTTTATATTAATACATAATACATTATAATTTAAAGTTGAGCTTAATTTTATACATCAATGAATACTAAATACTTGAAATATACTATCGTATATATATCATAAAACTCAAAAGCTTTAAGTTCTCTAAAGCGCACAGTTGCATTTAATTAACACTCTTCAATTAAAATATTAAAATTAAATTTTCAGTTTGAGTCATGAGCCATTTAAAGCATAAATTGTTTTTGTTTGTTTTTGAGTTTAATTGGGATATTGTCGAATGTTAGACGGATCATCACGATGCATCTATCAGTCATGCTGATTGGTTGATTCGTGGTATGTGACATGGGCCAACCCTTCAGCGATGAGTGATGCACGCATCGTGATGATGCCGGTCTGACATAGACCAATAACGTGTACCAACGTGATGTAAAAAAGTGCAAGAAAAATAATACAGGAAAATAAAATACAATTATCAATTTAGAAAAAAAAAAAAACATTTTAACAAGTTTTCGAAGTTTTTTAGTTTTAATTTTAACAGGTTAATATCCGGTTTAAGTAATTTTGTTTTCTTTTCACAAACTTTTCTCCTTTCGGCTCAGATTTTGTTCATACTTTTTCAACTCTTTATGCGAAGGTTTCAAAACTAATCACGCGTTTTTATTAATATAAACTGGAAATTTTTTTTCAAACATAAATCCTGTGTAGGCCAAGTTTTCCTTTTATAAGCTATGCCACACCCACAACATTCAATAAGGACGTCCATTTGTTGTATTTCCGTAGTACGGTCGATCGGGTAGCTTTGGGGGTGCATTCGGCAAGGGACGACTGTAAAAAAGCAACAACAAAAACATATAAAAAGAACTCTTTATAAAAAGAACGAAATTAATGCATGTTTCTAATGATTATTAAATTTTAATGTTGTTATATACGATATACTTCGATGTATACAAAATGATAATGAATGAAAGACTATGTATAAAAATTCATAATATAGAGTATATACAGCTTTGTGTATATTTGTGTGAATAATATGCATATATTTTGTGTTTTTTGTTACAAAAGTTACAGAAGTTAAAATTTTACTGACCTCCTCCAGAGACAGCATTTTAACATCATCTTTGAGGGGGGCGGGGGGTTGGGTTGTTGGTCGGAAAGCACCTGCACCATTTTTGTGAGTAGCAACGTTTTACAGCACAGTGTTTGTTAAGCGCATTTAAAACAGATTTTAGTTTATGTTTAGAATTTTAAAAGGCTTCAAACAAAACAAAAAACCCAAAAGCATGACAAGGAGAGGATCGAGCAAAGTAGTGGTTAAGGTAAGGAACAGCTTATAACCAGGATGGAGAAGTAATAATAAAGTGAGTTTGGAATTCAGACAATACACAACATAATCATTATGTATAAAAGAATTTATCAATATTTGTAATTTGCTTTGAATACTTACAATACAACGTACTTAATAAAAGATTTAATAAACTCAAACTAGTTTATATGGAAAATGATACAACAAGGTTAGGTTAGGACTTAGGAAAGTGTACTCTATACAGCTACTCCATATAAACACTCAAAATCGAAGTTGCAAAGATCATACTTCATACTATATAATTTATACTTTATTATACTTATAATAGCTTTATTATAACTGTATAAAAGAAGTTTATCGGTTGATCTTACATCAAGAATCACTAACTAGACTTGGTAGGTGTTGTGGACATAATGAAATTACTGAATCCTCTGAGGCAAACACAACTCAAGCGGTCGATTAGTAAAAATCTGAGAGTTCTGGGAAGAATGGAAACTAATGGCCCATGTCACACTTGTCATGATAGTGATGTGTGCATCACTCATGTTGATTGATGGACTCGTGGTATGGGCCAACCAATCAGCGTGAGTTCCAATTCAAATGATTATAAAAACCAGTAAGAAAGCTATATTCGGCCTGGCCGAATCTTAGATACCCTACACCTAAAAGTTTTGAAAAAAGTGCCGAAGCTAGGGTATGGCGGCCGTGGCGGTCCACTCTGGGCGGCACAATGTCGGGGGCGGCAGTTGTGGAAATCAAGTATTGACTTATTGAATTCTAGGAATTTTTGGGGCTACAAGTTGATTAACCGTCCCGGGCTCCATGAAACCTAGCTACGACTCTGTATAAATAGTAGGCGTGGTCATTACCTTTTTCAAAACAAAATAATTAGCTTAGTTGTTATATAATTGTGTTCATTTAAACTTTATTTCCGTGGTAATAAACTTGTTCTCATACTGCTATACTGTATATGTAGTGTAAAAGTGGGCGGACCGCACCCAGTTTTCATGTAATAATGTTTTTTTGTAAAACAAGTTGTTATCTAAAGTTTTATTCAGGAAGTTTATATATTTAACAATATAAACCTCTTTTGCCTGTGTAACCTAAAAGTGGGCGGATCACGCCCATATTTGGCATATTAACGGATAATGCTTTTGTTGTAATAGCTCAAAAACGAACGCTGATATCACATTTTTAATAAAAAATAGGCGTGGTCGTGGACCGATTTTGCCCATTTTCAATACCAACCTGCACACCACAAGAAACAATGTTTATGCAAAATTTCATCACGATATCTTCACCGGTTCTCCTGTGATCGTGATTTCAACAGACAGACAGACAGACAGACAGACAGACAGACAGACAGACAGACAGACGGACGGACATGGCTAAATCGACTCAGGAGGTCACGCTGATCAAGAATATATATACTTTTCTATACCTATCGTCTCTATTTCTATGCGTTACACATTTCGTTACAAAGTGAATATACCCTTACCTTAAGGTGTAGGGTATAATAATAGCTGAATAAATTAATTATTTATTTTTTGTCAATGTTTTATATTCGAAAATGTTTTTTAATTAATTTACACAGGTATATCATGCGAACCTTGAATAGATCACTTGGAGAAATGTTCAAATGGGTCACCTGTTTAAACGACAGAGGTTGCCGACGAGTTTAAGGATAATTTTCTGAAGAAATTTTTCGCGATACGATCAATCTTTGCACTGAAGTTCAATGAATAATATTCTCTTTGTTTAAATTTGTTTTCAACTTAAAATCATTTATTTATTTATATATGTATATTGTATATTCATACACTATGTATGTATTTATTCCTGTATATATAATATATTGATATAGTATTTAATGATATTTATTTCAATGCTATTTTTAATGTTTTCTTTAAATTGTGTTTTTCTATATGTGCTCTATTTTAATTATGATATATTTTATATTTTTGTAACAGTTTTTAGTTTTTCTTTTCCTTCTAAATTTTCATATTTTTTCTTCTCTTTATTTATACAATAAGTTTAATCATTATTAGTTTCATTAAAAACCAAGCTGAGTTTTCGTTATATTGATTAATGATTTTTCTTAATTGATCTTGTTTCATAAACGAAAACGAATGTAATCGAATGCATCGACTATTATTATTTCTGTATATTCGTATGTATAACTCTGTAAAATTAATAGTTATTTTATACCATTTCCTTGCTTGTTTTATTGCCTTTGTTGTTTTATTCCTGGCTTAAATCGTTTTCCTGTCTTACTTTGAATTAAACTTAATTCAATTGAAATCAAACTTTGATATAATTATACATAATTATAATAATTATTAATATTCAAGCTTTCCAATTTTCAACATTTTAATCAGTTATGTTTTTGATTAAATAAACTAATTAATTCCATGAACATGTACAAGTAACAGATACATATATTAATTTTATATATACAGTTAAACAGTCATGTATAGTATTTTTAGTATATCTCTATACAAATATAATCATATAAATTATTTTTAATGTATATCTTGTTTGAATGAATTTTTATAAATAAATGTAATGATTTTAATAAAGCAAATTTAAAAATAATAAAATATTAAACTCAAGATGCATGAGTTTTCTTTTTAATGATATTAAAATTTGAGTTTCAACACAGTGAACAGTGAGTTGACAGTGAACTCTTCAAAGTGATTGATTCATTAAAGTGATGATAATGCTCTGATCTTTAGTGATCAGAAATATCACGAAAAATAGGAATGGCCATGAAAAAGGGGGCTATTAAATTTATTATAGAATACTTTTTCCTAGTTTTTTGATTTTGTCTGAAACACAAGCAATGCTCTAGAGTTAATTTAATAGCTTAAATACATATACATATACTATTATGTACAATATATACGATAACTATATAGTAATTTGTGTCATACCATCAACTTTAATTGTCCCAGCAGTTTCAAAGAATTAAAAGTATTAGCATAGCAGTGTGTAGAATGAGTTTTAAAAAAAAGAATAATCTAAAAATGAACAGTAAACGATATAAAAAGACATATTTCAAAAGAAGCAAATTAATAATTATATTAATTATCGATTTCAAATTATTACTCAATTACTTTTTTGTATACCTTAAAATTAATTTCGACAGATTTCGATAATTTAGTTAATTATTACAAAATACTTTCAATCATTTTTTGAAGAAGCAACTTTAACGCCTTGATTAAACATTTAATATTTTTACCAAATATTTGAGTAATTATTTATTTATAGGATAGTATAGCATAGAGTATTATTCGAGTACTTATTATTCGTGTATATATGTATGTACTTAAAAGCAATGGATTTCCCTAAATATATTTGTTGCTCATGTAAAGATAACATATTCATCGACAGTACAGATTAGATTAGAGTATTTTTGTTACTCTAAAGATTTGGATTAATAGACACTTGATAAATGTAGCAACAAAAATTACTACAAAAATAATTACAATAATAATAATATCACTAATATAATATCAATAAACATAATAATAATAAAAATAATTAGAATAATAATATAATAATTGGAATAATAGAACAATAATAATAGTAATAATAATAATGGGGTTTTTTGTTTTTTGTGTAAAAAACGTTTAAAAAAGGAAAATTCCAAAAATCAAAAATTAGGAAAACAAACCATAAAACGATAAAGAATAACAACAAATGCCATTGTGCAAAATGTGGGCGTGTGTTAAATATACAGACTACTAACATACAATGTTTAATTTTTGTTTGTATTTTTTTTAACTTCATTTAAGAGATAAATGCTTCTCACAATCATTTAGCTGGTTAAGCGAATAACAACAACAATAACAACAGCTAGATTCAAAGCAGCCGGTGTTATTTTAAATAAGCAAACAATCAAAACAATCGATCAATCAATCGCTATGCAGCATAACTAACATCATCATGAGCATTGTTTAGTTCTTAAACATATTGTTATTGCTTGCATTTGGTTTTCTATTCTCATTTAACATTTCTTTTCCATTGCAAATTTACTTGAATTTCGTGGCGAAGACGTTCGACAGCTCGTTGATGGTCGCCTGTCCAACAGCTTGATTAACCTGACCACGCATGCTTTCGGGTATATAACGGTTTGCCCCGGTTTGCTGAACAACGGCACTGCCAACTGCTCCGGTAACGCGACTGTTATAACGGTATTAATGATTGGTATTTGGCTTTTTACTGTATTTAAATTGTATGTGATTGTGTGTATATGTGTGTGTGGGTGGGGTTTTGAATTTTTCATAAGTAAGGGATTTTGTTCAAGTATAATGTATATAGTAGATGTATATGTATGTATGTGTATAGTACTATATAAACATCTTACAAGTTACAAGAAGAGCGAATGAAAATTAAAATTAAATTATTATTGAATTTATCAAGTTTCTTGAAACCCCTCTTAAAAAATACAAAGAATTTTAAATACTTTTAGAATTTAAGTATTTCTTCTTAAGATTTTTAATAGTTAAATAAATACAAAGATAATGAAAAATAATGAAATCGGAAAAAATAAATGAAAGTGAATGGAAAACTGTATTAAATAAATTAAGATTAATTGAAATGAACTGAAATGAATTTGAAATTAATTTAAATTAAACAAAACTAAGTGTTATTAATTGAAATAAATTAAAATTAATTGAAATGAATTGAAATAAACTGAAATAAATTCAAATTCCTTAAAAACTAGTCGAAATGAGACAGTTATAATATCAAATAATAAAATACAATAAAAAGATAAACATCCAAAAAAGAAATAAAGATTTACACGATACAACATGAACAGGATTTAGAAACAATAGAGCAATAACAAAAAATGAATTTAAATAAAAATTAAAACAAGAAAATATACAAAATCTACAATTCACATAAAAATTTATTGTCTATAATAAACACATTCACATAACAAAAAAATCTATATAAAGGAAGTAGGTTTTATATTTCAGTTCGATTTTATTTCGGGAGAGATTCAGGAGTAATTGCAGGCCTTAATTAATTTTTAGTAAGTGTTAATGGGTTAAATGAGTGGGTTAAAGACATGGGTTAAAGAATATAATAACAATGAATAATATGAATAATTAAAACTGTAGAGAGAATAATTAAAACTGTAAAAATTGGAATCAGAAGTAGAATTTTCATAAAATTAACATTAAAAATATTAAATTGAATATTAATACAAAAAATATTCAAAAGAAATATTCAAAAAATACTAACGAAGTAAAATACTCAACAAAATCAATTTAAAAAGCAAAAAAATCCTCAAAAAGTTTAGCGTGTTTTTCCTATAATAGAACGACCCATGTTTGCCATCACCCTACAATAAGCATCAATAAACTGCGAAAAACACAGAGAGCCATTTGTGGGAAACATTTATTTATTTATTAATTTTTTTATTTATTTTATATTTCAATTATTTTTATATATAATTTTTTTTGTTTTTCAGTTTTTAAAACTAATTTAGTAACAATGCAACTTTGTGAAATTTTGCTGAGTGGAGAAGTTTGCTTTTTCTTGTCTTTTCATTTGTTTTATTTCTTTTCTTTTCTTTTATGTTCTTTAATTTCTTTTCTTTTTTGTTCTCTTTTTTTTTATATATAGCATATCTTTTTTTTGTTTTAACAACACATTAATCATTTTCATAACAATTAGAGCGTGAGTCTGAAGAACAAAACCATGAAACTATTAAACAATTAAATGCACCCTCAAGATTTACGATTTACGATAGAGATCTTTATCCATGGTTTTCTATCTTTCGCTCACTCAATACTTTTTCCTTTTTTTTTATTTTTCAATACGAGTATCAATTGAATTCAATTTTTATTAAACAATAAATTTAAGGTACTTTAGTTAAGGTTAAAGTTATATGTAAGCATTTATGAGTGTATATTTCTTTAATATTGTATATACTTTTTAATATCTTATATACATACTACAATATATATGCATACATAATAACGAATGACTCGGTTGGGGAGAAAAAATCAAAAGATTGCTTTCTTTTATTTAAAAGTACGATACGAAAACGATAACAAAAACATTAAATAAAAATTGCCGCGGACAAACTGACCACATACCGCGTTGGCGTGCGTTGCAGTTACTCAGGTACCTGATACAGTAAAAGAAAAATTCTGAATAAAGACAATTTATGTATATAAAGGACATTGAGGTTTTCTATTCTAAATAAAGTTAATCTTAAATTTAATTTCAATATTTGCTTTCCTTTTATCATAAATTCATTTCCAATTGCATCGATTAGATTTATAATTTACTTAATTGTTCGTCCCTAACCTTGCTTTAAGCGACTCTACACACACTACATAAAATGTGTAGCTTTAATATTATGCTTAATACACAATTATATAAGGTATAATTAACCCCTAAATAACTCCTTTAAATTTCCTCCAAACAGTTTTACTCATTCATAAAAATAACTACGAACATCATAAAAAGTGATGAAATGAATAGCAAAATTAATTTTGAGCTGAATTGAATTTAGTACATTGCAAAACAGCTCGCAGCATTTTCATAGATCCAGTCAGCTAACATTTCAGTGACTCCGAAGATCAGAGCATATCAATAATATATTAAAGGCTCGCGACAGAGCTGCAACAGTCTCTGACAGTTCGGCGACGTTCATGGAGCACTGAGATTAGAGCAGCTCTGTCACGACAGCTTCGATCCTCTTCACAGAACAGATCTTTTGACAGAAGAAATACTCTTAACAGAATACATTCTCTTAACAGAACAGAGACTCTTGACAGTACCGAGTCTCTTTAGGGACCCTGATAGATAGACTGTTTGTTTCGGAACTATCTGTTGATGAGGTATTATTAACGTGATTTTGAACACAGAACAGTGATTTTGACAGATAGATGTTATACCAGAGATCCTTGATAAGTCAATGACTCTAATGGACCAATGACGAAGTAATTCTGACATATTTTCTCATTCTGGTATAGATCAGTGACTGTAATACCGTTCAGTGAGCGATATAATTAACCGTCTGTCAAATCAATTATCTTTTTGCTCATCTTCTTTAATATATATTAAAGATTACTACAAACTATTTTTTGAACTATTCTGAAACAAGCCTTTTAAAGCAACTAATTAACGTACGGTATTTTAATTTGTTAATTTTATCCTTGATCAGTTTTCTACATCATAATTCTTTGTATATAATAAGAGTTTCTTCACAAATATCGTTAAATTTTGCATACATTTTACGAATAAAACTATTTATTTATTTATATCATAAACATACTAATAATAATACTTGCTTATAACATTTAGGAAAAGTTTTAACCTCCATTTGGATAGTTGTGTATAAATGTGTAATGTATATATGTATGTGTGTGTATGTATAAGTGTGTGTTTGCTTCTTTCAATGAGTTTTTTTCGATAAGTTCTTTCTATTTCTGATGATATGATAATCTGTATAGAATATAGATCTGTATGGGTCATCATCATATCTTTTCCTAAAAATATCTAATTTTTGAGTTTTCTTCGTTTGTTTTCTTTATATTGTATTTATTTATATTGGGAATATTTAAGTTTTTGAGTTATTTAATACATTTTAGCGACGTCTATGTGAATAAAACAGATGCATTGATTGATTTTGAACCGACATTTTTACAGCGATCAAAGAAAAAAGCAAATCGAATCAAGATTTACAAATGTTGATGGATGGACGCGCGGTGTTAAACAGGAATAGAGAAAAAGAGAGGGGAGAGAGAAAAAGTAGACAATAAAATATGTTAAAAAATATTAGTTTTCATTTATGATATATTATTAAAGTTTTTTTTGTGCAAAATAAATTAATTTTATATTAAAACCAAAACATTTCAAAATCAAATAAGAAAACAAACATAAAAAGGCAAGGAAAACAAACTCAAAAAGCTAAGGAAAACAAATACAAACATCAAGAGAACAGCAAAAAAACAAACAAACAAGAAATTAAATGGATACAAGAATAACAAGGAAAAAATAACCACAAAAATACGAGCGATGAAATATACAGTATACGAAAGACGAATATGTAAATATTTATATACATGAATTATGTTTATTTAACCCTTTCTTTGCCAAGGAAAAAAAAAAGTTCAAATTAACCAAAAATGTTTAACAATTTTTTAATACGCTGTTTTATTTAATATACTTTCATTCAAAATTCTTACAGAATTTATTGATAAATATAATAAAACAAGTATATATGAAAACAAGTACATATATACTAAAGCAAGTATGTATATGTAGGTGTATACATATATGAAAACAATAACACGAACGGTTGTGAAAACAATGAAAAGGTTAAATAAATACAAAAAATTATATAACGAATATATCGAATAGAATCTTTGATTTGTCATGTTGTATAGTTACAGTTATATACAAACTAAAATTTTTTAGTTTTGTCCTTCGTACAAAACCTTTTTTATTTTTATTCTTGAAATTCTGAACATCTATTTGTATAATTTTTATGAATGGTTGTATAGACAACATATGTGTATGTATGAAAGTAAAATTAAATATGATGTTATTTTTTTTACTTAATTTAATGAATTATATAAATATATTATATAATTATTATTTAATGGATTTATAATTATTACTTGTATTTAAAAAGAGGTTTCAAAACTCAATAAATTCGAATTAGAAATCTTTAACAGCAAACAACAAACTCAATCTAAAGTTTTTCTTACTAAAAAGCTTTTATTTATTTTCATTCTCATTTATTTTATTCATCATTATTATTAATTTATTTCTTTTATTTCCTATCTCTTTTGATTTTAATTTTATTTCTTAGCGAGTATTTTTTTAAATCAATTCGATTTCAATAATTATTTTATTTATAATTCTAAATAAGTTTATTTTAATTTAATTATTGTTTAAATTGTTTGCTGAGTAAGACATCGATAAAAACATACATTTAAATTTAATAAGTTAAATAAAACCGAAAGTGAAAAAAAAACAATAATTAGATAACTTGAAATTAATAATAAAAAAAGCAACTCAAATCGGTGTTCTTTAATTACTTCTGAAGAAAGTTATTTTTAAAGAAAAATTAAAAAAATACAGAAACGAGAAGAAAAAATAGCTTCAAAATCTTTTCAAACTAAAACTATAATCTTTTCTATTTTTTTGTTGTTTTAATAAAGAGATATAAAGATAAGATTTTGTTACTTACGATGGTAGAAGTGGTGGTGGAAGGGCGCCGCCTGGACGACCGCCTGGCAAAGGTGGAGCACCTCCGCCTGGTCGATTTGGAATCGCAGGTGCTGGCCGACCGCTAGCAGGAGGTGGTGGAGGTCCACGACCAGCGGCGCTGCCCATGGAACCCTTAAAAAGACAAAAATTTAAGGAACCAAAAAATGTTAAAATAAATGTTTATTTTCAATACTTTATAAATTAATACTTATTTATAAGTTATTTTATCCTTTCTTTGTTTTATTTTATCTTTTTTCTATCGTTACTGCAATTCTGTGACTCACCTGCGATGTAGGTGCTGGTTTTCTTGGACCTCCTGGACTTGGCGGTGATAACCTGGGATTATCCAAGCCACTAGGAAGCCAATCATTTTTGACAGGCGGAGGAAGTGGTGACGACACAGTAGCCATAGAAACATCGCCTGAAATAAACGACAACAATTTATGAGTAATCATTTATTAAGAATATTGAATATCCAAATGGATACCTTTTTTGACCTTTACGTACCAATAATTCGTAGAGATTCTTTGCATGCATGATACATGCGTAACATTTCCTCACGTTTGGTAGCCGATTCGGCGCTCTCCTCCATCATTTGTTGCTGTTTGTACAACAAAGAAAAATGTTTAAAAGTTAATAAATTATTAATTCATTAAATTTTTTTTAATAAACTAAACTATCTACTAACTTAATCTGATCTACTGACCTAATCTGATCTATTGTATAAACTTACCTGATCGCCGGTGGCGTAGAGATGCGCCAACAGCTCACCGTTAATAAAATCTTTGGTATTATTAATGATGAGCATCATGATGGCCTTGGGTACCATGTCACGTGTAGTTTTGGTTACGATTTTCATATATGAATCGACCAGATTTCGTATGGTTTCCACCTGACGCTCCAGCTGAGGATCTGTTGATGCTTCTTCACCGGCAGACTGCAAGGTAGTTGATAATAATAATTGTCAATAAACATTTACAAAAGAAGAGAAAACAAGCAAAACAAAATCTTAATAAAAATAGTGATCAAAGAATCCAGAGATTAGTTAGTATATTTAGTGAAGTGAAGATAAACGTACACAGTTAATTAAGTTGAATATTTTCTATTTAAATATTCAAAAAATAAGAAACAACCACCCACAAAGAAACAATGAAACTTTGTACTTGAAGGGTGCTGCAGTAGGCGTGGCAAGCTATTAGGAAGAATTCATTATTTCATATAAAGGAAAGAAAATCTAATAAAAACAAAGTGAGCATAGATGAAGGTGTTTTATATGTACATATGTATATAGGGATATACATAAATTCTTCTTTAATATTTGATATAAAGGGCGGGCCATCGATCAGGTACTTTTTGAATTAAATAATTAATTAAAAAATAACCAGGCGATGAACGTCCCTTTAAATAACAAATATTACAAAAAAGCTGAGTTGAGAGGATAAGAAAAAATACATTTATTTATTATAGGTGTTGTTGTTGTTACTTTTAGCACAAAATTCTTTATTATAGTACGTGTTTGAAATATAATACAATAAGTACAATTATTATTGTGTTAAAACTCGACTACAAAAATAACAGTAATAAAAAGAATTGCAATAATAAAAATGTGTAGAAATTTGGAAAAATTCTAAAGAAGTATATTTTTTAGATAATTTAGATTCTGCAGAGAAAAACAAATCAATAAATAAAGGGAAAATGTTCAATAAATAAAGGGAAAATGTTGTATTTATGTTGCTATTGTTTTTTGGGGTAAAATTGTTGTTATTTTTCATATTGAACTAATCTTGATGTGTAAACTCTTTACAAATTTTTTGATACCGTGTTTGAGATTAAAATGGACCACTCAAGTTTGTGAAGAAGTTTAGAAAAGGTCTGAGTTGTCTAAATTATAAACACGATAAGAAAAATAACACAAAAATAGAAAATTGTTTAAAAAACTTGTGTGAGTAAAGTCTTTGTTTGTTTGATCAAAATATTGATAGCTACTTATTTATAAACTGTCTTTACTTCTATAATAATAAACTGGGGCTGAAACTGGATGTGTTTTATTTGGGGGATTAAAACCAACGGGACCATGACCGCACCAAACCAAACCATAACAAACAAATCCACATCAAAGCAACCCAATTTAAGGCAAAATAAATTCAAACACTTCAAATTAATGCAATGCAAACCAAGGTTAAATCCAAGCCAAATGGAAAGCAAATCAATGGAGAGCAAATATTAATTGAAAGCTACATAGTTTTGGATCGCATTTAACGATCTTTTAACCATCTTTTAACGAAAATCAAATAATTAAATCAAAGTAAGAAAAAACTACATACTTTTTTCTATTGATGAAGTTTTTTGTTTTTGTTTTTCGCAATAATTTGTTGAAAGAAAAAGAACAAAAATGGAAAGAAAGTAAACAAAAAAATAAAATACAAATGTATGTATATATTTTCATTACAAGAAAAACTTCTGTATCAGTAAAAATACAAAAATTATATTCGTAAATGATGTAAATTATGATAAAACAAAAATTAAATGTATCATTTTTTGGCACTTTATTTGTAGTCTCATTATTTATTTTATTTTTTTTTTCTTTATATAATCATATTTTTTTTCTTTTGCACCCACACCGAAATAATATAAATTGATGATGTGATTTTAAATGCAAATTAGATTTAAAAAATTAAATCAAACAAACCTCTTGTCCATCCTGCATCGTAGAATTAATAAATAAGAAATAGACGAAAATGCATTATCACACAAAAATAAATACATTTCTTGTTATTTATTTATATTATGTATAAAATATTATTTATTAAATTAGATGAAAATTAATGAAAGTTAAAATGGAAATGAAGAAGTTATTACACAGATTTACACGAGATTTATGGCAGAATGACGATAAATTATCAATAATAATTAATGAAAATGTATGTTGTTATGGGAAATGAGATTACAAAAATGTAATTTTTGAAAAGACAGAGACAAAGATATGAGAAATGTACATAAGTTGTAAGCTGTACGCCGTATGACAGAAGAAAATAGCGACAGAAATACAAAAGATATCTGACAGCATTAAAGTAAACATGGTCAATTAAACGAGGTTTGATTGTCAATCTTATAAACCAACCGAAAATGCTCCATGATCAAATAATAGAAGTTACTTTAATATGCTTTTGCGCGGTTTAAAAAAGGTCGTCGCGCTGTTTTGCTACAAAAAATAGGCGTGTCTTCGTCCACACACGATTCACCCAACCATCTGGATGGGGGAACTGATCCCTTCGAACTTTCATAGTTCGGAAATTAAACCAAAGATTTATTAAATTTGTTCAAAAACAAAGTTAAAACTTTTTCCAGAAACAAGTACTATTTGTACAATTTCAATACAATAATAGACATGTTATTATAAGTTACAGATTTGTTTAGTGAACGTTTGTTGAACGAACGTCAATATTAAAACCCTGTTGGAAATTATTACTGGACATCACAAATTGAGATATCTTTTGAATAAAATTAAACTCTCAGAAGAAGCCTACTTTCGATTATGCAGGGAGTCCCTGAAGATGTTTCTGCATCCAATTTCTGAATGACAAGTTTTTTGAAATCTGAATCTTCGGAAAAGAAACACTGACGCCAAGTCATGGCGCCAACCAAGTCACACTTAACTTATGCATTTCATAAGTAAGACTAGATTGGAACAACTACTCCATTACATAGGGTCCTGGTACAACTTAATATAATAATAATAATAATAAATGATTATTTATAATATTTAACAGGAGTATTTACGATATTGTATATGAAGCTTAATATGATATATACGAGTATATATGAATATATGGTATATTAATCATCTTTAATACATTTATAATAATTTTAAGTTTATGAATGTTAAGTTAAATGATGTTTGTAATACATTATCTATATTATGTACATTGTACAATACAATATTAGACTGAATTCTTCTCAAGTCAAATCTTAACATTATATTGTACATTGTATTTGTTATTATTATTTGATTGTACAGTCGAACTATACTGAATCTCCACGGGGACAGACAATTATTTCACTATATAGAAACATTATACAGAAATATTTTTTTGTGTGTTCTGTGATTCTGTGTTCTTGATTTTAGTTCAAAATAAGGAGAACTTCATTGCATAGAAGTTCACTATAAGGAATGAAATAAGTTGAAGTGAAGTTTTGAATGAAATAATTGATTTAAATTGAATTAAATAATTGCAAAAGAACCAGCAGATGGCCTACCCTACATTTATTTTTTATATATTAACTAACTAATTAACTATTTTTTATTATTAATAAGGATCAAAAAATTCCCTTTCTAGCTCACCTCATCGCCATTTTCCTGTGTCTCCTGTTTTTCTGGATAGACGCCGGCACGTAAAAATGATGCCTTCCACGATTCAACATCCTCAACCGTTTCACATGATAATTCAAGTTGTTTGTAATCCTAAAGATATGCCACAATAATTTTGTTTTTGTTGCAATGAAAAGCCAAATGATGGATAACAAATGAAGAAGCATACACAAAATACATATGCATGTACTATATGTTGTATATGCAGTGAAAAGTGTTTGCTTATTTAAGGATATTAAAAGAATAATCGGAAACATAAAACAATGAAAACACAAAAACAAATAAAATAAAATAATATCAAATATTCTTGTCTAGCTCAGTCTATATATAATTTTGGGAAAAATGTTGTTTATTTGTTTTTTCTTTTCTTTTACTTCTTCTTTTACTTGCAACTCACAAATAGGAAAAATCATAAATTGCGGCCGACCCGAAAGAGGAACGTCGCAAAATATACACCCATTTGTGAATTGCAAATAAAATTTTTGTTTTTTGGCAAATGTTGATAAAAACATAGTAATTTTTATCTAATACAAAAAAGTTGTTGTTACCACAAAAAATATATGTACATATTTACATATGATCGATATATATATACGAATATATGTATATAATAAAAATGTGTCCAGCTTATCCGCGATGGCTAAAGAACTGGAAATGTTTCTTTAGCTAAGGCTAAAAATGTTGCACACATTAAACGAACGACATGTATTCGTTGTTTTTGTTGTTGTTGTTATTTTTTAATGATGTTGCTGTTGTTCTTGTTGTTTTTCTTGTAATACTGCTCAATTATAGGGACGGAAAATTAAAAAAATTTGAACAAACGAATTTTTCTATTGTTTTTTGTGTAATTTTCTTTTTGTTGTTAAAAATTGAGTTAAAAATTTAATTAAAAAATTATTTAAATGTTTAATATTATTTTGGAAAATTTCTTATCAATTGTTTTCTTTTTTTTTTTTTGTCATTCATTGCTTTTGTTTTGATTTTTTTGCTGTTGTACACAAACATTTTTTTGTATGAAATAAAATTACTAACCTTATAAACATTACGTCCATCAGGACTGAATAAAGCGAATGTAACACGACGTGACATTGACATGAATCCTTGCTCGATGTCGCGTAATTTTAAGCCATCCAGAGGCAGCATGAATTTTTTTTCCTTCTCATCTTCATCCTTAAACCAGGAAATGCTCTCGGAAGTCAGGACGAACCAATAGGGACGAGAACCGCCTAGCAATTGTTGTGGAAGTTAATTGAAGTGTTATCGGTTGATATTAAAGATTAAGATATTGTTATGATGGTGGTTGTTGTTGGTTTTTATTATTATCCCATTATCCCATTGGTTGGTTATTTTATTAAAAGGATTAATGTTTCCATTTGATTGAATTGGATTTGCATTGCAGTGGAATGGTTGGTGGTTCATAGTTGGTGGTGTAGCGTAGATCAGAGAAAGTGCATGAAATGAAATTAAGATACAAGATGCTATTGATAACCATTTTTATGTTTTACAATCTTAAGAACTGTTTTTAATTTTTTTTTTAATGATTTTAATACAATAAAAAATAAATTAATTAGAAATTAAAAAAACCAAAGTCACAAATATATGTATAGGTTTACAAAAAAGGAAAGTAAGAAAGTAATGAAACAATTGCGAAATAAAAAAAATAAGAAACTAATTTAAAACAAGTAGAAAAGAATTTTAATAAGTCGTTGAACTAAAAAAAAAGATATCAATTTTTATGCAAGGAAGAATTTTAAATAAATTAAAATATTGTATATAACTGAAAGAGTATATACATAAATTAATAAATAGAAATTCTTAAAAAAACTCCTGCTAAATAAATAATAAATTCTATAAAATAAATTCTCTTCAATCAATAATTTTAGTTCTTTTTTTCAAAATATCCCATAAAAAAAGTAAGGTTTATTATTATTAATAAGTCTTAAACTCCTTCAAATTAAATAAATATACACATAGTATATTCAAAATTAAAATTTTATTTAAAATTCTATTTTAATCACCAAGAAAATGTCATATCTAATAAGCATTTTAGCTCAGAATCAGAATCAATAATATATAATATAAATCGGACTTAATAGCTGTTTAAAGCAAATAAATCAAATGCGGAAAGCATAAGGCGAAAACAAAATAAATGTGGGAATAGGAAACAATAACGCACGAGAGACATATGTACATATAATACATATGTGTATGTAAATAGAGAAGAAGAAGAAAAATGCACATAATAACCAAATCTGAGTACACAACATATAAATGAAAAAGAAAATTAAACGCCAAGAACAATAACAACATTCAAGAAACAAAAACATGTCGTAAAGTATAAACTTTATAAATTTTAAATTTAAACGAAACGAAAATGAGGAAAATAGAATTAAATACAAACCAAGAATTTGTGGCAAAATACGCTTCAATGCTACAATGAACAAGAAAATCATAAACGGATAAATAATGACAGAAAATGACAAGAAGAAAATCAAAATCAATTTATAAAGAGAAACATATAGTAAATAACAAAAAGAAATAAGTAACTTTATATAGTCATTATTAGTTGAAGTTGAAAAATCGACGGAAAAGATTATCGTCGACGATGACAACGACTCGAAAGAGCATTGAAAGAGATTAAGAAGAATAAATATTCATGCAAAATAAGAAAAACAAAGCCTAAAGTTAATAACAATAAAAAGTATTTAAAGATTTAAATTAAAATATTGCTTGTTTGCTTTTCATATGCCAAGATATCGTATTGGGTGTTTTTTCAAATTTGAAGAGCTAACGTTTGTGCGAAAGTATGAAGAGTGTGAAGAGTGAGCTGTGTTAATTAAAGGACTTTCTCTCTCTTTCGATTTACCTTTCATGATGCCCAAATTCTGTATTACCATATGGCCCTTGCGTATAACTTGATTGCCAAGTTGTCGCGTGCCAGTTTTATTGGCGTTTTCCGATTTACTTTGAGCACTAGAATATAGAGGTGGAAAAGAAAGAAGTCATGATGATGTTGAAAAATTTGCTGATTTGATTTTTAATTTACTTTGCAAAGCCAATAAAGTCTTCGTGATTTGTGTTCATGTAGGCGAGTTCAAAATCAATCAGCAACAAAATTTGTTCCTTGCAATATTGCTCTCGCTGTCGGATATACGTAGTAATGATGCGTTCGGTTTCCTCCCGCAGACGCGGGTAACGAGACATCTATAGAAAAACAAAAAATCCGTCAAAAAACTTATTAGTTTAAATTTAATATACAAAAGTTGCTTCCAAAAGAAGCTCAAAGTTTAG
Source organism: Myopa testacea (assembly GCA_949629155.1). NCBI lineage: Eukaryota > Metazoa > Arthropoda > Insecta > Diptera > Conopidae > Myopa > Myopa testacea. Next base: position 30,144,538 of record OX451345.1, on the reverse strand, counting down.
GCTTCAAAGTTTACTCAAGAGGCTGAGTATCTAAAAAATCTATCCTCGTCTCTCTCGTTCCTTACTAACCTTATCGGTGCACATGCGCACCACAAACGACAGCTCCTGCACCACAAGATCGACACATTTAATCACCGGCTCTTTAAGTTGTGCAATTTGACGCTTAACAATGGCTTCGAAAGCCATGTCCGGTGTGAAGAGACCCACTCTTATACCATGAATGTTGCGAATAGCGAAAGAGATCTCGCGACGCAGTTCCTTCTCATCGCAGGCCATTTTAACAATCTCAAAACGTAGTCTAATAATAAGAAAGCGCACATAATAACAATTCTTTTACGTATACATTTAGACACAGTAATAAGCCCCCAAACAAACCTTTCATGGAAAATGCGATTGATTTTAGCACCTCCGGAGAGTTCATTTGTATTGACCAGAGCGGAACCAGAACCTTCAATTGTACGTTCAAAATCAGATTGCAATTGTTGAATCATTCTAGAAGAATGCAAACAAATTGAATGAATTAAATAAAATATTCAAATAATAATCAAAGAATGTAAAAGGAATATTGAACATTTATTCTCACTCACTGCAACATAGCTTTTGTTTTAATACTAGGATCATCGGGACGAAAGTGTTTAAATTGCTCCACATCCTTTTCCAGTGTTAACATTTGTTTCTGCAGTTTGTCGCGCAGAGCGGGAAGCGTATCGCGAATGTGGTTGGTCAACTGTTGATTGAGCACCCGCTGCAAATAGGGTGTTCCCAGGCGATCGGCCATATGACGGTACGAAGCATGACTGAGGAAGAACTTGCGTTCAGCGGCCAGAGCGGCATGTATGTCCTTGCGTCCCTCGATATCCTTTTGCGATCGATTGACCACACCGATGTAACCGCGTCGCAATGGTAAAAGTTTATTCTCCAATATTTCACGTGCATCTGTGCCTTCATCCATCAAATCCAATTTAGTGATAACGCCAATGGTGCGTATACCCTGCGGATCCACTTCCTTGGCCAGCTTTAGAGCATCCGAATTGGCCAAATCCGAGTTGGCTGGGGTTACAGCCAAGATGAGACATGTTTCTTTGCGTATAAATTGAAAAATCATTGATTTTATTTGCTGCTCGATATCCACAGGTTGATCACCGATGGCCACTTTAGTCAGACCGGGCAAATCAATCAGGGTCAGATTGAGTACGTGCGGCGAATATACACGCAGATTGATGGGAATGTTGGAGATTCCTTTGTTGCTGCCCGTAACACGGTCAGTTTCATCTTCGATTTCTTTACGTATCTCATCGAAACTAGTAAATTTCTTACCCTTGCAATGCAAGAATTCTCCGTGCTCTAAAAGAAACATAGTGTATAGTAAAAGGAAAAACCTTATAGAATGCAAGTGGGGAGGACGAGAGGAGGGAGAATAGGAGAAACGAGTGCAGCGGGTGAATGCTAATGTGAGGGGTAAAAGACATACTCACCAGTAACTCCATTGATTAGTTGAAGAATCAATGGACGACGTGTTACAATGCCAGAGCCACGAGGTAGAAAATCTCTATGGAAATAAAGTAACATTCAGCATTTTGTTAAATAATTCAATTATTGTATGTTTTCAATTATTTCAATTACACAATTTTACAAAAAATTAACTCTTTTTAATAGACAACCTTTTTTCTACTTAAGTGCAAGACACTTGTTTTTAGGAGACATTCGTTGAATCTTTTCCATTTTTTCCTAATTGTGGAGTAGAATCAAAGGTAATAATAATTGTCGATTACGTCGTTTGATGACACACGCTAATTCGCTGAACATTGTATTTTTATTAACAGAATCAAGAAGAACAACAACAACAACTAGTAGAGACAAAAATATTAAGTTGTCTCTGGAATAATTGTCAATTATTTGCGAGAAATCAGAACTCATCATTCTTATAGTATAGTATTGTTGCTGAGAAAATCAAGTTAAGAATTTTGTTCTATTAGTTATTGAAAAATAAGAGAATAAAACTATTATTATATGTATATATGAATGAAAGAATCTATTAACTCCATGATTATTTATTTACTATAAATAATCTATTAATCTTGATATCATAGAAAGAATAAGCAACAAATAATACGAAGTAGAAAATTAGTTAAACTAAAAGAGTTGGGAAAACAAAAAGAGTATGAATCATCGTCATGTTAATCATGATAAGTTGTTTTGATTAAAAACGATTATTAAACAATAAAAATACTCAATTCATTACTAAAGTTTTGCGATGATGAAGTAATAAAAATATAAAAAGTAAAAAAAGAATATAAAAGAAATATAGAAAAAATTACACACAAAAACAATAGAAATATTCATTAAATACAATAACGAAAATTTGGCATATTTTCATAATATTTCAATGGAAAGCGATATACACTAAACTCTCGTTTTACACGCATTTTTTTACACGATTTCGAAACAACACGATCAATAAATTGGAACCGAACCTCTTTTTTTACACGATTTCATTTTTTCTACACGATTTTCAAAATAGTTTCCTTTTGAAACTCTACACAACTTCCACTTACGTGTTTGAATGTATGTAAATGGTTGTGTCATTTACATACATTTAGTTACATGATTTTATTTATTTATTTTTCTTGAGCATCAATTTTTTCTCTAAAGCGTATTCTTTTTTTATAGTAATTTTAAATACATGCAAATATTTAAATATGAATAAATGAAGTTTCCAAAAGTTCTCTTCGTTTCTTTTTTTACACGGTTTTCCAAAGAAAATTCAGCAGTTTTTTGAAACAACACGGTTTTTTTAATTTGCGGAACGAATCCTCTGTTTTCCCATAAGCTATGTATATTTTTTTACACGATTCTTTTTGCACGGCTCCTCGCTGGAACGTATCTACCGTGTAAAACGAGAGTTGTGTACAGATATAGTATTTATGCAATGTTATACCCAAAAATGTTAATGAAAAAATTTTAAAATACAATTTTCAATAATCTCACTTCATTTCCTGAACTAAAAAAATATTGTTTATATCCTCTAAATACTATATACAACATAAAATATATTCCGCCCTTTTTATATATCGTATTTGTTTAAAATTTTACACATTATAAGTTTCTGTGCTTTTGTTATCAAAGAAATTAAAACACACCTATACCTCACTTTGCGTCGTTTCGTTTTGCGTTTTCTTCGAAGTTGCGTCGCTGCTTAATTAGTACTAATTTTCACTGTGCGTCGTTAGGTTTTCGAGGTTGCGTTGTTTTGGGTTCGAGTCTTTAATTTTTTTCTTGTTTTCTAACAGATGGCTACACATTTGTTTCTAATTGCGCCATGCCATCAAATTCGGGGATTCATTCCTCTTGTAACTGAAAATCAACGCAATTTTAATACAGTTTTATTTTCACTTTGTTTTGCTAATTTTAGAGTTCAGTTTCAATTATGTAGTGTTCATATTGTGCTTTTTGTAACGTTTCAATTAGTGTTTGTGCTTTTTTAAAGAGAATAATTAATTTCTATGAATTTTTACGGGTTGTTTCTGATTACAAAAAAGGTAAATATTTTTCCAATTTATTTATTGGCAGAGTTATATTATTTTTGTTTTTTAATGTTTACTTTGTTCGATTTTCTTTTTAAAAAGTAGTATTTTCGTAACCCTGGAACCTATCTTCGATCTTTACATGGTTTGCTATAGAAAATCTTAATTCACTTTGCGTCGTTTGAATTTGCATCGTGTTTTTTTTAAAGTAACCCCGACGCAAAGTGAGGTATAGGTGTAAATATAATAAAAATGAAGTAGCATATGTATGTGCATTGAAGTACATTGAAATAAGAGACATACATAAATACAATGATGGTTATCAAAAAGGACGGCCAGAATGAGGATGGTTTCAAAAATTAGGTTAGAAAAATTAGAACACTTTAATATAATATAGTATCAGTTTCAGTTTTGGCGATTAAAGAAAAACACCATCATAAAGCTGAAAAAACTGACTCTGCTGAATGACTAATTTTAATTTGTGCTTTACTAAGGATGTGATGAAAGGCTGATTTATATACCAATATCTTCTTAACTAAGGATCTGCTGAATGACTACTTTCGTATTTAATGAAATATTTATTAGTTTTTTTATTATATGTATGTATGTATAGTAAGTTATTTGAAAAATAAATTATTTAAATATTTAGTGTTTGTCCAAAGTTCATTTATTAAATTTATTAAAATAAAAAGCTTACCAAGCTTATAAAACTTCCCAAATTAATTAACTACAATAAAACATCCACACACGCAGAGTGGTAGATCTTTCAAACGGGAAGCGGAAGAAGGAACATAATAAAAAGTTAGTTGTAGCTGATTATTTTTATCATTGAATACAACAATAAAAACGATAGGGAAGAAAAACTACAATAAAAACAAAAACAATGATGAAACAAACACACTCAGAATGATCGTCGGTTTTATTAATATTAATTAAATTTGCAAAAGATGGTTTATTGAACAGATGAGGGTCCAAAATACACTGAAATCGGGAGTCGCTAAAATCGTAAAATTAAAGAGATCATTATACCTACAATTTAAAATTTATTTACGTTTCTATTTTATAACAGAGTCCCAAAAAACCGCTACTAATTAAAAATCATGGACAAAATTTCTCTCCAATATTAAATGAAGGTTTCATTAACTTTCAATTAAAAACTATAAATAAAAGTACACCAAAATTACAGTTAGTGTACATCGATTTGTGTATAAAGTGTACACCGATTTGCGTGCAGCAACACTTTTTAGTGAACGGACCGGAAAAAAAGCTTTAAAATGGGCTGAAAAATTATTGAACAAACGCTGATGTTAATGACCTAGTTTTTCACCAAGCCAAGCAAAGCCAGTTAAGCGCAACATAATGCGATTTTTAATGAAAACAACAAGAAATAAGATTATAAGCAATGATAAATTGCAACATAATGGATAAGAATAAAGTTCAGCAATATAAAGCGATAAAAATTTATATGTATGTAGATACAATAAAATTAAACCCGTACCAACAACAATGTTATGATAAATGCTAACAAGAAAAAAGTATGTAATTTTATTTTAAAAATCAAAAATTTCAATACTGTATATCCTGTCATTAATTTTTCAGACTCAGCCTATTTAACCAAACAAAAGATTTTACAATTTTTATCCTTATTTTGAATGTTCTTATCAAACTATAAAGCAATATGCTTAGTTTATACCTAATAAATAAATAAATAACTAAATAAATAAAATATACAATACTTAGACTTTGCTTTTAGAATTCATTAAATGTAGATTAAAATTTAGAAACTAATCTAGTTATACAAGTAAATTATATGTTGTTCAATATCACCTAATTCAAAACAATGAATGTTATCGAAATAAAGTAACTTAAAGAATCGACACAGAGATCTGAGGCGACATTTTTTACCCTTAAAAAGAGACCTCATACAACTGTTACAAGGCTTTTAGGCAACCAGCCAAAATAACAAGAAAACAGTACCAACTTAATTTACAGCCTTATAATGTAAGACGTAATTTACGTTTATCAAGCGTTTTGTTTTATGCTTTTTCGTATTTTGTTGGTATTTTGTTTGTTAGTAACGTCAAAAATATAAAAAACTACGTAAAGCACAAAACAAAACGGGTGTTAAACGGAAAAAGCGTTTATCGTTTATAAGGGCGTTAGTTATAGTAAATAATTAAAAAAACATTACTGCATCGTCATAGTAGTAAAAAGTATAAAACAAGGCACTTTTAGGATAAATGAGCTCGTTGACCTCATACGAGTTTTTATATAGAATATTCATGTGTTTGCGTATTGATTTGTATACAAGTGCTGGAACATTATTATTGCTATTCGAATGAATAAAACATTGTATGTAAGTATTCTCAAAATGGTTGTTATGCTCATATATACAAATTAAAATGTATTAACAACAAATCGTTCGAATATTGACTTCAAAATCCTAACCTAAGAAAACTTTATGTTAAAAAATGTCATACAAAGCTTTCAATCTATAACTAAGCAGTATTCCGAATAACTGATTTATATCTATAAGTATTTTTCAGTTATGTATGTAATTCAGAATTATATATGAATTTCTGTTTAACCTAATAATTAAATTTGAATTTATTATCTTATCATTTTAATAAAAATCGTAATTCTATGTATACAATAAAAGACAAAATTCATAACAAAGTTAAGAAAAGATAAGAATTTATAAAAATAAATACTATATGTAAAGAAGAATCCCTTTTCGTCATTTATGTAAATATTTTCAAATACAGTACAACCTCCCTAATCCGGACACTCGCTAATTCGGACTATCCAGTAATCCGGACATTTAAATTTTTCGGACAGTTTAGAAATTTTTCCTCTATAGTCCGGACAAGTGTTCTTTTTCTCAGTAAAATGTCTTCGTTATTTTACCGCTAGACAAAATAAGCATTGTGTGTGAGCAAGAATTAAAGAATGTGTAAAATATTTTAGTTTACTTGAGTTTGCGTGGAGTTAAGACGTAAATATGGCTCCCGTAAATAAACGACAACATAAAACATTAACGTTGGCAGAAAAGTGCAAAATATTGGATACAATTGATAGTGGCAAATCAATCAGACAAGTGGCAGTAATTGCTAACCAAAATATTGAAGAACTTGATAGTTCTTTGGAGGAGTCTGAAAATGATCAAAACAAAGTCTCACATAAAGAGGCAAGTGAACTGTTTTCAAAAGCTATTTTATGGGCTGAACAAACTAAAGCGACAGATAAGGATATTTTATTTTTAAAAGAATTTAAAAATAAAGCTGACAAATTACATAAAGATACATGTATTCAAACAAAAATAAGTAAATTCTTATTTTTCAAAATGAATTTTCGGTCACTTTTAGTATGTTCCTTTATGTATCTGTAAATTAATTCAATACAAATGAATTCTTATGAGTACTTATGTTTCTTTTCAGTAATAAAAATAAATAATATATATGTATTGCGTTTAAAATTTAATTTTAACTCTAGTCCGGACGATCCACTAATCCGGACAGATGCTGAAACTATATCTGTCCGGATTAGGGAGGTTGTACTGTATTCAAATATTTATTTATTTATTTTTATTATTTATATTAATTTATATTTATATGAATTTATATTTATATTAATTTATATTTATATTCATTTATATTTATTTTATTTTATTGGTTTATTTTTTATCTATAGCTCACGTAGGTATTTATTTAATAAGTCATTTATATGTGTGTGTATGTATTTCAATATATTTCATATACTTTGCCTTTTTACTTCATATTAATATACGAGTATAATATTGATTACGTTGAGAAATTTTAAAGAACATAGAGAAAAACATTTTATTAAAGATTGAAAGGATTAACGATTGCCTTGGGATTGTTACACAACATCAATGAAAGCTCTACAGGCATACATACACTGACAAACATTCACACATGCATACATATATGTATGTATCTACAATACATATTCAATATAGCAAAACAAAAGAAAAAACAATGTGAGGAACATTCTACGCTCGATAATGGTAAAAGGAATTATTTGCTTCTCTCTTTTACTGTCTTCCTCTGTCGAATGCTTTTTATTTCTTTCAGTCTGTGTCCTTTCTCATTATCCTTGATTTTCTCTACTTTTGCAACAACATACCACTTTTTTTCTATACTTCTCTCTCTTTTTCTGAAAGAAATTGCTTTTCGATAAATCTCTCGGCCACGCTTTTTTTCCTTTCAAACGAAAGTTTGGATACCTTCCCTTGTAGGAAAATGTCACTTTGACATTTCCTTCAACTATTAAGTAATCGAAAAAAGTGATTTATACACATAAACCATAGATGATATAGACAATATTTCCACTTCCAAGATGACACATGCTATAGCAAAATAATCATTAAAAGGTTACTTATTGGAGATAAAACACAATACTCTTTACGTAAATTAAATTACATTACATTACTATTTACATTACATACATTACTAATTTTAAAAAGAAAACACAAATATTCAATGGAAATATTTTGAATGGAAATATGTATGAGGATTTCATATAGAGTACTCCCCCATTTTTTAATGATTATTGTTGTTGTATAAGAACTGTCATTACATGATGTGAATATTCGTAAAAATGTTAACTAAAACGTTAAAACGTTCGTTACATTACTTTAATGACTTTTCTAATTATTTTACGATTTTTATTCGAACTAATCAACTTTAATCTTATATCCAAATTTATTTGTCAAATTCAAATAGTGGGCAACTCTTAAGAGAAAAAAATGACCCGTCATATAGACGGTAAAAAAAATTGCACAAATGCCAGAAGAAAGGAAATGAAGTGCAGATATAAAAAAGCTATGATGGTAAATTTTTGATAGTGTGTATACGCTTGAATTATCGGAATTTACGAAAAGGGGGAAACAAGTTATGCACAAATATTAAAAGAATTAGATAAAATGTAAAAGAGGAAAAATGGCAAGTCTGCATTAAATATTAAGCACCGTAAGAGATTATAGCGAGAAAGAGACAGGGAGAAAGCGTAACAAGCGCACAAAACTGCGCGAAAGCACACAAGAACAAGAATCAACGAATGTCAGCGCATCGATTTTACATTGAAGCATACGCATGACACACGCACAAACTGACACACACTACTAAGTAGAGATGAAAAGAAAACCACTGGAAGCTCCAGCGATTATTGATTAATTCATGAACACTTGCACAATACACTTTGCATGTGAAATGTTTTCCCTTGTGATTACTTACTTTCCTACAAAGTTTTCCAAGACAGAACTTTTGCCAGCTGATTGTCCACCCACGACTGCGATCTGCGGCAGATCGAGCTGCATGTGAACGCCCAACTGGGTGAACGCATCCTGCAGCTTATTTACAATCGGAATCAATTGTTCCATGATGCTGATATTTTTGTGGGAGTGATTGATCCCAGTGGAACTGCTACTATTCTTTGATCGACCTTCGGTGCTGCTCCACCTAAGTCGTCCGTGTAAAAATATTCAGATATAAGAATTTCTATACACCACCGACTGCCGATAGTGCAGTTTTTGCTATTATGAATTAAGATAATGTTAAGTTTATTATTTTCCACTTATTAGAACACTTCTGAAAAATTTTTCCACTTTGGTATCTGTTTCCCTGCACTCTTCGAATGGTTTCGATATTTCACGTAGCGTTTCTCCAGACTTCCGGACGTTCTTTACTTGACGAAAACACGAAGAAAACTACGCGAACGCAAACGACATTTTTGTGAACTTCAATTGTCAGAAATTTTTTTTATTTAAAGAAAGTGGTGGTTGGAAAGTTCGAATAAATAAAGGGAGAGATAAAACAGAAGAACAAATGAGCAAAAATAGTTTAAAGTATTGCCAGGTCAGAACCGTTAAAAAAATTGGAACAGGTTGAATACAGCACAAACGGTCCGGATATAGGCGTACTATAAATACCCAAGTTCAAACCATCTTAAATCCTTAAAATTGCGTTTGTATTACTCTTAAAATGATTATAAATGTAAAAATATATAAGTAAAATTCAAACGTTGGCAACTCTGAAAAAAAAGCATAATGCTGTAAACACATACAATGTAGCTCAGCGACAATGTAGCTGCATCTTGTCAAAATTACACAGGCTCTTATGGAAAACGAGAAAAAAATAAAGTGTAGCCGCTGTCTCTGCCAATGCCGGCGACAATTTTGGAAAATTTTCCAATTTTGTCGCTGTCGCTGCTCTTGTTCTCCTTCTCTTTATGATTGTTTACATGGTATTTAACATTTGAGTTAATATTTTGAGGCAAAATCGTACTGTGTGAGTTTTTATATGATAATTCTATTAAATTAAGCTTTATTTATCTATTAGTTTTTATTTTCAGAATGGATTTTGCGGATTTGATTTTGTAAAAATTAAACCAGCTGTTCTCTGCGGCGTCTCAGCAGCGCAGAATTTTGACAATTAGATTTAAATTTAGGGCATATGTTGGGATCTGAGCGGAAACGCCAATCGAGTTGTTGTTGTTGTTGTTGTTATTGTAGAATGTGGATCGGGCCCCAACAACAACAATTTTATCTTGAGCTCTCCCCTGGTTTCGGAGTTATAGAGCTTTGAAGTTTGAATTTATTTGCCTAATATCTCCTTAACTATAGAAGCTATCCGGTAAAGTTATATATCGTTAAAAAGGTAACTGAAATACCTTTCATTTATGTAAAGTAAGATATTGCCGAAAAACGCATATTTTTGGAGATGACGCGATTTAAATATTTTTAGTACTCTTTTTCCCCCATTAATCACAGTTTAAAGATTACAAAGAACCCCACTTCACGTACTATTTTACTTGATTCTCTGGCTACACTGAGAAAATGAAAAATTTTTATGAAAAATGACTAACTAAATACGTTTCAAAGAGCGTTTCCTCCTAAAATACTGGACCGATTACAATAAAAAAACAGCTATAGAAAGCTAATACCATCTAGTTTCCTGTTCTCCGCAAATTGATGTCAGTTAATTACATATTTTACTTAATGGGGGAAAAAGAGTACTAAAAATATTAAAATCGCGTTTTCTCCAAAAATATGCGTTTTTCGGCAATATCTTACTTTACATAAATGAAAGGTATTTAAGTTACCTTTTTAACGATATATAACTATACCGGATATCTTCTATAGTTAAGGAGATATTAGGCAAATAAATTCAAATTTCAAAGCTCTATAACTCCGAAACCAGGGGAGAGCTCAAGATAAAATTGTTGCTGTTGGGGCCTGCTCCTCATTCTACAACAACAACAACAACAACTCGATTGACGTTTCCGCTCGGATCTCGATATGCTCCACAACTTTTTACCTTAAATTTCTCGTTCTGTATATCATGCGATTTTAATACTTGCGTCAACATTTTTCAAGCACTGACTTCAGGAAAACATAACTAACTTCATATCGAATTTTTGTACGGGAACCGAATGGAACCGTATGAAACGGAAGTTACCCCGAGCTGTCAATGTGAATGTCAGTTTCTTTCCGTTCTAAAGTTTTCCAACGAGAGTTGTGTTTATCTTGTGCTTTTCACGTTTCGTGTCGGAAAAAAGGACTTAAAAGTAAGTAGAAATTAAACAAATTATATCAAGCGGAATATAAAACACCAACCTAGAAGAAAACATTTACCATTGAAACATTGGTCAATGGATTTTAGGGATTTTACACGATTGGTTTTTCGGTGGAGAAATGCAAAATTACGAAATTGTTGATTTAACCGCTTGTGAAATTTGTTACTGCATCAGTGTGAATACGTTTTATTTATTGTTATTTTCCAACTAACTCCAGAATGCGTTACGTGGCTGCATATATGTTGGCTGTCCTCGGCGGACAAGAGAACCCCAAAAATGCCGATCTCGAGAAGGTTCTGAGCTCTGTTGGTATTGAGGCCGATTCCGAGCGCCTCTCAAAGGTTGTCAAGGACTTGAACGGCAAGTCTATTGAAGAACTGATCAAGCAAGGTCGTGAGAAGCTCTCGTCAATGCCTGTTGGTGGCGCTGCTGCTGCTCCGGCTGCGGGTGCTCCAGCCGCTGTAGTTGAGAAGAAAGCCGAGAAGGAGGAGAAGAAGAAGGAAGAATCGGAATCCGAAGAGGATGATGATATGGGCTTCGGTCTCTTTGAATAATCGAAAGACTTCACATTTCACCAAAAGTTCCGTGCAAAAGTTTAGGTATATATAACGAATGATTTTTAGTTTTTTCCTTTCCGGTTTTATGATGATTTCAATTTTACCATCTTTCGCCTGATCAACGATGCTGTAAACTTTCAACTTCACTGATTGACACACAATTGTATTTGTTTAGAATCTTGTTGGTGAATTCCACACTAATTTTACTTTTTTCTTTACTCTCCATTTCAGCCCCTTCTTTGGCTTGAGGTCCAACATCAGCCGGTTTAAGATTTTCTCCCAAGCTTTGTTTCCAGAAGACATTCACATTAAACCTGTACAAATATATTTATTTCTATGAAATAAGTAAATAAACAGTTTTTACACGTTCTTTGAAAATGGATGATTTATTTATCTTTCAGGTTTAAGATTTGTAGCTGCGTCGCTAGCAACGTCGGTTTTGGAAAACTTAAACTTTGGAATTAAAAAGCTTCTTAAACGCTGCCAATGATGGAAACAATAACTTAATTTTGACACCCTTGTTTATTCATAATAAAAAAATCGCCGGAAAAGTCGGAACTGGGGAATTGCTCAAAAAATTTTATTTCTGCGCACCGAAATATTGGGAAAGAATTAGTTTTTCCCACTTTCATCCTCGCTGATATAATCATCATCGTTCAAATGTTTACTATGCAAGTCCAGCTCTTCCAACTCTTCATCAACTTCATTTAAAACGTAGACCGAATCCTTATGGAATTTTTTGCGATAGGGTTTATTTTTACTGATATTACGATTTGCCAAGAACTTGTCAAATCTACTCTTGGCGTCGGCAGCTTGGGTCAACTTCAGCTTTACACGATCCAGCTCTGTTGTACAACTGTTGCTTCTGCTGCTGCCATCATCTGCAGCAGTCGGTAAGGAGGGTTCTGTGGGCAGGCTTTGTTCATGTAGTTCCCAAGCCTGTTTTGACTTTCGCATCTTGGTGAAAATTTTCATCATTATATCGCGATGATCTAAACCCAGCGTATCGTGGCGCATTATTGGCAAACATTCTATAATGCTTTCCGGTTCTGCTGCGATATTTTCTCCCACTTTTTCTGTGGCCGGGCCCTCATCTTCCAATGAATATGGTTTCATAGATTCATAGTAGAAATCCAGCTTTAACTCATTCGCCATATCCTTTTCCTCATAATCATCTCCAAAGTCCATGTTACGCAGCAAGGCTTCTACTTCTTGCACATTGCTGCGTGTTCTGTCACGCACAAAACTAATGCGCGGCACCTTACTCATCAAGCAGAGTTGCGACAATTCGTGACGCAACAAACCGCTACAAGCTTGTAGGTCGTTTTCCATTTCCTGATCCGCTTTGAGCTCGCCACTGCCATTCCAGAATACAGTAATAAACGTAAAATCTGACGATATCTTCACGCGTGTCACTTGTAGTCCACGACCCAATATTTTTTCCGATGCCTCTCCCGTGGCCAGTAAATCAGTAATGTGTTGCATAAACAATTTGTTGAGCACCGCCATGCGGCGCGTTGTATTTTTGCCCTGCTTTTTGTCGACACTACTCAAGTTCGCACCGCTAAACAACTCTGCCGAACGTTCCGAAGATCTGGAATCCGTTGTCGGATACCAACGCTTCTTACTACCCGGTAGTCTCTGGCCGAAAAGCTTTCCTAGCAGCTTTATTTGACTCTTTGTAACAGCTTTTTTGGCATATTGCGACACTCCGGTGGACACACTAGATTTAGGCTGATGAAAAGTGGGCCAGATTGATAGAGGCACCATTTCCTTAACGCGTATGATGCAGCACTTAGTTGTGACTGCTACGCCATTACGTAGCATTCTTACAAAGTATTAAAGTAGATCTCTGTCTTCTGTTACTTGGAAATTTATTCCAAAGGGATTTAATGTTTAAAGTTTTTTAATTTTATTTTAAAAGGAAATCCAAAAACCTCTTTTTTTGTTATTTTTTTTTTAACACTGCGCAACTCCTGTATATCAGTTGTCAAAACAGCTGTTATTTATTTATGTTTTTAGAATGCCAAATATGTCGACATCCAGGCACAGGTTGCCACAGGTTTTTGGTTTTATACAAAACTTTGCTATGAAATAATATATCGATCGATTATTCAAAAATAAAAAATAGAAAAACCGTTAGAAAAAAACTAACGGATTACAATTCATTACGAATCTGAAAGATGGTTGGTTTCGCTTATTTTCAATAAAATTCGTTTTCCCCTTAATTCAACGTTGTTTAATATGCTGCCTTTATTTCTTTGTAATATTTAAAATATCATATATAGGGTGTAACGCATAAGGCACGCCAAAAAGCTAGGACGGGTAGGTTGGGTCGAGACAAGAAAAAAATCGTATGGGAGGGCGGGGGGTGCATTTTCCCCCCTAAAAAAAATGTTTGGTTTCAATTATTTTGTTAAATTACGGTAATAAGTATAAATTTTTTTCCGACCATAAAATTCTCTAATCAATTCTAGAGGAAGTACTTAAAACCCGAAGAATCTATGTTTTGTAGTTTCCGAGAAAAGTGAAAATTACGAAGCATACTTTCCTTTTAAATATAAATTTTTTGGCTACTTGTGTTTTATTACTGGTGCAATAATATGGAAAAAAGAAGGAGTTTAGTTCGTAATTCTCACTTTTCTCGGAAACTACAAACATAGATCCTTCTGATTTGAAGCATTCTCTCTAGAATTGATTAGAGAATTTTATTGTCGCAAAAATTTGTATACTTAATACCGTAATTTTTAAAAAAAATGGCGATAAAATACGTTTTTTCGGAATTTTTATTCCAAATTTTAACTTTGGCATTAATTTTCTCAAAAACTGTTTGACGTAGGAACCTAATTTAAAAAGGATATTAAGAAGCGGATATTTGGCTTTGAAAATCAGCAAGCAAAAGTTATCTAGGTCTAACCGTTATTTTTTAATATTTTTTTTTTTCGATATTAAGTCGGGTTTTTAGAAAATGGCCCCTCCCGCCTAAACGGGGGAAAATGCACCCCCCCCCTCCTCCCATACGATTTTTTTCTTGTCTCGACCCAACCTACCCGTCCTAGCTTTTTGGCGTACCTTATACGTTACACCCTGTATATCATTATACATACATAATTTTTTTAATGTCTATATATTTGTTACACTAAATGATTAAATGTAAACAAACGTACAAAATAAATACACAGTATTATATTATTACTAAAATAGTAAACATGATGTTTTAAATGTAAATGCATTTACTTAATGCATGCATTTAAATAATAGAAGTCTTGTTGTTAAAATTTGAATTTTAAATATGAAAATTGCGTGGCGATTTTCTTAAAATAAAAATGTAAAAACAATTATAAAATTACTGACTTTTTGTGTGTACTAGATATATATGTATTATATTTTAAAATTATATACAATACCATATATTTAATTTGTTGTAATTTATTAATGTTTTTCATTCAAACGCATAGCGCTTTTCTTGGTGTTTTTTATAGTTTCTTTTTTTATTTATAGTGTATGGTAAGTAAATCTATTGTTTAATTGGTTTGTTGGTTGGTTGTTTTTTTTTTTTTTTGTTGGTTGGTTGTTTTTATTTTTTCTTGTTGCTGTGACTTTGATGGTAATATTTTACAATTTTATTACAAGTGATGTAAATAAAATCAGATCGAGGTATTTCTTTCATTTAATATTCATTTTAAGTTATGATTTTTCTTTCTTCTTGTTGTTGATATTACATATGAAGCAGTGAAAGAACACGAAAAATCACTTTAATTTATTAATTAATTCTTAAACTGAAATCAAATTACAACATTTTATGTATGTTATAATATAAAGTAATACGAACTAACGAGGAGATATGAAGATAAAAATATTGTTTTATAAAAAATAAAGCAATTACGAGTATTGAGTAAAACTTATCCAAGCTCTTAAACTAAAACATGGCAAACGACATCAAATAATGTTTGTTCTCTTATAGTTAGATATACACAATTAACAAATTGGATTTTATAAATTAACACGCGCAACTTTTCATTGTGAATTAATGTTTATGTTTCAGGTTATAATATTTCATTAATATTGTGTACTTAAATATTTAAAATAACACTTTGAAAATATTATCTGAAATTGAAATGCAATCAAGAAAAGTATAAAAACGGAAAAATTGCGCTTGCTATACAGGGTGTTGTTAATTCGGTAGATGTCTTTATCTTTATTATCAATAATAAATGTAATTCTTGTCGCTAAACTTTTACCACAGGTTTACATTTACAAAGCTTTAAAATGTAGGATTTTAGTTTTGTGTTTATGTATAAATTATTTTGTGTATAATATCATCAGAATACATGATCATCAATCAATACATGAATTTAAAAAAGAAAAACAAATTTACATCTAAAAATATCATCATTATTTTGAGTAAAACGAGTTACGCGGTGGCCAACTTAAATCAAAGTGCACACTTATTATTTTTTTATAGAGTTCATAAATGATTGACTACTTTCTACAACAACAAATAGATGGAGATAATTTAGTGTACAACAACATTCATACATACGTACATATATCAATATGTATTTATCGATATAAAAACCTAAACTAAAAACTACACATACATATTTAAACCATTGAAATGCTACTTTAAAGTGAATGTATTAAATATAATGACACGAAAAATTCATCTTTTTTATGGACGAATCTGTTGCAGAAAAGCCAAATGAATGAAGAATACAATACAAAATGTAAATTATTTGTACAAATTACACGTGTACTTAATACACTCTAGTTTTTAGATAAAGGTAAATGCAATGAGTTTTGTTTGGTTTCAATAAATATTCAATGAAATAAAATAAAGATTGAATAGTTTACGAGCTACAGTATTCAAAGTCGTTTTTAAAACGCTTTCCAGAAGGAAGCATTAAATATAAATTTATATAAATGTCATTTAGTTACATCAAAAATTAATAAACAAAAAAAAAAAAAGGTAAAACATAGGTTGTCAAAAAGTTGTTAGCTGGAATACTATTGCACGCTCTCAATTATATATATTTATAGAGTTTTTGAAGGGAAAAAGCCTTTTTAAATCTGTTAATGAAGTATTTTGTAATAGAATTTTAAATTTTACTTCTATTTAAAAGAATTACAATAAGTTAAGGTAACTTGTCTTTAACTTGTGCAAATGATAAAAATTACTTGCAAGAGTAAGAGCAAGAGTTTCAATTATACAGTTATAATACTTGTAACTTCTTTAATACGAATTATAAAAAAACCAATACTTTAAACCTAATAAAAAAAAAATAACTTTAAACTAAGATCGTTCAAAGCAAAATCAAAAATCATTTAAAACAAAAACTGATGATGGTGATACTACTTTGAGCGCAAAAATCTCTAAAGTTTACATGCTAAACACAAATATTGGCGTTTGCTCTTTTATCCTTTCTGTCTCCATCCCACACCTTCATTTCTGCTCACATCTCACCCAACACTGATGTGTTGTTCATCAATCATTCAGGTTCGTCCTCGTCCTTCTCCATCTTCAACTCCCTGTTTTTGTTCTCCTTCTCACTTAAATAATGTTAGCTGCCGTTCCTTCTGGCAGTTTGTAGCCTATCATATCGTATGCGGATTCCGGTGGCGTACTGCCGGCCCGTTTCATTTGTGCCAGAGCTTGGGACATGGCTGAGCTGGAAACCGCACCCGCCGCCGCCGACGATGCACCACGTCCACGTTTTCGTTTCGGCAGGATTCCTTTGCGCGCCATATAGAAACGAATGGTGGAGACAGGTATGTTGAACATGTTGCTGACCGTTTGAAATGTTTGGCCTTTGGACACACATCTTGCCGCTTCCGCCAATGAGTCTTCAGAGCGACGGATGCGTTTGTATGCCGAAGCTCCATCACCCAATTTATTCATAATGTAAGCGCTGTTGTTGCCGCCACTCATCCCACCACCCGCGGATGTATCCAGTTCAGTGTCAACACCACCGAAGCTGTCATCATCGTTACCCACATAGCTGCTGTCTTCTTCCATGGTGGTTTCCATATTGTGCGTTTGTTTCTGATTATATTCCTCTTCATTGTCGTATGCATTCGATGCGTATTCATCAGCCGAGTCATCTTCGGTGGCATTTGAGGCGTTGGTTTCCTGTTTGAGCATAGTATTCATTTGATGTTGTAGCTGTATATTATTCTGTTGTAGCTTTTGCTGCTGCTGTTGTTGTTGCAGTAGTAGTTGCTGTTGCGCCACAGCAACGGTACCATTCTGTTGTTGTTGCATTTGCTTCTTTATATCGACCAATGCGTCATGTTCATTAGGAGTTGCCACCGCTGTCGTTGTGGTATTATTTGTTGTTGTCGTCGTGGCCGAATCATTGTCCGTTTCTGTACTGTCATTTGTATTATTTGCCGAGCCTGAAGCTGCGACGGCGGCAGCAGCAGCAGCAGCGGCAGCCGCCGAAGCTGAGACTTTGTTTGTCAATGCTTTTAGTTGATTTAAATTAAGAGCTGCATCGGAGCCGTAAAGACCACGAATGCGCAACTGTTCGGCACAGCGTAGCAAATTCGGCAGCCCCGCCAGAGTGACATTTACCTCACCCTTATACATGAAATCTACCAGTGCTTGGATCTCCCAGAGCTTTATTTCGTTGGGAAGAATGATGACCGGATGCTTGCAAGGGTTCTCAGCCAGAATGCTTTCAAAGTACGAGGAGCAGGCGGCCAACACAAGCCGATGACAGTGTACCTGATGGCCTTCACAGGCGAGCGTCACATCGACGAAACGCTGGCCGGCGAGCAGCTGTGGGAAGGCAGCTCCAATGCTGCCCAGATGACTGTTCCAACGCACACAGAATTCTTGCCGTTGCTGTGCAGCTGTCATTTTGGAGGTATTGCTGCTCATTTCACGGCAAGTGAAAAGTGATGATGATGACTATTGTGAGGAAGCTAGGAGCAGTTGTATCCGGTTGTTCAGTTATCGGAAGCTCAGCGGAAAAAGCAATGCAAACTCGAAAGCTTGAAGAAGCGCTTCATGCGTTTCACAGATCAATTAATTTATGGAAGTTTTGTTGTTGTTGGTTTTTGTTGCGAGATGTCGATTATTTGAAGCGAAGAAGTAATGCTGGAAAAAAAGCAGAAAGAAATTCTGTTTAATAAAAAATTCGTGGAAGTGGTCAGGCTTCTAAAAGTTATTTTAATTTTTTGTTTATTTAATTTGTTTTTGGTTTTGTCGTGGTGTATGATTGCTCCATCTCATCACCTTCTCCTCATCGCTATCTAAAAATCTCTTTTATCTGTCTTGAGGGAGAGAATAAATTGAATCTGGATTCAAGGGTGGATGGATGTGGTTTGCAGAACAGGGTGGATGCGGTTTCGCTGCCACGGAGTGAACTGGCTGAGTGGTGTTGACGTGGCGACAAGAATCAATTTTTTCTTGTTTTGTTTGCAAAGTCCTTCGCTTTAATTCATTATTTAAAAAGTTTAGTACAGAAGCACTCTCCGTTAAGGACACACTCTTTGGTAATTGCTTTCTCCCCTCTCGTCACACGAAAAAATCAATTAAGATTGTGCCACGTGTATTGCAGAAAATGGTGAACATTTTCGCCTCATTTGCTAAAACTTCTACAGGTGCTTCCAACTCATTGATTTTACTAACTAGCTTCGTCTTTGGCTTTAGACTGGTTACATAGAAATCATGATTTATTCATGGTTACGGAAGCTTCCTTTCGTTTATCACCCACTCATCTCAATTTACTCCTCTAACATGCATCATATTTTCCACCCTCGTATTGAAGATGTTCAATTAATCAAATAAACATTCAGCTAAAACTTTAGCTAAATAAAAATAGTAAGTTTTAGTTAATTTCTGTAAGGTTTTCAAATTTCATAAGTAAATATAAAGCTTTCAAAGCAAATATGAAGCCTTTGTCTCCCTTTTAATTTTTATATACGAATCATGGTCTAAATTAATTATTTTCTTTAAGTTAATTACAATAGTTCGAGAAGAAACCAGTCGATGGCCCACCCCATTGATAGAATTTTGATCTAGAATAGTTTTACAGAAACACGATCTGCAACTACAATCACATTAAAATATAAATTAACAATCGTTTTTAAGAGCAATATTTGAAAAGAAAGAAAGAATAAAGTGAATAGAATAGAATCTACTTTGAATTATATTTTGTGTAGACTGTTTTTCTGGTGAACATAAAATCTAAAATAAAATCACATCCAAAATATCTGAAAGAAAACCAAAAAGAGTGAAAGAAAACTGAATATAAATCATTAATATATTTCTGATTCCCGACAGTTTTGCACATTTTTAAGACATTCAACCATCTTCTGACTGAGCACCATCAACAACAACAATATTAAGAACAACAACAACAAATTTAATAGCACCGAGTGACAGGCACAACCAGTAAAGAGAAGCAGCATCACAACAACAAACAACAACAACATTTACAGGAGAAAAAAAATCAATACAAATTTAAAACTTCTTTTATAAAACAATAAAATGCAGAGAGGGGACGAATAAAGACGACGATGAAAGATGAAGAGAAGTGAAGAGAGGAAGACAGATGAAGAGAGAACGAGAAAGAAGTACAAGAAACAAACAAAGAACTCAATGTTATAACATGAAATTCCAATTAAACTATTTGTTGTTGTTGTTGATGATGTTTTCTTTAAATTAAAAATACAGCTGGAGCAAAAGCAACAACAAAAACAACAGGATAAAGATGAAGGAAGATTTCTTTTTTAAAACATAAGAGGATGAAATAAAATTTCAAACATAAAAAATTCAGCAACCACAAAAGGCAAACAATAATAAAAAAAAACACCGAATTATATACAAGTAAATACATGATACATAAAAATTGTTGTTCGCATAGCATTGCCACTTAATTTTGTTTTGATCGGTTTAAAATCTTTCTCTCACTTTAAAGAGAGTTAAACTATGTAGTGCTCAATGTAGAGACTTAAGTAACATGAAGTATTTAATGTAATATTGAAAAAATTTTTCTATATTTAGTTTTTGGTTTTGACGTGTTATATTTTAAAGTGGAATAAGTCAATTTTTTCATGTATCGAGATATTTAAGGGTATTTAATGTAATATTGAAAAAATGTTTCTATATTTATTTTTTGGTTTTGACGTGTTATATTTTAAAGTGGAATAAGTCAATTTTTTCATGTATCGAGATATTTAAGGGTTTGCCATTTGTCTTTTTAATTACTTTTTACGAGGTGGCAATGTTCGTATCTGCACAAAATAAGATTAACTAAGAATACACTGAGCAATATAAATCAGAAAGAATAAAAAAGGAGCCAAAGAGGGGAAGAGATAAAAGGAGTGTGAAAGGGAGCGAAAGAGAGAGAGAGAGATAAAGACCAGGACTATAGAGGATCGTGTACAGGAAATGACCGAGGGTAAGGGGATTATACAGATATGTATGCCTTGGAAATCGGTAAGTAACAAAAAAAAAAAACCAAACGAACCAAGTGCCAGAATATTTTAACAGAATCAAAAACAATAGCAACACCAACAAAAAAACAGTATAACTTGTATAAGCAAAACAAAGAAAAGCAGTAACTGCAGCAGCACCAGTAGCAGCAGCAGGAACCTCTCAAGCAGCAACAGCACAAGAAAGAACAACAACAACAACAATTATACAAAAAGCAACATTAAAAACAACCCTTAAATAAAAGTTATTATATTCGTAAAATAAACTAAAGAAAATGCTTTCCAACAAATATTTGCTTCAGTGAATTCATATTTCTCTCTGTTGACGTTGTTGTTGTTGTTTTTTGTGCTTGTTATACAATATAAAAAATTTAACAAATTTGGCAATAAAGCTGCATACATTTCGATTGCTTACAGACTCATCGACATACACACATACTTAAGCATGTACATTCAATTATTCAAGTCCTTTAGACACCCTAGCAGCTGAGGGTACTTTTAAAACTTTTTGTTAAGCTCTATTATAGTCTATTTTTCTTACCGTTGTGAATAAATGCAAATAACAATAACTCAGTTGGAATAAAATCCGTTGAATATTAAATAATGTCAAAGACAAATGTAAATCCGTCATGGAAATGTCCTTAATGGAAATATTCTGCATAAATAGGTTTATTAGTCAATTTTCAAAGGTTGCTTGCTTTTAGAATTCAATGGCTAAATATACATAGGTACATATACGAGTGCATGTGACGAATATTGTACATTATGTGTAGAATAATCTGTATAGATGGATACATAGATCTATTACTTATCGGATATTATATATACATATATACCCACGGCCAAAAAAAGCCGCACTAGTAGCATTTCATTACTCATGCAAAATTTTATAAAAAAAGGTAAGCTACCTTCAAGATTTTATTTTTTTTTTTATATTATTTGATCCTTATAGAAAGGTGTTGGCCGGCAGCTCGATATCCGCTAAAAGGGTGGAAAAACCCAAGGTCTAATTCTTTACCTTTGTTTAAAAAAGGTAATAAAATAAAGAAGGTTCGTGTTTTTAATTTCTATTATTTTGATTATGTTCAAATATTCTTAGAATTCAAAAATTTTCTGTATACTTTTTCTTTTCTTTAAATTTTTCTTCAGTATTTCGTTGATCCTCCTTTGGTCTTCAAAACAGCTCCCACTCTTCTGGGCATTGAATCATAGAGATTTTGGATGTGGTTCTTGATTTCTTCACCGTACCACACTTCATTTGTAATAATTTTTAACTCCTCGATAGATTTCGGAGACATTTCTTGGATTTTTCGTTGCATAATTCCCCACAAATTTTCAATGATGTTTTTTTTGTGTGAATGTGTTCTCAACATTGCAGCTCAGCTCCTGGATTTTTGAACCACGCCTTCTTTGATAACATTTCTATACTTTTCTGCATTCACGGAACCTTCCAGCAATAAATTTTGTCCAACCCCATATGTTATGCATCCCCATACCAAAACATAAGCTGAATGCTTGACTTCTTTCTTTTTTCTTCATAGCCGCTGTTAAAACCGGCACATTAGCAGGTCGGCGAGCTGGAAGACCCATATTCGTTAGGCGTCTGGAGACAATTCTTCTGCTGATTTGCATTCCTAGCTTTCCCTGAAGATCTCTCCTTAGTTCCCTAGCAGTCTAGAACCGACTTCGAAGGCACATTCGTTCCAACGATCGATCTTCTCGCGGTGTAGTGATTCTTGGACTCCCACTTCCCTCCGGTTTTCCTTTGTATGCTTCCGGTTACTTGAATTTTTTCTAAAACAAGGCGCACTGTGCTTCATTGCACCCAATTATTTGAGAAAATTTTCTTCTAAAAAACTACTTCGGATGGACGTTCGCTCATTTCTCAAATGTTAATGGACAACTTTTGACAGAGTGTGTCTTTTCATAGCAGAAAATATATGTATAAACAGGTAAAAAGAAAATTTACTATCAGTCGAAACCCTTTCCTAACAGTTTTTATCTGCAAAGTCATTAATATGCAAATTTTCTAGGTTGCGCTTTTTTTTGGCCATAAGTGTAAATAATTGCATTATCTAAAGATTTCTTTTCTTTCTTATTGAGTTTTCTTACCATCTTTTCTACTTGTCTTTAAACATTTTTTAACTTAACCATGATTTTGAAGAGAGTATACAACAAAGACTTCTCTTATAGACGAAAATCTTAACAAATATTTAATATTATATTCATTATTAAATATTAATAAATACTATATTTAATACGTAAATATAAGAAAGTATTTAACTAAAAACCATTCAAATAGAATGGACCATTTTAAAACTTTTTTTAGGGAAAATTCTATGGACTTACCTCTTATACAACACTATTAAAAGAAAATCCTTTAAAAAATACCAACGTTTTATAACACTTTATTACTGCAGTTTGTATAAAATTTACAGAACTCGAAAAAACTTATGTTCGTTACGCGCTGCTTCTGTGTTAATTGAAAATCGTTAAATTTAGTGCTTTGAATTTGTTGTTCCTGTCGTCGTCGTAATTTTATTGGTAGAGCCAACCAACAGACGAGAAGTAAGTAAGTAAAGAATACAACAAAAACTGCTGAAAAATAACAGCAGCCGCATCAACAACAAAAACAGTAACGAAAGAAACAAAAAAAAAATATCCTCATGCATTTATACACACCCATACACATACACATCCTAAAAAGTTGTTTAAGAACAAATTTAAAAAAATATGTTTGTATAAAAAATTCGTTGGCATTAAATTGGACGCGGTACATAAAGAAAGAACTCTACTGAATGCTGGCAAGTAGCTGCACAAGGTTGCAGCAATGAAGCAGACGCAGTGGCGGAAGCAATGAGGAGCAACAAAAAAAGTACAATAAAAGCAACGTTGTCGTTGCAGGAGACAAGAATATGATGAAGAGCACAGGAAAAATATATAAACCAGAATTTATAATTAAACAAAAAACTATAGAAATGACGGAGATGGCAAAATAAAGACAAGCCCCGAAAGAAAGACCGATTATTTTTTGCACATTTCCAAATTAAAACTCATAAAAGGATATGCGAAGTACGAACAGATTCAGAGGAGAGCAAAAGAATTTAACAAAGCGCAAAAAAATGTTTCTTATAAATTATTCGTAAGTTCTGGATCTTGAGAAATTTCTCGCTACATTTTTCTTTCTTTGTAATTAAATTAAATTCACTTACCTTTTACTTCTCTTTAATTAACAGTCTTTTATTGTTTTTAACCAAGTCGATTTCGCGTTATGCTTTAGCAATAATTTTAGAGATTCTTGACATGGAAATTGTGCACATTTTCATTAAGAAACTATTGATTTTTCGCGTATGCGCTCCTTCACGCTGGTCTAATATATTTAAATATAATACGCGTTTTCAGTCTTCTCCTTGTTTCCTTATATATATGTATAGCTTTTTGCACAAATGAAAATTGTTTACATGACTTTTGTTTGATTTTCGTGACTGCCGTCGTTTTTACACACGCGCGGTTTGCAACAGAGATAATTATCTCTGGTTTGCAGATTCCTTTTTTGCCGCGGAGTTAGTTTTTTGAAACGGAGTTAGTAAGGTAAAATATATGATCAAAGATAGTAGAGTTATTTTGTAGTAGTTAGGGTCATTTATACACTACTCTTGAATAACACAGTGTACATAAAAACCATAAAATTCATATGTTTGAAAGCTGAATACTTTAATTTCAGACTCTCACTTCAGTAAGATAATGAAGCATTTTTTACTTGATTTATTATATCGTATATTATTTATTTCGTTTATCATTTTGGCGCTGATTACAACAACTTCTGCTCTCGTGTAGTTATCGAATTATAGCCCATCGAAATTTGAACTTCTTACGACTACATCTCATAAACTATTAAAGATATCTGTATAAGATATAAGATTCCTTTGTAATGGAACTTAAAATACCTATTTACGTTAAATAGAATTTTATGAAAAACCATTACTTTTGGAGAAAACTTTTTCTTTTAAGTTTAATACTTTTTCACCCATTTATTAATTTTTTCCCCCATTACATTTTATCCATATATATTAATTTTCTCAATTTTCAGAAAGTAGAGGCTATTAGATTTTCACCATTGGAATATTCAAGAAAATGTTTTGTATTTCCGTTATTTCAAATTTAAATGCTTTTTCTTCTAAATTCCGATCATAAAGACAAGAATATGTTAATAAAGCCAATTCTTTAGCGTATGCTTTCTTAAAGCATTAACATTTTTCTTAGGAATTAATAAATGAAAGAAAAGAGTACAAGAATTATAAAATTCGTTGAAAACGCAATGGTGATTCAAAAAAAGTTGTATTTAACATAAATAAAAGATACCTCAAATTGCTTTATAACGGTACCCATCCTATCCGGAAATCTTTTATAGTATAGGAGATGTATTGAAAATCAGTTTAAATTTCGACGAGCTATAACTTGATAGCTATACAAAAGCAAAGAAATTTTTTGTTGGTGTTGTAGTCAGCGCCAAAAAGTATAACAACAAAATTTCAGCGAGTTTTAAACGGTAAATTTGTACCAAACACTATTTCGCGTACTCACATCGAAACTGTGACAAACGAAAGTTAATTTATATCCAACTGCTCACGTGGAGCCCAGGAATTGATACAAGAATTACTTTCGTTTATTTATCTGCTACCGTTGTTTTAAAGGAAAGCATGAAGCTTTGTTGAAACGCCCTGATTGTGGTTGTTATTTCTCATGCTCACTTAAAAACTAACAGATTTTGATGCTCTAAATCTAAAATTGAGTGATTCTACGTAACTGAAAGCTTATTGAAATACCTTATATAGCCCGACATTTTCAATTTTCAAGGTGCTATAATAAAATGGGAACGTTTCAGCAACGCTTGATATAAGCCAAGAAATTATTGTTTTTAAATTATAACATGTAACATATACTATACATTTTTTATTACACTCAAATTGTGTGTAATTCCTACTAACTTCGGTAGTTATATTCTGGCTCTACGCTTATCCGCATATATTTATTTTGACATTTTCATGGTGAATTTTTAATTGTGCTCCCAAACCAAAAATTTTAAAAGAAAACCGGGTACTCGTTATGTCAGAAGAAATACATGTACCTATAATTTCCTATTCTTTCTTTTTTATTAAAATAACGATAGTCAGCAAGACCTTTTATTATTGTCACATTGACTTGAGAGATATATGTATAAACTTAAAAAATCTTGCGAGTTGAATCTTTTTATTTCATAAACTACAAATATTTTTAAGAACCTGGAAAATCTTTAAATATGTATCTGAAAAATGCGTAACTGGTCTTTAATATTGCTTTGTATTTTTTATTTAAGTAGATTTGTTTGAAACTTTTTAATTCAACTATGAAAATGTCTAAACGAACAGGTGCAGCGAATTGATGTAAGGCAAAATTCACCATATAATAAATTTCGCCACAGTTGAAGTAAAAATTTTCCGTTGTAGTTTCGTTCGTGCATAAATCAATATGTGAGTCGGATTTCTAGCGAAATTTATTAAAATTGTGGGAAATAAAGCGAAAAGTATATTCAATGAAACTAAATTGATTAACACTGGTAATTGCAATTGCTTAAATATTACGTTAAAATTCTTTGTGAAACGAGATGTGCAGTGAAAAGTGTAATTATCTCGGTAGATAAAAAAACCATATATTGCTGGTGGGGTTTCCTGTTCATGTTTTATCCCTCTCCCTCAAACATATTTAAATCATTAGTGGTATATTTATCCCGCTCTGCGATGGGCGGCTTTATTTTCTAAATTGTTTATGTGGCATACGTGAAAAATTCAGTTAAAAAACAAGGAAATTGATACTAAATAATTAACTTAGAAAATTTATTGAAAAAATTCTCATTAAATTTGCACGCACGGATTTCTTCGATTATGTCAATTTTTCGAAGGGCCTTTATGTTAAAAAGTTTTTGTCATTTTAAATGAAGAATTATTCACCACTATGCAATCACTGCAATAAGTGGTTTATTAATTTGTGGAATTTCATAGCAGTGTTGTAGTTTTCTTTCTCAAAAGTTGTGCTAACGTGTATAATTTTGTTGGCATAAGATCGATCAGATTGAACTTATTTTGTTTCTGTAATAGT
This sequence comes from Myopa testacea, assembly GCA_949629155.1. NCBI lineage: Eukaryota > Metazoa > Arthropoda > Insecta > Diptera > Conopidae > Myopa > Myopa testacea. Next base: position 30,117,282 of record OX451345.1, on the reverse strand, counting down.
TCCTACCCTCCGATGTCTACCCATAAAAAGGTCGCTTTAGTTTAGCAGTTTAGTTTTAATTTTCTGTGTAAAAAATTTGCATAGCTTAAAGACCGATATCTTTAAAACCAATTGAGATGTCGATGTCATTATATAGTATATGTCATTTGAAAGGTAATTTAGGGGCCTTTCTTTTTTCTCTCTTAAATGACAAGATCTCAATTAAATGTACGTCTTAAAGAGTTTTCGATCTCAGCTTTTCAACGGTGTACGACACGTTTAGCATAATTGAATTTTTTTACCTATTTAATGAAATGAGTAATTTTTATTGTTTCGCGATTCCTTCAAATGAATACTCAGTAAAGTATTAACTATAACGTTTTAAAGCTTTTTTGTATACTAAGACACAATTTTTTTTTAACTTAATGTATTCATTTAATAAGCAAAAATAGTTATTTTAAGATCACATTGTTATATATCTTCAAAAGTTTTTCCAACATCAGATTTGAAGTAGAAAAATTGTACTAATTATTTTTATCTGATGTAAGGTAATGTTTTTCTAGTTATTTCTGAATGCAACACAGTAGATTTGTCGAAAGACATTCGTCATCCACTGATATTCACCACAGGAACCTACCTCACCATACTTAATTTTATTCTAAAGCAACGAAGTCGTATATTGTTCGGTTAAGTGCAAGCGATAAGTAAAAAGTTATTCTATTTGATTTTGTAATCAAATTTGGGACTTTTTTAATGCACAGATAAAAATTTTATTTAAATAAAATCATTTTTGAAAGTTGTTGGTTTGTGGTAGATAAAATTTTTCGCAGCAGTAACAAAAAAATTACGAAAGATTTCACTTTTATGTGCTCTGTATAAGTAGGAGTGAAACTTATAATTTTTTTACTGTAATCGTAATAATTGTTTTTTCTTAATAACCAACTAATTTTCCTACATAATTGACCATTATATTTTATGTGTAGTAATCGTAGTGTTTAATACGTTGTTTTGAACATTCGAAAGAGAGATTCGTCGTCTAGTCGAAAGGATCGTCGAAAATAAGGAAAAGTTTTAAAAAGTGAACTGAAAAACATTCACACGTATAAATTTACGGTTCATTCATATCATATTCATTCATATTACGGTTATCGCAACCTCAACGTAGTTTCCTGTGAGAAGAAAAGTTATAGGAACAAGCCGAGGCAGAAGCTGAACAAACGAACCTTCTCCAATAGGTCAGCGAAGAGAGTTGAAGGACTAATATGACGCAAGTGTTGCCAATTCGTTTTCAGGAGCATCTCCAGGTTAGTCCCTTTTTCCTTTATTTCCAATTTTGCATTATAGAAAATATGAGTATGTAAGCCTTATCAGAAATAAGTTAATAAAAAGAAATGAGGGCGTAATTACTAAACTTGTGGAGCTGATAAAATGGGTGTAATCCAGAAGTATGCACTCAGTTGTACGCATTGTTGCTAAGCTGAAAAGAACGAAATATGAAGTGCGATCATAGTGCGTTACTTCGTCATTAACCTAGCTGCGTATTATTTAATTTGTGTAATGCATTAGTTAGTATAACTGGACCCTGACAGTAATATTCTCCGTCCGATTTTTGTGTCTGGTAGTCTATAAGATGGCAATGACTCATCATATGTTGTTTTATGTTTTATTCTCATTACGGTTGCTGATCCGCTATACACTCTGAATTCAAATACATAGTATATGTAACTAGTGTTTATTTTTTTGGTTTTATAGTTTTCATAATTAATGAATCTTTCTAATTGTGTTATTTTCTGGAATTCCTTGTTTCTTAATAAACACATGCATAAAGTTTTCCATTAATATTGTTTACTTTTTCTCTGGAAAACATGTTGTAAGCTTACGAAAATGTTGGTCTCTGGTTAGTGAAGGTTTGTTTTTTTTATTACCTCCATTTTTCCGATTGAAACCGGTTCGGTTTGACTCTTCATTTTTACGTTTTGTTTTTATGCTGTATTTGCCGCTTGGTTAACCCACTCGTCGCCGCTGTACATTGTGATTTTAAGTAGTTTTTCGTCATTAAAAAAACGCAATCAGTTGCTTATATAGCAAGTTGCCTGCATAAAAAAAGATTTCCTTCATATTGTAGGTTTCAAAAATATCAATGAATGATTAGAAACCATGTTTGAAATTCGATATTTTTATTTCTTTCCCTCTTATAAAACATATTTCTTTATATCGATTATATCTGGATTTTTAAAAGCATGTGTTTATATTCTATTGTTATTGAAGTCTTAAGAAAACATACCGCATTAAAGCAGACAACTCAAGTCTTCTTCTTTTTTTGTTCTTGTTGATTACTCAACTATTTGTGTAGTATATATTTTTAGATTATGATTATACATGGCTAGTAACTGTAGATATTTCCCAACTCCAACCACTTGTCCACTCGCTTCTAAGAACTATTATTATGTCTGATAGGTAAATTTTTTGCAAATTTCTTGCTTCGTTGAATAAAATTATTTCATTGGCCTTGGCCACACGTAGCTGCGTTTGAAGGAGCTTCTTTCAAGTGTTTAGGTTAGAGTGGACATAAAGTTTCAACTTTTCCCTTAAATACAACCATACAATATTGGATTTCTTTTCAGATGAAAAAAGAAAACTATTTTATTGTATGCTGTGCTGGTTACCGCCTCTCAGAGACAGGAAGCGTGTCTTATCACAGTTTCGGATATGGACATAAGTTTCTACTTCCTTATTTTTGTTTGTTAGTTTGTTTTTTTTTATAGAAAAGTACCTTTCTTTATCATTTTTAAATGTTATTGTTTACTTAACTTTAATAGTGTTTTTTAATGATGTAATTAAATTCTATTAAGATTAACTTCAATAAAAAAAAATAATACTTTTCTATAGTTATATATTTTTGTATTTATTTGATTAACTCGATTTTATTGAGTTGTTAAATATGGAAGGAAAAGAAGCTAAATTAATTCTACACAAGATTTATTTATTCCAGAGTTTATTTGACATAAGTGCTTCTTCTTTGCAGTTAGATATCACACGTTTTCTGTTATTTTAGTATGAATAAACAGATTTTTTTGTTATACCATAGGTACATATGTACATATTTAAAAAAATGTTGCAGTAATTTGAAAACTCTCACCTCGATTGAAATCCACCTTAAGGCTAACGAACGCCCCAATTCTCTCTTCCATTTCAGACGGAAGTACATATTTAAGTGCACAATACAATAGCATATTATTTATTGTTTCTCTTTGTAGGAATATTTCTGGCATACATTTTACCATGTCAGTTGATTCGACCCGACCGACCACCGACTTGAGACAGTTTATAATGTTAATGATGACGATAATGTGGATGACTTGTAGACGTGACAAAGAAATACTCGTAAATACTACGCAAAAGCTAGAAAAAAATTGGATTACAGCTTTTAAATTTAGCGTCTTAATGATGGATGGTAGGGAGTTGAGTACGGGATGGAGAGGGGGGGGGATTAGAACGGTACGTCAAGATGCTGCAGGTAGCAGGTCTGATTGCAGCAGAGCGTGATATACACAACTTATAAATAATTCTACAATAAATTTCAATTTCAACATTCAAGCAAGTTTTCATAACTAACGATTGCAATAAAACTTAATAAAACACGATAAACTCATCTCTAAAGGGTTTTCCAATAAGGGTGTAATTTTGATATTCAAAGAAAAATGCCATTTTTTGAGATAAATTATCGCATGTTTATTTCGTAATAAAGAGGAAGGTATGCCGTTAATAATGAAAAACAACATCAGCCAAATGGCCACCACGACCACGCTTACAGGACCATAGCTATTCAAAATTACACCTCTTATTGGAAAACCCTTTACATGGTGTGTAATATACTTAGACATACTATACACTATAAGAAAACAGTGATGCTGTTATGAGTATAATATAAAAATGAGCAACACAGCTTTAGGAAATTTGAAACATATGCAACATATGCTTTTCTTCTCAATACTAAAAGCTATTTTAAATAGTGTTTGTTTACGCAATCCTTTGTTTTGCTGACGAAATTGATTTACGAATTGGCCATTATTTATAGCAAAATTAAATGCTGTAAACAAGAATAACCTTTGCTAAAATTTCAATAATTTGGTGCAAACCAAGATGTTTAGAAAAGTTATGCTGATGCACAATTGAAATACTTTAATTTAAATCGATTTTCACGATTTTTCTTCGCTTTTCCAAATTTTAAAAATTTATGATTTTACTCCAGACATAGCATCAAATTCAGAATTCAGTCAGAATATGTTACATATTCTTATACACCGTGTTGTCATTTCTTTTTTATAATTCGGTTTTAATCCATAATTTGTCCATTCTTTCTTTTGTTGCAGCTCACAAATGTCGGCATCAACATTAACTCGATATCATTCAGTACTCTTACCATGGAGTCTGATAAATTTATTTGTGTGCGTGAGAAGGTCAACGATACCGCTCAAGTGGTTATCATTGACATGAATGACTCCAGCAATCCAACAAGACGTCCAATATCAGCGGATTCGGCCATTATGAATCCCGCCAGCAAGGTCATTGCACTCAAAGGTATGGCTATTTTTAAAAGAAATATTCTGATCTTGCAGTTAATAATCAATATTGTTCTACTGTAGCGCAAAAAACATTGCAAATTTTTAATATTGAGATGAAATCAAAGATGAAGGCTCATGCCATGACCGAAGACGTGGTCTTTTGGAAGTGGATTTCACTTAATACCTTAGCGCTGGTCACCGAGACCTCGGTGTATCATTGGTCGATGGAAGGTGATTCGACTCCGCAAAAAATGTTCGATAGACATTCCTCCCTGAATGGCTGCCAGATCATCAACTACCGCTGCAATCCGACGCAGCAATGGTTGCTCCTGGTGGGCATCTCGGCACTGCCCAATCGTGTTGCAGGCGCCATGCAGTTGTATTCGGTGGAACGCAAGGTGTCACAAGCTATTGAAGGTAAATGAAGCAAACTCTTCATACAATCATTACTTTTGCCATTAGATTTAAATTCATTGTTGCTCAAAATCCTGCTTTAGGACATGCTGCTTCCTTCGCCACTTTCAAGATGGAAGGCAATAAGGAGCCATCAACGCTGTTCTGCTTTGCTGTACGACCCGCAAACGGCGGCAAGCTGCATATAATCGAAGTGGGCGCTGCGCCTGCGGGCAATCAACCATTCCAAAAGAAATCTGTAGACGTTTTCTTTCCACCGGAAGCACAAAGTGATTTCCCGGTGGCTATGCAGGTTTCAGCTAAATACGATACTATTTATTTGATCACCAAATACGGATACATTCATTTGTACGATATGGAAACTGCTACTTGTATCTACATGAACCGCATTTCAGCTGACACGATCTTTGTTACTGCGCCACATGAAGCCAGCGGTGGCATTATAGGCGTCAACCGTAAGGGTCAAGTGCTTTCCGTAACAGTTGATGAAGAACAAATCATCCCGTACATCAACACCGTGCTGCAAAATCCAGAGCTGGCGCTACGCATGGCTGTGCGTAATAATCTTTCAGGTGCTGAAGAGTTGTTTGTGCGCCGTTTCAATAAACTGTTCAGTGCCGGGCAGTATGCTGAAGCTGCGAAAGCGGCAGCACTCGCTCCGAAGGGTATTCTGCGAACTCCCCAAACTATACAGCGTTTTCAACAGGTTCAGACTCCGGCTGGATCCACTACACCTCCACTTTTGCAGTACTTCGGCATACTGCTCGACCAGGGCAAGCTAAATAAGTATGAATCGTTGGAGTTGTGCCGACCAGTTCTGGTGCAGGGCAAGAAGCAGCTTTGTGAAAAGTGGCTGAAGGAAGAGAAACTCGAATGCAGCGAAGAGTTGGGTGACTTGGTAAAGGCTTCGGACTTGACGCTGGCACTGTCTATATACTTGCGCGCCAATGTGCCCAACAAAGTCATTCAATGTTTTGCCGAGACCGGGCAGTTCCAGAAAATTGTTCTCTACGCCAAGAAAGTCAATTACACGCCCGACTACATTTTCTTACTGCGCTCGGTGATGCGTAGCAACCCAGAGCAGGGCGCCGGATTCGCTACTATGTTGGTGGCCGAAGAGGAACCGCTTGCGGACATCAATCAAATCGTGGACATTTTTATGGAACACTCAATGGTTCAGCAATGCACAGCTTTCTTGCTAGATGCTCTCAAGCATAATCGCCCAAATGAAGGATCACTTCAGACGCGTTTGTTGGAGATGAATTTGATTTCGGCACCACAGGTTGCTGATGCTATACTGGGCAACGCCATGTTCACGCATTATGATCGCGCTCACATTGCACAATTATGTGAAAAAGCTGGCTTGCTTCAACGCGCTCTGGAGCATTATACCGACTTATATGACATCAAACGCGCTGTCGTGCACACACATCTTCTCAATGCCGACTGGCTGGTAGGTTTCTTTGGGACGTTGTCGGTGGAGGATTCTTTAGAATGCCTCAAGGCCATGCTTACAGCCAACATACGTCAGAATCTTCAGATCTGTGTGCAGATCGCCACCAAGTATCACGAGCAACTAACAACCAAAGCTTTGATTGATTTGTTTGAGAGCTTTAAATCGTACGAAGGTCTGTTCTACTTCCTCGGCTCTATCGTCAATTTTTCGCAGGATCCAGAGGTGCACTTCAAGTACATACAGGCCGCCTGCAAGACCAATCAAATCAAGGAAGTCGAACGCATTTGCCGTGAGTCAAACTGCTACAATCCTGAACGCGTGAAGAACTTCTTGAAGGAAGCTAAACTGACCGATCAGTTGCCGCTGATTATTGTTTGCGATCGTTTTGACTTCGTGCACGATTTGGTACTTTATTTGTATCGCAACAATCTACAGAAGTACATCGAGATCTATGTCCAGAAGGTGAATCCTTCCCGTTTACCCGTCGTCGTTGGTGGTTTGTTGGATGTTGATTGTTCTGAAGATATCATTAAGAATTTGATACTTGTCGTTAAGGGTCAGTTCTCGACTGATGAACTTGTGGAAGAGGTGGAAAAACGGAATCGATTGAAGCTTTTGTTGCCCTGGCTGGAGTCACGCGTTCACGAGGGTTGCGTTGAACCAGCCACACACAATGCCTTAGCTAAGATCTACATTGATTCTAACAACAACCCCGAACGTTTCCTCAAGGAGAACCAGTATTACGATAGTCGTGTTGTTGGACGCTACTGTGAAAAGCGTGATCCGCACTTGGCTTGTGTAGCCTACGAGCGTGGCCAATGTGATCGGGAACTCATAGCGGTCTGCAATGAGAACTCTTTGTTCAAGAGCGAAGCACGCTACTTAGTGCGTCGACGTGACCCCGAATTGTGGGCTGAAGTTCTGTCTGAATCCAACCCATACAAGCGTCAGTTGATCGATCAAGTGGTACAAACTGCGCTCTCGGAAACGCAGGACCCCGATGACATATCGGTGACTGTAAAAGCTTTCATGACTGCCGATTTGCCAAACGAACTGATTGAATTGCTAGAGAAAATTATCCTGGACTCGTCGGTCTTCTCTGATCACCGCAACCTCCAAAATCTATTGATCTTGACCGCGATCAAAGCTGATCGCACACGCGTTATGGACTACATCAACCGCTTGGACAATTATGACGCTCCTGACATTGCAAATATCGCTATTTCGAATCAGTTGTATGAAGAAGCCTTCGCAATTTTCAAGAAATTCGATGTTAACACTTCGGCCATCCAAGTACTCATCGAGCAAGTGAATAACTTAGAGCGCGCCTACGAATTCGCCGAACGCTGCAATGAACCGGCCGTCTGGTCACAGCTGGCCAAAGCGCAGCTTCAGCAGAATTTGGTTAAGGAGGCTATCGACTCGTACATAAAGGCTGACGATCCCAGCGCTTACATGGATGTGGTCGATGTGGCTTCCAAAGCCGATTCTTGGGATGACCTGGTGCGATACTTGCAGATGGCACGTAAAAAGGCTCGCGAGTCCTACATCGAAAGCGAGCTGATCTACGCTTATGCACGCACCGGACGCCTGGCTGATTTGGAAGAATTCATTTCGGGGCCCAACCATGCCGACATCCAGAAGATCGGAGATCGCTGCTTCAGCGACGGGATGTACGATGCGGCCAAGCTACTCTACAACAACGTCAGTAACTTTGCTCGTCTGGCCATCACATTGGTCTATCTAAAAGAGTTCCAGGGAGCGGTGGATTCAGCCCGAAAGGCCAATTCGACGCGTACCTGGAAGGAGGTCTGCTTTGCCTGCGTCGATGCAGAGGAATTCCGTTTGGCACAAATGTGCGGCTTGCATATTGTGGTGCACGCTGACGAATTGGAAGATTTGATTAACTACTACCAGGATCGTGGCTACTTCGATGAACTTATTGCTTTGTTGGAATCGGCTTTGGGCCTGGAACGCGCACATATGGGCATGTTTACCGAACTAGCAATTCTCTATTCCAAATTCAAACCATCGAAAATGCGTGAACATTTGGAGTTATTTTGGTCGCGCGTTAATATTCCGAAAGTATTACGTGCTGCCGAATCGGCTCATCTGTGGTCGGAGCTGGTTTTCCTGTACGACAAGTATGAGGAATATGACAACGCAGTGCTCGCCATGATGGCGCATCCAACCGAAGCATGGCGTGAGGGACACTTTAAAGATATCATCACAAAAGTGGCCAATATTGAGCTCTACTATAAAGCCATCCAATTCTATTTGGATTACAAGCCGTTGTTATTGAATGATATGTTGCTGGTGCTCGCACCGCGTATGGATCATACGCGTGCTGTTAGCTTCTTCTCGAAAACTGGACATTTGCAGTTGGTGAAACCTTACTTGCGATCCGTGCAGAATCTCAACAACAAAGCCATCAATGAAGCATTAAATGGCTTGCTAATAGATGAAGAAGATTACCAAGGATTGCGGAATTCCATTGACGGTTTTGATAACTTTGACACAATTGCATTGGCACAAAAGTTGGAGAAGCACGAATTGACAGAATTCAGACGTATTGCGGCTTATTTGTATAAAGGTAAGGAAGTGCAGAGTAAATTAATCTTATGTTAATTTCTTTGTTTCATACATGAAGGTAACAACCGCTGGAAGCAGAGTGTGGAGTTGTGCAAAAAGGATAAACTGTTCAAGGACGCAATGGAGTATGCTGCAGAATCGGGAAAACAGGAAATTGCAGAAGAGCTGTTAGGCTGGTTCCTCGAGCGCAACGCCCACGATTGCTTCGCTGCTTGCTTATTCCAAGTATGTTGCTGTTTATCAGACCTTCTCTGAAGATTAATAGAAAATCCAAGATGTTCTTAATTATGAAATGTTATTCTCATTTGTATTTATTTTATTTTATGCATTCTAGTGCTACGATTTACTCCGACCGGATGTCATACTTGAGTTGGCATGGAAGCATAATATAATGGACTTCGCTATGCCCTACTTAATTCAAGTTAGTCTGAATTACAACAAATGAAGTTTTTTTTCTTCAATAACGTATGTTTTTCTCCGTTTCTTTCTCTCTCTACCACTCTGTTTGTCAGGTCATCCGCGAATACACAACAAAAGTCGATAAACTCGAACATAACGAAGCGCAGCGTGAAAAAGAGGACGACACCGTTGAACATAAAAACATAATAACAATGGAGCCACAGCTGATGATCACAGCCGGCCCAACCATGGGCATTCCACCGCAGTACGGCCAGAATTATGCACCTGGCTATGCGCCAAATATGGCATATCCAGGCTATGGAATGTAGGCACCTCCTCTCATGAAACAGCAACCACTGTGCACTCGTAACCATATAAGTATTTATATGTATATTAATACTTACATATATATATATATATATGTATATATATATAAATACTGTATTACAAAAAACAATATTCCCCTCCACTATACAAAAAAAAAACAAAAAGAAAGAAAACAAAAATCTTTAAAAAACAATGAATGAATAAATTTAATTTTTTAACAAATAAGTGTAAAAAACAAACCAATCAATTAATTCCACAAAATCAACAGAAAACATCAATAAGAAGAAGCATCATTAGTTGAATCAAACACAAAAGAAACAACAACAAGATAGCCACAAAACATACTACCGAATGCATGCTCTACAACAAAACAGTTGAAATTCAAATGTGTACACGTTTTAACTGGCCACAAAGTAATTCAAATAGAATAAAATGAAATTTGTTTGCTTTATGTATTTGATGTTCAGTGTGTTTACATGTAAACATGACTTACACCACATCATCAGCAGCATTACTATCATCGCCATCACATCCATTCTGAGTATAACAACAACAATAATAACAGCAATGAATTGTATGGAATTCAGAACACAGCAGACTGTCACTGTTGATTGCACATTGTTTATTTGCTTTATTTATTTTGTATAAACATTAACATTATTTGTGTAATACTATGTGCTGCAATTTTTATATACTATTTATAAAATTGTTGTTTTTCTCAGTTTTGTGTTCGCAAATATTTCTGAAATCGAAGTCTAGTTTTTTCGACTTGTTTAATTTTGGTTAGATTCACATTTATTTCATTTCTATACTAAACTTCTATATAAAAAAATATTATTTTGGTTTCTGTTTCACATCGCTTGGTATAATATTCTAATACGTCTAATTCTCCCCCACCTGCCCGTATTCGCACATCATCAGTTGATACAATAGGTTTTTCTGATGTAATTCTTGGTTTTATAATCATGAAATCTGTTGATAGCTTAGTATAATATATAAAGGAAGAAAGGAAGTGTTAAGGGTATGGGATGATGGAATAATCAAAGTAATGGGTAAACCCATAATGCTTTAATATACTAGATGACAAAACGTAGATTGGAAATGCACATCATTAAAGCTGACAGCTCGATATTTGCACCGATTATAAAGTTGTGCAGCATAATCTTTACACATAGTAGTGATGAATGTCCTAAGTTCAGTGGGTATGAAACACGCTAGAGTTATATAGTTATTTACTTTCATTGGATTGGACACTAATGGTTCTTGAGAAAGATGGCCGTTAAAATGGGGAGTTTCCGAATTTATTGCATCTCAAGTACAAAAGTTCCTTATCACTTATTATTATTATTATTTAAATTGGGGGGATAGTTGCACCATGACCGAGATTAGTATAAAATTCATCAGGAAAATCAGTAAACATTTACGGTCAAGTTTGTGAGAAATTTTAGGAAATTCGCACGATACTCTTATCTTTCAAATTTTGTTTTCCATGAGTTTAATAAATAATGGCTTTTAAAACTAAACTAAATGAAACAGATCCTCCCATGATAATGATTAGGAATTCAAAAATATTTCATATTAACTTTAAATATTTCATAACTTTCGCTTATTTCACCCAATCGCCTTTTTATTCGTTAAAACACTCGATTGTGACCTTTTCTTAGATCTTTTTTCAAACTTACGATAATAGTTTGCTTTTAAATTATTTTTTTAACCTACATTAAAATTCTTGGAACATGATAATAAAAAGTTTTATGATTATTTTTTTTGCAGCTACAAATAAATTTGCACCGAGAAAAAATCTAGACCAAGTGCACGTTGACGTCACCACATCGCAGTCCATGAAAGCATTCAATTAAATTAAGTGAACTGATTGAGAGCCACATATACCATAAATATAAATGGAGAAAGTTGAACTTTAATAAGAACTTATGCTAGCGTGTAACTATTGCTACAGTTTTATTATTATTTAAATAATCCCATATCGAAAGGAAGAATAAATTTGAAATGAAAGTGATTTAACAATTAATTTGATTGATTGATTGTAAATTTGATAATGTATTAAAAGTTTGTTTAAATAACTGTTAAACAGAGAGACCGACAACTGGAAAACGTAAGGAGAAAACTTAGACTAAACACTGAAAATAACATTAATTTTTTAAATTATAAAAATATGTACCAAAATCACAATACAACAACATTCTTTATGAACGCATTCATTTTGGAAACAAAAAGCAACACAACCACAAAATAGGCAGCGATCAAATTTGTTAAGCAACATTTTTCCAAACATTTCTGTGTTAATTATTTTCTTCTTTAATTAATACTTTAAAATGTATGTAATTACCGTGTTAATTGAATGTTAAATAAAAAAGTTAATCTTAAATATACAGAAGCCGAAAATAACAAAACTGAAAGCACGAAAATGAAAACTAAATTAAAAAAAAAAACAATTACTCATAAAAGTTAAATTAAAAAATAATAACAAAAGCAAATAGCAACAAACCCTGTTCTTCATTTATTGAATTATTAATTAAATTCATATAAAAAAAAACAGCGTTACTAGATTTAATTTATTTTTTATTAAATATATTATATATTGTCTACGATTATTTTTAATATTATTATTATTAATAATAATATTAAAATACATTATACGTTTATAATAATGCAAAAGTAAATTTGTCTTTCGATTTTTTCTAAAAAATACTGTTTGCCAAATTTCAAATAATATATTTTTTATTCAGAAATAATGATCTACAAAATTTTAGTTTATTGATACATCAAACTTAAAAACTTGTATTTTAATAATAATTTCAAAGTTAATAAAGTATTTGAAATTTCAGTTGTTTTTTGAAAGAAAACCTAAAGTTTTTGAAATTTTAATGAGAAAAGAACCACAACACTAAATCCTAGTTAGGAAGAGTTTAGAATGGACCAGACATTTCCTTGATTTTTATCCAGATCCAGAATGCCACAAGTTGGACATTAATCACCATCTCAAATCAAAGGACATGAAGCTAGTTCGCCTGAAGAATTTCGTCGTTCAGTAGAATTTGTTTACAGTTTAAGAGTCCTCTCGGAGGAGGATCAGCGAAGGGATTCACTTCTCCGTGAGTTTTCAGCTTTGGTTTAGCGAAGATATTCGAAAAGAAGTCTTAGACTCTTACTTTTTTGAGTCTGGTCGTCTCAAAGGACACTAAGTTAGTGCACCTGAAGAATTTTGGGGTAGAGTCGAAGTGGTTTACAGTTTAGACGAACCTTCGAAAGGGGATGAATAATTGATGCAGAGTCATCACACCGTCCACGTTGGCATCGCAACAGGCCAGGTCGACCTAACTGAGGTGTGTAACAATGATTGTCATTCCAACCTAACCGAACCTAAGGTTGATAAAAAGGTCTATTCTATCAACTTTGAACCGAACCTATATACTTGTCTCCGATAAAAGTAATTCAAAACCTTATTATTTACTTCGGAAATCGTTATAGCAACAGTACGTCAATAAATTAAGAAAATAAAAAAATTCGGAAAGTCGTATTACTATAACTATCAAAATAGCAAATCTACATATATTTTAATACAAATCATTTTAAGTTTTCTATCCATTTAATTAATTACATATTAAGTGAAGATATTTAGAAGTTCGTTTTATTCTAAACCTGGAAAATGCCGCGCATTAAGCCCACCACCAAAATCGATGTCATCGGCAACTTGGACTTGTATCCGGAAAATGCTGTTGGCGATTTCATTGAATCAAAACAGCAGGAAGCGTATTTTGTGTAAGTTCTTGTAAATAACTCGACAGATGATGGATGGATGATATACATTTACAATACCATCATCTCATGAATACCGATAGCAAGCCGCCAAATTGGGACTCGGCTGGTGATTCCATGGAACTTTTGCTCATACACAATAAACGCGAACACGAGGCCATGCTGAGCCTGCAGGAGGAGATGCTGCAGAACTCAAAACGCCAGGCAGCTTCCAACGCAAGTCGCATTCAGCAGCTCTACAAAATTCAGGCGAAACTTCGCAAGCGCTTCATTGAGGTTAACAGCTTCATTAAGGATTGTGAGGATAAGAAGCGCGTAGCCGAGAAAAAGGTGATGGAGGAGAGAAGAAAGCACGACGGACTGCGCAAGGATATTGCGCGCTATAACAAGTCCATCACTGCACTGACACAATTTCGCACAGAGCTGTTGGCAACGGTGGCCGAATTCGAGCCCTATGAACGTGTTATCGAAGAAGTGGTGGAAAAGTCGGATATATTTGTGTCGGTTAAGGACTGCATGGATCGTTGCGATGCGTTGAGTAGGTTTTTTGTGAGGAGCAAAATGTCCAAATGTAGTTATCTCACATTAATCTTTCTTCTAATTGCTTCTACTTCCACCTCGCGCAGTGCTGGCGCAGGTGGAAATTTCGAAATTGGAACAGCAGAAAATCCTGGAAATCGAGGACATGCGCAAACGAATGGTCAAGGTAACCAACGAGGCAGCGCTCACGGTGTTGGGTATGCAAAACGATTTGGCCGAACTGGAACGTTCTTTTACACAGTCGCGCAATGAATGTCTTAAATGGGAGAAAATTTTAGCTAATGCCAAAAATTGTGTCGCCGAGAATGACCTCAATAAAGATCGAACACTGGATGGCGTACACAATATGTACAGAATGCTTTGCAAGCGTCGAAGTTCGTTTGTCTCAGCAAGTTTCCTTTATATACATATATATTCTATGATAATTATTCACAGGTAAGGAACCGATATATCAGCGTCACGAGGTGGAAAAACAATTGGATTTCATTAAGGAAGAAGTGGAACTGCTCCATGAAGTTCTTAAAGAATGCAACAAGTTGAATGCTACTACATCAGAGAATGAAAGAACTAAATATAAATGTTAGAAGCTTAATATGGAGTTTATGAAACTTTGAATTCAACTAAAGCAAAACAAAAAATGGGAAAATTATTTCAATTTCGAATACATACAATAAAAGAAAATTTCAGTTTTCCCTCCAACTTTTGTCAAAGCTTTCTGGGATTTAATACGCATTATTTCCTTAGTTCCAATAGAAGTTCTCTAGGAACGAAAATTTTTGTAAAAAAGATGATCAATTACACTCGAAGGCTAGGAAGTTTTATTAGTAAAATTCACTATACAAGGGTTGTAATTGTAGAACATAATATCATTAATGAAATAAGGATAATATAGCTACAATCAAAAAAGCTAAAAAGAAAGCTTGCAATGTGTAATTTTTAAGATTTCTAAAAAAGGGATAATAGTTAAGCAGGATAGGTGGACCCTGAGGAAGATAGCGGGACCGTCATTTCTGTGAATCTGCTGAGAAGCGTCAGTCAGGTTTTGTAGCAATTTTCCTTTGAAATGCAGTGTATTGGTGATTCTCTGTATGTGGTAAAGAGTTCCACAACCTGATAGTGAAAATAACAAAAAGTGACCACCAGAAGTAATCCTTCCCCTAGGTTCATTACTGCACTTCTCTGTAGAAAGTTCTATGATAACATTTTGTATTGTATATGTATATATATTTATTTTTTTTTGTTTGAATCAACAAAAGGAATAAATTACGTACAGCTTTTAGGTACAGCATAGTTTTGTAAAAACCTGAAATGTGTTCACTTTTAGAATCTATTAAAATTAGCTAACGCTCTTTTGTCTTAACAAATAAAACTATTTTATCTCAATTTCAATTAGTTCAATCAGCGTCTTTCTGGCTCAGAAAATCTGAAATAAAAGTGAAAAAAATTAATTATCAGAAAATCTATTTGTTTTTAATACAATATTTAAACCATCATCAGTGAAATTTCGCTCATGATGATCGCTTGAGTTTATTTGGTCGGTTTATTTTTGTATACCTGTGAATTTTAATGAAATCCTTTGATATGATCGACATATCCTGTGGCGTTAAGAATGAATACTGACGATTTGGTTTTTTCTTGCCTTCGTTAATAAGCAAACGTGTCATATACTCACGATTTACTTCATCCTAATAAAGAGAGAGAGAGAATCTTCAAACAGGGAACGTATTTTATTTAAATACGATTTCTAAATACCGTAAAAACATCGTATTCGTCCAAGAAGTAGAAAGGATGATCGACACATGCCCACAAAGAAATGAGAAAGGCAATCGTTGAATACGATCGTTCACCACCCGAAAGTGCTCGCGTGCTTGATACTGCATTATCTAGATGATTATTTCTGGGTATAACTGAAACCGACAACGTCCTCTCATGATGATTAACATCAATGGAACCGGCAAAATTACGTAGTTTTAAAATATGCTGAAAATTTCAAAAGATAAAAGTTAAATTATTAAATAAATGTTATTTATTAAATTAAATTTATTAAATAAATTCTTAATTACGAGATACAAAACGATTGTAGTGAGAATGACTTACATTAAACGAAAACTGAAGCAACATAACCATGTGTTGCTTAAGCCTTTTAATGACATCACAACGTTTATGACGTGATTTATTCAACTGCAAAATAAGAATTAAACAAATATTAAAGATTTCAAGAAGCTAGCAAAAATAGTAATAAATCTTTTAATAATACAATAAATAATAAGAAATAAGTGTAATAAATTAAATCGAAAATTTGTATGAATGGAAATGCAACTAAAAAGCCAAACAGAATGGCAAATGAAGAAGCATGAAATTTTTATTCGTACCATTTCAATGGAACTTTTGAAGCTCTCATAGTTACTGACATCAACCTCCAATGTGTGATTCTTGGCGTCTATTAGCTCTGATAATTGTGCGGGATCCTCATTTAAGTTGGAAGTATGTTTTAATTTCGCTTTAATTTTCTGTATCTCCTCGTGTAGTTCTTCATCACTGCTTGATGTTGTAACACGATCACCATGATCCTCTGCAGCTTTGGTAGCTTCAGTAAGTGTTGCCAACTTAGACGCTTTTTCACTCTATATGAACGACATACATATTTATTATAAATTATTATTTTAATCGATTTTATTGATTACTGTTATTTATTTGATTATTATTATTTAACTAATTAAATACTTCTTGATTCTAACCTCTAATTCTTTCAGTTCTTCCGTAATTAATTTTATTTTATTTTCATTGTCTTTAACACGATATGCTAAACTGCGTAGCTTGAGTTGTACTTCTTCACAGTTACTCTGATTAATAGAAGATTTAGATAAATGTTAAAAAGTTTTAAAGATCTTAAAAAATTTCATAAATAAATAAGACCTAACCTTGATACTGTTAATTTCGGATTCTATGGAATGTAGCGAAGTTTTGTGAGTGTTTGATTCATTATCTAATCGTTGCTTTTCGCTGTATGCTTCAGCGAGTTCGGCTTTTTTGTTAACTAGTTTAATCTTCACCTGGTCCAGTTTACTTTCGTGTTCCTGAAGCTCTTTTTTCTATTTTTTTATATGCCGTTTCAAATAAAATATTAAGATAGCTTTTTTTAAAATATTTTAGAAAATGATTTACCAAGATGTCAACTTCATTATAATCAGGATATTGGAAGTTTTCTAGTTCCAAGATTTCATCTCTAATTTCACGTTTTTTGGCTTCGTGTCTTTCAAGCACAGCACGTTTCTCTTTCATAAGTTGTAGATCCTCTCTCAGTTGGGGTTCTTGGACGGCCAACTCTTGTTCATACTTCTCAAAGCGTTGCTGACGTTCGAATTGTTCCTCTTTTAATTGACTGTAATGAAATAGAAAGAAAAAAGGGTGAAAGAAGAAGGAGGGAAATTATAATAATAATAATAATAAACGTCTCCGATCAGCGACTACTCACTTGATTCTATCTTTCACATTAACTTGAATTAAAGATGCCGGTCGTATTTTCAATGAATACATGCGATATTGTGGCTCTGGATAATATTCCAGACCCGGTTGTGGTACAATAACCTTATTCAAATTTTGTGGTACATTTTCGCGATGTGATGTTAGATGCTCTGCGATATCTTTCGTTTCTGCCAAAAGCACAGTTTCGATTTGTAAGCGATCAATAAGACAATTCATTACAACCGGATCGGTACATTTTATTTCCTGCATAAGTAGTCGCGTACCGCGCGGTGGAATCACAGAACCACCACTCACATCGTATACCTAAAGCAGAGATCAGATTTATTCAAAAAGTTGGGCAATTAAACTTTAAATTCTAGATATTTAAAGTTAGATAAAGTCCTAACCTGTTTCATGAATCGCATTGTTATTATTATTGGACGATAATTTGGGAATTTTTTCTTTAATATGCTATCCAGGACTAAACGATCTTTGCTGTTGCTCACAATAAAAGCCCGCAAAAGACCTTGCGTTTGATTTTCAACCACATCACGAAACTTACTGTTTGGAACTTCAATGTAGCTACCAATTGGACCACGAGGCAGTTCTGAGAGCTTTCCAGCTTTGTGATATTTATCGATTTCCACAAGTAGACGAGTCACATCTTCACCATAAATTGAAAGCTTATCCTTGGAACTGGCCTGAATGGTACGTATGTGAGATTGTATTCGTTCTAAAGACGAATGAATCATTTAAAAAATAAATGTTTAATTAAATGAATGAATGAAAATGAAATGAATGAAATTAAAAGAAGAAATGTAATTAATGAATGAATATTGAATTCCATTTAATGAATGAATATTGAAATCAATGATTTAAATAAAATCAATACTGAAAGTTGTTATCCATCTCAAACTAAGATAAGTTATGTTTGACTAAGATTTGCACTTACTCATTTCCTCATCCAGTGAGTTCTGATAACGTTTTATTTCCGCGATTTTTTCTTCTCGCTGCCGTTTGTTATCAACAAATATTTGAAAATCACGCTTTGCTGAAGCAATAATAGCTTCGGTTTCCCCATGCACTTGTTTCAACTCGTTTAGAGAACATTCATTGCGTTGTCTTACCTCAGCAATGTCACCTAAGTTACTAAGAACATAATAAATAATAATGAAGCAATAAGCTTAATTTAAAATAAAATCAGATAATAATAAAGAAAACGTACTTTTTTGAACGTTCGTCTATATTATTTTTTAGTTCCTTGATTTGTTCCTCCAGATATGCATGTCGTTTCTTGAAACTAGATACAAATGCTTCTATTTCAGAACAGTGATTACACATTTTATTGTATTCTGTTCTGATTTGCTTGTATATAGAATTAGCCTGACTAATAGACGAGTTTTTGCCGGCAATTTGGTCTTCCAATTTCCTGAAGAAGAGACAAGAAATAAGAGAGGCAATTATCGTATATACATGTTTTTATTTTTATATGGGAATATTTACTTCCGCAATAACTGACCTTATTTCAGTTTTTAATTCCATCTCCACTTCACCACGATTTTTCACTTCCTTTAATAACGAATCTTTATTATTTTCTTTGGCTTCTATTATTGAGAGGAATTCTTGGAGCTCATTTTCCTGCCGTGTAACCAACAGCCAGGCACGTTGCTGTTGTTTGGCTGCTAATTCATTCTGAAAAAAGTTGTTCAAAAAGAAGATGTAGTCATTTAAGGAAGGAGGAAAATACTTAAAAGCCAGAGAACATCATAAAAATTATAGACTTACTTTTATGATAAGTAAAGTCTCTGGCTTTTAAGTATTTTTATTACTTTACTACTAGCTTTAAATAAATAAATTATAATCGACAACATCCCACCAGCTTCATTTCCATTGTATTGTAAATAATTTCATAACTTTACCTTGAGTTCTTCCACCGACATAAGTTGTCGATACTTTCCAACGAGTTCTTCAATTTCCTGTTTGTTCTTGACAATTGTCTACAAAGCAATTATTTTCGTTTATCCAACAGATATAAATTTTTCATATTTATTAAATAGTTTCTGAATATTTACCATTTTGTAGCACTCCATTCGTCGTTGATGATCCCGATATGAGTGCAAACAATCGTTTAGTTTTTCCAGGACCATTTCTATCTGTGTTGCTTTCAGGAAAAGTTTATAATTTTTAGACGGTTCCAAGCTGTAAAGGAAACGGGAAAATGCTAAGCACATAAGAAAGAAACTAAAAAAGAGTAATATAGATTTTACTCTTTAAGGAATTCGCGTGCATTATCCTGATTCAGCACAAATACTGGATTGTCCACCTGTACATTGTGGTACATCAGAATGCGATAGAGGTCATCTACCTTGCGTGATACCACTCCACCGTGACTATTTTTGATCGTATACGTAGCCGCCGATTGTGTTATGTTGCGCACAACAGTGATGCGATCACCATAGACATCAGCTTCATAAGCCTCGGGACCTTCGTTGCACAATGTGATTTCGATTTTAGCCGAACTTTCGCCATTCTTGATGAACTCTGTAATAAATAACATTTAAAATTAGATATATATTTTTTCTTTATTTATTCTAAACCAGTCTTTGAATAACTGTTATCAATTACTTAAAAATAAAATTCATAAAATAACTCTTTATTTTAAAGTCTTTAAAAAAAGCCTTTTGAAGACTTTTATTTAAAAAAGTTTATAAAAATAAGAGTTAAACAAACAAAAGTTAATAGTTGACTTTTTTGCTGAAGGTCTTTGGCATAAGAGTTATTTTAAGTCTCTATTCTAAACACTTGCGTTTCATGCTCGCTGAACGATTTGTTGCTTTGGCTTTGGCACCCAGTCCCAACACCAACGCCGCCATTACAGCGCTTTTGCCGCTCCCGTTACTTCCGACCAAGAAATTGACGCGCGGATGAAAATCAATGTAGAGATTTGAATGGCACATAAAATTAACTAGATGGATTCCCAACACTTTGCCGCAGCGGACGCTGTCAACAATACTAAGCCGAGATTGCGACTGCAGTTAGAAAGAAAACATTAAATTAAAATATGCCAATGCTAATCACTAATATTCAATATAATATTTGGAATTAACATTACCACAGTTAGTTGCGAATTTGATATCTCATTGCGCGGTCGTTTTACACTCTCATCATTATCATCTTCTTGCGTTCGTCGCTTTTTGCGCAAACTTAAACTCATGTTAGATTGTCTTATTTATAAATTACTCTTTCTAATATTGCTAAATAAATATTAAATAAAGATTACTTATTACAGATTACGATTGTTTTTATTTCAGACGCTATTTTTGCAAAAACCGAGGCATTTTATGTCAATACAGCCGTAAAAAGAAACACAGGGTGAGTGAATTCTGTGAAGATACAAACTATAGGTGTTAAATTGCTGAGACTGATTCAGTTCAAAAACAATATTTATAAACTGATAAACAAACTCTTACTAATATTTGAATAATCTTAAACGCTGTTTTTATCCTAAACATTATAACTGGTTCAATGGTATCAAACATTCATCTTGATGCCCACATCGTACATTAAGGCTATATGAACCTCTTTATCTTAATTTTGCCAGATCTTCATATCAATCTGCACATCAGTGGTGCTGGAGCCAAACGAAAGCATGAATTGACAAATGTATATGGAATATCCAATTTGAGACTACCAATGCTGAGTGTTGATAAATTCAGTGTTAAAGCGGATCAACACGGTGAAATACCTATAATGCCATACTCGAACGTCACACCACAGCTGCTGATAGGCTTAGACCATTGCCACCTCGGTATACCCACCGACTCATTTACTTTAGAGAAAGGTGGACCATATGCTGCCAGGACCGAATTAGGCTGGGTCGTGTTCGGGCCGAGTAACGAAAACAAATTTACGCCCTCGTGCCTGATGATAAACAGTTATGAAAACGATCTACATGAGTTAGTTGCTGACTACTTTACCACCGACAGTTTCGGAGTGCGGCCGGCCCCAGCAATAGAAAGCGAAATTGATAAACGTTCACGAGAACTACTTGAAGCCACGACTGTAAAAATAGATGGAAGATTCCAAGTCGGCCTGCTTTGGAAACATGATAATATTAAGCTCCCAGACAGTTTCAAAATGGCAAAGCAGCGGTTGTTGGGAATCGAGCGCAAAATGCAAAAAAATGAGGAATTTGCAGAATCTTACAAGTCAACAATAAATGCGTACGTAGAGAAGCAGTATGCACGTAAACTTACTCCACAGGAGGTCGCCACACGTACACCCAGGACTTGGTACATTCCACACTTTGCTGTCCTCAATCCCAACAAGCCCGGAAAGTTTCGGCTAGTATTCGATGCTGCGGCTAAGGTAGATGGAATCAGCTTGAACTCCTCATTGTTAAAGGGTCCATTAGAGTATCAGTCGATGCTGTCAGTTTTGTACAACTTCCGGGTGGGAGCCGTAGCCGTCTGCGCGGACATAAAGGAAATGTTTCATCAGGTACTGGTATGTCCAGAAGATCGAAACTCACAGCGGTTTCTCTGGCGGGATGGCGACTCTACGCGCGATGTGAAAGTATACGAAATGCGTGTTATGACTTTCGGCGCTGCCTGTTCACCTTGTGCAGCTCAACATGTTAAGAATCTTAATGCGCAAAATCATTATAATCACGACCCTCGAGCGGTTAAAGCGATCCTACAACATCATTATGTCGACGATTTCGTTGATAGTTTCGATTCCGCTGAGCATGCAATTGACATCGCGAAACAGGTGCGAGAGATACATAAGGACGCCGGGTTCGAGTTACGTAGTTTTATCTCGAATTCACTGGAAGTCGTAAACACTATGGAAGGTAATATGGCAGCTAGGCGCATACAACAAGATGATCCATTGACGGAGAAAATCCTCGGAATGTTTTGGCAGCCGCTTAATGATAGCTTTCGGTATAAAATCAGGTTCCACAAATTGATGAGGAGGTCGTATCCGGCACTAGGCGACCAACCAAAAGAGAACTACTCAGCATCGTCATGTCAGTTTTTGATCCACTCGGGTTCTTGTGCAACTTCATGATTGTATCTAAATTAATAATGCGGGAGGTGTGGAAACACCAATTAGGTTGGGACGAATTGCTATGTGTATAGCGCATGGAACAAATGGTTTGAAAATATAGCAAAGGTAACGAACATTGAGATCCCACGCCATTATTTCAGAAAGGGCCCGCCCAGACAACTTGAGCTTCATACCTTCGTCGATGCAAGCGAGGAAGCGTTCGCAGCCGTATCGTTTTGGAGATCCGTAACAGAAGATGGTGCAGTAGAAGTCGCGTTTGTCAACGCCAAAACCAAATGTGCCCCTATAAAACCCATCTCAGTACCGCGACTAGAATTGCAGGCAGCAGTACTCGGAGTACGTTTGATGCAGACTATTTTAAAGGAACATTCTTTAAGGGCAACGTTCGTAATGTGGAGTGACTCCAAAACGGTGCTGAAGTGGATTGCGTCCAAGCATTGTCGATTCAAACCATTCGTCGCCCATAGGGTGGCTGAGATTTTGGCTTCGACAAAAAAGAAAACTGGAGATGGGTACCGACAGCGGAAAACGTAGCAGATGAGGCGACCAGATCAAAGTACCACGCTAAATTAGAGACAACTTCACGTTGGTTGAAAGGCCCCGACTTCTTACAAAAGGAATGCAGTTCTTGGCCAACCGGCACCATCAAAATAAGTGAAGAAGACGAGGAAACGCTGCCACTTAAATTCGGATTGCTGACTGTAAGTCATTCACTGATAAATTTTGATCGTTTTTCGTCCTATAATAAGTTGAAACGCACCATGGCGTTTGCTAATAATTGCCGCAAATTACAAAAGAGCAAAGAGAATACTCTTACTGCCGCAGAATTAAAAGTAGCCGAATACGTATTGTGTCGCCAAGCACAAATTGAAAGTTTTCCAAACGAGATGAGCCAAATCAGAAACAACGTTCAACCAAAGAAAGGAAGTGAACTGTTTACGTTATCACCTTACGTCGACGAAAAGGGCGTTTTGCGATCTAACGGAAGAATAGATGCTGCCGGTTACCTTCCCTTCGATACAAGACGACCAATTATTTTATCATCGAAACATGCATTTACTAGCTTACTCGTCTCTAACCATCATAGCTTGATGAAGCATATAAACTACGAAGCAACAATATGTGAGATTCGTCGTCGATTCTGGATACCGGGTTTGAGACGACTTCTTAGAAGTGTTATAACACAGTGCAATATTTGCAAAATAGCACGAGCAAAGCCAAGGCAGCCGATAATGGGACCACTTCCTGAAGATCGTTGTACGCCATTTATCAGACCATTCTCATATGTCGGTTTAGATTATTTTGGCCCCCTTCAGGTATCAATTGGACGACGGAGGGAGAAACGGTGGATAGGATTATTTACCTGCTTAACAACAAGAGCAATACATATGGAAGTAGCGGCCGATTTATCGACAGATGCCTGCATAATAATTTTGAGAAATTTCATGAACCGAAGAGGAATTCCAGTCAGAATACGGAGCGATAACGGAAAAAACTTTGTAGGCGCTGATCAAGCGGCAAAGAGTATTACCGAAACGTTCGATTGTCACCGCCTTCGAACTGAAGCAACAACGAAGGAAGTGGAATGGCTTTTCAATTGTCCGAGCAATCCGTCGGCTGGCGGCGTGTGGGAGCGGATGGTCCAGTGTGTCAAACGAGTCTTACGCCACACCCTTAAAGAGGTCGCTCCACGCGAACACACACTACAATCGTTCATAATTGAAGCCGAAAACGTGGTGAACTCTCGGCCACTTACTCATCTTCCTGTGTCCATAGACCAAGAGGAGCCGCTAACACCCAATCATTTTCTGCTCGGCTGTCCTAATACTTCGCAAACTCCGGCAGTGGAAGAAATTTTAGAGAAACCACATGTGGTGCGAAAGCAGTGGCAGATTGCACGACAGATGCGAAATGGATTTTGGAAGCGCTGGGTGGCAGAATATCTACCCACCTTAATCAGGAGGGCAAAATGGTGTCAACCAACCAAGCCTTTGAAGGAGGGAGACCTGGTCTTTATATGCGATGCAAGCCTGCCTAGGAACCAATGGTGCCGTGGGATAATTCAAAGGGTATATCAAGGAGCAGATGGAACTGTAAGAAGTGCTGACGTGCGAACGAAGACTGGAAATCTCCGCCGCCCGACATCGAAGTTGGCCGTTCTGGAACTTGATGGTAGTGAATCGTCTGAGTCGACTCACGGGGGCGGGGATGTAAATGAACGGCCCTAAATACCGTGCAAACAGACCTTTACGAGTAAATGTAAACAGCCCTAAATGTAAATGCTTATGTTAGTATCAGAAAAAGAGTGAGAAGGGATAGGCGCCAACTGCGAAATAAATTTCTTTAAAACTTTATATTCATTAATAAATCGTTTTTACTATTAAATTTCGAGCCTTTTCCTTATTCGGTTTAAAGTCGGTCACATCTTTGGTCACATCTTTAATCTTTGGTCACAGTGACAATTAATCATGATGAATAAAATTAATAAAATTATTCTCTACCGATTTTACTTGGACAGAAAGTAGATCTAGAACCTGAAAAATACGTATTTAAATAAATTGTGATTATTTGCAATTTCAATTTATATTTCAATTACATTATTTGAGTTAATTAAATTGGTAAATATGGAATAAAATCGAATAAAAAGTCGACGTGGTATATCTTAACTCGTTTGTAATGGTTTTGAGTCAATCTGTTGGAACTAGGAACATGTTTCCTGACGCGATGTAGAATGTTATGACGTTTCTAATCCCAAAATGTCTTTCCAATTGACTTGTTATTTTCCAACAAAACTATATATTGGATGACGTCATTATATACCCACCCTTTTATTTTCACCCATTAAATTTGGTGTTACATCCACCAAACAACTGGAGTTGGATTTTATGGATTTAGAAGGAAACGTTTAGTCTGAGAGCGTAGCAGAAGGTGCGTCATCGTTGTCATCGTCGCAGTGTTCGCTGTTGTTATTTCCAATTAAAATAAATTACAAAAAGCTTAAATATTAAATTAAAGTAAATTGTGTTAATAAAAACCGGTTGAATCTGACGGTAGCGCACTGCGGGTGTTATTGTTGTTGTTCTTGCTGTAGTTGTTTTGATAAGACACTTTTAATATGTGGAATGCGCAGCTTAACGTCGTTTAAAACTAGTGTAGACAACAAGTACCGCAAAATAGAAAACCAAAATATTATTTATTAATATTCTCAATCATATTATTTACAAATATTGTTTTTTTACATGAAATCAAAAACAATATGGAAATCTAAATGCATTTAAAATGGTGCCATTCTAAAGAAATAAAATAAAAAAATGTACGCAATTGTTGCTCCCGAGTTTAATATATCTATCTACTTCCATGAATATGTATGTATGATTGTATATCAGCATTTGTAGATAGATACATACGTTTATATTTTTATGTACACATCTATGTAAAGATGAATCTAAAAAAAACACGCTCCTAAAATAAAAATAAATAATTAACATACGCGAAGTTAAAATGCCGGCGTTAAAATGCCGTGCTACGTTTAGTAAATTATACCACTAAATTACACTAAATAAAGTATAGAGAATATTAAATACAATATTATAATAATTATAATAAAAATAATGTGTTTAAAGTGTAACCAAAAAAATTTACTCCAGTGTGGACTTTTTTGTTAAATTGTAACAGAAAAAAACTGTGTTTAGTATGAATTTTTGGGGACTTTTAAAAGTGTATTTATTTTCATGCCTTCTTTAAATTACATATAATAATTAATATTAAAGTAGATTACTAATAAATTAAAAATTCTGAAAGAAAATTAGCGATAATTGACAGAAGCCGCGTTTGTAGTGCGACCGGTAACTCTACGTTGCTACCGACTACCGTACCGCGCTCGTACCGGTTCGTGTTCATCCTTAAAGTTCAATACAGTGCACTTAAAGTATGTACAGTGACGTTGGTAGATGGATGGACCGATTGTTATTGATTGAATGAATGAATGATTTATTGCTAATAATGCCTTACTTTAACACAGTAAGACATTACTTTAACACATAAACATTACATTAATCGTAATCATTGAACGTGTTTTTTTACCGTGATATGAAGTTGCTCGATTTTAAGTTATTGTAAAAATTTGTTTATTTTTTGAATTAGTATAAATATATTGTATTTATGTGTTCTTTTCTTCTGGGTAGTGTTTCAGTATTGCCTTTGCCAGAATTACTGTTAAATATTGAGTGCATTTGAGTTTACATCCTCAAAATTGTGGAATTAAAAGAAGCATAGAATAATAATAGAATAAAATTGTATATGTACATACATATAGATGTATGTATGTATATAATTCTGTTATATAATAAAAAAGTGCTAAAAAGAGACTGCCTTAAATAAGTTTATCAGTTTAAAATTAAAATTCAAACAGTGTTTAAGAAGAATAACTCTGCCAGGAGGAACGACGGACGTGTGGAGCAGAGATGGGCAACATTCATACTACGGGACCCAATGAGGCCCTAATTGTTTCAGGTAATTGTTTTGACTGTCTTACAAATAAAGTAAATTACAATACAGTTAAATATTTACACTTAAATAAAGCAATTTAAATAAATATAAAAAATTATCTTTTATTTAGTTTATATAAGAGCTAAAAATTAATTAGTTAATGTTACAATTAATTGAAGGGAATTACTACCTCGAATCGCCTACGAACTCGCCTAAAACCATGCAAGCATTATATTATTGTAAAATAATCTAAGCAAACTCATTCGTCTTCTCAGTTGAAACAGTTTTTTAAGCTTCACCTAAATGTAAGCATTCAAATAAGAGTTGCAATCAACAAAGAAACTCGTGTCCTCTTTAAAGAACCTGTTAAATTACAGTACCGAATAAAAGAGATACATATTAAGATTCAACCACGTAACCACCGTAGTTCCCAAGCAGTCGCTTACACTGCGCGAATTTATGCGTCTGTAAATCCGCATTGTATTAAGATTATTTGTGGAAGTTTTTCGCATTATTCGGGGACTCCCCAAAATGTCTCACAATGTGAACAGAAACATTAATTATGCAGTTCAAAACGGGGAGAATTGGTCGAAAATATGCACCAAAAATCATTCTAATGAATTTAATGTGAAAAAATGATGTATTTGCTAAAATAATAGTAATAAATAAAAGTATAATAGAATAAAAAGAAAATAGAATAAAACATAATAAATAAAAGTAATAGTAATAAAAAATAATGCTACAAAAAAAAAAAAAGGATTGTTATGCACATAAGTGAACAAATGGTTTTTATTGATTTTTGTTGTTTTTAAAAAATCTATTACAGTTGTTATTAGATTATCAGTTGTGCTCGTATATGTTGTATGGAGTGTTGTATTGTTGTTGCCGGGGAAATCATTGCAGACATGACAGAAACCTTTCAATAATAAAAACCGTATATAAGATGAGGAGAAGAGTACACAAAAGATGAGTAGAGAAGGGACGAGTAGAGAAGAGATGAGTAGAGGAAATTGGCAGATTGGCAGAGAAGAGATAAGTACTGAGCAGTCATGGAGAGGAGAGCGGAAAAGCTAAAATCGAAGCTGTTTTCGGCGCCGTATTTCATGGCCTCTTCTCATGCAATAATACACATGGGATGTGATGATGGTGTTATAAAAACCTGAGAATGGGTCTTTAGCTAATACCGGTGCCACTATTAAGGGTTGCCGCAGTGTTTAAGGGTGGCGTAAGGCTGGTGAAAGTATACAGAGAAGCAGAAAATTGAGTAGAATATGAATGAAATAAATGCTGAGGTAATCTTTATTATTAATATTATTTAAGTTAAGTCTTTTGTGAGTTAAGCATTGAAAGGTAAAATTTTAGATAGGAACATAAAAAGAAAAGCAATATTCGAAATAAACAAGTATTTACTAAACCACTTTAGAACCACATTTTTAAATGTTTCTACAGGAAAAATGTTGAATTAAAAAGGTCGAAAGTCTTTTATCAGACATTTCCAATTAGTTTTGGAGCTTAGGAGATTATCGCAACGCGTGACCTCAGCGTTATTATATGCTGTCAACACCACTGATCCCTCTACAAACCAACAAAAACTCACTGCTACAATCACCGCTAGAAAACCTAAAAAAAATAGCCTCCTTCTTTTATCTCTCTTCCTTCCTTCCCGCTAGAGAACATCGCCGACAAAGCAGCAACTTTCTGAGTTCAGTCCATCAAAATGATGGCCAGCATATTGAAAGCGTAACAAACATCTATGATTTTGACTAAAAACGAAGCAAAAAAACTCCCTCATGTTCTGAATGATTCGCCCCGTTTTTATAACTTGCCAAAAATCAACCTTTAGGCATAACCAGGACTTCAGAGACCGCGGCAGCAGCGCAAGCAAGCAAACCTTGGGGACGACGACGATGAGCACGATGAGGACGATGACGATGAGAACGATGACGATGAGAACGATGACGATGAGGACGACGACTGCTGACGACGAGGGTGCGTTCAGGTTACGAGAGGGAAACGTATCCAGTTTTGCAATTAACATTAATGACATCATAACTTTAATGTTTTCACTGTTACTGTTACTGTTGTTTTTATTGTTGTTGTCACTGCTGTTATTATTGTTTTCCTTGTTGACTTCAGCAGCAGTTTCAGATCTTCGACCTACATACAATACATCTTTTGTCAGCTCATCTACCTGTAACATTTTTTGCATTTTTCCTTCACATCATCCTTTTTCCATCACAACTCAACTCAACACAACTCATTTGCATATCTTTTCTCGTTCTTGTACATCTTTTTGCATCTTGTGCATCTAAATTTTGTACAATTTTAAATTCTACTCAGACCCATGCATGTACTTATTTTATTATTTACATATTTTGCTTAGAATATAACAGAAATTGTGTAGGCTTAGCTTCAGCTTTTATGTTCCAGCATCCTTCGGCAATTTGTAGGTCTTCAACCCTCTTGCAAAAGTGGATGCGTTGAAAATGGAGGCTGTAGAGTGAGAGGGTGTATCGAGAGTGGGTACGTTTATGATGTGTGTACGTATATTCAAGATATGTGTGTGTATATTAGTGTGTGTTTGTGTGCGTGTTTAGTTGGAATATAACTTGCAGGGTGAATGTACTGTCATAACTTTAATACAACTCTTATATTTTGTACGTTACCAACCCTCATCGCCCACTCCCTGCACTCCTCGCTCACTCTTCATATGATCTTTGTTTTTTCTTAATCTGTTTTATGAAGCTTTTATTTCTTTTTTGGCTTCAAATGCAATTTTGCTGGATTTATGAATTCATGTATATCTCCATACGAATATATTGGAAGCTACACTGATCACATTACGTAGTATAGTATGCATCGCTTTTATTTAAATTGTTTTTAAATCGTTGTACAGAATTTTTTATTTAAAGTGTTTATTCACCTTAAAATCATGGTATAAATTTATTAAAATTTGAGACTCATTGAAATTTTACACTGATACTGGTGTTGTCACAGTGTTGTTGTTATTTTTCTTTATAAAATCTCTGTAAAACTTTCGAATCTTCAAAAACGTTCCAGTTCCAGATTTAAAGTGTTCAGGCTTAAACCCATTTAAAAGGTGAACAGACGTAACGGTTAAAAAAGTGCATTTATTTTAATTAAAACGAATTACAATGTTAATACAAAAACGAATTAAATTGCTTCCAAAAATAAATAAGCCAGTAAATAAAAAAAGGCTGTTTATCTGTCTGTAACGACATTAAATAAATATGTATATACAGAAATGAAACAGAAAAATTTAAACTTGTAAATTTAACGAAAGAACAACAAAAAATACAAATTAAAAAAAAATAAATAAAAAAATTAATAAAATTAAGTAAATAAATAAAGGAATAAAAACCAGATAAATTAAAAAATTAAACAATGAATAAAGCAGTAAATACGATCTTATTTCATGAGATAATAATTCAGGTGAACTTGCTTTTTTAAGGCTTAATTGAGAATTCGTGGCTTATATTAAAAAAATATATAAACAAAAAATGAGACGAATTTCAATAATTTTAATTACTATTTTACCCAGAAAATTAATTTAACACTTTTTGCCAGTTAATTAATAAATTTGTTCATTTTTGTTTTACACTTTTTATATAAACGTCGATGTATTATAGGATATACGAAATTAAATTCAATCTTTAAAATGCAAACTTTTAATGACTGATTAATACTGATTAAATTAATATATGTATACAAGTACTCTTATCATAAAGAAGCTTTAGAAAGTTTAGTATAGTATTTCAGATTTTCTTATGATTTTTTATTATTCAAACAAGAATTAAAAACTACGAGTTACAAACCATCAACATTTATGGTGTTGTGTCCATTCTTGTTCCAATTTAAAATAACTTCCCTTCAAAGCTCCCTAAAATTCTTTGAATATATGACTAGCTTTGGTTCTCCTAGAATTTTCCACTTTCGCCCTAATATTGATCTTGCCACTCAGTCCGTATCATGTCGGCAGCTTTCTCGCCAATCATGAAGGCGGCCGCATTCGTGTGCGCCGTGGGTGGGAATGGAATGATACTTGTGTCCACAACACGTAGCTTTCGTATGCCGTGCACCTTCAGTTCCGGATCTACAACAGTCGTCGGGTCCGTCTCGGGGCCCATGCGACAAGTTGCCACCTGATGATGCAGTGTGTACGACATCGTGCGAATGGAACAGCGCCAATAGTCGTCTGAGCCGAATTCCAGATGCTCACAACCCGGCACCGGTATATCATGTATTCGGGTGCCTATGCGCTGCATCGCGGGCGTTTCCGTTATTCGTATGGCCGCCTTAATACCGTCCAGGATATATTCAACATCCTCATCATTTGAAAAGAAGTTTGGATCAATTACGGGCCATTGCAGAGGATTGTTACTGCGTAACCAGAGGCTTCCGACAGACTTCGGATGGAACTGCATAACCAGAAAGCTAAAGTGGTCCTGGTGTGCGACCTGAAGAGGCCGATAGACTGTGTTGTAGATCTCGTCCTTGAAATTGGCAGACTCCTTGAGTGCGGTACCTTCGTCCGAGGCCAGGCTGCCCGCAACCGTAATCAACTCTATGTCAGGCATATCCTGCGGCTCCTGCGATCGTGGTATCTTAAGAAAAGTCAACGATTCCACGCCGCCAATCGAGGAGAGTCGCGTGCTGGGGCTTTGCAAGAGAAAATATCGCGTTACATCTGAGAGACCGACACGACTTGTGAATGTCGATTGCCACGTCGTATTCGTTACAAAAGTGGGTCCGAAATGGCACATGTGATCGTACAAAATCTCGCCCACTGGCAACGCTTTAAGGACAGGTACACCAATGGCACCCAGTTGCGCCACCGAGCCAATTCCGGAGAGCATCAGCAGTTGGGGCGAATTGAAGGTGCCCGCGGATAGTAACACCTCCTTACGCGCCCGCAGTGTGTACTTGATGCGTTTGTGTATGAGCTCGATGCCAGTAGCAGCTTTCGTAGTTTCATCGATTAAAATGCGCGTCACGCGCGCGAACGTCAAAATGTGCAGATTTCTGCGTCGCTTGCGAATGGGCTCAATGTACGCGCGAAATGCACTGGCACGTCGACCGTTGCGCGTTGTGGCCTGAACATAGGACACGCCCATTTGTGATTCACCATTGTAGTCGGTTCGCTTATGACCAGCTTCCTGAGCACCACGCACATAAGCGTGCACCAAGTCGGTGCGGAATAGAATATCCTCCACACTCAAGGGCCCTGTGCTGTTGTGATATGGCGAATATTCCAACCCGGCAAGGTTGGCCCGTTCCGACTTAAGGAAATAGGGCAACACCTCTTTATATGACCAGCCAGTGTTGCCTGCTTCAGCCCAGCGATCGAAGTCCAAACGATTGCCGCGATTGTAGATCATGAAATTTATGGAGCTGGTGCCGCCGAGCACTTTGCCTCGCGGAAGAGCGCACTCATTATTTCGCATACCGAAACAGGACTTCTGCTGCGGCACGGACTTGTAGCCCCAATTGGAGTCTGTGACCGATTGGTAGGGCGCTAAGACGGGTATCAGATGACCGAAGTTCTCAATGCCACCTGCTTCAATGAGGTAAACCGACCATTTGGGATTCTCGGAGAGACGATTGGCAAGGACGCAACCTGCGGCGCCGCCACCCACGATAATGAAGTCGTAAACGCTGTTGTTTTCGGGAGCTGCAGATCAAATCCAATGCATTAAACAAAAACAAATAAAACGTACCAGACACGAACCTGCACTACGAACCTGCTGTTCGATGGAATTGAAGAGGCCGCTTTGTAGAATGCTTTCGTAGAGGCTCAGTAAGTAGGCCAGAGGTAGGTAGGCGCACGCCAACAGGCCAAAAAAGACAACACTTGAAGCTAGCATTATTCGAAGTTAAACTAAAACTGAATAAAGCTCCTTGAGTTGTGTGAATTGTGGATGGAATACTTTTATAAGCTCCCTCACAGTGCGCGATAGAGCTGAGAACAAACAGATCGTCGAGCACTCGATTCAGTAATGAGATGTTCTTCCAGTTTGCAGTTTATTTATGAAGGCATCAAGGAAAGCGCAGTCGTCTCTGATTAACTCGAATCGCGTGTTTTCGATGATTATCAAACAGTGTGAGAATAAACAGCTGTCGAAAGGTAGGAACCTCTTAACAGCGCTAAATAACAGTCTGTTACGCGAACTGTTAACAGGTTTATTCAATGTCGAGCCTAATAATCGGCATTGTTTATACGTTAGAGACTAGTTTTTTCACTTTACGATAAAAAATCTCCGTGGCTGTAAAAGTGTTTAACTACCGCGACCCATAGTAATTAAATTGATTACTACGATTGTTATGATTCTTGTGTCACTTACGACGACTTAAGTGGCTTTTAAAATTTCTCTGCTTGTTACGGAAATAATAAGGTTCGTTCACGTATTTAGATCAGCTTTTTATACTATTTAATCGTTGGGTTTGAAGTTTACTCATTAAACATCAATACAAAGGAGTTGATTGTAATGGATAAGGGTAAAGGATTGTATTCTCTTACTTTATTAACATATATTAATTTATTGTTATTTGTCTTCATTTACTTAGTTTCTACTTCTTCTTTAACACCCTTCCCTGTAACACTTCATTGCCAGTCGCCTCGAATCATGTCGGCGGCCTTCTCACCAATCATGAAAGAAGCCGCATTCGTGTGCGCCGTGGGTGGGAACGGAATGACACTTGTGTCTACAACACGCAATCTCCGGATGCCGTGTACCTTTAACTCTGGACTCACCACAGTTGTTGGGTCCGTCTCGGGGCCCATGCGACAAGTTGCCACCTGATGATGCAGTGTGTACGACATCGTGCGAATGGAACAGCGCCAATAGTCGTCTGATCCGAATGCCAGATGCTCACAACCCGGCACCGCTATATCATGTATTCGAGTGCCTATGCGCTGCATGGCGGGTGTTCTTGTGATGCGTATCGCCTCTTTAATTCCCAGCAGAAGTTCCTCGACATCCTGCGCATTGTCAAAGTATCTTGGATCAATGCGCGGCCACTCGAGGGGATTGCGGCTGTTCAGCCAAATACGTCCCACAGACTTCGGATGGAACTGCATAACTAAAACGCTGAAATGGTCTTGCAGACTTGAAGCAAGTGGCTGATAGACGCGCTTATATATAACATCTTTGATGTTGGCGACCTCCTTAAGGCCGGCACCTTCATCGGAAGCCAAACTTCCGGCAACAGTGATGATTTCGATGTCTGGTAAATCTGTCGGTTTGTTCAAGCCTGGCAGCTTAACAAATGTCAAGGCCTCTACGCCGCCAATGGACGACAACATGGTGCCAGAATCGCCTGAGATGTACGCTTTTAGCAATTTTGGCGATAAGAAGGCGGTGAACATGGTGTTTCTGGTGGTATTCGTCACAAAAGTGGGTCCAAAGTGGCACATATGATCATACATCCGCTTTCCCACTGGCAGTTCCTTGATGACGGGGACACCGATGGCCCGCAAATTGTCCGCTGGACCGATGCCAGACAACATCAGCAATTGCGGCGTGTTGAAGCTGCCCGCCGACAGCAACACTTCCTTCCGTGCGTAGATCTTGTACAATTTATTGCGGTACAACAGTTCCACGCCGTGAGCCTGTTTGGAGTGCGGATCAATTAAAATGCGAGTGACATGAGCGAGAGTGACGATGTGCAGATTCTTGCGTTGCGCGCGTATCGGCTCGATGTAGGCACGGAAGGCACTGTGACGTTGACCCTTATGTGTTGTAGCCTGCACATAGGACACGCCCAGCTGTGTTTCACCATTGTAGTCGGTCCTCCGATGTCCTGCCTGTTGCGCGCCCTGCACGTATGCATGCGCAAAAGCCGTTCGAAAACGCACATCTTCGACGCTTAGTGGCCCCGAGTGATTGTGATACGATGAATATTCCAAACCAGCCAGATTGGCCCGTTCCGACTTAAGGAAATAGGGCAACACCTCTTTATATGACCAGCCAGTGTTGCCTGCTTCAGCCCAGCGATCGAAGTCCAAACGATTGCCGCGATTGTAGATCATGAAATTTATGGAGCTGGTGCCGCCGAGCACTTTGCCTCGCGGAAGAGCGCACTCATTATTTCGCATACCGAAACAGGAGTTCTGCTGCGGCACCGACGTGTAGCCCCAGTTGGAATGTGTGCCCTGCAAGAAGGGCGCCATGGCGGGCACCTGATGGAAGAAGTTTTCCGTGCCGCCCGCCTCGACGAGGTAAACAGACCACGCAGGGTTCTCAGAGAGACGATTGGCCAGAACGCAGCCCGCGGGACCAGCGCCGACAATGATGAAATCGTACACAGCATTCGGGCGTGGTTCTATGAGAGCAAAATAAGAGATGATTTCTGACTTATTCAGGCAGATTTGGGAATACTGACCGTCATTGTAGAGGTGATGCTTCAAGATGTTGTGCATTCCAAGGTTGAGCAGTTGCCCGAGCGGCAGTTGTGAATATCGATGACCAGTTACCAGTTCTATGTACAGAATGACTAAAGTGGTCAAAATTGCGAGCCATAAAAACGCCTGCTGACTTGCCATTCTGCTGTCGTGTTATACTCTACTCTTCAATTATGGGATGAGAAGAAGAACTCTGTCCAAGCGTTTTGTAGCGCGGTCTGTATTGCTTGGCTTTCCGGTCACAAATGACAACAGCTTTGCGAAATTTGCACATTTCGATTTTCTATTCCCTGTCTTTCTGAGGACGTTTCATACCTTTTATTTGTCTTCCTAGTTTTGAATTCTCTTGTTTTTAGCTCATAATAAAAGAGGTTCATACAAATAACAAGAACTAAAAACAACAATCTTACCTTTGAAGCTGCTTAAGAACCTGTTAAGTGATCCCGCTTTCAATCGGATTACAATTCGGTCTGCCGGTTTCTGCCTGCGATAACGATTCTTGAAAAGACTCTTCCGAACCTGTTTCGTAATTTCACATGCCTCGCGACGTGGTCAGAATATCCAATGTCAATGTCATGTACCTGGTGTCCATGCGACACAAGTTAGTGTTTTCTGAAGTTTTTACTACTTCTTGTGTTTAGTAATTTAAAATTTTATTTTAGTGTTAATGTTAATTTTAGTGTTAATTGGAAACCGGCAGAAGCTGTGACCTTAAACAAACTGATTCTAATCGCGTCGTATAGTGAGATTTTTAAAAACAAAATCATTCGAAATAATGGATAATAGATCAAAGAAAGAAATCACGAATAATAAGTAGAAGGTACTTGGTAATGGCGACCAATTTCAAAAAATTCTTCGGCTCTTAATTAACCAAAATTAACGCTATGAGCCTACAGAGT
Source organism: Myopa testacea (assembly GCA_949629155.1). Lineage (NCBI taxonomy): Eukaryota > Metazoa > Arthropoda > Insecta > Diptera > Conopidae > Myopa > Myopa testacea. The sequence goes on along the minus strand of OX451345.1, from coordinate 30,080,889 downwards.
CATATTAAGAATTGGTTTAAAGGGTTGTCTAAGGGTTTGTCTATGGTTTTGTCTAAGCGTTTCTCTAGGGTTTTCATCATTGGAAAATATACCTAGGAAAATAAGAAAAAATCTGGGAAAATCTTAAAAGATCACCGCCTTTTAGCACATCTTAAGATCTGATCTCATTAGAGCTTTTCTTCAGTTTCAGAAAAAGAAATTCTTTAAAACCTTTAATAATAGTAAACAAATATTTTCATTGACAACTTAAACTATAAAACGCTTTATTGAGCACATCACACTGTTAATGAGTGTCACTATTTCAAAACATAATGATCGCATCTGGAAGTATTTGCTAATTAAGTGTTGAAATATTCAAATAATCTTTAAAGACTTATTGAACTTCCTCTCCTAATCAAATACGGACATTTAACTAACCTCTAAATTATATACTTTAAACTTTAACCATTCATGCTGATTAATCACCGCTTTTATAATTGAAACACGAAGTTTTTAAGGCTGTGATCACACTTCGGTAAAATCACCTATGGAAATTTACTCTCACAGAGCGTCTGTCGATTTTTCTCCAGTAGGTGATCACATTTGTTAGTTTGACGCTGGGAAATAATGCATAGTGATTTTACCGTAGTGTGATCACAGCCTTAATGAATCATCCATGAAGAATGATAAAAATAAATTGATTTCATACATACAGACATACATATATATTATGTACAATATAAACATAGCTCGCAGCTCCTGTGCTATTCTAGAATCTACGTCATGCCGTGAAACTTTCGCTTTAGTATTACGAGGGGTTCAGAACACACTCAGTTATGAACTGTGTACTTCCAATGAGTTTTGTTTTTATAAAAAACTTCCAGTAGTTTTTGTTCGCTCAACAAAGTTACTTTGCGACAACAAATATTGCTCTGGAGTACTTTATCTCGTAAACAAAAACACTTATGATGTTATAGGTATGTATGGATGTATGTGCGTATGTATGTATGTCTGTATGGATGTATATAAGAATCTATTCTGTTGTGTGAAGTGATTGAACTGTGTATCTAAAAACCAACCTGTTGAAATGTATCATTTTGCGATAATAGTAGTTAATCAAAAAAGTTGATTTTATATAAGTAAGAAAGTAAGTATTATAAGTGAGTAAGTAAATAAGTGAGTAAATAAGTAAGTAAGTAAGTGAGTAAGTAAGTGATTGCGTTTATATGTACAATTCACGGAATATTTACACGTCACGTCGTTCATTCTATATTAAGTAAGTTTCCATTTTCGTGGTATTCAATGTTAATTTAATCTTTGATTATTTCATGCTGAATTTTAATTACAGCAAACAATTAAAGTCAACTCGTCTGAGTGTCTCTGTTTATTTTTAATTTTTTATGTTTTGCTAGTTAAATTTGTTGAAGATATACACGTAGTATCTCATAGTGTCAAGTACCTGACAGCATGTTTAATATCGCTGTATTGAAGAAATTAGAGACTTCAGACTTGAGCCTTTTTACAAGTTTACAATATCTAAGAACTATTTAAGTTAAGTTATAAATGTGTACAATACACATAATAAGTAGTTGTATGTCTGTATTTTCATGTGTCAACTATAAAAATTCTCTGAGTTTACATGGTGAACTTTGACTTAAATTCTATAAAAAGCTATCCGTAACCGTGAATCGTGTAAAAGATTTAAAATTGTGGAAAACGATTTCAAACGATTTATTTACAAAATAGTATTTTATTTCCTCATTTGTTTAATAAAATTGTTTTAATAAATTGGAACTTCTGTGTTATTTCATTTAACGATGGTATAAAGAAACAATTGTATTAATATAATTAATAATAACTAATATACTGGAGAGTTCTCACAAAGAATTCTTTGGAGACTTGTATAGATATCTACAGATAGTGATTTATAAATTTTTACCATTCTTTCGCCATGAGATATTTCCACAGACTTATACACGCAGAATATATTGATATATCTTCATTTATTGAGGCGAACATACACATATATATAACATTATTTATTTATAACCTGTAAATTGATTGCTTTCGTTAATAGAATTTCTAATTAATGATTTAATTTCATATAGTTTGGATTGAATAAAAAGTGTAGCGCTTGTTTTCGTTCTTTGTTGTGGCATCGTTGAGTTGCTAATCAAATTGTGTGTATTAAAAAACGATGTGCTTGTAACGAACGTATTTACACTTCATCCACATTCCATGATGCACATAGACACCGTATAATGCATTGGTTACTGATTGCGTTATAACGTTACGCTAACAACGTGTATTCATAGAGTCTTTTTTCTCCGATAAACATGGAGTGTGGATGCATGGAGACTCTCACCCTCGCTTGAGTGTAAAACCGTCTGCTGGATGCAGCGAATATCATGGGAATAATCGAATTATTCCTTTGTTATGATCTCCTCTCCCTTACTTCCTTCTCTTTTTCGTCCTGTTCTTTCTCCGCTTCTTCTTCGTTTTTATTATTTATTACATTTCGATGCGTAATCCTCGCTAGTGCAACCCTGGACTGCATTTTCCACGTTCAGCCGTTTTTGTTGCGTTTTTCTTAATTTGATCTTATATATTCATTTAGTGCTGAGAAATGCGAATATGTAATAAATCCGGATTTATTTATTAATATTCGTTTGGGGTTGTTTTATTTGCTCGCCTTTGCTACCCTTCTTCTTTTGTTTCCTCCCCTGTAATTGGCCTCGTAGGTGCGGGGGACGTATTTTGCCGCCACATCTGAGCCACATCATTTGAATTTGCTTTTGTGATGATGAATACGTCGTTTTATGCTGCCGTAACGTCGTCTTTGCAAAACGTACAACGTTCAAGTGCCGCCGGAAGTTATCACCTCTTGAGATCTGAAGCATTCTTTATAAGCAAATCCTTACGTAGATTGAAAGCTTTAGGATCAGACACTTTAAGTGTTTGCTTGACAGAATATTAATGACTGAATATTAATGATCTCCTATAATTTATAATATATATAATATATTCTTGTAATAAATGTAACTATAAGTATATAATACCATATCTTTCAGGATGTAATAACTTATGTCGTTTCCTACTGGGTGGCTAAGCAACCCTTTAAAGCTTTTAATTTCATGTACTTCTCCCTTTCATCTTCAATTCTTTTAAATCCTTCCAGCTTGCATTTTATACTTTCAATACCTGTGCCATGTTTTATGTATTATTTTCATTTGCCGTCGGTCACTCTTCCGCCCCTCCCTTTTTTTTTCTTTATTCCATTTCTATAAAAAACTGCACCCCGATTAAAGTCACCAGAATTTCTTCTCTATGAACCCTGTCGAAAGGCTTCGTTCACCTCAACATTGTGGTTACAGTAGAGAGTGTTTGTGTCTGTATGTGTGTGTATATGAATTCCTTTCAACATCCTTCAAAACAAATAAACCACATTTCCCTTAATATTCTCTAAAAATTGCTTTCCTTTAAAAATGGGAAAACAAACGAATAATACGAAAAAATTGCACTGAAGAACAGAAGGAAAACACAAATTAAAAAAATGTCATTCGTCTTCAAGTGTTTTTACTGTCCCTTTGTTCTTAGTTTTTATTTATAATTCGTAACGTGGTTGGATTTTTGGGGTACGTAATTAATTCTGAAGTGCTTCTTGAGTTATTATATCTGAATCTTCGGAATTTCGAAAAAAAAACAGAAAAGGGGAAAAATTTCTTATTATTTATACTATAAATGAAATTAAAATATGAATATTTATAATTATTAAGTTAGAAAATAATAAAACTTTCAAAAATTGATCTGCTGCGCACTATTTAATTGTTGTTGTTGTTGCTCCTTTTATTAGGAAAAACAAAAACACAAATATTTCCAGTGCTTTCATACACATTTCACGTGTGAAGCACCCCTTGCGTCCCCTTGCAGTCCTTGCGTCCCGCGCTCTACCGAATAATACGAATAATCCTTTGAAAGTGTTTTATTCTTTTTATATAATTTAGCATTTTAATTAAATCTAATAGTGTAATTCTAATATAAACTTATATTTAAAATAATTCTAGTTTATTTTTAGTTTTTGTTATTTCATTATTATTATTATTATTCTTTAAATGAATTTAAATTAAAATTAAAAATGAATTTTAAGTGCTTTTGAGTAAACATTTTTCGCGTTTCTCTAGCTTCCCGGCGATTTTTGACACTTTTCGGAAACTTTTTTTTTTGCATCCCTGCGAACACAAAGCGAACTCCGAAAATGGATAGCATCCCTGGAAGTTGTGAAAGAGTTTTTAAACGATAAGAAAAGAGTTGCAGTCTTTTAGACTCAACTAATATTTCGTACAAGGAAATCGTATATGAAGGCATACTTTTAGGATATTTTTGAATAATATTTTATCATAAAAGCTTCAGTTTCCTGATTCAGAAAAATGTTTCGTTAAAAAATGTTATTTTTAACTTTAGTTAGTAAAGGTTAACTAAAGTATTTTTTATTAATTATATTGAAGTTATCATTGAGGTTGATTTGATAATGATATACTTTAATAAAATAACAAAATATAAAGTTTAAAAATTCGAAATTATACAATATTATAGTTTTTGGTGTTTATTTCGAGACAGAAGTTTTTTAAATTTTAAAGTTTTATTAATAATAATAAGTAAAAACGTAATTGTTTAAGTTTTAGAAATAGTTTTGTTATTTTTTTAACAATATTAGAATGTTCATTATTTATTGGAATTGTTAACCGACAGTTTAACTAAACAACGCAACAGACTGATATAGAAAATGCAGCTTCACAGGCAAACATACAGAGTACATATACACATATGAAAGCAAGTGTTAATAGATAAACAATGAAAAGTAAATTTTCAAAATAACTCACACACACTTAAACACTTTCAATGACAGCGATACGGATGTCTGACATTGACATTGACTTTCATTGAGCCCCCATGAAGGGAAAGAAGAGTACAAATTTCACTTTCGTTTAAGCCTGATCATTCGTTTCAACAAATGAGTGAGTGATCGCGTTGATGCATGAAAGCTGTACGGTCGAGAGCCGCTCTCTCCGAAGTGTCGCTCATTCTCACACTAGCACTCACACTCTCCCTGGGCCGGCATAACGCTTTAACGATCTGTGATGATTTAAAGGTTGCACATGCCAGGCCGCCACAGCGATTAGTGAACCAGAACTTTGCACCGCAGTGACCACTTGTTGTTTGTGGAGCTCTGTAGTTAATGCGATATCTTTGCAAATCCGACAGTAACGAGACTTCTACATAAGTAAGTACTGGAAGCGCTCGGAGCAAATCAGTTAGTTGAAAAGCGCGCATCCGTACTGTGCTATATCGGTAACTCGTCTTAAATCGCTTAAAAGTTTCAGAGGCAAAAGGATCTTAAATAGAAAAGATTAAAAAACGAAAATCCTTTCCTAAATTCTTTTATGGAATTGAAGCATTTAATTTGAAAGTGTGTCGGGTTTTTGTAAATGTGACAGTGAGAGTAAATTTTAAGAATGTCCTCGTTTTTCGTTTTCATTCTTTCGCTAAAGTTTTTCGCGCTGTCCGTCGTCACCTCCCAGGAGCACAGCGTCCTATCATCGTTTCTGGAATTTATGCAGCATGGCCAAACAGACGCCAACCTCGAGAGTCAGGACAACGACTTGCAACTTCATAAAGAATATGACTTTATAGTGGTGGGCGCTGGCACTGCGGGCTGCACTTTGGCCGCACGCCTCTCGGAGAATCCCGAATGGCGCGTCCTGCTGCTGGAGGCCGGTGGACCGGAAAACCTCGCCATGGATGTACCGATTGCAGTACATTTCCTGCAGCTGAGTGATATTAATTGGAAATACCGCACGCAGCCCTCGAACCACGCCTGCCTCGCCATGAACAACAATCGCTGCAACTGGCCGCGCGGCAAGGTGATGGGTGGCTCTTCGGTGCTTAACTACATGATGTACACGCGGGGCAATCGACGCGACTACGATCGTTGGGCCGAGCTGGGCAACGAGGGCTGGAGCTACAAGGAGGTGCTGCCCTACTTCAAGAAGTATGAGGGTTCCAATGTACCCGATGCTGAATCGGATTACGTGGGACGGGATGGACCAGTGAAGGTATCGTACATTAATTGGCGCTCGAAGATTGCGGATGCTTTTGTGGTGGCTGCGCAGCAGGATGGCCTCAAGCAACGCGATTACAATGGCCACATTCAGACGGGTGTCTCGTACCTGCAGACCAACACGCACAACTCCGTCCGTTGGAGCTCGAATCGCGCCTACTTGTACCCACTGAAAGGCAAACGCGCCAACTTGCATGTGAAGAAGCATGCTATGGTGACCAAGATATTGATTGAGCCAGCGTCCAAAACAGCGCACGGCGTGATATTCAGCGCCGGCGGTCGTTCATTTACGGTGATGGCTAAAAGAGAGGTGATTGTATCGGCAGGTGCCATCAATACGCCGCAGCTCCTGATGCTCTCGGGCATCGGACCCTCGCAGCATTTGCGCGATATGGGCATCAAGCCCGTGGCCGATCTGGCGGTAGGTTACAATCTGCAGGATCACACCGCGCCTGCCGTATCCTTTACTACGAATGCCACATCGTTGCGGTTCAGCAGTGCTCTCGATACTAAGCTTTTCTCGGACTTCATGCACGCGGAGGGTCCTTTCGGGACGCCGGGCGGTTGTGAGGCGATCGCCTTTTGGGATCTGGAACACGAAGATTTGGAAGACGGTTGGCCAGACATTGAATTGTTTTTGTTGTCGGGCACCATGTATGCCAATCCAGTGCTGCTGAGGGCTTTGGGTCTGAAGGAACATCTTTACGACGCCATGTTTACGGACATGGCCAAAGCAGATCTTGATGGCTTTCAGATCTTTCCCATGATTCTAAAGCCCAAGAGTCGCGGACGAATCATGCTGAAAAGCAGCGATCCCAACAAGTATCCGCTGATCTACGCTAACTATTTTTCGCATCCCTACGATTTGGATATCTCGGTGCGCGGCCTGCTAAAGGCGGTGAGTCTTATTGAGCAACCCGCCTTCAAGAAGATTAACGCACAGTTGGTGGATAAGATGCTGCCCACGTGCCGCCAGCATCCATTCAAGTCTCGTGCCTACTGGGAATGCTACACACGCCACTTCACGTTCACGATCTACCATTACTCGGGCACTGCAAAAATGGGGCCCGCTAGTGATCGTGCAGCCGTCGTGGATCCACGTCTGCGGGTTCACGGCGTAAAGAATCTGCGCGTGGCCGACGCAAGCATCATACCAGAGCTGATCGCAGGACATCCGAACGGCCCAGTTTACATGATCGCCGAGAAAGCAGCTGATATGATAAAGCAGGACCACGGCTTCGCTTCAGGTGCAGCACAGACACCCAACTAAACCAGATAAAGTGAACGCAGATCGTTCAGCTTACGGGCAGCTGCCGACCTGCGTTAAAAATACATATTCTAGTTAATTCTGAAAAGAACCCGCTGTTGTACATGGCAAGTTGAGAGCCAGAAATGCTGGCTAGAGTCTTGTTGATCGTGCAGCAGCCGCTCTTCGAAGTCGCTTGGTTTTGGACAGCTTCTGCTTGAGTGCGCGAATGTTGTTGCTGGGGTGCGCGTGTGTGTGTCTTTTCGCATTGAACTATAGACAATCCGCAATTTCGTGCATATGTTTCCATATTAAATGAACTTAACGCGGCCAACACCGCGCATTTAAAGTTACGATCTCGATCGATGAAGACGCTTGCAAAGCTACGGGCTCGGTTTTTGTCGCAGCAGCGTGAAGAAAAGCAAATACATACCAGTGAATCTCAGAGAATTTAAAGTAAGACAAAAATAAACGCAAGAATATAAGAAACAAGTTTTAAAGACGCAAGAAAAGAACAAAAGCAAGTTAAAAGTTGAATTAAATAAAAATTTTCCAAATGTACACAAAAGTTGTTTAGCTGCATGTAAACTGAATAAAAAATTTTTCCATTCCGTTGCGAAACAATTTAAAGGTTCTCGAATACTTTTGTGACTGAACAACCGCTCAAGCAATCGAATTTTATAGCCTCATTAAACTTTAGCGTGTCGCGCTAAAACTATGCACAGCTTTTGAATCTGTACTGAAGAAATTTAGTTCGAATCCCGCCGCACCCCCCGCCTCCACCAACAAAACCGAAGCATGTATCGTACGCAAATCTTGTTGGGTGCCTTCTTAACTGTGGCTTGCTGCATCGTACCGGGCCAGGCGCAGGATGGCAGCGTGCTGCTGGAAACCCTGAACTTCCTGCGTCGCGGTGAACACGACAGCGATCTGGAGAACTACGACAATAGCATTCAGATGGAGCGTGAGTACGACTTTATTGTGGTGGGCGCAGGCACCGCTGGCTGCACGTTGGCCGCACGACTCTCGGAGAATCCTAAATGGCGTGTCCTGCTGCTCGAGGCCGGTGGCCCGGAAAGTCTCATCATGGACATACCGATCGTAGCGCACTTTCTGCAGCTCGGTGAAATGAACTGGAAGTACCGCACGCAGCCCTCGGACCACGCCTGCCTCGCCATGAACAACAATCGCTGCAACTGGCCGCGCGGCAAGGTGATGGGTGGCTCTTCGGTGCTTAACTACATGATGTACACGCGGGGCAATCGACGCGACTACGATCGTTGGGCTGAGCTGGGCAACGAGGGCTGGAGCTACAAGGAGGTGCTGCCGTATTTCAAGAAGTATGAGGGTTCCAATGTACCTGATGCTGAATCGGATTTCGTGGGACGGGATGGTCCAGTGAAAGTATCCTACATTAACTGGCGCTCTGAGATTGCCGACGCTTTCGTGCAGGCGGCGCAGCAGGATGGTCTGAAGTACCGTGATTACAACGGACACATACAAAATGGCGTCGCGTATTTGCACACAACCACCAGGAACTCGACCAGATGGAGCTCCAACCGCGCCTATTTGTATCCGCTGAAAGGCAAACGCAGGAATCTGCACGTGAAAAAGAATGCGCTGGTCACTAAGGTGCTGATTGACCCCAGCACGAAGACCGCTTACGGCGTCATAATGCAAGCGGATGGCAAAACGCATAAAATTCTGGCCAAACGCGAGGTTGTTGTATCGGCGGGAGCCATCAATACTCCACAACTGCTGATGCTCTCCGGTGTTGGGCCGGCACAGCATCTGCGTGATGTTGGCATCAAGCCGATTGTCGATTTGGCGGTGGGCTACAATCTGCAGGATCACACAGCACCCGCGGTCACCTTCACTACCAACGTCAGCTCCATACAGTTTGAGCAATTCGCTGACCCGACGCTGGTGAGTCGCTTCAACCATCACGAAGGTCCTTACAGCTCGCCCGGCGGTTGCGAGGCTATCGCATTCTGGGACATAGATCACCAGGATCGCGAAGATGGTTGGCCAGATATTGAGCTGTTCCTGGTAGGCGGCTCCATGTCCGCTAATCCGGCCATTTCACGCGCTTTCGGATTGAAGAAAAGCATTTACGACGCCATGTTTGCCGAAATCGAGGATAAGGCGCTGAACGCTTTCATGATCTTCCCCATGATACTGCGTCCGAAGAGCCGCGGACGCATCATGCTGAAAAGCAGCGATCCCCTCAAGTATCCGCTCATCTACGCCAACTATTTTGCGCATCAGTACGATGTCGATATCTCGGTACGCGGTTTACTGAAGGCCGTAGGACTGATGGACCAACCGGCTTTCAAGAAGATCAACGCCAAAGTGTGGGACCGCAAAGTGCCGACGTGCAAACATTTTCCATATCGTTCACTTCCGTACTGGGAATGTTACGTGAAGCACTTCACCTTTACGATTTACCACTATTCGGGAACGGCGAAGATGGGGCCGAAAACGGATCGCACGGCAGTCGTGGATCAACGTTTGCGTGTCTACGGCGTGAAGAACCTTCGAGTGGCGGATGCAAGCATCATGCCGGAAATAATGTCTGGTCATCCGAACGGACCAGTTTTCATGATTGCAGAGAAGGCGGCAGACATGATTAAACAGGATCATGGATATTTAAAGTAGAAGGGTTCAAGTGGAGTTCAAATAACGGGCGGGTAAACTAAGCAAGAAGAAGAACAAGAAGAAGAATAATAAGAAAAAGAAGAACAGTAGGAAGAAGAAAAACAATAAGATGAAAAGTGAGGGTTCTTTTGACCAAATGTAAGACTTATCTAAGCATATTTGTGTATATTTTGTAATTTTATAGTTTTAACTGCTTTGTTAATTTAATGAATAACATTGAAAGTTAACGACATGAGTTCACATTTTCTCCACTAAATTTAACAATGCGCAATGTACTGAAAATAAATGTATTTAAGATAAGATGTTTAATCTTTTAGTTAATAGTCAATGATTAATACAATATATGAATAAAAACAAAAGACTTTGGAAATGGTTTTTTTCTTGTTTTGTTCAAGTTTTGTGTCATCGATTCGAGGTTCGAAATTAAATAGTTTAAAGCAGGTTGTTCCAAAAACTTCAACAGTTTAAACTCAAGTTGCTTAAATGCACACACAGACGAAGTTCGATGGAAAGGTATCAGTGTATAGATTTATCACACGAATGAAGCAGAAAATGTGATCGAAATCGAACTACAATAAAATGTCAATGTTTTTGTCTACTTTTTCTTTTTCCCTACAGTTTTAAATTAGAATCAATTAAATGAATGAATTGACTAAGAGAACTGACTCACTGGCAGACTAAAGTTCAATCTCTTTGAAAGAGAGAAATACTCTTCTTTCTGAATCTCTGATTTTTTTGGCCTAAAACTGTGAATGGGAAACATTGCGTGTGTAAGTGCTAATAACAGTTTAAACATTCAAAACCAAAGAAGAAGAATTAATAAAGAAAAAAAGGTAAAACAGACAAAACTCAAGAAAAGGTAAATAAAAATCACAGGTGCTTGAATTATAATTTTTTAAGAAAATATACTCAAAGAGCTTAAGAAATACCTAATATTTTAGATACACGCAGAAAAATCTGACCTGGTTCGCTTTTGTATATTGAAATATTCTGGGTATCGGCAACTTGATACGCATAACAACATAGTAAAAATAATAATAAGAAGGAAATCGATAATTTATGGATAATAAAATAATCTCAAGCACACTATTTGTCATCTGTTTCTGAAAATTATCTATGTATGTATTTACATAAAAAAATACAATATTAAATACTTTCTTTGACAACTTCACAACTTAGCATAAACTTAAGTTTTAGTAGACAAAAACAAACTCAAGTCTTATGGGCTTATTTATATACGGTACATGATGAATTGTGAAGATTTCGTTTAATCAGAAATGCTTTCTTGTATCAGAAAACAATATTGTGTCTGAGATTTTTTTTAACTTTTATACTAAGCAAATAAATTACCACAAGTTAGAAGAGGTACGTGATAAAATCGTGTATCGTACATCGGAATGACTTTGATAGCAATTTCAATGTCAATGCTAAACGATTTCTGTTGATACTGATGCTGGCAAAATCGATTGCTGGACAACCTTGATCTAGTCTACAGATTTATTTATTAATCGTTGTTTCTTCAGTTGGCAACAACAAAAATGTTTTAAAATGCAAAAACTCGAACTTTTTGCATTTTATAACTTTCAAAACTCGAAATCTAATACTGGAAGATCCACTTGGATGTTTTGATTGTTTTGCTTTCTTCTTGGTTGATTGGTGTAGGTGTTGGTGCTCATGTTGGTGTTGGTTTTGATGTTTGAATACTAATTTAGTTATATAACATCCAGTAACGTTTAAAAATTAAGTTCTTTTGGTTGTTGTTTTTGGTTTTTTGTACGATTTTTCAGAATATAATCTCCGATTTCGCGATTAAGAAAGTAAAATAAAATGTGGTCTATGGGTCATAAAATACCGTATGATTTCTATAAAGACATAGTGATCATTCAAAAATACTGAGATGATGAGATTATACTCTGTATACTTTATATTCCATTGTATTGTTATAGTGTTCTTTATGCCTTTTCTAAGAAATGAAAATGTAGAAAATCCAATTTACAGTCACGCTAACAATAAAATGTTGTCTTATTATCAATGCTTAAATTATTCTTGTTTGTTGTTGATTAAGTGCTACGTGTGAAATCCATTCTTTATGAACAAATTATTCAACTTGTTGGGGTTTTTATTTCTTCTTCTCGAACGCCGAGAATTAACAAGTTACAATGTCAAATACTTCCATTATTCTTTATCAACGAATTTATCAATGGATGAGGTGACTTAAGTTCATATCGATGATGGTCATCTTGGAAAGATAACCTGTCTGTCTTAGTTGTTTATAAGTACTCCTGTATTACAATCTGATCTGTTATTATCGAGGATTGTATTTGCAGCTTCTGATATTCTTTTAAAGCTTTAAAACATGATTTTAACTCATCTATGATATGAGTACGAGTAGCCTTTTTGTAAAATATCTCGTTTTATACTTTAAAACTTGTATTTTATTTTGGTGTGATTTCGATTCGATTAAAATTGAGAGACGATAAATTTTTAATGCAATTTATAGCATTCTTTGCATTCTTTGCAATATTTCCTTATCGAAGAACATAATTTTATCCTGTTTACAGGGTTTTGTGAAGTTTAATGCGATCATTCTTGGTTAAGTATGACATACGTTGAATTCTTACGTTCCTAAACTAGAATGTTCCACGCTTTGTATGATAACCAGTTGGCATTCAAGCAGAACGGAAGCCTTTCGTTTCTGTACTGTTGTATGTACATTTTGTTGAATGCGTATAAAACGAGAAAATATTAAATATGTATTCTGGAATGGATTCGTTTATTCATATGATTCATATTAAGATAAACAAAAATTTCCGTCTGGTATTAAAACTTGTTTTTTAATTTTTTTAATTTCATTTATTATTATTTCATTATTTTATTTTTTAAAGTAAATTTTTGCAATATTAAATCCTAGGTTTTTTAATAAAGCTATTATCTAAGCTCTTCATCTACGGTCTGTTCTACTGTCTACTCTACCGTCTACTCTATTATCTACTCTACTGTCTACTATCCTGTCTACTCTACTGTCTACTCTCCTGTCTACTCTCCTGTCTACTCTCCTGTCTACTCTACTGTATACTCTCCTGTCTACTGTACTGTCTACTCTACTCTCCTGTCTACTCTACTATCTACTCTACTGTACTATCTACTTTACTGTCTCCTCTCCTGTCTTCTGCTCTACTGTCTACTATCCTACTATAAAGTGTATGGTAAAATAGAATAGTTGAAAGAGGAAAAAATTTGTGTAACAATTGCTTTGCTGATTTTAAAAGTTGTGAGTGTTTTTTTACTTGAATTTTTCTTCAAAAGCGAAAACATGTTTAAAAACTGCTAAAAAGTTTCTGTAGTCTTATTTAATTGTTTTTTTTTACTAACTAAAAAACATTAACTAGCTTCTGTTCTAACTTTATGTGTAATTTAGTCATTAAGAGTTTAATGATTTGAACTCTTCTTTTGATTAATACGTACCTTTGACGCAATTAAATGCAATGAATGATGCAATGAAAACGATGATTACAGTCATTTTGTTTTTTAACATTACGAAGCTGTTATTGTATTATTTTTGCTATTATTTATCATGTGTTTGGCTGTTCATGTGTTAATTCTAAACTATGAAGACTATCTAAACTATGTACCTATGAAAAAAAAATTTGCATCAATTAAGCTGTTTTTTTGTTTTGTTTTTAAGAACCTCACTGAAAGAACAAAAGATTAATATAGAAAAAACCACAAATATAATGGATTAATACATTAGTTGAGAGAACCTGTGTTTAGCAAATTATCTTTTAATTTAAGAACTTTAGTCACTAAGTAAATAAGACGTCACTAAAAAATTAAAGATCGAGTGGGATTCAATTAAAAGAACAGAACGCATACAGAGCAGAAGAGGAAAGGTAAGAATAACAAGGAAAATAACATCATCGCACTTAAAGAATTCAACAGAAATCTCTTAAAAGGGACCTTGAAATGATTGCAACTTTTGTTATCAACTTAAAGCCGTCAGACATTAAATGAAAGTCATCATCATAAATTAAAACCATAAAGGATTTTAAGAAGTTGCTATTGATTTGCAAGGGAGAAGAGAAAAACGTCAGCAGCACTGAAATTTAGTAACAACAACAAAGAGTTAAGAAGGAAAACCAACAACATTGAGCAATTTAAGAAATCTAAATTTTAGATTCTAAAAATTCAGTGAGTTCACACAACAACAACACTATTCACACACCTGATGGAGGAGACCACCACTTGTAACGGTCAATTTTTGTTGTTGCTCTTTTTTACCACGTCGCCTTCATGCTTATTGTTGTTTTTTGTTATTGTTGCTGGTGATGCTGTGATGATGAGGTTTTTGTTCTTGTTACTTTTGTCGTCGTCGTTCTCGTCGTCGTCATTCTTCTTCATGCTTTTGCTTTTGTTGTTGTTCTTTTATGGTGCTCCACGTAAAAAAGTCAGAGTTGCACAAACTTCAGTCCGTAGCTGCTGGCCGTCAAGGCAAAGTTGAAGAAAACAATTTTGCAATTATTAATGCCTTTTTTCGAACGTTTGTCAGTGTTGTTGTTTAGATCGTAAAATAATTAATTTGGCTTTTGTCAGTATGACACGATTTCGATCAGTACATTTTGTTTTTATTTATACAGTTGCAAAGTCAAAGAACAACAACAACTTTCTGAACCATTACAAAAAAAAAAAAAAGAAAAAACCAAACTACCAAAAAAGCACCTTAGAATGTTTTTTTTTTGTCTGTTGAGGAATTTCCTACCCAACACAAGTTTGTTCACCTTTTTTTTTTGTTGTTGTCCGACTTGCCAACTAACCAAGCAACAGATTTTGTTTTCAGTGGTGGTTGTCTTTGACCGAGATATCAACTTTTTTATTATATGCCGAGAAGTTTAGAAGTTTCTTGCTTTGATGTTGTAATCATTTTGTTGTTGTTATTATTATTTGTAGTTGTTTTTCCTTGTTTTTTATTGTATTTTGACGTTTTCGCTTTTATCATTATTCGTTTTTGTTTTTGTTTTCCTTCTACAGTTTTTTGTTTTCGTTTTCAGTTTCTATTTTTTTGTCTCTTTGCTTTACGGTTCATGATTATCTAATTTGATAATCATTGACAGTGATAATTAAAGTCTGTGGTTATGGTTATGGTTTTCTAATTTATCAATGATTTAAAAAGACAATGTAATCATTTGACAAAAATATTGTATTCAGTAGTAACTAGTAAATGGTCTTTAGTTGCACCGTTATGAATCATCTGGATCCTATACCTACATACATATACATATATAAGATTTTTGTGATTATATTCTGAGAGATTAATAAAGAAAGAATAATATAATGTTAATATTTATAATAATTAGTAAAAAACCATAATTTTTTGTTTATCATAAATATATGTTATTAGCATATATAAATATTATTTGATATTATATAGTAAATATATTAATTTAATGACGATGTTATTCGTTGGAGGAATCCTCTTGGAACGAGGATCTAAAAAAGATCCCCAAAATATACGTTTAGTTTCAGTTCCCCTAATCGCATAGTCCATTGAAATTGGTTTCATCACAATGCAATTAATTTAGTTGTTGCTTGATTTTGTATTTCTATAGATTAAATTATTTAACCTATTATTTTCTCCTCCCATCAACAAATTAGTTAAGTTGTTTAATTTATGTTAATCACGATCATGATCAAGATGAACTTCTATGCAAATATTCTGATAAAACAATAACAAACATTACTTTTATTACAACTGCTACGAATCTTGCTTTGTAATGTTTCTTAATTAGTTGAAACGTTGCAGATAAGAACGATAATAATAACGACAACAGTTCAAAAGTTTCCAAATAATACATTTATCACCTGAGATTTGTGATTGTATGCACTTAATAAATTATAGTGAAAATACTATAAATTGTATGCATATTTAATTTGATTTGATATTAAAAACACGTACCTGACTTCAGAATGATGATGATTTGGTGAGATATAGAAAAAACCCAGCAGTTTGATAAAATAAATTAAATAAAATACACAAAATAAATAAAATGTACAAAATAAATAAAATACATATATAAAATAAATATCATATGCAAAATAAATATCATATGCAAAATAAATAAAATCTACAAAATAAATGAAATCTACAAAATAAATAAAATGTACAAAAAGCGATCTACAGAGATTTTTTTGAATTAATAGACTTTACTTAATTTCGAAAAGGACATAGTTATTGGTATTTTTTACTTTCAAGTTTAAAAACATTTAAAACTGTCCCAAAAGACGAATTTGCGGATTTCAGACACAAAAAAAGTCTTGAATCACTTCAAGGTTGAAGACTGATGCTCGCGACAACAAGCATTTGAATCACTGATCGGAGACATCGAAGGTTTCTCTTGAAGAGCCAAAAAAAAAACTAATAAATTAAATTTGAGTAGGTTACGAAAAATTTGGACTACAAAAAAATCCAAATGAAATACGATTAAGTTGTTGACTCTGCTTTACATAAACTCAGTTCAATCAACTCCCCTAAATTCAGTCATTCATTGATTAAAATCATTCATTAATCATTCATTCTCAAGAGTTGTATATTCCAAGAGTAATATAATTAGTTTAACCTTCATTATAATAGTAAGCAAACAAACTTCTTGTGTATCTGTTTTTATTAAATAGAACATAGATGTTTCGTATCCTAGAAAGAAAATACACAAGAATAAACATAAAATAAAAACTTATAATAAAATACTTATGTAGAGGACATGTTAGACGATTGTTAGACTCTGAATTTCGATACACTCTACATTGATTTTGTTCTCTACAATTCGATATAACCAGCACTTCTTTTGTACACTCCATCATCTACGTCTTACCTTCCTTCCTGCTCTAACTTCTTTCCTATTCCAATCATTCTCTTCCTTCTCTACAACATCTTCAGTCTTCAAATGGTTCTTCTAATTCTTCTTCAAACCCCACATCCTTAACATTTGTTTTATTTTACATCCAATTTTTATCGGTTTTAAGTCATATACATTGTCTTCATATTCTAGATATTGTCTATAAATTCTAGGTTATAAAGTTAAATGCACAAGTTTAATGTTTCATGTACAATTTTAAAGGTTAAAGTCATTAAATAAAATAAAAAAAGTCTTACAAATCCGAAACCATTGAAGCATCATCACTAGTTCCACGTCGTTAAGTTCTGTGAGGTTCTAATTATAGGTATACAGAATCCGCTTTCGTAAACCACATGGTTTAAAATTTTGCGATGCAACTGCAATTCATCATTATATTAGAATTTAAAAACACATCATCATTAATTATTCAGGGATTCTATGATACAACAGTTCAATCCCTTTGTATGGCTAAATGATCACAACGGATGATCGTTTTTCCTCGGAAAAAATATTGAGACTATGATAATGAACACTTCTTATCTAGATTTTTAATTAAAAAAATGGTTATTTATGGGAATTATTATTTTATAATTGCACAGAATTTTATTTATTTTATATACTATAAATAAATCTATTTTATTTCATATACAGATATACAAATCGTGCATTCTGTCAGGTGATGGATTCAATTCATTTTTTGTAAATTTATAACTAAATAATTATAAATGCAAAAAAGTACCTTTTTACAGGAAATTCCATAAAAAACTAAGAACATTTTGAAACTCTTTTTTTAAAGTTACGTTTAGTGACATCAGTTCCGGGCCAACTTGGCTCTAATTACAGACAGTATAGGTTAAAACCCATGTCATCACATTGACTCATTGATGGATCAGGTTTATAGCGATTTTTAACTGTATTGGTAACTGAATTATATACTAGGTGAGGTCATAATTTACACTGTATACTTAATCCATAATTTGCTATCAATATTCCGGCTCAGTTGTATGATAGATCTAAATATACTAAACACAGTTGATAGATCTTCGTAGAACACATACAATATGATATTAAAAAAAAAATTACACTGTAGGTCCAATGAAGTCCATAGAAGTTATTGAGATTTCCTGATTACATTAAAATTTATTTTAAGTATTAGATTGTGAAACTAATAATTTAAAACCATCATAATTAAAAACATTCTTTCTAAGGAATAAATGACTTATAATGACTCGTCACCTTTCGATAATAAATCAATTATAATCTGACCTACGAGCTTCTTGATTGAACTACTATTCGAAAGATTCGAAATTCACATATATTGAGTGTAATTTTTATTATAAACTAATTAGTTTTACTACTTGTATTGACGGCTTCATTATTAAAAGGTGATTAAAAAGGTGATCATGAAATGGAATGAATATATTAAATATGTATTCATTTGTAAACAAATATAAGTAATTATTAATACAATATCAGAAGAAAAAGCGTTTCAAAAATAAATATTTTTATTATTAAAAAATAATTAATTAAAAGTATTTATATCTATATAAATATTTGATATTACTATATAATATTTTATCTATATTATATACAATATAATATAGATAATTGTTGGGAAATTTTAAATTAATATATTTAAAATAAAACTTTATTATATTATATTATATTTAGTGTCTCAGTTATAATCATATATAAGATTATTAAATTGTAGTACATAATCATTATATTATATTTATTTATTTCATGAATTAAAATATAAGACTTGAGTGTATTAACATCAGGCAGCCTAGAATTAACATCTAATCTAGTTTAATAGCGTAGACTAAAGAATAAATTAAGATGAAAAAATAGTAACAATTATTTAACAATAATAAAGCAATTTTATTAAAAATAGTAAAGTATGTAATTAGAAACAATAGTAAAAACAAACGAGGACGTTTTGTGCCACCTTTTGGACTGGCCACCTTGAACTAATAAATTAAACAAATGACTCGTTTTAATGACTCTGCAGTGAATTTAAATCATTCTGAATGCAATCTTTTGAAATAATGAGGTATCAGAGAAACAATGGCACACGTATCAACTCCCTTCAGCACATTCGGCTAACTATTAAGAGCCGCCATTTTGTATTCCGGGTTCATTAGCCAATCTTCCTTAATCAAGTCGGCTCCCTTCTCTGCGATCATGATCACGGGCGCGTTTGTGTTGCCGCTGGTTATGGTCGGCATAATGCTGGCGTCGATCACTCGTAGTCCTCGCACCCCGTATACCCTCAGTCTGGGATCTACCACCGCCTGCTCATCCCACGCAGGCCCCATTTTCGCAGTGCCGCATGGATGGTAGATGGTCATCGAGATGGTGCGTATCTGACACTCCAAGTAGGCGTCTGACAGGAAGCTGTGTTGCTTGCAGTTGGGCAGCGGCTTGCGGTGGACGTGAGAGCCAAATTGACGGAAAACCTTAGCGTCTGCAACGCGCAGCGCTATTTTGGCGCCTTCGACCAGCGTCTTCATATCCAGCGGATGTGCTGGATCGAAGTAGTTAGCATTGATGAGCGGATAGTGAAAAGCATTTGCCGACCGCAGACGCACCCAGCCTCGCGATTGAGGACGCAACAGCAGCGGCATGATGGTCCAGGTGTCTTTGTTCGCAATCGGCTTGTACACCTCCTGGTAGACGGACTCTTTCAAGCCCAGCACCTTCTTAACGCGCGCGCCGTTGTCCGAGTTGATGGAGGCGGGTGCCATGTGGAACTGAATATCAGGCCAGTCGATGGAATGGTTTGAGTAGGGCGTGTGAACAAAAGCCAACCCCTCGACACCGCCCAGTGTCGTCATGGGTCCGCGTTCGCGTAGCACGTACTGCATGGTTATCGCTGTAGGATTGAAGCGATCCTGTACGATCGTCACCGGCTTCTTCACGAGGAACGACATGCCACCCATGCCAACGTGGTCCTGCAAGTTCTCGCCCACAGGTAGGTCTTGCAGGACCGGTATACCGTGCTTCTTCAATTCAGCGCGTGGCCCCAGACCCGACAGCATCATTATTTGCGGCGTGTTGATGGCGCCTGCGGACAGCACAATCTCACGCCGCGCCCGAATGCGGTGCACTTTGCCGTTCTTCACGAATTCCACTGCTCCTGCTCGCATGGTAACTGGCTCGATGCTAATCTTCGTCACGTGGGCATTTATTGAGAGATGAAAGTTCCGGCGCAGTCGTATGGGTCGCAGAAAAGCCTTCGCAGTACTGCAGCGCGAGCCACGCCTAATAGTGCCTTGAGCAATCATAAAACCGGTCTGTTTGGCCCCGTTGATGTCGCGATTCTCATAGCCTATCTCTGTGCCCGCCTCAACGAAGGCAGCCACCAACGGCGAGTGCCAGGGAGACTCTTGTACGGTGAGATAACCGCCGCTTCCGTGGTATTTATTGTTCGCCAAGTATGGATTTCGATTGTCCTCCGACTTCTTGAAGTAGGGCAACACGTTGTTATACCCCCATCCTGTATTTCCCAGTGACTCCCAGTGATCGTAGTCGTGCCGATTGCCGCGTACATACAGCATGTAGTTCAGCACACTGGAGCCGCCGAGCACTTTGCCGCGCGGCCAGTTGCAGCGGTTGTTCTTCATGCCCAGACAGGCTTTCGTCGACGGCTCTGTCTTGTATTGCCAATCGAGTTTGCTGAGCTGCAGATAGGCTGCCAGCGAGGGCACATCGGAGATCTCATTCTCATCGGGTCCTGCCTCCAGCAGCAGCACCTTCCACTGCTTTATCTCACTCAAACGGTTGGCTACAACGGCACCGGCAGAGCCACCGCCAACAACAATGAAGTCGTACTCCGAATACAGGTCGAGCTGGTCGAAGGGGCGTGACTCGGGGTCCATGCTGTCGTAGCGAAAGTAAGTAATGGCGGCGAGCATCAGAGGAATGAGCCAGAGTCCGGTGGTGACCACGCCGAAGGTGGATTTTATCACAGTTGTTATGAAGAGCAGATTCAAAACCATGGTTTCTGATTTTCTTCTTGGAATGCTTAGTATACGAATGAGGCGTGGTTGGAAAACTTATTTCCTTCTTTGTTGTTGTGCTAAATGAAGAAACTTTCCTTTTGTATTACTAACTGGATGCGAAGTTTACGATAGGATCTTGCCTTTGTTCATTGTTTCGAGCGAGAGGAAACCCAATTTTCTGCCAAAGAAAGCTGTAAATGAAAAAAAAAGAAAGTGTCCTTTTAGTGAATAGAATTGAATTTGCAGAAAAATATAAATTTATAAAATGATTAAATTTATTATCAACTTTTTTTAAGTGTTCTTCAAACATTTTTAATATTAAATAATAATTTTCTTTTATCTTCTTTTACAGGTAAATTCTTCAAATACTAGATGGAAACTATTTTAATTTTATAGCGTAAGTTTGTGCATTCTTTCCTATTCTTAACCTAACTGCTATAAATCATCGCCTACCTTCATCAAAAATAAAGATAAACAACACTAATAATAATAGTTTTACTTAAATCAAAGAGGAAAAAAATTAACCTTCACTTCCGCCAATCGTTAGCTCGGTTCATTGAGATTCTTACTAAAAAACTTCATATGAAGCCGGATATTCGTATCTTTTATCTGATATTTTCGATATTTTTCGATCTGCAATTTTGATGATTTGATGATTTCTATTTAAATCTTTGCAAATTATTGAAAAAAAAAATTAGTGTTGTTTGTTTTTGGATTGATTTTTTTCTTCTAAATTCGATTGGATTGACGATTCCAGTTTTTGCAATGATTTGATTAAACTGGTTTTAAATTATGGATGGAAGGTTTTTATGACGGCTTCGTCTAAATGTTTTAAAGCACTTAGAAAGTTAAAGATAGATAAGTAAAGGAAGAGGCGAAAAGTGTTACCGTTGTTGAGATAACCTTGACTATTGGCCTTGAGGGTTTTGATTTTCAATTGCGTTTTTCAAACCTTAAATGATTATATTATGTCACCCTTGAAAATAATGTTTGTCATCTCTGAGGACCATCTTCTGTTATAACTTAAGATTATCTACCGTCATCTTTGGAGGTTTTCTACTGTCATCTTTGAAGATTATCTACTGTCACCTCTGCAGATTATATTTTGTCGTCTTCGAGGATCATCTTTTGTCATCTCTGAAAATCATAATCTGTCCTCTCTGAATATCATCTTTTTCCCTTTTCAAGATCATCTTTCGTCATCTCTGAAGATTATATTTTGCCATCTCTGATGATTTTATTTGCAAAGTCATTCTTTGTCATAAATTATTATTAATATTATTAACTTGTTTGTGGAATTTTGGTTTTCGGTTTATAATGCTAATATTTGAATAGATATTTCAAATGGGTTTCACACTTAGTCATTAAAAATCGAAAACAATATAAACGTTTCTAATAATCTAGTTTATTTTTTCTTCACACTTAAATCCACGAGATCTCCTCACAAAAGCAGGAGCATGCATTTAATTGACCGGAACTGTGAACGATACGAACACGGAGAAGGTCAAATAAGTGTATCCACGAATCTGGATAGAAAACAGCAACAAATGGATTGCATGAGCCATTTTATAGTCATTTAAAAACCATTCATATTTTTAATATTTTAAGCCGTATTTTAATGTAGTTTAATTCTTTGACTATTCGTTTCAAATTTTATTGTTATTTCTTTCATTGATTAATCAATCATGAGTTAGAATTCATTTAAACTATAAAAATCTTAAACTTGCATCCACGTTCATAAATAATGGTCATTGTATCACTTGTGTATATAAACGAGTATACTATATCCAAACATTTGCAATAAATTAACAACTTATTGGATGAGTTAAGCTTTAAGATTTATAAAATATCTATAACTATTATTTATGAGTAGAGTGGAGTAGATTCATAAATCACACTTTGAAGTTCATTGAACACTTAAAGGACACTTTCGTAGTAGTTCTTTAATAATCCCTTGAAATATATGTATATTTTAACGATAGATACCTTGGAAAGGTACTTTAGTGAGACACTTCTGTAGGATGCTTTAATTCAGGTACCAAGTTCCGAGTCCGATCTTAGTTAACATTGAAATTGAAAGTAAATACACACAACTTGTTAAAGCTTAATTAAAAATGATTTAATTTACACACGTTAGTGATGAAATTTTGAAAAGTAGGTCGTTGAATATTTTGCCAAAGAAAAAAGAGAAGAAAAATACTTTTTTCTCTATCTTTTTTCTCTTTTTTCTTTGGCAAAATATTCAGTGAAGGAGAAAAAACACCATAAACCGGCTACAAAACATATGACAACAAAATAAGCACTGTTTTCTTCTTGCGAGAGAGTTAATAAACACTGTGAGTAGAGCGAAGCTCGGATCGAAATCCAGTTTCGATGAACAATTATGTAGACAATTTTTTCCTTTAGATCAGGTTTGATAAAATCATGGGTTTGTGGTAAAAAAACACTTTATTGTATGCTCTTAACTAAGGACTAAAGTGGTTTAATTAGTTCGGCAGGACAGAAATAATAAACTATACACTGTTTTTTCGTGGAATATTTTTTAATATACGCTGCTTTTAAGATCTTGTTTAATATTAAGTAACTTGGTTCACTTTCATTTCCGGAAAATTTACAGAATTTAATAAACATAAAGCCTAAGAACATTTTCAATTTCGCAATTAAAGTTAAATTATTGCAATTATTATTATTATTATTAAAATTAAAATTTTAAAAAATTCTGTAATCAAATTTTGTACTATCCATTTTGACACTTTTGCTGTATCGACACTTGTACGTTTTTGACATCTCTTGATTTTGTTTACGTATTTTATATCTTCTTGAATGATAGAGATAAGTTATTTTTTTATTATTGTTTATAGTTATATATTGTATATTGTGATTATTACATGTGTATTTTTATTAATACACGTATACTTTTATTATTCTTATTTATTATATATTTTTATTAATCTTAGTTATATTTTTTATTATTCTTTTTATTATGTATTTTTATTATTCTTTTTTATTATATATTTTATTACATAATTTTTTTGCTTATAATTACTTATAAATGTATATAGAATACCTGCTGTTGGCAACATTGTTAATTTTACATCCTGAAAGTATGCTGCGAAAAGTTTTGCAGCAGACCAAACATTTTAACGACTGATTAAAATTATGCTGCATACTTTTAGGCCGATACATAATTTTATATTTTTTTATACTCAAAAAAGTAGCAATTCATCAAGAGAGCAAAAATAATGAATAAAATAGAACACAATAAAAAATATGATAATTTAAAGATACTCGAAAGACATTAAATGCATTTCATGATCAGTTTCTATGTACTTAAAAAAAAGTGGATAAAACATCGTTTATTGAATTCAAATTTTTACTCGTGCCTTTCTTTAACCCTTCCTTCCGCATACGTGGTTTTTAAAAGTTGTGTCTTTCTTCACATCACTTTCCAAGGTCATCACAGCAGCAGCATCATCATGAGTCTGAGCTTCGCTCTACTCACAGTGTTTATTAACTCTCTCGCAAGAAGAAAACAGTGCTTATTTTGTTGTCATATGTTTTGTAGCCGGTTTATGGTGTTTTTTCTCCTTCACTGAATATTTTGCCAAAGAAAAAAGAGAAAAAAGATAGAGAAAAAAGTATTTTTCTTCTCTTTTTTCTTTGGCAAAATATTCAACGACCTACTTTTCAAAATTTCATCACTAACGTGTGTAAATTAAATCATTTTTAATTAAGCTTTAACAAGTTGTGTGTATTTACTTTCAATTTCAATGTTAACTAAGATCGGACTCGGAACTTGGTACCTGAATTAAAGCATCCTACAGAAGTGTCTCACTAAAGTACCTTTCCAAGGTATCTATCGTTAAAATATACATATATTTCAAGGGATTATTAAAGAACTACTACGAAAGTGTCCTTTAAGTGTTCAATGAACTTCAAAGTGTGATTTATGAATCTACTCCACTCTACTCATAAATAATAGTTATAGATATTTTATAAATCTTAAAGCTTAACTCATCCAATAAGTTGTTAATTTATTGCAAATGTTTGGATATAGTATACTCGTTTATATACACAAGTCTTCAGGAGGCATTCAAATTAAATAACGCGGAACAACAACACCGACTGATATCAAATGACGCACCCACTTTTTGCATTCGTGTATAGACTCACGATGGTCCATTAAAATACATTCATAATGTGAGCAACTGGAATTTATGAATGTTTTTTCAATTTACAAACATTTTGAAAAACTGAATAAGTTACGTAAAACGTGTTTGCATCACATTTTGTCGATTTTCGTTTTCTTGACTTACATGCTATATTTTGACATCGCTTTGGTGAATTTTTGCTGTTTTCTTTTTCTTTCTTTTTAAATCTCTGCTGTTTATTGTGTTGTATTTGAAGACTATTTTTTATTTGAACAAGTAATTATCACTCACTTAAAGATCTTAAGTTGTTGCGAAGATGGAACATTTTTTTAGGATTGAGTTTACTTTAAATGTTCTTTTTTAATCTTTTAATGATTTGTTTGTAATAATTCTGTTTTTTCACCACGTGGTGAGTACAATTTCGTATTAATTTATTATTAATTGGAATCATTATTGAATAATTCAATAAATATTACGTATCTCTTAATGTATGTGAAATGTACTAATCAAGTTCGTGTCTTAAGTCTTTGGTTTTTCATCGGAAACTCTAGTATTTTCGATTAAAACAAAGTTTTATACATGAAATTACAACAACAACAACAATATACTCTTAGGTAGGGATTTTTTTACGCTATGAAAAAAGTTATTCATATTTTTATAAAGAAAACACTCGCTGTTGGTCGACTTTGTTGCCATATTAAATAATGTTGGGTTGGGTGACTTACTCGTACTTGTCGCCTGTTGTGCTCATTGCACGTAAACCGCTTTTAAAATGTAGGCAAACCAGCAGCTGTTGTTGTTAATGAAGGCTCTCTGCTTTTGGATTTAATTGCCTGCTGGTGAGAAGCTGCTGATGTTATTTATTGTGTTTGTGATCGTTGTTACTGTTGTTGTTGTTGTGTTTACTGCTATTCGTCAGATGCTGCTAACGTAATCACAAGAAATTCGCAAGAGAAAAAACAACAATTAAAAGAAGAAGCTGCGCATTGAGACCGGGAAGCTAACGCGGTTTGCAGAGTAGGTCAATCATTTATTATACTATATATTATATTAAACTTGATTGAGGTTACTATGTTCTTATATATTTTTTCACTTCTTTTATATATTTTGGCGCTTATTAATATTTTTTTATTTCATTTGTTTGGTTGATTTTTTATGCACTCGCAATGTTTTTAGTGTTTATTTTATTATTAAAGAAACACTACAGAATTTCGTTTTGTTTTTGCATTGTATTAAAAGTAAATAATAACATCTACCGCAACACATTTAATAACACTTTAAAGTATTTCAAAAACCTTATTAAATGTTCTCGTTTTTCTTCAGTCACATTTTAGCGTCAGTCTGCTGCACGCGCACGCTTAATCGCAACTGATTCGACAACAAAGTAAGCTGTTGGCTTGGAGCACCGACCAGCTTGAGCGGTTGTCATCGAACCAGAGATCCATCGAACCACAGATCCATCGAACCAAAGATCCATCGAACCACAGATTCATCGAAATACAGTCGTGCAGTCGTTGTTTGTAATTATATCAACCAATTCGTGGTTTGAAAGTGAAAACAATCATGTTGCCGAAAGAAATATTTTAAATATTCACTGTATGAAGACGCAGAATGAACTGAAGAAAACCTCGACCATTAAATAGATTTGCACATGTTGTTGTTGTTGTTTTTACCTTTCGGTAACTTCTATTATCCGGTGTTCAACTGGTTGAACCACATTTTCGCATAATGTGTTCAAGTATTCATATTTAAATGAAAAAATTTTTGAATTAAAAAAATATTTGAAATAAAATAATTTTTGCACATTAAAAATAAATAAATAAATTATAATTATTACTATTATTATTGATTAATTTGTTTATTTGCTAGTATAGTGCTTGATTTATTTAAAACTATTTTAAAACTCGCTGAAGTTTGTGTCTTAAGTCTTTTATACTTCGCATTGATTATTATTATTAATGAAGTTCAAAAGCACCCAAAAAAACGTAACGATTGCACGAAAATATGGCGTAAAATATATTGATTACATCAAAACAAAATTTAGACACAACTCGCGTTCAGCGTCTGCGTTTTAATAATTTTAAAAAATAACTGAAAACGTTGACGTAACGACGACCGCGTGAAGTAATACGCAAGCTCTGCAGATCGCTAGCTTGACGCAGTGTAGCAAAGCAAATAAAAGTCGAAGTCAGAGGAAACAATAACAAGTAAAGATTACAAAAAAACAACCAAAAACAAAACAAATAGAAAACCATAACGAAGAAAGTAACAAAATTAACAACAACAATAAAAACTACACAAAAATGTAGTTACAATTGTGGAATAAGTATGTTAAAAATTACAAAGTAACAAGATTGAAAAAAAAAACAATTGTAACGCACAGAATATGAAGAAGAAAAAACTATTAAATAAACAAGTTACGAGTAACAATAATAATAATAACAACAAGAACAACAACAATAATAACAATGAATACACAAACATTTATATCCAATTTTATGCAAATAAATGCTCATTATAATGCAACATCTTTGAGATTCATAAAAAGCGTACTCAAAATAAGTGCTCATATTAAATCTGCAATAAAAACGGAACCGGAAAATATCTAAAATAACAGCAACAAAATACAAACTTTAGTTGTAAATCACTGCTTTACCTACATCGAAGTCGATCGTCCAAGCTTAGAACATTTTAAACCACTTTTTCGACCATATAACGACAATTCATAATATAAGGATTCAACATATAAACTGTAGTGAACGTAAACACTACTTACCGACAAATATACCCTATTTCATTGACATATAAGTCCAACGTCAACGTTTAGACCATTTTCAACCAATTTTTAGACCATTTTAAGACCGTTTTTAGACCATCTAACGACAATTCATAATGTAAGGATTGTAATGTTTTGTTGTCTTCTTGAGTGGGATTTGTTTTAGAGGAGTTTGAGCTCTTCAGCCGACTATTTACATGCGCCATCCTTTATGGTCGCACGACTTTTATCTGAGCTCTTGAAGGAGCCGATAAGTTCTAAGCTCTATGTCAGAGCCGAAAGAAAAGTTGTATCTGAGTTTGATTCAGAATTGATATTAATCTTTATTTACAATAATTCGCGTATTTATACATTATCTCTTACATGCTAACAAATACAAATCGCTTACAGTGCTAATTTGCAATCATTGCTTTGTTGACCTAGTCATAGTGAATATGATCCCTGCAAGTATGTCAAGTCGTAGCTTGCTTGAGTCACAGCACGCGTCAATGTAATGCAACTAGATCGACAACAACCACACGTGCCCTAGTTTTCGCGATTGCTGTAGGTAAGCAAGTTCGCACGGTCAACAATTAATGCTTACCAGGTGTCGCCAACCTTGGCGCACTACAGGATACAAAATACAGACTGCAGTACATGTCGACACCGACTTACCGACATCGACACCCTGCTTTATCGATACATAAGACCATTGCCAACTTTTAGACCATTTTAGATAAATTTTTCGACCATATAACGACAATTTATAATCTAAGGATACACACGTCTTGGAATAGATATAAATTGGATATAAATTTTAAGTCTTAATATATAATAAGTCTTAATTTTATTGCAGTTATTTATTATTTTACTTAGTTGAACGAATGCCAATGAAAAAATTCGAAATTTTCGTCATACTAAATTAAACCATAAACTAAATTCAATTGCAATCGCAAAGTTGAACATAAAAAAAATATTTGTTAAGGTTACAAATTGTTTTTTAATAAAAACGGCAGCACTTAAAATGCCGCAAAATAAACACAACAACAATAACAACAGCAACAACAAATACAAATACAAATACAAAAAAAATACTGCCACAGAAAAATCATGCCATGTTTATTGCCTTTATTTTAATAGTGCCTCGACACGATTTATTGACATGATTTAATGACAGGGAAGTCAAAAATAAATCACTATTTTTTACACTTAAAGCAACCTGAACCCTTTGAGAGCTGCATGGAGCTGTGACAGCAGCAAAAGAGGCTGACACAAGTCACGTTCAGCCGGAAAATTACATTTTTTTGGCAACATTTTTGATTTAAATGCCAGATGAAATTTTTTGTTTTACTACTTTTTTTTACTACTCTTTTCTTATTATTTTTCTATGACTATTATTAATGTTTATGTTTATTTTTATTCAAATTTATGGCTTCTTCGGTTTCTTCCTCACTTTGTTGTGGATTTCTATTGGAATCAGTTTAAAAAATTAACACGTCGACAAATAATAAAACCAAAAAAAGCGTTTCTTTTTCTGTCATTATTTAAAAGTTAACTTCTACTGTCATTATTTTGTCGTTAGCAGTTGGATGCTTTTGCATTGACACGAAATGGTTCAAGGTTGCCGCGTGTACTGCTCTCGCTTTGTTGCATAATCTTTTGGCATGTTTAAGCGAATTTTCCAACCATGCCTCAAAAACTTGGGCAAAACTAAACAATGAACATTTCATTCTTCTTCAAGTGTAGAAAATTCAGGTGTATAATAATTATAATAAATAAAATTTAGTCGAAATCATTATTTTGAAAAAATCTAAACTAAAAATAAATGGCTTCCTCACTCCTTTTTCACTGCTTCGTCGTTGCATCTTCACTCCTTCTTCACTTCCTCCTCATTTCTTCTTCATTCCTTCCTCTCTTCTTCCGCACTTCTTCTTCACTTCTTCTTTGCTCCTTCTTCGCTCCATCTTCTCTCCATCTTCATTGCTTCTTCACTTCTTTCTCACTTCCTCTTCACTCCTTCTTCACTCCTTCCTCACTTCTTCCGTACTCCTTCTTCGCTCCTTCTAAGCTAAACAATTCAATGTTTATGCGATTTCAAAACACTCGATTTTTTCGATTATTTTTACTCTACTCATAAACGTGATCGCGAACGAATAATTTTCTCCCACTTCCGATATAATTAACATGAATTGAAATGCGTTGCGCCAGTCACCGTTCATGCAATCATTCATTCATTCATTCACTAATTTACTTAGTTACTTCAATTCGATCACTCAAACCCTTCACTTCAATGGTTTTCAAACAGTTTTCAGCAACATTAAAATTAAAGATCGATCTTGTATCGTTCGATCAGCACAGGAAACTAAAAATTAATGTAATGTAGTTGTTATTACGATGACTGTTGTTGTTGTTTCTGTTAGTGTCTTGATTATTACAAGCCAACCTAATGAAGTGTAGTCCTAAAGTAGTGACTTTTGACATTTGAAAGGCGTTGTTGATCATCGTTGAGATCTGTGTTGAGTTGCAGCAAATTTAATTGCGGAAGTGAGCACTTTTAAGGTAAACTTTTTGGTTCATTGAAAATATTGACAGCCATAAAACAGTGAAACTTTCTTTTGTTGATTTTTTGTATATGTCTTTTATACTTTAGCAGAAATTTTTGTATTGTATTAGAAAATCACAAATAAAATGCTTCCATTTTTCTCTCCTTTTTCTTATGATCTATTCAACTGTAGAATGATGACAAAATCTTCAATTAAATGATGTTGATTGATGTTTTCATTGTTGTTATTTCTATTGTTGTTGTTTCTATTGTTTTTGTTAGCAAGTGTTGCAAAAACTATTCCGTCATTAAACTCTTTAAAATTCCGCATGCAACCTGATTTGCAAATAATGTTTGTTTACTTCGGCTGCTGTCCAAATAGAGAGCCAAACAGAGAGGCACTGATTACAAATGTCAATCATATTTCAAGGTTGCCGAGTACAGTCGAACGCAATGTGCGTATGCATTTTTGTACAACAACAACAATTACAACAGCAACAACAACGCTGAAAATGTAATGGTTTAGTGGGACACTCGTTTTGGCTTTGCAACTGCTTTAACTCACGATAATAATTGGTGAAATAGTTGATTTTTTGTTAAAATGTGAAAAAATAAAAATATACGTGAATGAAAGAAATACTTGTGAAACTGAGAAGAAGAGGAAGAAGACGAAGATGAAGAATGGAAAAAGTCAAAGCCATCGTCTCTAAGAGACAACATCTTTTGCATTAAATTTTGTTTGCTTGCTCTTTTTTTGCTCTTTTCTTTAAGCATAAATTACAACTTTCTAACAACTTTAAATATATATTTTGACATTTTTTTAAGCCATCTTATCTTATCTCATATTCTCTTAAACAAAGTTTTAACAATTAGTTTATAAACATTCAGTTTTTCCTCGGGTTTTTCTGAATTTCAACGGAAATTTCAAATTCATTTATACTCGTATTAAGTCGAGAAGTTCATATTTTTTGTTGATAGATTAAAATAAATCCGTTGCTAGCTTTTAGGCGCAATATTTTCTAGACTTCATGTTTGTGTCTTTTTCCATTACCAAATTAAGCAAATATACCAGTGCTGGCCAAAACTTATACAATCATATTTTGTGCATGTGTGAAGCGTTGAGAGAGGTTTTTTTGCGGAAAAATTCTCTCTGCGCGGTACACTGAGAAGATTGTTGTTTGGGGGTTGTTAAACTTTAAATTATGCAAATGATTTTGCAATGAAAATGCGCGTCCCACCTTTTTATTGCAAATCATGCATTGCGGTTCGCCTAAAAAATTTTCAAAGAAAAAATAGTGATTCTCCCATTCCTTATTAAACATTTTGCTCAGTGCAACCATAAAATAGTCTGGTACGATCTTGCTTGCTTGAAGTCTGCACGTCGACGACTCACTTATTACGAACGATCGCTAGTGTCGGTGTGAAAACCCGACGACTTTTGTCGTGTACATGTGAATAGCCGAGAGAAAAAATTAGCACGCGTGGCCAGCACTGAAATATACAAACCTCATAGCGTTGCATATTTTTAAGCTATTTTGAACGGGATTGCAATATATTCTAACGTAATATTATTATTATTATTATTATTATGCAGTAATTAATTACTACACAAATAGGACAGTACTGGCAACTAAGGCCATCGACTGATAAGGGGATAGAAAGGTAGAGAGAGAGAAAGATAACAAACACAATTCAAACATCCATGCGTATGGGGATTCGAACCACCGTCCTCAAGGTTGGAAGGCAAGTGCGTTACCTTCCACGCCATCGAGGACCGCCGTAATAATATAATCTAAACAAGTAAAATGAATTTCTTTATTCAATAAAATTTATAATAATTTCGGTCTTTTTTCTCAATTCCTTACTTTACGATAAACTTGTAAGTAAAACAAACATTTTTTTTTTATTTATTTTATAAATCATCAACCAAAGAATCACTTTTTTTATTTCGCAATGAATATTTTAATAGAGAATAAGATAATAAATAAACAGTTAATATATTTAAATATAATAAACAAAATCATTGTATGGTTTTTTCTAAATATTTACAATCTACATTTTCCCTGTAGAAGCTGGAATATAATATAGTATCATAAAATATTTGCTAGCAAAGAATAATTGAAAAAAGCCATCGAAAAACTTGACTAGTTAAGATTTTAAAGCGAAAAAACCTTTAATAATAACCTAAATAATCTTTTAGCTAAACAAAAACTAAATTTAATTGCAAGGGTTAAAAAAAAATCTTAAAATATCTGAAAACTCGACGACCGTTTTTTCTTCATCGATCTCGATCCATTTGGTCATCCCTTCCCGCGCCTTGAACGTGCTCCCCAATCCTCTTTAATCATGTCGGAGGCCTTCTCGCCGATCATAATCACCGGCGCATTCGGGTTGCCATTGACGATGGTTGGCATGATGCTGGCATCGACGACACGCAGGCCTGAGACCCCATAGACGCGCAGTCGGGGATCCACCACAGCCGTCGCATCCCAGGTGGGGCCCATTTTGGCCGTCCCCGCAGGATGGTAGATGGTGAATGTGAACTGTTTGATGCAGCAGGCCCAGTAAGCATCGGACAAGAACTCGTGGTGTCTACACCCGGGCAGCGGTATGCTGTGTGGGCGCGAACCGAATCGTTGGAAGGCCTGCGTACTCGATACGTTCACCGCCAGCTTGATGCCCTCCACCAGCACGTCGATGTCCTCTTGGTGCGCAAAATAGTTCGGAATGATTTTCGGCTGCTGCATCGGATTGCGGGAGTTGAGTCTGACCCAGCCGGTGCTCTTGGGGCGCAGCAGCAGCGGCAGAATTGACCAAGTCTCCGAGTTCTGCAGCGGCTTGTAGACGGTGTTGAAGAAGCCGTCGCGCAGGTTGAGGATCTTTCGTATCTGATCGCCGCCGTCGGAGTTGATGGAACTGGGAAGGAAGTGAAACTGTATGTCGGGCCAATCGACGGTCGGGTCCTGGAACTTGCTGTTGAGGAAAGCAACCGCTTCGACTCCACTGAAAGTCATGGGGCCGCGTTCGCGCATTATGTACTCCATGGAGACGGGTATGGTTTGGAAACGCGCGCGTGTCACTGTCAGCGGCGCATCGACGACGAACGTCAGTCCCCCCAAGCCGACATGATCTTGCATGTTGTCGCCCACGGGGAGATCTGAAATCACCGGCAGGCCGAGTTCCTGCAGGTGCTCCGCGGGCCCTATACCCGAGAGCATCAATAACTGGGGAGAGTTTAGCGCGCCCGCCGACAAGATGACCTCGCGCTTCACGAACACCACATTTCTCTGGCCCTTTCGCACGAATTCGACGCCTATGGCGCGCTTTTCCTTGTTAATAAGTATTTTTCTAGCCTGTGCATGAAGCAACACGTCTAGATTTTTGCGCCGTCGAGCAGGACGAATGAACGCTTTGCCAGTACTGCAGCGTGAGCCGCGACGCATGGTGCTCTGCGTCAGCATGAAGCCTGTCTGCTGTTCACCGTTGATGTCCCGAATGTCGTAGCCCATCTCGAGACCAGCCTGCAGGAAAGCGATGGATAGCGGCGTACGCCAGGGTGCCTCCTGGACGGTCAAATAACCGCCTGTTTCATGATAGGGTGTCTTGGCGAGGTACGGGTTACGCACGTCTTCGGACTTCAGGAAGTACTTCAAGACGTCCTGGTAACCCCAGCCGGTGTTGCCCAACGATTCCCAATGGTTGTAGTCGTTCTTGGAGCCACGCACATAGACCATGGCGTTAAGCACGCTGGAGCCGCCGAGCACTTTTCCGCGCGGCCAGAAACATCGGTCGCCCTTCATCGCTTGGCAATATTGGCGCGTTGCCGATGGCGATGTCTGGTATTTCCAATCTAGATCGGTGAGTTGCAGATAACCCGCCAGCGCAGGAACATCGGAGATTTCTGTCTCATCGCCACCTGCCTCGAGTAAAAGTACCGTCCAGTTTTTGACCTCGGATAGACGATTGGCAACGACTGCACCGGCAGAGCCGCCGCCAATCACAATGAAATCATATTGACGACGCACCTGAAGAATAGAAGAAGGAAGAGAGACAGAGGGAGAGAGAGAGAGAGAAAGAGAGAGAGAGAGAGAGAAAGACAGAGAAGAGATGAAGGTAGGGAGTGGTAAGGAGAGGTAAGGAGTGATAAGGAGAAGTAGAGGCAGAAAGAGTGAAAGAAAAGAGAATAAAAACAGTGAAGTGAAGTAAGAGAAATTAATAACGATCTAACTTATTTTTCCTTCAGTTTTTTCCGCTCCTTCTTGTGAACCTACCAGTGATGCCTCCTGCACCCTCGACTCCGGGTCGTGACTCTGATAGCGGTAGAAGTTCATGCCTATCGCCAGCAGCGGTATCACGCCGAGCAAAGATGTCATCACGCTTAAAGCCATTTCTCAGTAATTGTCAAATCCAAGGATCGTCTTTGATCTTGGAGCGCGGCGCCTTCCTGGCCGCAACGCCGACACCTACTGCAGTGCTCGTCGATGAGTTGGCTCCGATTCCCGCTGAGGTGTCGCTGGTCAGTATCTTGGGTGTGTAATTGCGAATGCCGGGCCGAGCAGGTTTAAAGTGGGCACTCGCCTTTTCGTCCTCTTCCAAGATGTCCAGATAGGATTTGATGTACAAATGATGGCTGAGGTAGGATTTCTGTTTGTCGAAGGATTTGTTGGAGGTGGTCGACGCGGAGCCCGCAGTGGAGCCGCAGAAGGATGCAGCCGATGAGGAGGAACAGCGACACGTCGACGATACGGACGATGTGCAGTAGATGCCGCTGTCGGTGCCCTGCGAGTGCTTGCGTTGGTGTTGACGCAGCTGCACGTAACTCAGCTGCTCCGAGGTGTCCGAATCTTTCTTGTATAATTTGTCGTAGTAGAGGCTTTGAGGGGTGTAGGGTGTCTTGCCGCTACCGCAGCTGCTGTTGCTCGTCACTGAGACGTTCTGATAGTCCGAAGTGGCCGATGCGTTGCTGAGGCTAAGTTTTTTGTTAACCGCTGACCTATCGTAGGAAGTCGGAGAATGACAAAAGGACTGTGATTGTTGTTGATGATGATGATGGTGGTGGTGGTGTGGTTTCTGGTGGTGTGGTTGGTGTGGCTGATGCAGTGTATGTTTCTGTTGTTCTTCGTTGCCGCTACTGCTTGAGTTGAGAACAGACCAGTTGTTCTGAAGGCTTGATTGGTTCTCGTTGGAATTCCGAAAATTGTCTAGATTTTGATGTAGATGTAATGGTTGTTGTTGTTGTTGTAGCTGGTGTCTTCTTCCAATGTTACATTTATTTGGCTGCGAGATCTCTTGTCCCATATTTTATTTAGTGTATATCGGAATATCTAAGAGAAAAGAAGGAAAAGAGTATAAAAATTTAATGTTGTTCTTTAGTTTCTCTCTATTTTTTTGGGGGGGATTTTGTTTGCAAAAACTTTCTTTAATTTTGGTATAAATTTTCTTTTTATTTGTACAGAGCGACTTAATAAATGCCTGGTTAAACAAACAGAGACCGAAAGCAAACAAAGAAACTGCTACAAACGGTAAAAATTACTTCCGAATTACAGTAGCAGCAGCAGCAACTGTTGCATGACCAAAAATAGCAACAACAACTGCCGCAATCACCGGAATCGATTCGATGAGCGCGAAAGTGAGCACTCGCTAACATGTCGTGCATCGCTTTGGAAGCATTTGAGTTTTCCTCATACTTAAAGAGACGCCGTTCCATACATGAACTAATACTCGTAGTTGCATGTACGATAATGAGGATTTCATGTTGTTGTTGTGTTCTTTTTTTCTTGCAACAACAAACAAAGACATTGTAACTATCATCGCATCTCATCTTCTGCTGCACTCAACTTGAAAGAAAGGAAAACAAATTTCGTTGCCTCATTGTGAATATTCTTTTGTGTATTTTTTTTCGTATCGCAATCGTAAATCTTTTTTCTCATTAGTTAATTTATGCATTTTATTATAAATTATCACTCAACCACGTACAATGACATGCACCGCAAGCGCTTCATACATAAAATCGGAGAAGATCAAAGAAACGAGTTCGTTACTTAAGTCTTTTGTTGGATCGTTGAATTGTGTGCGAACAATTAAAAGAAATTATTTTAAATTTAATTTTTACAGAAAATAAATTATATTATAAAATATTGTAATTAAATAAATACGATCGAAAAGAAATAATATTTAAAAACAACTCAAAAGAAAATGAAAACGTTTCTTTGTATAATCACAAAAACGTAGTTGAAAAAATATGCAATTAGAGGAATTTCACGATAGGGTCTCATGCGAAAAATGGGACATTTATTTTTTGCTTAAAATATTATAATTATATTAATACATACATATATTAAACTGCTTAAAGTTAAATTCGTAGCGAACTTAGCACGGACATGAACCACAAAAATGCACCCCACGTTAATATGTTTTATATTGTATTTTGATTGATTTCCAGTATTAATTAATTTTTTCCATTGTTAATACTCAACCATTAATAACAATTAGTTGAAACTACAACACACAATAAGCTAAAATGATGCTCATAGATTTTTATTGTATTATAAACAATAAATTATTCATTGCACGCTTTCATTGCATAAATTGAACTCTTAATTGTTGTTAAGCAAGCGATCTTAACACAGTTTTTCCATTAATGAGATTTTCAATTATTACGATGTATAAAAATGTATTTAAAATCTTTTCTCCGGAATTTTTGCACCACAGTATATACACACAAGCGTATAATACAAAGCATTCAATAAAAACCTTTGAATTTTCTATCTAAAAACAGTTTATAATGTTAAATAAAACAGTAATCATTTGAAACTATTTAAATTAAAATTAATAACTTAAATGTTTTACTTATTAGAGATAAAGAAAATTAAGCTAAAGCGTTCAACAAAATTTTTCTTTTTCCAGTTTTAAGAAGAAGAGAAGTTTTCCTGGTTCACAACCAGCGCGTCAAACGTTTGAATTTCAACTGAACTCAGCGATTGTCGTTGTGCTTCGAAGTTGGCGAAATGCAAAACGAATACACTGAAGACGAAGCAAAGCCAACGCGATCGACCACCAGACCAGACCACAAACCAGAGCTGCCCAAAAAGAGTAGAAGCGGGTCCGGTGCTCTGTTTCAAGACAAGTGATTCAATTGCAGCAACATGTCGCTTGCTTGTCGCTTAACTCGATCTATTTTTGGTCAAATCGTGTGCAACTCGCAATCGTTGTTGTTATTGTCGTTGTCGTAGTTAACATTCTGCAGTCGTTTTTTTTAAATCACTGAAATTGTCACTGTTTTCGTTAGTTTCAATTTTTAGTCTTCTTTCAGTTTTTTTTATTTAACCATAAAAATTTTAAATTTCAAAATAATGGTTTTTTATCTGACTATATTACGATTTTATTTCATTATTTATTCGTGATAAACTTATTATAATTATGATACTTATACTTATATTAATTATGATTAAGTTGTTGATTGTTTTTCAAGTTTTTAATTTAATATTTTGAAATGTTTGTAAAAATACATTAAATTTAAATTTCTATACATATTTATGTATAAGGAATTACGTAATAATTGTTATAAATATTAAGAAGCAATAGAAAAGCAATTCCAATGAACATGTAAATCATGTAAAAGTGAAGAAACTTTTTTAATTATGTCTTAATTTCGTGTTAGTTGTTTCCTTTCTTTTCCCTATTTGTTTTTTTTTTCTATTTCTTTGAGCTTCTTTTTTGCCTTGATTTTTTCTTCTATTCACATTCCTGAAATGAATTCAGACATCACATGCCATGAACTGTGATGTAACGCTGAATAATTTTAGAGCATCACAGAAAATACTGTATTTTCTTTTATTTTTATTCCTCTTTCTTGGTTCCCCTTCTTTCTCTTCTTCTTCTTCGCCTTCGTGGTGTTTCTCTCAGTGCTTCGCATCACCTTCGATATCTTCATCTTCCGTCTTGACATCTTTATTGTCTGTATTTCTGTAAACTCCTCTACTCTAGTTTATAATTTTTGTTACTGTTTAAGTAGGTATTGTTTCGGTTGTTGTTGCTATTATTGTTGTTGTTATTATTATTGTTATTATTGTTGTTGTAAGTTTATAACACCTCATTACCCAGATTTATTATCTGTGGAATATTATTTCCGGATGTTGTAAATGATTATTTCATGACGTTGATGATGATGATGATGACGAGGACGGGCCATTACAGTGTTATAAATTATTTTAATTTCAATTTGAGTAGTTTTATAATTTTTTTTAAATCTTGTTTTGTGTAGAAAATAATAAATAAAAATTCACACAGAGGAAAAACCTCTTTGTTGTTTTTCGTGTATTTTTCAATATAATAGAGACAGAGGCAGAGATAGAGTATAACGAGAATACAAACCATAATCACAAAATACTAGAATATAATCTTTAAAAGTCTCAAAATCGACGGAGGTATTAAAACCGAGCCACGAGATTTCTTTCTGAAGACAACACAATCCAGGACCAAAGTCTAAGGACCTAATAGACCCTGCAATGATTCTGTCTGCAATAATTACATTAAAATACTGGATAGAAGATTTTCCTGGAATAAAATAACTATATCACTCGTACCAACACAAACTGAATACCATCGTAGTATGAATACTGTATGCTCATCAACGAATGGGTGGGGGCTTTACAGAATCTATCATCGGAGGTCATGAGATTCTAGAGTATTTCAGCTTCGTCCAGGCTTGAACATGGTTGGGTGGATTTCGATCAATCATTGATCAATATTTCTATATTATTATCAATATTTCTATCAATATTATAACTATTAATAAGTATTTATGCACTTTTTCCGTGCATAGTTGAAATGTTATTAAAATCTTTCTTTGGTTTTCCATTTTTTCCTCATTTTATTTGTCTTTCTTTTTTCTTTATTTGAAGAAAGAATTACAGCGGGCTTTTCTTCAGAAATTTGATCATCAATTAAGCCAATATTCCGACGAAAATATTTAATGAACTAAAAATACCAACTCTTCTTCTTCTTCGTCTTCATATAATTACCTGAATATGTTGAATATTGCAACAACAAATTGCAATGATTTCATATGTTGTTCATACTCGATATTTTGTTGGAATTTCAACAGCGCTCAACAACAAGAAAAAGAAAAACAAAATAAACGATCGTTTAAAATTGCAGACTTTCTTCGGCTTCGGCTACTGCGGTGGCTGTGCTTCTTCTCCTTCTTCTTTTTCTTCTTCTATTTCTGCTTTGTCCTTCTTCAGTTTCTGTTTTGTTTTTATCTTTTTCTTCGTCTATATTCTTCTTATTTTAATTTCTTCTATCTTCTCCTTTGTCTTTTTATAGTCTTTTATTTCCTTCTTCTATTTTCTTCTTCTATTTTCTCCTTCTTCTACCTCTTTTTCCTTACGCTTTCTTCAATTTTCTTATTTTATATTCACTTTCTGTATGCTTCGACTTCTTTTTGTTTTAATTTCTGATCACTGTTTATTAATTTATTATTATTTTAATTTTTGGCCACATTTTATCAACATTTCTTTATTTATTTTCTTTGATTTCTTTTTCTTGATTTAATTTAAATTTTTATTTTGTTTTTATTTTGTTTTTTATTTGTTTTCTGTCTTTCTTTATATCGGTTTTTATCGCATTTTTTATATCGTTATTGGCAATCATGACACACCAACTTTGCAGAGTTTAAATATTATATAACAACACTTTTTCTTGTCCGAGTCGCTTTTGTGGCCATCAAACGTGCGTCCGATTTTTGGTCCGTTTTACGTGTCGGCAACCAGTTTAGCGACAACCACAAAATTCACTTTATACAGAAATATTTTTCGCTTTTTACTTTTATTTTTATTATTACCATTATTATTATTAGTATTATTTACAATATTCAATCGTTTTTACTACATTCACTTATTGATTTATATTTTTATGTTGTGCGAACTATTTTTTAAAAACCGTTATTTGTAGAAAATCACACCGTGGTCATTCATTACCAACGCCTGTCTCCGTGGATGTGAACAGACTTTCCATTATGACTGACGACGACTGGCGACCGACGCTTTGACCGGCTCCTGGACTCGATTCACAAACGAAGCGTTGAGCAACAAAACAAGAAATTATCACTTATTTTTTATCACACTTTTTGCAACAATTGTTTTCTTTTCCAAAATTTATTTGTGCATGTATATAGACATGAATTTATATAAATTAAATAATAAAATTATTATTTTTCGCACTGTTTTCTTTTTTAATTTCTTTTATTTTCAATCCAATGGAATTCTGTTTAAGCGTTGCGTTCGCCTCGAGACGCACGTCTTCAATGAACGCGGAGGTTTCCGAGGATTTCGGCCCAAACCAAACGCTGGTAAAAAAGCTCGTCGTCACGCCAGGTCTTGAGAAAGCTTCATCGTGCAGAAAAGAAAAGAAAAAGCAAAGCAGAAAAACAAAAAACAAAAGAAAAAATAAAAGAAACAAAAGAAATATTGACCATTTTATACGATACTTTGAGCTACTACATAAGTTAGGTCGATTTTAGTTTAGTTTAGGTTGAGGCTTAGTTTTGGTTGGAGTTTAGTTTAAGTTGGGGTTTAGTTTAGAGTTTTAAACTCTTGAATTTTTAAAAAATGGTTTTTCTGGTTGTTGTTTTTCATAAAATTCACTTTGTTAGGTGTTTGTGTGTGTTTTTCTTTCCTTTTTTCTTTTCTTTGCTTCTTGTTTACTCAACACTTTCGTTTTCTTCGATATGAGGTTCTTCGCCGACGATGATCATCGCCACAGTGTTCAACCACATTATTAAACATGATCATCTCCACGGGATTATTTTCTTTTCTTTTGCTACCTCGTTTTTTCTCTAATTAGTTATTCCTTTGTTTTCTAAACTCGCCATAATTTGTCTGTTGTTGTCATTATTGTTGTTGTTGTTATACTTTTCGTTCAACAGGTTTCCCTCCACTCCCCTCTCCTCCCCCCGCAAACCCCTTCATGTTAAACAAGTTCCAAGACGCTTCCAACAACTTTTTTTGGCAGCATTTTATTTTTTCTACTTTTTTTGTTTCTGTTTTCATGTTTCGACTGCAACAAGCCGCTTACATGAATTACGACATTTTTTAGCATCTGCTACTAATTTTGAGGTATTACTGTTAAATTAACTCCATATAAATAGCATCTACTCTTTTATTGATATCATTACAAATTATTAGCGTTTTTAATTCAAGGTGGTTAAAAGAAATCCTGTTTGTTGTCGCTTTGCCGTAAATTCAAAGTTATAAGAAAACCCATAGCAGAACTCTACAGGAAGCTCTCGATAAACGCGATATTAAGGAGATCTCTGTGGCTATATTTGCTTTAAAAATGACCACTGAGAAACCTATTTGAATTATGATGATACAAACCACACTCTTATTTATCAATATTTATGCAGTTCGCATTAGAAATCACATCATCAAATTTGCAAAGAAATCACATCATCGAAGTCTCTCTTGTTTATATAATAGTTCCAAGGTTGTATGTTGATGTTCATTTATTAGATGCTGCTTAGAGTAGTTTTATTGACTTTGAACTGTTTGTTAAATGATAAATAAATGAACGAAGCGATGGATCGGATTTTTAGTAGATATCTTTTATTGAATCTCGTGTGTCTGCAGGAAGATCGAAGAACCAGAGTCTTTGTATGTAATCCAAACCTCTAGAGTGGACAAATTAAGGTCGATAGCTGTTGAAATCACGCTTTCAAGATATTTAAAGATACACTTCAGGTATATTAAGTGCTATCTAAGGTTTTGAGGTATATTTTAAACCCCGATTTTGTATATTAGGAGTCTACTTCGATGTCTTTATATCCTTCTGGAAGTGCAGAGTAAGGTCAAACATGACCCGAGTTTATGTCAAGTTTATTTTAACTTATCAACAGCTCAGTGTAAATATTATTTTTAATTAATTTCTATTGACGAATATATTCATAGGCACCCGCGGATCGTACGTACGTATGTTCGGTTGAATAAACTCATAGTTCACATGGTGCCATAAATTTGCGTCTTTCCTATGAATTGCTTTGCCTCAGCCATTAATTTATGGACACGATAAAAATACGTTTCCGTGCAAAAAAAAAACGGACAGTCGCACGCAGCCACACAAACACACGCTCCCACACAAACACACACACACACATGCGGGCGACAGGGCAGTCATGGAAACTGACATTTTTGTTTATTGGTTGTTGTTGTCGTTGTTGATGTTGCTGCTTTTTGTATGACAACCAGTTTGAGAGTCGTTGCATTTCCGTTGCTGCGATTGCATGATAAACTTTTCGGATGACGACATTGACATTGCAAAAGCAACACTCACACACACACACCCACACACGCATACTTATTTACGATATGTACAGGCACAAACACAGCCATACACAACTACGAACTACAGTTCAAATTTAATAGCGACTGCTTTCCAATGCATCGTCTCTCTTCCTCCTTCCTTCCTTCAGGTTTGCTCCAGCACCCTCTCCTTCACCCAGTCTTCCACCCACACCTTCTCCTGTTCCTGCTCCTTCTCCCAGTCTTCCATCCACTCCTTCACCTGCTCCTTCTCCTGTTTCTGCTCCTTCTCCTGCTCCTTCTCTTGCTCTTGCTCTTGCTCCTTACTACTATTCCTTTCCCCCTCTCCTCGTCGTCCTCCGCCCTCCCTCACCCTCGTCTCACTGTTGATTTACTTTATTAGAGCCTCCAACTACTCGGACACTCATTCGATTTCTGCTACTTTTTTCTGTTTTTGGTATAAATTTTAACCGGAGTTTCAACTTTCGTTTTTAGTTGTGGTTGTTTTTACTCGTAACTTATTTTTGGCATGTGTTGCAACATCGAAATCGATATTCCCCCCTCCTCCCCCGATGTTGTTTGTTGTTGTTGTTTTGATGTCCCACCAGATATCCACCGAGGCATGTTGTCACACTTAAACGGAAAATAAACCCGACTCACTTCACCACGAATGCAGAAAAAGATATGCAATTTTCTGGTTTTAGCCAAATGAAGTTGTTTTTAATAGAGGAAAATATGGCTGTCGATACAGTTCATTGACAATTAAACGGCGACGACGATAATGACGACGATGACGTGTGTTCGAATCGGTTGATGGTTGAATCGAATCTCTTCGGACTCAAAAACACAGAGAAATTTTCTTTCGACATCAAGATTGACTTCAAATCGTTTAAGAAAATCGTTTAGCGGTATGTGAAAAAATGTTGTGCTGTTATTTTAGTTATCTTTAAGGCTTTAATTTAACCAAAACCGA
This sequence comes from Myopa testacea, assembly GCA_949629155.1. Taxonomy (NCBI): domain Eukaryota; kingdom Metazoa; phylum Arthropoda; class Insecta; order Diptera; family Conopidae; genus Myopa; species Myopa testacea. The sequence goes on along the minus strand of OX451345.1, from coordinate 30,037,277 downwards.
AAATATTTATAAACAATAACAAAGTCAAGAATTCAAGTCAAAAGATTAACATATTTGATCCAGGCAAAAATCTATAAGTTGATTTTTCTTTATTATTTTCCAGAAACAATAATTAATTATTAAATTTATTGTTTAAATAATAATTAAATCATTTGGTTGTATAATTTTGAATTTTTTAAATATTTTCGATTTTAAAGAAAGTGTTTTTTCTTTGTTATTAAGTATTTCTTTTTTGGTTTTTCATTAAAATATATCATAAAATAAATCCTCAACGGTTCCACTTCGCATCTGCGGCTCTTTTTAAGCCAACTAACAAACAATTGCCAAGAAATGCCGCTTTTTAATTGGATTTCCGAATTCACTACTAATTCGCATTTATTAACTATGCACATAGCATTAGTATTTCTATGGTAAATATTTCTACTTTTTAATTAAAGCAACAGCAACAGCAATTTACGATAGAAATCAAAACAAAACAACAACTAATTGTATAGCAATAATTTTTCAACAATAATAAATCTAATTTTTAACTACACATTTGAAGCTGCAGTGTTTCTTTTTTTGCTGGGTTTTTTTGTTTTTTCGCCTGCGCCTAAAAAAGTGCACTTCAAATATAGAAATCAAAATTATTTATATTGCATATTATATTATTTTACGATTGTTTTATGATCGCTGTTTGTGCTGAGCAAAGTGATTCATTGGAGTTCATTTGCTATTCATTGCAATGAGTTATCGGCAACAACAACGCACTCGCATTCAGGCGCAACCAATTAAAAGGGGCGCTCACTTTGATTAATAAAATCCGAAGACGCAAAAAATTCACATAAAAATTATATGTATTCAAAGAGATAATTATTCTTTTTCGACCAAGTTCAAGTTTTCATGGGGGACTCTGAAGAAGTAGTCGAAGATGACTCGGATTGGAGGCGTATATGTCTAGAGAAGTTAGTGGTTACTTGATTTCGAAATAATTTTTGGAATTTTTCATTTAAAATGATGATGAATTAAGACGATGAATTGAAGCTACTCAATTCAACGCAGAGTAATTGTGTTGTTGATTTAACAGTTTCTTACTTTTAACAAAGTACAGATTTTATCGCTTAATTTATGCCTCTTTTTTATGCTATTTTTATTTGCTTTTTTCAGATCTGCTTGCATTTTAATCAGTCCTAGTTGCAATTCAAACACAAACAAATTTAAACACTTTTGAATTAAAAGTTGTGTTTTTTCTTATAATTTTCTATTTTTCTTTAATTAAGCATCTCTCTAAGCAGAACTCTCTTTCTTTACGTCTTGATAACCACGTGTTCTCTTAACCACTCTTAATTTTTCTCTCTTTATTTTCTCTAACAATATTTACTGGAATTTGTTTTCTCTCACTGAAAACATTTTTTTTAACGTCACCATCATCTGCGTTCAGGAAAGGCGAATTTGCAAAAATCTTATAAAGTCATGCTTATGTTTTTAGGTTTCTGCGAAAGTTGTTTGAGTGAATGAACCGCGAGTGTAGAGGAATATGTATCAAATTGAACCTTAAATCACCGTACTTACATACTTAAAAAATGTTGTGTTTGATATGCTAAGATAGAAAGCCAGTTAAAATATCTAATAAAATGAAATTCCAATTACGTGGTGGCTATCGTCTAAGTCCTAAATAAGAATAATTGAATTAATTGCATTAGAAATTCAAGTAGAAAAAAAAAACAGAACCAATTTCCATTATCTACAAACAACTTTGGAAAAATTCATTTAAAATCTAGATACATAGATTGCGACAAGTTTTTGCCTTTGGAACAGGAACCTTCCAAACTTCAACATAAGAAAAACAAAATCTAGAGAATAAATACAGTTTCTGAAAAATACAAGTTTCTGTCAACTCCTTGGGATTGAAGATTGTAATTATCTTGAGTTTGAGTTATATTTCTGTGTTATTATACTAGAAAGATCCAGAAAGATCTACGCACTAGAACCACCACCACGCACCAGCGTCCTCTTTCTAACCCTGTATCGCAATCTCTGTATCTTCTTCTATCTTCTTCTAGATACTCCTAAAGAAACTCAAAAAAAAAATCAATAAAAAAATTGCAATCACAATCATTTCGTTTCATTTTCATTCTAAACTTTCTAAACTTCCGCTTCCACACAACAATTCACAATTCACTTTAAATGCATGCAGCACAAAATGGATGCACACAGTTATAGAAAATTTTCGCCCCTTCTTCGTCAATGCCCCCTTTGCGTCTTCTTCGTCCCGCGCTCTATCGAATGTCCGTCCGCGGCTTTTTTTTGACGAAATATGCACAGTGCATGCATATATGCATACATGCTTATATGCATAATATGCATGCATTTTTGGCTGTGAATGAAAAAATTCGCTTTATTATGCGAATCGAATCGATGTCACAAACTATTGTGATTGTGTTAATTATTAGCTGTTCCTTTTACTTCGGATTAGACCAGTTTCCATACAAATTTTCAATCGTACATAACTAAATTTTTTTCTGTTTTATTATTTAATTTAATTTATATATTTTGATATTTTAATTTTATTTCTGCTTGCTCGTCCGAAAAAATTAACTGCGTAATTATTCTTTTCACTTGTGCTGGTTTTTGCTAAGCTTTAACAAAAAGTTAGCTTAGTTAGAAAATCATAATTTTTCAAAAGCGCAGGTTGGGTCAAAAACCATCAAACAATAGTTAAATTCATAGACATCAGCTTTTTGAGAAGCGCCGAGTGAGGCGAATATAGCGAATATCAATTTTCAATCGATTTTTATTTTCTTTATTTCTTCTTTCTTTATTTATTTCTTTATTTTCTTTCTATATTCTTTATATATTTTGTATTTACACTTGTATATAAATTTAATAAACATAAATTATATATGATTTATAATAATTTAATATATTTATAATTATATATTTATATATTTATATATTTATATATTTATATATTATATAAAATAAAATAACATTTTATTAGAAAATTCTACAAACAGTAATATAATTGAAACACGAAATTGTTTTCTCATATTTTTCCTATATATATTTACAAAAATCGAAGAAGAACTAACAACAACAAAAAATTAAAATTCGTTTCATATCATTGCAAAATATTTAATTCGGAACTTAAAAACAAACTGACTCAATATGTACAAAAAAACACCATACACACTATACACAATATCTTAGCATTGTAGCGACTAATTTAAGAAGTATAACAAAGTTAAACATAACTAAACAAAGTAGAAAAACTCAGCCGGGCAGTGAAGTTGCTGTGGGTGATACGGGAGGAATAACAGTCTAAAAGCTAACAACTAAAGGAGATTAAGTCTTTGCGATTTAAGCTTTAAGCAAGATTTTAAGACTAACGAAGAAGATGAAGCGATAAAAACTAGTGTTCTAAATGTAAGAAGTATCCTGAGGAGGTCCGTACCGCTTTAATGTCGCCCCCTCCCCTCCGCTATGTGACGCTCCAGCGGGCCTCTTCGCCTTTCCCCCTGCCACTGTCAGATGCATTTCTTAAGCTCTCGAGCGCCTCGCTCGCATCCAACGCACGCTTCAGCCGTCGCTGATCACCACTCAGCCACAACTCTTTGATCAGATCTGCTCCCTTCTCGGCTATCATCACCACCGGCGCGTGGATGTTGCCGTTCGTAATGGTTGGCATGATCGATGCGTCGATGACGCGCAGTCCGGGCACCCCGTAGACACGCAGCTGGGGATCCACCACAGCCCACGGATCGGTCGTTGGCCCCATCTTCGCCGTGCCGCACATGTGGTAAATCGTCATCGTGTACTGGCGAATCGCACACTCCCAGTACTCGTCGGTGAAGTGCGCCAGATGCCTGCAGTTCGGCAGCTGTTTGCTCCAGAAGCGGGCGCCGAAACGCTTCATCGCTTGCGTCTCGCCCATGGCGACAGCGGCCTTGACCCCCTCGCGCAGCACGTTCACGTCGTCCGGATGCGTTAAGTAGTTGTGATAAAGCAGCGGATAGCGCAGCGGATTCTTGGAGGCCAGCCGGATGAAGCCGCGGCTTTTCGGGCGCAGCATCATGGGAAAGATGCCGAAAACATCGCGGTCGTTGACCTCGCTGTAGACGTCGTTGTAGAAGTCGTCGGCGAGACCGTGCGCATTCTTGACCTGCGTGCCGCCGTCGGACATCACAGAGGCCGAGGTCATCATGAAGTTCATGTCCGGCCAGTCGTCGCTGGCGTTCGCGTACTTCGTGTTGATGAAGGCGACCGCCTCGAGGCCGACGCTGGAGGTGAGCGGCCCATTCTCGGTGATGGCATATCGCAAAGCAGTGTTGATGTTGACCATGCGCTTCATGACGATCGATATGGGGTAATCGATGAGGAAGGCGATGCCGCCCACGGCGATGTGATCCTGCAGATTCTGTCCGACGCCGGGCAGATGGTGCACCAGCGGGACGCCGGCGCGGTTCAGTTCGTCGGCATTCCCGATGCCGGACAACATGAGCAGATGCGGCGAGGCGATGGCGCCCGCAGCCAGAATGACCTCGCGCATGGCGTAGACGTTCTGCAGCTGGCCGTCGCGTATGAACTGCACGCCGATGGCACGCTTCGTGCGCGCGTCGGTCAGCACTTTTGTCACGTGCGCGAAGAGGGCGACGTGCAGATTCTGGCGCAAGCGAGCCGGACGCAGGAACGACTTCGCAGTGGAGCACCGCGAGCCGCGACGCATGTTGAACTGGTAGAAAGCGAAGCCGGTCTGTTGAGCGCCGTTCACGTCGACGATGTCGTAGCCCATCTCTTGGCCGGCTTGCAGGAAAGCGGGTCCCAGCGGAGTGTTGTAGGGAGCGTCCTGCACCGTCCAGGGCCCACCTAAGAAAAGGAAGACAAAAACAAAGGGAAGGATAGATATAAGGATTCAATATATTGTTGATCGATTCACTTACCGGTGCCATGATAGCGTTTATCGCGCGCCAGATACGGGTTTCTTTGGTCCTCCGACTTCCGAAAGTACGGCAGCACCTCCTCAAAACTCCAGCCGGGGTTGCCGAAGGAAGCCCACTGATCAAAGTCACGCCGGTTGCCGCGTATGTACAGCATCGTGTTCAGCACCGAGCTGCCGCCCAACACTTTGCCGCGCGTCCAGCAGCAGCGTTGGTCTTTCATGGCCTGGCAGGCGGTCTTCTGCGGTTGCGTTCTGGAACAAAAAATAGATGCGATTACTTTAAATGCGATTAGATTAAAAAGCATTCAAAGTGTTGAAGACTTCCTGCTTCATGGTTACTAATAAGCTTAAGCTTTAAATTGACTTAAATTTGAAATTCATAACATTTTGAAACCTCGACAGCAACATTGAAGTTTGAAGCATTAATTTAGCTTTATTAACAGTTTATCTAATTTGGAATTTAGTACAAGTGCCGTTAAAAAGCGAGGCTCACCGTCAAAAGAGCACCCCAGCAACAAAAGACTTAAGCGAGCAACTCGTTTCTAGTATTAAATACGTTTTTATGTCTGTTTTTCTTTTCGAGTTCTTATTTTTGAGTCTTTTCTTTGCTGTTAAAAAAATTTATGTTTTTAATAAAAAAATAGCGTAAACTAAGAAGAAAAACACATCGAATGGTCGACCTGCTGCAGCAGCAAAGTTCACGGTGGCTGCACAGCACAAAGAAGATTCATGAAAACTTGACCAAATGAATAAGTAATCAAAACAGATCTAAAAAACCATCTCCGTCGTCTTCATCTTTCATTTAAGACCAACGCTTTGATTGTGCCAACTCTCAGTGAGCTCAGAAATAACAGCGATCCAACGAAGACAACTGAAAGCAATCGAGATCAGTTTTTGTGCATTGAACTGTTGCTGCTTTGAACTTAATTTTAACCGCACTTGGAGTTGATTATTATCATTATTTTTCCAGTTACGAAAGATAAGTTTAGTGTACTTTAGCTTTATTCTTTCTCTCTTTTTCTCTCTCTTTTTCTCTGTCTGTCTCTCCCTCCGTCCTCCAGCCACAATTCGGACCTCCTTCTTCATGCACCACAAATTGAGGGCTTTCATTGCCGAGCAATGGGACCACCTTGAACCCACTTTAAGTAGCCTCTAAATGATCATTTAATTTCCATGATCATGATCATTAAGAAATAATAATTGCATTGAATTAAGTACTTAATTAGTTTAGTTCACTTTTTACTTCAAGTTCAGCTAATTTGGAGCTGTTATTCATATAAAAATTATTTGATTAAAAACTGATTACGGATTAAAAAGTCCATTAAATTTGTGTAGTTTCAATATCAAAAATCAGCCCTAATGGCAACCCTGTTTTATTAAAAAAACAAATTTTAAAGCTCATTTTAATACATCTGCATTATTTTTGAGGCTCATTAAAAAAAGTCAGCGATTGAGAAGAAGAAGAAAAACCAGCCAACGAAACAACATGACACAAAAGTCACGCGCTGATCATCAGCAGCAACAACAACAACAACAACTGAAATTTTTGTTACTTTACCTCGTTAATTTTTTTGCTTCTCTTTGTTATTTTTTCACTTGTTATTGTTTTTTATTGTGATTTTGTTTCGATTTATATTTTCTTTTGTGATTTCTTTCCTCTTTCTTTCTCTCTCTCTTCCAATTCTGCTTAGAAAAGCTACTCAAATCGCTGCGGCGCTGCTGAGCCATGGTTACAATGGGTTACTTTTGCTAAATCAGTTATTATTTTAAATCATTTCGTTTCAGAAATTCATAAGCAAATCGAAGACTTCAGACACAAACTCGATAAGTTTTTAAGGAATTGTTTCAGCATTTTGAATGTTAAACGGAGGAGTTTACAAAAAACAACGTGGAAACGTGGAATGCGAACGAATGGAAATTTGTTTGTGAAATCAACAGGGTTCGAAATTCCATGCTCGAGAGTTGAGAGCCGAGAGTTGAGAGCCTAGAGTTGAGAGCTGAGAGTTATGGGCCGAGAGTTGAGATTCAAGAGCCGAGAATTGAGACCAGAATGAAGTTTTTGTAGCTCGACTCGCGAGCGGCAAGCAATTTTTGTGGTTTCCTTCTCGCCACGAACATTTTTTCTGCTTCTTTTTAATCGCCAGCCGAGCGAGAAAATTTTTTATTTAGATCTCGACTTGAGAAGGAGCAGCTTAAAACGTAAATGGGGTTTTTTGGGGCTCTTGCTCGCGGGCCAGTCGAAAAATCGCGATGTCTTTGTTAATATAGCTTATTCATATTTCACAATTTGACATTTTTAATTAATTAATTATATATAATACGTATCTAAACGCATGAAGATAATTAATCATTATAAATCACATCACTCACGGATATTAAATTAACAAATGACAAAGACGAGTGAAAGATTGAGATTCGCAAAAGCGAGAAAAGACTGATAAAAGACACATAAATAAACATTCAGACAGACATGCAAGCACACATTTAGATAGTCATTTAGATACACATTTAGATAGACATTCATGCAGATAGACAGACAATCTTCGCAATTACGCACAAAGCAGCAAAAGTTTGCCATAAGAATAGCATCACAGCCAGCAGTTCATTCATTCAGAGGCGTTTGTTGACAGCTGCCACTGTTGTTGTTGTTGTTTCTTTAAAAAGCCATTAAAGTAACTCAAAAGCCTGAAATGTATTCAATAAGCTGACTGCGTTGTTCATGTTTCTTGGGTTGGCGGAGAGAAAAAATAGGAAGAGAGCAAAAAATTAAGGCAACTTCAGTGATTTATTAACTACCTGATCCACGAAGCTGCCGAAAAAGCTTGAACATCTGTCAAAATAACAACAAGAATAGTTGTCAAAATATGATATAATTATTCAAATAACACCGCGATGTTCAGTTGTTGCTAAATATTGTTACATTTTTAAACGCAAGTGATTATAATTTATTATCAACGCATGTTTTGAATTTTTCTCTAAGTAATTTCTAAAAAGTTACTTAACAACAGAATAAATTAAGAAAATTAATTATACGCTAGATAGATATGGAAATAAACAACAACAAAAAGTCAATCTTAGAATTACAGTTATTATTTATACTTCTTTTCTTTTGAGTTAATTTAATTATAATTTAATTCTTTAAATTTATATTTTGATATTTTAAGGTTGATCTCTTTTTCCGGTGATATTCTCTGTTTGTTTCTCTATTTGGGTAACAATTAAAAGACTTAAGAAACGAACCTAGATTCATATTAAGCATACAATTAATATGCATGCAATAATAAAGAAATGCATGATAATTAATTCAATACTATAATCTTTAAGAGCTAATAATAAATGAGCTTCCTCTATTGATATCGTAATCTTAACCAACAAACAATCTGTTTATTTATTATCATTCAAAGTGCAAAAAATGCAGCAATTTATGTATTTTTCCCACAAAATAGTGTTGTGCGACTTTTTAATATTATTACAATTATTTCTCATTTATTATGTTTCCTTTATTATTTTTTCTTTCGTATTTATTGGAGTTTTTTCTTCACAACAGAAGTTTTGCTTTTAATATCCGTAACATTTTCACTTAAGTAGATAAATCAAAGGCAAAGGAAAGAAGAAAATAAGTTAAAAACTAAAAACATTTCCTTTTCATGGGTGACGGTAGCATACGCGGATTCGTTGTAAACCGTAACGACTAATTATTTAATTTTTTTAGTTTTTAATTGGATTTTAATTGAAGGTGACAATTTTCAGTGCAATAAAATTTGTTATCCATTAAAATACATTAGAAAAGCATAAATTGAAGTTATGTAAAAGCTTTTTAATCACATTTAATTTATTTATTAAGTGTTATTTGTTGTTTTTGTATGAGGTTGTTTACAGAAGATTGAATCACGACTTTGCTCTTAGAAATAATGTAAAATATTCGTGAAATGTATTTCAATTTATTATTCATTGTTTTCCTTCTTGTCATTAAACATAAACAAGACTTTTTTTAATCAGAATGAAAACAAAACTTTCTCACATCAAGCGAAAGTAATTAAAAAGGCATCAAGCGATAGAAAAACAACAACAAAAACAACATTAAGAAGAAGAAAGCAGCAACTACTTGCTACGATGACATATTAATTGTTGTATGTAAGTCATTAACATCATAATCACTATCATCATCACTATCATCATGAAGATGTATAACAAGTAACAATAATTAACAACGTGTTACCACCAAACAATGTTGCAGCTTAAGTTCAACAACTTAAACACAGGAACAGGAACCGAAGATTTCGTGGGGGGATTTCGTGTTAAATAAACCTCAGAAATCCGGTAGGAAAACCCCCAGAAGGTGTTTTAACAACAATAACAACAACAACCACAACAGCAACAACAGGTTGGAACATCCGAACAAACAACTGGTTCAAAAAGTAGGTCAGGCGGTCTCTTTTCTACTCTCTCACTGTCCCTCTCTTTCTGAGCTAATTTCAAGATGTGTGTGTTAATAATGATGATGTTGCTATATCGTGTAAAACTTGTTACGCTTTATAGTCATCATTAATGGAAAGTATGGACACTAAAATCCTGTTCTTTTTAACTGCTTTTGGCGACATTTGAACGACAAGTAATACGGTTTTTTTTGCACTGATTCATATAAAATATAAACAACAATCACCATGAAATAAACCATGAAACGAAAGAAAAGTAGTACACAATATCTATTGATGAGTACCATTTATATAATCATATATAGTATTGTAGTTTAGATGCTGTAAAAATATCAACAAAATCCAGAGAACTTTCCCATCATTGCCTAAAATGCACGTTCGTATCTTAAGTCTTTTTTTTAGTACTGGTTTGCGAGTTTGTTGCTTAAGTATTTTTCGGAGTACTGATGTGCGAGTTCGTTTCTTAAGTCTTTTGATTGTGTTAAAAGTATTGCATTTTTTTTTCATAATTCTATATAAAATAATTTCAAAAATTATATTACCGAAATCAAAACAAAACGTAAAAGTGTAGCAATGAAAAAAAAACCAAAAAAACATTTGCAATTCACAACCGAAACAAACTTCACAGGTGACTAAGAAGAGAGAGAGAGAGCCAAAATAAAGACAAAACGCCGGCTTCTTGGTGAGTGAGTGAATGACTAAGTGAGTGAGTGATTGAGTAACTGAGTGAATGACTGACTGAGTAAATTTTGTGTTCACTTTCAAAAATGATCAAAGAAGAAAGGAGTGAAAATTACGGGAATCTTAAATAAAAAACCCACCCAACTCGAGGAAGAAGTTGTAAATGAGTCCAAGATTGAGTGAGGTGAGTAGTTAAGCACGCTGTTATTATGCAAGCTTCAAAGTGAGTGAGTCAGTCGTTTGAAACCGAAGATATGCTGGTTTAGGTTGTGGTTGTTGTCGTGGTTGCCACACAGTTTTTTTCAACAACCACCATGTTGTTGTTGTTATTTTTGATGTGATATTGATATGAATTTATTAAACAAAGAAATCAAATAATATAACACCGAATTTATTAAGTATACGCATGAGTTTAATATGCCTTCTTTCATCGCATTCTTTTTATAAATGCTCACCTTATTTTTAAGTTTTCTTTATTATTATTACTACTTTTCTTATCTTTTTTTAAATTCCTTCCTTTTTTAGTCTTTCAATTCATTTCAATACTTTTTTATTACTCCTGTGTTACTATATATTATATATTATTATTATACTTCACTCAAGTACATTTTAAAGTTAGTAACGAGTTGCAATTAACTGCAAGTTCATTGAAAATGAGCAAAAAATGCAAATCAAAATCATTTGAAGGCTTTACCAACACTTAAAGCAGTAGTAATTGCATTGAACTGAAGTATTTGCTTTTGGTGAATTGTTTTTCGGTGGTTTCGGGATTTAGGAAATATTAAATGATTAAAAGCAGCAGCAACATTCTCAATTTTCGCCTCGAAACTGCCTTGAAATGAATTTCGCAACAAAGAAAAAGGAATTGTATACATTAATGCATATACACAAATTTTCAAAAAAATATGCCAATAAAAACTTCAAAGATTTATTACTCATTTGCGCTCTAAACGACTCGTTAAGAAAGTTTCATTAATTTGTCTAAATTATCCACATTTTGACAATCGTTTGTTTTTTGAGGTTATGAAAGAAACAACGTTTTAATGTAGCAATCAATTTCAATTTTGTAGCAATTTTTTTCCATAAATAAACAAGCAAAATTTAGCAAGTATTCATTAACAACAATAAGCAAGTTGTATGTATTTTCAACAACAAAATGTTAACAACAGCAGCTCCAGAAGCAGCAGCAGCAGCAACAACAATTCACAATTTATTACACAATACTTTACAATACAACAATAAAGGAGAGAAAGATAGAAAGCAGATTAAAAGTGCCACACCGCCAACAACAACAACAACAACAACCAGAGAGATGCCGCTCTTTTGTTCATCAACATATTCAAATGCATGCTCAGGCTTCTGATTTAAATATTTACGTTTAAATAAAAAATGTTGTCGTATTTTTGTCAATCCCAGAAAACATTTAAACAAGTTATTTCTTTGTAAAAACAATAAAATAAGCTACAAATCGGTTGTTGCTCAACATTTTAACCTCGATGAAGCTTCAATGACAGTAAAAATTTGAACTTCTTATGAATTTACTTTAAGCTGAATTTAAGTAGCATCGAATTTATCATCATATGGAGTAATAATTCGAGGTTTTCTGTTGTATTTTAGCATTGAATTAACATTAACTTCCTAAAAAATTCAGTGTTGTCGCACCCTTTTTTAACACTTCTCCGTATCGTACATCAAATGTTTCGTAAATATCAACGAATTCGGAAAGAGTCAACAAAGAATATGTTTGTTGTAAAGACTAAAGAAAAAACCCCTAAACATGAGTTTATCAACACACAGAAATTTATTATATAGAAGTGGGGAAACAATAAAGTAGTGTAAATATCCGCTTAGCAGAAAAACACATACAAAAAATGGAAAAGGAAAAAAAATAGAAAAAATTAAAAATCCAAAAAACTCTCTTAATTATTAAGAAAACGCAAATTAAGAATAATTATAGAAAAACCGAGTGCAGAAGATGGGAACAGATGTCGTCATTCAACAACGCGTTCGTGTCTTAAGTCTTTCGTCTACACACTCGTCTAGAAATCAAAAGTGTTGACAGAAATGTCAAAAAAATCATCATCACACTATAGAAAACGTACTTTTGCCACGCCCACTATAAAATTACTTTTTTAATACTGAATTAATTTGTTTTAATGATACATAAATTGAATTATTTACAAATAAATCATTCGTTGGCCTAATTTTGAACTTCTTTATTATGTTATTTATACCAACCACCCACACCCCCGCCCCCCCTTCCGCACCTGTATTTCCAGTCCATTTTACTCTTGTGTAAGTACAACGACAACAATGGCACATCCGATATTTCCGTCTCGTGGCCACCGGCTTCGAGTAGCAGAATCTTCCAGTGACCGACTTCGGAGAGGCGGGAGGCGAGTGTGGAGCCCGCCGACCCTCCGCCGATGATGATGAAGTCGTAAGCATGGTCGATAGTCTTCACATTGAAGGGACGATTCTCGGGGTCGAAGAGGTCGTAGTTGTAGTAGGCGATGGCGGCTATGAGGAAGGGCAGGATGGTCAGCTTGCCGACGCCGATGATGGTGATGGCTATTTTGATGGCGCCCGCAATGGCGAGTCCCAGCTTCGAGGCGCCAATCGCGACGCTGGCAGCGGCAGCAGCCTTCGAAGCAGCGCTGGCTTTGAAGAAGAGGCCACCGAACGAAGCGGCTGCAGCGCTCAACAGAGGCACAACAACCATAATTTTCACCAAATAAAAAAACAACAACTATAATTTTAATTGGTTTCCTTTGATTTTGATATCTTTTTTTAATTTTATGTATTATATTTTCTTTCTTTAGCTTTTCTAGTATTTTTTCTTAATTTCTTTAATTTTTTTCAATTGCATTCAATTTCTTTCTAACTCTCTCTCTATTTTCATTAAGTTTTCCATCAGATTTCAGATCTGTCTGTCATCGTGATTTCTGGGCCACCTCAACACACTGACACACTTTATTTCTATGCCTTTCTTTTCACCGCCGCGAGCCGTCTATGAATTTTCCACTATTGAATGAATGAATGGTTTTTATTCCACTTTTGCTCCTCACTTTCTGCATGTCACTTTGTCACACACGCGTCTCGACAGCAACAATCAATTCAGTTACTTTTTTCTCCACTTTTTTCTACAATTAAAAATTCCAAACGCATGCCAACAACGCCGCTTGCGTGGTCGTGGTTTGCACCCGAAGTGTTCAGCGCACGTGTAGCTCTTGCATTCAGTTTTACTTCCGAAACAATAGAAGTAGGGAAAAAAGACAACAAAGACAAGAAAGCAAACACAATAAAATTTTTTCCAATTTTTTAACCAATAATTAACTTTAACTTCGCTCCATGAACTCCTTCCAATCCGCACCGTTTCGTTGTGCAGTCGTTTCGTTTCTGAACGGATTCGCTTTGTTTTCATGCTCCATGAGCTCCAGCTACTACGCTCTCCAACTCGGTACGCTTTCCAACTCACTCCGCTGTCCAACTCACTCCGCTTTTCAACTCACTCCGTTAACGATGCTCCTTTCTGGTTTGCTTGAAGTGAATCGAGTGGTTTCGACTGTATAGCAACTTCAAGACCACTTTTTCAAATATCGATCTCGAGTATGAGAAAATATGCATCACATACGATGCATAAAAAGCAAAGACAGAGACACGAGAGAGAGATCTTGTGTCAATCAAACATCTCAACTCTCATTAAACTCATTCATTGATCATTTCCAATTTCCAAACCTTTTAAAAAATACCATTGAGTGAAATAGAAAACAAAGCAAACATGTTCGTGATCACGGCGTTTGCAAAAAAATTCTCAAGCAGCCCGTTTATTGTTTGTTTTTGTAGTTTACGGCAATAATTTTTAATTTTAATTGGCCATTAAAAATAGTTGTCGGTTGGTTGGTTGCGCTCAAATAAAGAGAAGAGTTGCTTCATATGCATACATAGTTTCAAGCGAAATGCTTAAAGATCCATTTAAGACCTTCGGGAAATTTACACTTGAGATTATACTGAAGTCAGGTTGTATTTTAAGTATGAATTCATTGCGAACCACTCGATCACCGCAGTCGAAAGTCGCTGTTCATCTCGACGTATTATAAACGTTATCGTTTCGCACGATCATCTCTCCGTTTCTTTCATCAGTCTCACTCTTCTCGCCGTTTTCCTCTCTTAAAAACATTCCTATCATTCCACACGACTTAATTCATAAAATATTTTACCATATTTCAAAAGATTCCGGTTTTCGCTAAGCAAAATATATTCCATTTTAGTAAATTAAGTGATCTTGTATTCATGGTCACTTTTTATGTAATTAAAGATGCTATTTGTTTTATGGTTCGTCATTAAATAAGCAATAAATATATGATAAATCAACTCGTTGAAATCAATTCCAAATAATTACTTCTATCTAGTTGATAGATTTGAATAAATGACCGACTTCATTGTAACGACTTCATTCGTAATAAAATTTGTAAATTAATGATGATAAATTAATAATGATTTCTTATTAAAGATGAAAGAGTTAAAGATGTGACTTGTTTTATGGTGGATTCCTAAAGAATTATTAACTATACGAGCAAATCAACTTGCTGAAATAAACTCCAAATAATTACTTTTATTGATTGCTTCCACTTGAGTACATGACTGAATTATTGTATTGATTTGTTAGCTGATGCTATAAATTATGTACTTTAATCGATCATGTATATTGTAATCATTTATTATAAAATCGCCATGGATAACCGATCAGGTTAGTAGTGAATAATTTTTCGCCACAGGCTTCAGGCATTACAATAGACTACATTTTGATCCATATAAAAGAATTTCTCATCATAAAAAAGGTCGATTAAAAGATCGATTACTACTGATTTAAAGGCAACTCTGAAGATTGAAATTAAAAGCTCTATTATTACCCACTGAATATCAAAAATTTATCTGATGGTAAAGTAAAAACAACATAACATAACTTCAGATGAAAATGTTACCAATAATTGTCTGAAGCAATCATGTTATCAACTTACTAGATAACATTTTTGATGAATTGATGACTGAATCAAATGAACTCACGATGAAATAGTTGATGAGGCTTCGAGACAAACAAGTTCTGATCCATCGATGTAAGCAGATGCTGCTGCAGCTTGTAAACTACTACAATACTACATACAATAGGTTAAAGTAGTTGAAAACACAATAAGGTCTGGGTCAAGTATAACATGAAGATAAAAGAAAACAAGTGTTGTAATCTGTTGTTGATCGATGACAAGAAATGATCAAACTCTGGTGTAATAGAAGCAATAAATAATAAAAGTTTTTAGACGAGCCTTTAAAATTCTCCAACGCTTTGTTTATCTTAATACGAAAATAATATCATGTTGGTTAGAAGTTATGAAAATATCGCATCGAGATTTATGATGTATTTAAATTGATGGTTGCATATAATTAATAACACTAACTTATTAATTTAGATATGTTTAAAAAGTTATTTAAAGGCATATTTATGGTAAGTATGTGTCTTAAGTCTTTCGATTAAAGACGATATCGTCGTTGAGCTCATTAAAAACTGAAATTAAACTATACTAAACTAAACTTAAATAGCAATTAAATTAAAAAATTAAAATTAAATTATAACTAGTTTAAAATCTAACTAAAATTAAATTGAAATTACATTTAATTAACGAAGATATCGTTGCTTAGATCGCAAATAGATTGTTTCAAGAATATTAAACTATGGTAAATCTAAGTTGAAAAAACAGACAGTGAAGAACAACAACAATAAGAATGAGAAGAAGAAATACAATTTTTAGCTAATTTCTTACATAATTTCTTACTTTTTCGAATTCATCTAACGTTTTTACCTTTGATATCATAAAAAGATCTCTAAGTATCTTTGTTAATTCAACGTCTCAGTTAACACCGAAAATTTGGAGGTCATTATGTATGAATTGCAAAAGTAAATACTTAACAATCGCTAAAACATTGCGTGTGAACTACATAAATTCGAATAATAGTTGTTACCATTGAAATTTCATTGACTAAATGGCATTTAAGAAAAACAGAGATAAAAATTAAAACAGAAACAACCACAAACACATGCCAAGTTCATGTAATTGAAGTTATACAAGTTATATCGCATATGTAGTCTATAAAACTATAGTTATATAACTGTATATACATATGTTTATGTACAACAGATGTTACAGAAGCTCTTAGAGAAAATGAAAAACGATATAAAGTACTTTACAAATGGAAACCAATTTAAACCAAGATAAGAAAACACGTATGATGCTTTGTTTTGATTTTAATTTAATTGCAGTCATTTTTCAAACCCCTTTTATTCCATTTATTAGCATTAAATTGGTCTAAATATGTATACACTTGAAGTCAGCGAATAAAAAGGCTGTTGAAATGCATGACAAATTGTTTTTTTTATTATTTAATTTATTATTTGTCTAAATAAATACAGATTCAACTAAAATTGAAGTATTTGAAGTGCTTTTTAATGTTTAAGTCTAAGCTTTTTATCACTTTTCTTGTATTTTTTCCCTATCCGGCAAATTACAACAAATATTTATCGTTTGTCATGACATAATAATTATGACATCTCTTCACATGAACTGATTTATTCATTGTATTTACTTGGTTGTTATGGATGCTCTTATGGGTCGTTAAAATTTACGAAATAACAAACTATGATGTTTCAAAATTATTTTGTAGTTACTATCAAATTTCTCTCCTGTTCAAACGTCACTGTCCACAGTTTTTTAATGATTTGTTTCACAAACAAATTTCACAATCAATGAACCTTGAAGTTTGTTTGCATGCACTGTGTTTAAGCTCAAAATTCAAGATTTCTTTCCTTCAGGAAAATAAGAGGGGTAAAGCAACTCAACCTAAACTAACCTTACCTAACCTAGACTAACCTGACATAGCCTAACCTCACCTTATCGAAGTTATCATATAATCGAACCTTATCTTATCTAACCTAGAGCATTTTTTACAATATTTTGAACAGATTTGCAAGTTTTTAAATTTATGTACAGTACATACTTATATCTATGATTAGCATACTAAATAATGTCTTTCCTTTATTTTCTACTTTCAGGTGAGTTTTTCGACTACACACTACACTCTCTCAAGGCATCTGCACATTTCACTCTACTCTACTATATTGTGTAAGTGTAACACTATTTCACATCTATTGCCAATTCACACATTAAATAATTCATGATTGTTGGTGATGGTAGTTGATACTCTGGTACTCAATTTCTATGCTAGAGTTTATTTGCTTAAAATATATATAAAAAAACTGTCACGATTGACTGTAAAAACGAAACGAAGATGAAATCAAAATTACGCAATATTTTTTGGCTTTTTTCCGTTTTTTTAGTATTTAAAGACGGAGAAACCGCGATCAATAGAGTGAGTACAATTAATTAACACTACTAAGTGTATTAGAAAGACATTCATTAAGGTTATTGTTTAAGAAGGTTATATAGAAGTCTCGATCTTTTGTATAGTGTTATGACTTTAAAAACTCCATCGTTCGTCTTCCATCGAGTTAATCAACTTAATTCATTCCTTTTTATTTGCTAAAATTTTATTTGTCGCTCGGAATTTCTATCGTTGTA
Organism: Myopa testacea; assembly: GCA_949629155.1. NCBI lineage: Eukaryota > Metazoa > Arthropoda > Insecta > Diptera > Conopidae > Myopa > Myopa testacea. The sequence continues at coordinate 30,019,614 of OX451345.1, read as the reverse complement.
TTTGAAATGCTATCGACAACAACAAAATTAACATCAGACCATTATAAATGTTGTGTGTCTAAAATTTTTGACAACCGAAAAAATGTTTAATTAAAATTTTTTTGATCTCCATTTATTGAATGGTGAAAGTTTCGGTTTATTGATTAACATGCAAAAATTATCCATGCTACTACTCGAAATAGCGAACTTCACGTTTAACTACACTATTTTAGTGTACTTTAAAAAAATGTTGTGCTTACTTATGGAACTTGTGGGAAAGACATTAAAATACCTTTTCTACTTTTCAAATATTTTAAACTGTGTATTTTAACGACACGAAACTTGTGGAATTTTTTAAAAATGTTTTCAAATTTGAGTTGATTTCTCTTCAAATGATTGAAGAAAAGTATGTAATAAGCACCAATTTCCAAAGAGGATTAATTAAAAATATTTTGAACATTTCACCGTCGGCCAAAGATTTCTTAAAGGAAGACAACAACAACAACAATGCCGTGGCAACACCAGCATCTATGACTGAGTGTGAAATGTTAACCTTAATAAAAAATTTAACATACTTGGTCAAGGTTCAATATTTTCATACCATGAATTTTTAAAAATATGATGATCGATGCATAATTTGGTGCTGCTAATTTTTTTGGCAGATTTAATATACAGATTATTAATTCATAAAATAGTAAATAGCAATAATAAATAAAGAAATTTTAAAATAAATAAGAAATAAAATAAGAAGTCACAAAATAATTACTATTACTTATATAATATATTTTATTATATACATATATACATACATATATTTATATTTATTATACAATATACAAAAAATTGTCTTAATTGTTTAATTTTTTTCCAGTCATACTCAAATTGTTACAATATCAATATTCACTGAAACTTCGGTTCGGTGCTTAAAAGCGTTTCAGAAGAAAGCTTTTAAATCATCACAGTTCTGTTCAAACTTTCAATAACAATACTCAAGCCAAGAGCACCTGAGTACAGGGTATTCCAGAAGAACGTGAAGTTCTTTCTAATTAATTTGTTAAATTTTTTAATTTTTTTAAAAAATTTCTAAAATTCCAAATAAAAAGAAATAACAAATTTTAATCAAAATTTTACCATAAAAAATCTTCAAAATTCCGATAAGTATTGCCTTTTATGAATACAAAATATAATATAATAAATAATTTATTATCTCTATAATAATAAATAATATATTTTTAAAATCTCTTCATATATGTATATAAGTATCGATGTATAGATTATAATTTATTAAGTGGTCAAAGAGTATATCTGTTTAGATGCTTTTTATTTATTGCTTATATATTATATTTATGATAAGATTTTGTGAAAAGTATTTTTGAAATTTATTGCAATTTTTAAAACTCTTATTACTTGTATTTACATCAATTTACATACATATATCATTCTTTCTAAAAAAAAAACAACTTACAACTCGTTGTGTACATTTCCATCCACGTCATCCGTCCCATCCTGCTGGTGTTGCTCGAAGTCCTCTTTGATCATGTCGGCTCCCTTCTCACCGATCATTATGATTGCCGCATTAGTGTTGGCCCCCACTATATCAGGCATAATGCTGGCGTCGACGACGCGCAGCCCCTTAACGCCGTGCACACGCAGCCGCCAGTCCACAACCGCTGTCTCATCACTGGCGGGGCCCATCTTCGCCGTCCCCACCGGATGATACACCGTCGTGGTCATCTGACTAATGTAACAACGCCAATAAGCATCGGACTGATACTCCAGCTCATTGCAAGGCTCCAGATCGATCTTGTGCAGTACTGCTTCGCGGGCGGCGAATGCTTTCGTTTGCGGCAGCCGAGTGTAGATTTTCAGTGCCCGTATATAGGTCTCCACATCGCGGTCGTCGGACATGTAGTTGGCATGAATTTTGGGTTTGTCTAGGAAGTTGACGCTGCGTAGTTCGATGTGACCCGTGGAGAAGGGCTTCAGATGCAGCAGGTACGTGATGTAGGTGTTCGAGTGCTCGTTGGCAGCCAGAATAGACTGAGCGACGCGGTCATTGAAGCCGGTCGCCTGCACGTAGCCGCGCAACTCAGGACTCTGCATGAGGCTGAAGAAGTTGGTGGTCTGTATGTCGGGGTTGGGCCCTGTCAGGGAGGTCGTGTTGATGAAGCCAGTTAACGCGGTGGCCTCATGGTGCAGCAGCTTGCTGTAGCGTCCCATGAGCAAGTTGTACATGGCATCGACCAGCTCCTCATCGGTGGGCTTGCGAGCGTTGGATTTGTCGATCTGAAAGATAACAGGTAGGCTGGCGTGATCCTTAAGGTTCTGGCCCACCGCAAGATCGTGAAGCACGGGAATACCGAGCTCCTGTAGGTGCTGCTTCGGTCCAATGCCTGGAAAGAGACCATATTTTAAATATTATATTATATACATGTACTCATACTTTGTTTACTTCTTAATACAAAATGGCTGCCGCTTTCTTACCTGACAACATCAGCAGCTGCGGCGTTCCGACGGCTCCTCCCGACAACACGACTTCTTTGCGCACCTTCGCGCTGTATTCTTTGGTACCTCCACGATGCACGAAGGTTACACCGATCGCACGCCTGTTGCTGCTATCGAAGTCGATGCGTTTTACATGCGCCTCGCGTATCACATGCAGATTCTTTCGCTCGCGCTTCAAGTGCGAGTGTGCAGTCGTTATGCGTCGACCTGCGTCCTGCGTGCCCAGTATATCGATCTGTCCGATCCATGAGCCCTCAGTGAAGTCGTCCGCGCTGCCGTAGCCCATCTCTTGCATGCCCTGTCGAATAGTCTCTCTGAACTCGTTGTCGGATACGTAGTTGTTTATGCCCATTGGTCCACCTGTGCCATGGTCGTCCATCCGGAAGCCAGGACGTTTTGAACGCAAATCCTCCGCCTTGCGGAAGTAAGGCAGCACATCATCATAGCCCCAGCTCGGATTGCCGCGCTGCAGCCAGTCATCGAAGTCGGTGCGAGTGCCGCGTGCATAAATCATAGCGTTCATGGCGTTTGTGCCGCCGAGCATTTTACCGCGCGGCCAGTGACAGCTGTGGCCACGCATGGACATACACGCTTTGCCGTTCGGCTCTGTGTGGTACCGCCAATCCCACTTGGAGAATTGAGTGCTAACATGCCAGCCAACGAACTACACAAAAGGAGAAGGAAGGGATAAAAATACGATGATAGCATAAAAGCAAATGATTTTACCTCAGTTTCCATGGGAGGATCACCACCGGCTTCCAGCAGTAACACCTGCCAATTGCGATTCTCACTCAAGCGTCCGGCAACGACGGCCCCTGCAGAGCCCGCGCCCACCACAACGAAATCATAAACCTCCAGACCTACAAGAGAATTACCGGGATAACAGTTAGTTTAGATTCTACTACCTTCTTCCCCCCCCCCCCCCCCCTCTTACTGCACCTTTTCCGTGCTGCAACTTGTCACCGTGGTCCTCGGGCCACCTGCTCTGGTCGCTCAGCTGGCAGTAGTTGCTTATCAGGGTCTGTAAGAGCAGCGTGAGCAGCGTTTGCGCCGGCCCCGCTGACCTGGCAGCACATTCGGCGCTAAGAAATTCCATCGTTCCGATCACGCGAAGCTCACTCTGCGAATGATCGCAGCACTGGCTGGACTGACGTCTGAATGTCACGCCAACAGCAGCATGCGATAAGGCCCCCTACTTAACCTACACACGCCTTCGGTAGTCAGTGCTTGAAACAAACAACATTTAATTTATTCTTAGTTCGTATATAGAGTTGTTGATTTGTTTATTTTCTTTTCCCTTCTTTTTTTTTGCATCGCCTTCTGTAGATCGTGTTGTTGTTATACACGCCGGAATACAGCCCGGCGTCAACGTCTCATCAATCATTCGAGTAGCGTGCATTTGTGAGTGTCATACATGCTTGTGTCTGAGTCTAAGTATGAAACGGACAGCGGAATGAAATACAACGCTTTTCTTCTTATTGTCAGCATTTTAAATTCGCATTTTATTTGCTCTTGAACCACAATAAATGCAAGCTATTTAATCGTACTGACAAAAATGACAACTCGACTTATTTTCTATTTTTCATTATTAGGAATTGCATAAGTTGTTCAAATATGCACACAATATGAACGAAAATAATCGCATTTGCTGATAAGCTACGGATAAGCTTGTTATATTTTTGGAAATATTTGTATTTAATCTAATCTTTAGTTAATATAATAAATTATGAAATTTGGTAAAATAGCAATTAATAAATAATCATTAACAATTCATAAAGAATAAACTAAAAAATAACCTTTTGTGAATATAAAATCTTTAGAAAAAAACAATTTTCAACTTACATACACACATTGTTACGGAGCTTGCACCCCTGTCGCAACCAGTCGTCATTCCCACAGACAGATATACAAACAGACCGACAGACAGATAGATGGACATTCTAACGTACAGAAACAGATCGACTCAGAAGCTATCTCTAATCAAGAACCACCCCCACCTTCGAGTGTAGGTATCAAAGGCAGCCACTCATTCAATGCAGTTCCTCACATTTAGAATACTTGCAACAGAAATCGCTATTAAATTTGTGGCAGCATTTTATATTGATGACAACAATAATTACAACATCTAGAGAACCGAACATGTGGACATTTATTTATTGTGAAGTCAACAGAAATGCTCTTAAAAATGCTACACGTTCGACCAGTTTTGTTGAACGGGATTCAAGAAATACCAAATCAGAAAATCAACAAACAACCGTCGCGCAGTAAAGCAGCAAACGTGAACGTGACCATGTTGTCCAGAACGGTTTTCGTACAACTTTTAATGGCTTCAGTAATGATTGCGTTGCAACAGCAGGTGACAACCCAGGCCATTGATGAAGAAAAAAGAGAAGCACAGGTGGATGCTGCCCCATTGAAATCCACTCTAGGACCTCTGCTTGGTGCACTCGAAGCGCCAAGAGAACGACGTCAAATGGCAACAGATCCCGATAGTGATTCATTTCTGGACTACTTTGAAGGTAAATATAACAACAACGCCGCAAATGAAGATGTCAGTTTCCAGGAGTTCGAAGTGTTCAAGAATCAAGTAAACAACAAAGTTGAGAAAGAAAATTGAACGCAACAGGAATTCGAAAAGCTGCTGTCGAGATTGCCGCATGATTTACGCATGCAACTTAAAAATCTCATTGCAGATGGCGGCGTGATTGGAACTCAAGGCTCATCAGCAGCGTCAGTGGAATCGACGGCTGCGGATTTACCGGCTCCAATACAGTTCATTAAAGCTACCATGAATAGCGGTCTCAGGCGTTGAGCACCGGCTGGCAGACGAAGCGTGCAGGCAGGCATCAAAACGGTTCAGTAGTATTGGTGCTCTTTTTGGACTGTTTTAATTTTAAGTTTGCACCACTTTTTTTATTGTTTTGAACTCGTTACAACAATTAACTGAGTAATAAATTGTTGCTGATTACTCTTTCTGTGTGTGAATAATAATTTTGTTTATTTCAAATACAGACAATGCAAATTAATTTAAACAGTTTATTGAACCTTAAATACGAGAATGAACTCAAAAAAGGTATATTTTTTTTAAAAGGCGCTTCTACGCAGTTTTCACAGGTTAACTTAAATTGATTCAATTAAGATATATTTCAGACATATCGGATCGGTTTCCGTGTCAAAACATAGCAAAAACAGCAACAGCTGAAACGTGGCTCTTTTAAGCACAAAGCATCGACTAGACAGACGATCCACTGAAATGGTTCCACAATGAATCAAGCTTTCGTTAAAATAACAATAAACAGCCTAAATAACGCATTATTGATCGCTATAGTGTAAACAAAATAGCTTTAGAGTAAATTTAACTTTTACGATGTCAGTTGCACTTTCCTTAACTGCTCACTGTCCCGCAACAAGCACTGGTCTCATCGGCTCGATGGTGTCTTCTCTGGTGCAGGCGATCTTTGTCGCTCAGTGCGCCATTTCGAGTCCCGATTACTGGCCACCTGACTACGCCGAGGATGCTTTGGAACCAGGTGGCTTGAACAATTTTGACTTTATAGTGATTGGAGCCGGATCTGCTGGTTCCGTAGTGGCCAGCCGCTTAAGTGAGAATTCGAACTGGAAGGTGCTGGTATTAGAAGCAGGTGGTGATCCACCACAAGAGTCAGAAGTACCCGGTCTGTGGTTTACTTTACAACAGTCGAAATTCATGTGGAACTACTGGACTGAACCCACAGGAAGAACTAGTATGGCCTTAAAAAATCAGACCTGCTACTGGCCGCGCGGGAAAACCATTGGTGGCACTGGTGCCGTAAACGCCATGGTTTACATACCTGGTAATCGACAGGATTACGACGGATGGCTACGGAAAGGCAATATTGGTTGGGGTTACGATGATGTGCTGCCCTACTTCAAGAAATCAGTTCGTCCCGTGGGTAATTTGTCCATGCCGCAGGGTTACGTGACGATTAATAAGTTCCCCCGTTTCGACATAGAGATAGAAGATATGATTTACGCAGGCGCTAAAGAGATGGGTGTACCACGGGTAGCGACATTTGCAGAAGGCACTGAAATAGGCTACAGTAATGTACCGGGAACAATACAAAATGGAGAGCGCGAAAGCACTGGCAAAAGCTATTTAGCCAAAGTATCCGATCGGCCCAACTTACATGTGATCAAGAATGCCCAAGTGACGCGTATTAATTTCAGTGAGTCGGGTGATCGTGTAAAGTCTGTGAGTTTCGTGCTACGCAACAGGAAAACGTTGCAAGTGAGGCTCAGAAAGGAGCTCGTTCTCTCTGCAGGTACCATAGATTCGTCCAAGCTGCTCATGCTCTCCGGCGTAGGTCCCAAACAACATTTGAAAGAGTTGAAACTTCAGATGTTACGTGATCTTCCTGTGGGCGACAATCTCCAGGATCATTTATCGGTCCCGATATTTATCAAACTTAAGGAGACCTCCATAGTAGACAAGGCGCAAACACATCTGGACAATTTATACAACTACTTAATGCATAGAACCGGTCCATTATCGAGTCATGGAACGATTTCCTTGGTGGGATTTCTTAGTTCTGTTGAGGGTTCTACTAGCCGCTATCCAGACGTTGAAACTATGCACGTCTACGTGCGACGCGGTGATTCCAGTTCTCTAAGTACCCTGCTCAAAGGCTTTTCCCTACGTGATGAGTATATCAAACACTTAATCAAGGTTCTCAACACCAGCGATCTTCTCATTATATACACATCACTGGCTCGCCCCAAGTCAGTGGGCCAAATTAGACTTCGCAGTAATGACTATAAGGATCCACCTAAAATCTTCGCCAATTACTTACAGCAACCAGCAGATACAGAGACGGTGATGCGTGGTATACGATATATAATGAAGCTGACGCAGACTCAATCCTTCGTTGCCAGGGAAGCTAAGATTCATCAGATCCCGATCGAAGAGTGCGATCAGCACGTGTTCCAGAGTGACCTTTACTGGCGCTGCTACATAAAGTATATCAGTTCCACAGGGTTTCATCAAACAGGAACTGTTAAGATGGGTCCATTAACCGATCGGACTGCTTGTGTGGATCCACAGCTCAGGCTGCGTGGAGTGAAGAATCTGCGCGTGGCTGATGCCAGCATCATGCCAGATGTACCCAGTTGCAACATTAATGCAGCAACGCTCATGATTGCAGAAAAGGCGGCAGACTTCATAAATGAAGATTGGAAAGTAGTAGATTTGAGGATCTAAGAACTTAGTTTTGGGATTGAGATTGCATAACTTACTTACTTATGAGATAATTAAAAAATTAAATAATAATTGATTTCTTTCAAAGTCCTCGTTTGTTCATAAAATATGTCACGAGTATCACTTTTCTTAGGTTTTTATGTCGATCCTTAAAAGCGACTTTTCTACACTTTCTATTTATTCAGGGCCCATTGAAATGGGACTAAATAAACCATAGCTATTATAATATGACAGATGAGAAATATATGTTTTAAAAATATATTGGTTAATGATACATATTTTCTGATTAGTTTGAAAGTTTAGTTTGATAATTTCATCGGATCTCAACTTTAAGTCTTTCAAGTCCATAATTTTACCATTTTAAACACTTTTTAAATTACTAGTCAATTCTAATCAATTGCCACATCTGAGAAACAACTTCTCCCCTCCGACTTCCGACAACAGACGTCTCAAGTGACCTTAATAAATGGTGCGAAAATGCAGACAGATAGCACTGGAGCCTATTTTGGAAATAACAGGTTCTTACTTTTGACATAACAGTAGATGCTGGTAGCTGTTAGCGAATATGTACATAGTTTTTAGATTTTTTTTAAATAGCGTCTTTCAAAACTTTTGCAGTAAGTTATGCATTCTTATTGCTTTTAATTATTATTTATTTTATTTAATTACTTAATCATTATTTAATTTAATTACTTTACCCATACTCGTACATATATAAAGCGGAAAAAGCATTTATCAAAGCATAAAAAATGTCAATCATTAAAGTTGAAATGATCTTTGGAATTTGTCCATCTTAAAAAATGCAGTTTTATAGAAGTCGATCTTGACCATGAGGAACCTCACTGTAAGAGTGTGTGATTACATTCAGTAATTATTTATTACGTAAAACTTAATAAAACATCGATATGTAAAAATCTGTAGATAGCAACGCCCAAGTTTTTAAATGTTTTAAAGTACAACACAGAGATCAGACACGCACACAAGGACGCACTCACACTAACAGAAGCTCAGATAAGCTGATGATGTAAGAAAGCCGTCGAAGCTAACGAGTAAACTCTAATAAACGCAGTTTTCAGTTTCAATTCGACTTTTAGTCATGTCGGCGACACCGAATTCGGCTCCCTTCAGTGCTCAGTGCCAGTCTCAGAGCGTCGGTGCGGTCAACTCCTTGGTGAACACGTTGGTGCAGGCTTTGCTGGTCGCTCAGTGCGCCATCACTCAACCTGACCACTGGCCACGGGATTATGCCGAGTCCGCTTTGCAGCCAGGTGGCTTGGACGACTTTGATTTTGTGGTGATTGGAGCCGGCTCAGCTGGTTCCGTGGTGGCCAGCCGCTTGAGTGAGAATCCAAACTGGAAGGTGCTGGTGTTAGAAGCAGGCGGTGACCCGCCCCAAGAGTCAGAGGTGCCCGCTTTTCTATTTGCTCTACAACACTCAGACTATACATGGAATTACTGGACCGAGCCAACTGGCAAATCTAATCTGGCACTAAAAAATGGAAGCTGCTATTGGCCCCGCGGGAAAGTCATTGGAGGCTCTGCCGCCATCAACGCCATGCTATATGTGCGTGGTAATCGCATGGATTATGATGGCTGGATGCAGAAGGGAAACCCTGGCTGGGGTTGGGACGATGTGTTGCCCTATTTTGAGAAATCGGTGCGTCCCGTAGGTAATGCTTCCATGCCGCAGGGTTATGTGGTACTGAATAAATTTGAAAATTTCCATGACGACATCACAGAAATGATTTACGCAGGCGCCCAGGAGTTGGGAGTCCCGAAAGTGGCACGCTTCGAAGAAGGCAGTCAAATAGGTTACACCAGTGTGCCTGGCTCTATACATAACGGCCAACGCATGAGCACTGCCAAGGGTCATCTATCCAAACTGACCGAGCGGCCTAATTTGGCGGTAATTAAGAATGCACACGTGAAACGCATCCATTTCGATGCGTCAGGTCAACGCGTGGAGTCGGTGAGCTTTGTGCTAAATAACAAGCAAGAGCTGCGAGTGAGCATTAAAAAGGAGCTCGTGCTATCAGCGGGCACAATTGATTCGGCCAAACTACTCATGCTTTCCGGCGTTGGTCACAAAGAGCATCTTAGGCAGTTGCAGCTTCCAGTGAAGCACGATCTTCCCGTTGGTGACAACTTGCAGGATCATCTAATAATACCCGTTGTTTTTAAATTGGAAGACAAGAAGGCGCAGCATTTAAGTACGTTACAAATGTTCGACAACCTGTACGAGTACCTGATGCATAGGCGTGGCCCGTTCGGAAGTCCTGGCACAATTCCCTTTACCGCTTACCTTAATACTGTAGAGGGTTCCGATAGCCCCTATCCAGACGTTGAAAATCATCACGTCTTCATACAACGCGGCGACTTCGGATCTCTAAACATCTATCTCAAAGGCATTGCAATACAAGAGCAATACGCCGAACATATACGCGAGATGTTGAATACCGGCAGCATCCTTATCGTGTACGTATCGGTTGCATATCCCAAGTCATCTGGCACAATTAGACTGCGTACCAGTGATTACAGGGATGCGCCAAGAATCTTCCCCAACTACCTGGAGGAACCGGAAGATGCAGAGACGGCACTTCGCGGTATACGATACTTAATGAAGTTGGAGCAAACGCGAGCTTTTGTTGATAAAGAGGCGCAGCTGCAACAGATCCCGATCGAAGAGTGTGATCAGCACGTGTTCAAGAGTGACTTATACTGGCGCTGCTACATGAAGTATTTCAGCAGCACGCTGTATCATCACACGGGCACCGTCAAGATGGGTCCTGCGGCGGATCGCACTGCTTGTGTGGATCCACATCTTAAGCTGATCGGAGTAAAAAATCTGCGCGTGGCTGATGCCAGCATCATGCCAGATGTGCCCAGTTGCAACACGAATGCGCCGACTATCATGATTGCCGAGAAGGCGGCAGACTTCATAAAGACCGATTGGAGAGCGGAGACGCAGCAGCATGAAAAACTCGAATTGTGATAAGCTCACTGCGATTTTATTTCTTTTCAATGTATGTATGTATGTCAATATTACACGAATGTCATTGGCCTTCTTTGTTAGTATTATTCTCACTATTAATACATAAATTAATTTAATTGTTTGTTTTTATTGATTTATTCTGTTGTCTTCTTTATTATTCTATGAATTGAAATAAATCACAATTGAAATTTAACTCTTCAGCTTCATAAAAAGCATCTGGCAGTACTTTGGCTCGCGGTTTCTGTCCTTTTTTGATCAATTAATTTAATTAAGCTTTCTCAAAAATGAAACATCGACTTTTGTAATTTGCTTCACGAATAGTTTTCATTGCTATTGTTGTTTTTGGTTAATAAAGGTTGTTTTCATTTTTATATTATTTTTGATTATTTTTTATTTTTTTAGAAAAGAAAATAATGTTTGTAGAATTTTTCTATTTACAATAATTAAAACTATGATCGAGTGCTTAATGAAACATTGTTCCCAAATAAAATAAAAACCAAATCCAGTACCCACAGAACAATACAACACCGATTTGAATGAATTTTATTGCATGAATTCGTCACAAAAACTCAGTGAGTATTAAATTTTCGCAGATTGATTTTTTTGGGTGTGAAATAAAAATTTTAATTATTATACCCTACACACGAAGTGAATAGGGTATATTCACATACTGCTTCCGTTTGTAACGCATTAAAGGAGGCGTGACAGGTATAGAAAAGTATATATATTCTTGATCAGCGTGACCTCTTGAGTAGATTTAGCCATGTCCGTCTGTCTGTCTGTCTGTGGAAATCACGATTACAAGAGAACGAATAGAGATATCTTCATCAAACTTGGCACGAATATTGTATATCAGTAGAAACTCATCGCTATTGAAAATGGGCAAAATCGGACCATTACCACGCCTACTTTTTATAGTGAATATAAATTCATCCATGCTTATAGCTCATTTTCTCAGCTTGTAGAACGAATTTGCGGTTGAAATTTTGTCCAGAAGTCCACTATCTCTGACTAAAACAGACTACCAAAAATGGGCGTGGTCCGCCCACTAATTAAATAAAATTCGATTACAGGAGAACGAGTAGAGATATTTTTATCAAATTTGGGGCGAATGTTGTCTATCATCAGAAACTCATTCATATTGAAAATGGGCAAAATCGGACCATTACCACGCCTACTTTTTATAGTGAATATAAATTCATTCATGCTTATAGCTCATTTTCTCAGCTTGTAGAACGAATTTGCGGTTGAAATTTTGTCCAGAAGTCCACTATCTCTGACCAAAACAGACTACCAAAAATGGGCGTAGTCCGCCCACTAATTAAATAAAATTCGATTACAGGAGAACGAATAGAGATATTTTCATGAAATTTGGCACGAATATTTTCTGTCATCACAGGCTATTTGGAAAAAGGAAAAAAAATTAGACCATTGCCACGCCTAATCTTTAAGTAAACGTGTGTAGGGTATATGAACTTCGGCCAAGCCGAAGTTAACACTCTTTCTGGTTTCAAATTAAACCATGCAAATGCATTTATAAAGTTTATTAACCTTAATAAGGAGAATACGAGAATGAAAACAATGAAAGTTATGTATCTTGTTTGTTGTTCTACGCAGTTTTCACAGGCTGACTTGAATTACTTCAATTCAAGAAACACAAAAATATTTCGGTCCTGATAATTGGTTCCTTTTCAAAATATAACAACAAACATTCCATAAATAATGCTGATCTTAATATAATTTTGATCAATTAAGAGAATAACAACATCAACAGCTGAAACTGAGGTCTTTTAAGCACAAAGTAAACATCAACCAGACGGTCCACTGAAATGGTTCCACAATGAAATCAGATTTCGTTAAAATAACAATAAATAGCCTAAATGAATAACTCAATATTGATAGTTATTGTGTAAAAAAAATACTGATCGGAAAACAGAAAACGAAGCCTTCGTTGTTCCTTCGTAGAATCATCAGAGTAAATTTAACTTTTACGATGTCAGTTGCACTTTCCTTAACTGCTGACTGTCCCGCAACGAGCACTGGTCTCATTGGCTCGATGGTGTCTTCTCTGGTGCAGGCGATCTTTGTCGCTCAGTGCGCCATTTCGAGTCCCGATTACTGGCCACCTGACTACGCCGAGGATGCTTTAGAACCAGGTGGCTTGAACAATTTTGACTTTATAGTGATTGGAGCCGGATCTGCTGGTTCCGTAGTGGCCAGCCGCTTAAGTGAGAATCCGAACTGGAAGGTGCTGGTATTAGAAGAAGGCGGTGATCCACCCCAAGAATCAGAGGTACCCGGTCTGTGGTTTACTTTACAACATTCGAAATTCATGTGGAACTACTGGACTGAACCCACGGGAAGAACTAGTATGGCCTTAAAAAATCAGACCAGTTATTGGCCGCGCGGGAAAACCATTGGTGGCACTGGGGCCGTAAACGCCATGGTTTACATACCTGGTAATCGACAGGATTACGACGGATGGCTACGGAAAGGCAACATTGGTTGGGGTTACGATGATGTGCTGCCCTACTTCAAGAAATCAGTTCGTCCCGTGGGTAATTTGTCCATGCCGCAGGGTTACGTGACGATTAATAAGTTCCCCCGTTTCGACATAGAGATAGAAGATATGATTTACGCAGGCGCTAAAGAGATGGGTGTACCACGGGTAGCGACATTTGCAGAAGGCACTGAAATAGGCTACAGTAATGTACCGGGAACAATACAAAATGGAGAGCGCGAAAGCACTGGCAAAAGCTATTTAGCCAAAGTATCCGATCGGCCCAACTTACATGTGATCAAGAATGCCCAAGTGACGCGTATTAATTTCAGTGAGTCGGGTGATCGTGTAAAGTCTGTGAGTTTCGTGCTACGCAACAGGAAAACGTTGCAAGTGAGGCTCAGAAAGGAACTCGTTCTATCTGCAGGTACCATAGATTCGTCCAAGCTGCTCATGCTCTCCGGCATAGGTCCCAAACAACATTTGAAGGAGTTGAAACTTCAAGTGTTGCGGGATCTTCCTGTGGGCGACAATCTCCAGGATCATTTATTCGTCCCGATATTTATCAAACTTAAGGAGACCTCCATAGTAGATATAGAGCAAACAGATCTGGACAATTTATACAACTACTTGATGCATAGAACCGGTCCATTATCGAGTCATGGAACGATTTCCTTGGTGGGATTTCTTAATTCTGTTGAGGGTTCTACTAGCCGCTATCCAGACGTTGAAACTATGCACGTCTACGTGCGACGCGGTGATTCCAGTTCTCTAAATACCGTGCTCAAAGGCTTTTCTCTACGTAATGAGTATATCAAACACTTAATCAAGGTTCTCAACACCACCGATCTTCTCATTATATACACATCACTGGCTCGCCCCAAATCAGTGGGCCAAATTAGACTTCGCAGTAATGACTGCAAGGATCCACCTAAAATCTTCGCCAATTACTTACAGCAACCAGCAGATACAGAGACGGTGATGCGTGGTATACGATATATAATGAAACTGACACAGACTCAATCCTTCGCTGCCAAGGAAGCTCAGATTCATCAAATCCCGATCGAGGAGTGCGACCAGCACGTGTTCCAGAGTGACCTATACTGGCGCTGCTACATAAAGTATATCAGTTCCACAGGGTTTCATCAAACAGGGACTGTTAAGATGGGTCCATTAACTGATCGGACGTCTTGTGTGGATCCACATCTTAAGCTGATTGGAGTAAAAAATCTGCGCGTGGCTGATGCCAGCATCATGCCAGATGTGCCCAGTTGCAATATTTATGCAACAACGCTCATGATTGCAGAAAAGGCGGCAGACTTCATAAATGAAGATTGGAAAGAAGTAGATTTGAGGATCTAAGAATTTAGTTTTGGAATTAGGATTGTATAACTTACTTACTTATGAGAAAAAAATTTAAATAATAATTGATTTCTTTCAAAGTCATCGTTTGTCCATAAAATAAATAACCAGGGCCGGCCATCTAGGGGGTGCGGTGGATGCTATGTACAGGGGCCCCGCGATTTAAGGGGCCCCAAAAATTATAAAGAACTCGGTCCCGAAATTTAATTCTAAAAAGGAAAAATCAATGAATGAAGTGAAATAAAGTTGTGTACTCATTGTGAACTCACGGGAAAGGTGTTCACAATGTGTAGAAAAATTCACAGTGAATATGAAATCTTATAAAATTGGCCTTAATCACAGGGTTGCTTTCTTTTTCTTTTTAGAAAGTACGTTAATTGAAAGGAATTAAGGCTAATTCAAGGCGAAAAGTTTGTATAGATAACTTCGGTATTTAAAGACAAATTAGTATTAATTCCTTTTGGTGCCGCCTTAATTTGGAATTAGAAAGCAGCTTGAACATAGGCTATTTACAGGAAAGGCACAAGTTTAGTAACTAGCAACTATACTTATATACATATGTATGTATATAATACAATTATGTAAGATATTCAATTAAAAAGATTCAATAATTTAACAACTTTAAATTATTAGGTGGCGATCAGCCAAAGTACCTTTGAAATTCACATTCAAATATTAATTCAAAAATTCATCTGGTGCAACACTGTTTCAGGTGGCTTTAGCATTCGGTTGCGTCGGCTGACCAACACTTTGCAAATATACTTTTGATGTGCCTATGTTTAAAAATATATGTAGTTATTTACAGTTAAATACAGTATATGTATATTACATTCTAGCAGAAGCGTGCTACATTTCACAAAAAAACATAAGGTAGTAGATTTTCGGTAATTCACCTTACCTATTAAGTTAGATTGCCTACACTCAGGGAAAAATCCTGTAAAATCAAACAGAAATCAACCAATTACCATGTTGTTATTTTTTAAACGGATTTGGCGTGTTAAATTTTTAACATGATACATGATGATTTTTGTTTTCATAACATTAACATTAGAAAGTGTTAGCTGACGTGAATATCCTGTTACTTCTTACTACATGATCTTTGGTTTAATTAAGACTATTGACCATGTCAAAACTACACGGGATCCTCGATAAATTAACATGATCCACTCTAAAAATAACAGTGTTCGCTTGTGGAATCTACACGACCCTTTGTCAAATTAATCTTAATGACCATGCTAATGTTACATGGAAACCCCGATGATTTAAAATGATTCACTTTTAAATTAAAAACGCTTACCTGTGTATTCTAAATGACCCTTTTTCAAATGGATATTAGTAATCATGTTAAACACATTTATGGATGTACATATGCATATATATTTAATATATATATTTGTATTGTATGGAATTTACTATATATACATACTTAGGATTTATTTTTTAGTTTATTAAAAAGATTTTAAACGGAATACACTTAAATTATTACAAAGTTTGTGAATATGAAGAGGCGGTGATATGAAGTCGTTAATATTTAAAAAAGTGTACTCTTTTATGACATCTCCTATAATATAAGCTTGGAGATGTGCGTCAAAATAAAGAATTTTGTGTTCAAAACAAATTAAGAAAAGTTCTTCGTTGGACTTTACAAAAATGTCTTCTATTTCAAAAAAAATTGATGTTACTTCTCTTCGAAATTAAAAAATAACCCTTTTTGTATTCTGTTCCATTAAATGTCACCTTAGAATAAAACTGAAGTTGCTTTAAATTGAATTTATTTTGGAAAACTTCGCTGAATTTAAAAGTAGTATTATTAGGTAACACATGTTTAGGTTTGGTTAATAAACTCGGTTGAAAAAAGTTCAGAACTTAAATTATATGCAAATTTTAAAGCGGCTTTGATAGATAAGCTCCATGGAACATTAAAAGGAGAATTCGCTGAACGTGCATATTCTTTATAAACTTTATGAGTTGCCTCAAATCTCATAGGTTTTTAAGAAGTCCACATTTTTTAATAGAGGTAACAATACATATTAAATAATAATTATACTGAGTTATTTCCGAACGTGCTAAGCGCTCTTTCAGCAAACTAAAACTAAATTACCTCCGGCCTAGCATGTGTGCAGAACGTTTAAGGAGAAGGAAATCGCAAAAAATTGTACTTTTTCTGAAATAATTGATATATTAGCAAAACTAAAATCACGCATTAAATAAACATGCATTAGTAACATCTGTTTTCGTATTTGCTTTTTTTTATTTTACAAAAAATATAGGGCCCCAAATAATTTCTTGCACCCGGGCCCCTTTACAGAAAAGGCTGGCTCTTAAAATTTTTAGAACATAATTTTGACTTTTTTGCAATTACTTGCATCTAAGTGATGAACCCCACGCTGTGATCCCGTGCCTTAGAGCCGACTCGCAAAGCGCCAAATAGACTTTCCTGAGTACAAAATAATTGCACGAGTTCTTTAAGTGATAACTGAAGTACGATATCTTTTTAATCTTTCTCTGAAGTGCTTCAGTTTAATCTCTCGTCAATTATCACTCCAAGGTACTTGTAAATTTTCACCAATTCAACGTAGGTATCGTCGTCGTCTTTGAGGCATTTGTCGTCTGTGATATTCACTTCTTCGCTGCAAGCATTTGCATGAAGACAGTTTCGGTCATGAAATACTATTCGGATTTCATCATATAAAAAATGTAGTGGTCTAATGTGCATAATTTTTGTCATTGTCATGAGACCATCTCGTGATTGCATTTAAATCTGCTTGCATTTCAATTGCCACGTTTAGATTTCGGTTCGAAACCACCAATGCAGTATCATTAGCGTAAGCAAATGCTTCACTACTTTTTATTGCTTTCAACATGTCATTCGCATAAATTATGTACATCAGTGGTCCCAATTTAGATCCTTGCAGGACACCATACGACACCCTCATTTCATCACTAAATTCTTTGGTGACTTTGACTCGAAATGTTCTCAGATTTAGATAGTTTCTGAACCACATTAGACTTTCTCCACGGACACCTGCGCGTTCCAGCAGTGTATCAAATGCTTTGCTGAAGTCCAATAATAGTGCTAGATTATGATTGCCTTTGCTCAGGCTCGCACTCAAGTTCTTTGCGAAATTTCCTAAAATTTTATTTATATTGCCACTCTGGTAACCATACTGACTTGGATGTATTATTTTATATCTTTCTGTAAAACTCTTACGTCGTCGACGTACTATTTCTTCAAGGATCTTTTCGAGTACATATAGGTAAAATTGATATAGGGCGATAATTTTCAAGAGTGGATATCGAACCACTTTTATATATTGGCCTTACAATTGATTGCTTAAGAGTGTTTGGTATTTTCCCATCTTTTATGCTTAGGTTGATAAATTGGGTTATGACTGCAGCCAGAATCTCGCTGTTAGTTTTCAGGTCTTTCGGCCTTATTCCATCACATCCGGGAGATTTTTTTACATTTAGACTTGCAATAATATTATGAACTTTATCTTCACTGGCTTCGCTTAAGTACATAGAGTTTACGTTGGAATCAATTCTCGTGTGCAGTGTTTTTATTTGACAATCATGTACTGAGTTTTGTATATTGTTTTGAAAAGTTTCTGCAAACGCATTTGTTAGATTGTTTATATTTTGATTTTCAATATTTTTAACTATAGGGTCCGCTATCTAACGTTTTTTTTTTCAACTAGTGCTTATTTCATGAATGTTATCACTTAGCTCATGTCTGATTTGACAGATAATTACTTTTATCCTTCCGCTGAACGAATATGGTTATGTATACGCTTGAACAATGCTGGGAAATATTGCGACATTACTTTGAAAATCCGATGCCGATTTTGCCAAAAAATCATCTTTTCAGATGAAGCTCATTT
This sequence comes from Myopa testacea, assembly GCA_949629155.1. Lineage (NCBI taxonomy): Eukaryota > Metazoa > Arthropoda > Insecta > Diptera > Conopidae > Myopa > Myopa testacea. The sequence continues at coordinate 30,001,162 of OX451345.1, read as the reverse complement.
TGATCTTGGCGGGTATGTAAACAAGCAAAATTGTCGCATTTGGGGCACAGAAAACCCGCACGGATACATTGAAAAGCCGGTGCACCCAAAACGAGTCACTGTTTGGTGCGGATTTTGGTCCAGAGGCATAATTGGGCCATTTTTCTTCGAAAATGAGCAAGGAGTGACCGTTACAGTCAATGGCGATCGTTATCGGGCCATGTTGAAGAGGAGGATATTGGCAACATTTGGTTTCAACAGGACGGCGCTACGTGCCACACAGCCGAAGCTACACTCGCGTTTTCAAAAAAAAAAAAAGTTATTTGGCGAACCCTATATTAGACTATTTAAATTTTTTGTTCTTTTTCCTAGAATTTCATTAACAGTTTGCCACATTTTTTTACTGTCATTTCTGTACTTGTGAAATTTTTCTCTATAATATTTATTTTTAGCACTTACTAACTTGTTGTTAACAACATTTCTATATACAGTGGACCCTCGGTTAACGAATGCCCCGCATAACGAACATTTCGCACAACGAACACTTTTTTTTGGGAAAAAAAGTTTCGCTTAACGAACGAAGTTTCGCATAACGACCAACGAAAAAGGGGAAAACCTTAATTGCATGTAAAATTTCTGTCTGTGCTAAGCAACGAAACAGGGGAAACCCCGAATACACATTATAGTGCTGTCTGTGTTTAGCTTTTGTTTCATAATTGTGCATTTTGTTTTATTTTTGTGCATAATTGCCTGTGTTCGTAAAATTAACAAGACGTGTTGAAACATACAAATGTTCTATTTTTAATTTTGTTTTTATAAAAATTGCAAAATAACATACGTAAATGCCTTCAAAAAACAGATTCGGAGAAAGAGAAAAATAAAAGAGCCAAAATAACTATTGAAATGAAACTCAAGATCATTGAAAAACATAAACATGGTTTGGGTGTGGCTGATTTAGGACGTGCGTTGAACTTATCGAAATCAACGATTTCTACTATCCTCAAGAATAAGGACAAGCTTGCGGTGTTGAATGCTTCAAAGGAAGAATCAAGAGTTACTTCGCAACGACCACAAATTCTCGATGATATTTTGTTTCCTTAAAAAATTTTATACGTTTCATTTAACTTTCTTTCAATAAAAGCTGTACTTTATTGGTATTGGGGCTGTATTGGTGTATTTTTTCAGTTCTTTTGATGCATTTTATGTTACATTCTTTCAATAAAAGTTCAAATTGAAACATATTAGAGTGTATTTTTTTCGACCTGGAACGCATTAATTCATTTTACATTGATTTATATGGGAATAATGGTTTTGCTTAACGAACGTTTCGCATAACGAACAAGATGCTGGAACCAATTGTGTACGTTAACCGAGTGTCCACTGTACTTTATATTGTGTTTCTCTATTTTTATCATTCGGATTTTGGCGCCATTTCTTGTACAATTTATCACGTTGGTCGCAACATGCTAGTATCTCGTTGTTTAACCATGGATGTGGCTTTCCTTGCTTATATAGTTTCGGTTTTTTGCGTGAGCTATTGTCAATATCGTTAAAGGTTGTTTGTATTTTATTACTGAGGATGTCAACATTTTCGATTTCTAAGAATTCACTCCAGTTTGTGGAAGCAATTTTCGCATTTACTTTTTTACCATCTATTATGCTCTGTTCTTGTTGTGCCTTTTCCCATCTTACGTTTTTAGAAAATTTTACTGCAAACCATAGGGAGAAGTGATCCAATATATTCGATGCTCAACTTTGCACCTACCGCACCTCATGAATAAACGATCATTACACGTTCCTGTCCCCCTGTTCAAGTCCACTCTTGTGCTTCCGGTAGCATAATTCAACAGACCATTGGAGGAAAGCATCTCCTGATATTCAACAGTGCTGTTGCGATCGTTAAGATGCAAATTTATGTTCATGTCACCTATGATTACCATGTTTTGATTTTTATTCATATGATTAATTTTTTGTTTCATCAGTTTCGTCTTCTCATCTGTGATGTTTGTCTCAACCACCACAATGACATCAAGGGTATCTATAAGATGTTCAATCGCTACTACAAAGGATAAAAAATTTGTTCGAGAAGACCTTATATTTAAGTAAATGCATGATAGATTATAGTTGCTGTACATAGTTTTATCTATAGATTGATAAGTAAAATATGTTTTTGTGGTTAAATTCATGACTGTTTTAAAAAAAATTATATTTTTGCATGTACAATTATTCAGTTAATTAAATCTGTGTCTTTTTCTGTGAAAATTTTTATTGCATTACTGGTTCGTGTGTTTTGGCGTAAATTTTTCCGTGGCGTATTTCTTGCGATCCACAGCAAATGACGATTGGTTTGAGTCAGTTGATCGCCAATGAATATGCTCTGAGAGTTATTGCTATTTATGCCAATACTTTCACCTGTCGTGATTGATGTTGTTGTTGTTGATACTAATGCAGTATTTGTCTTTCCTCGTGTCCTTTGTAGCAATTCTCTCTTTTTGTTTACGTCTGAAAATTTAGATATTTACGTTTAGTTTTCGGAAATTTCTGTGAAAAATATTTCTGTCTTGCCTTTTCAACTTTTTTATCGCGATATTATCATCACTTTTTAAATAGTTTTTAAAAAAATTTCAACAAATATACTACGTTTTTCGTACTTTTACACAGAGATCATCAATACACGTCTATTCACGTCACCAACCAACTTAATTACTTAATCATTATTTACTTTAATTACTTTACTCATACTCGTATATAAAGCGAAAAATGCATTTATCAAAGCATAAAAAATGTCAATCATTAATGTTGAAATGATCTTTGCAATTTGTCCATCTTAAAAAATGCAGTTTTATAGAAGTCGATCTTTGTTAAAGTTTTGTAATCCGTTAAGAATGATTTAATTGAGTCTTCAAGAGAAAGTTCCTCTAGTTGACAAAGTAATTTCGCGATTTTTAGAAATTCAATAATTTTGGGATCATTGAGATCCATGCAATCCATAGAATTTGTTGGATGTGGCACCATTGCGGACGCCCAAACAGATGCTGAAAGATTATTATTACTGATTCCAATGCATTTATAAAGTTTATTAACCTTAATAAGGAGAATACGAGAATGAAAACAATGAAAGTTATGTATCTTGTTTGTTGTTCTACGCAGTTTTCACAGGCTGACTTGAATTATTTCAATTCAAGAAACACAAAAATATTTCGGTCCTGAATCTCGAAATCGGTATGAATATCTGAATTGGTAATAATTGGTTCCTTTTCAAAATATAACAACAATCATTCCATAAATAATGCTGATCTTAATTTTGATCAATTAAGAGAATAACAACATCAACAGCTGAAACTGAGGTCTTTTAAGCACAAAGTAAACATCAACCAGACGGTCCACTGAAATGGTTCCACAATGAAATCAGATTTCATTAAAATAACAATAAATAGCCTAAATGAATAACTCAATATTGATCGTCATTGTGTAAAAAAAATACTGATCGGAAAACAGAAAGCGAAGCCTTCGTTGTTCCTTCGTAGAATCATCAGAGTAAATTCAACTTTTACGATGTCAGTTGCACTTTCCTTAACTGCTGACTGTCCCGCAACGAGCACTGGTCTCATTGGCTCGATGGTGTCTTCTCTGGTGCAGGCGATCTTTGTCGCTCAGTGCGCCATTTCGAGTCCCGATTACTGGCCACCTGACTACGCCGAGGATGCTTTGGAACCAGGTGGCTTGAACAATTTTGACTTTATAGTGATTGGAGCCGGATCTGCTGGTTCCGTAGTGGCCAGCCGCTTAAGTGAGAATCCGAACTGGAAGGTGCTGGTATTAGAAGCAGGCGGTGATCCACCTCAAGAAGCACAGGTACCCGGTCTATGGACGACTTTACAACATTCGAAATTTATGTGGAACTACTGGACTGAACCCACGGGACGAACTAATATGGCCTTAAGAAATCAGACCAGTTACTGGCCGCGGGGGAAAACCATTGGTGGCAGTGGCGCCGTCAACGGATTGCTTTACATACGTGGCAATCGACAGGATTACGACGGATGGCTACAAAAGGGCAACATTGGTTGGGGCTACGATGATGTCCTGCCCTACTTCGATAAATCAGTTCGTCCCGTGGGTAATTTGTCCATGCCGCAGGGTTACGTGACGGTTAATGAGTTCCCCCGTTTCGACGTAGAGATAGAAGATATGATTTACGCAGGCGCTAAAGAGATGGGTGTACCACGGGTAGCGAAATTTGCAGAAGGCACTGAAATAGGCTACAGTAATGTACCGGGAACAATACAAAATGGAGAGCGCGAAAGCACTGGCAAAAGCTATTTAGCCAAAGTATCCGATCGGCCCAACTTACATGTGATCAAGAATGCCCAAGTGACGCGTATTAATTTCAGTGAGTCGGGTGATCGTGTAAAGTCTGTGAGTTTCGTGCTACGCAACAGGAAAACGTTGCAAGTGAGGCTCAGAAAGGAGCTCGTTCTATCTGCAGGTACCATAGATTCGTCCAAGCTGCTCATGCTCTCTGGCGTAGGTCCCAAACAACATTTGAAGGAGTTGAAACTACAAGTGTTGCGGGATCTTCCTGTGGGCGACAATCTCCAGGATCATCTATTGGCCCCGATAATTATCAAACTTAAGGAAAATTCCATAATGGACATAGAGCAAACAAATCTGGACAATTTATACAACTACTTGATGCACAGAACCGTTCCTTTATCTGGAAGAGGTACGGGCTCTGTGGTGGGATTTCTTAATTCTATTGAGGGTTCCACGAGGCGCTATCCAGATATTCAAATTATGCACGTTTACGTACGACGCGGTGATTCCGATTCTTTAAGTGGCCTGCTTAAAGGCATTTCCTTACGTGATGTGTACATTCAAAACCTAGTCAAGGTTCTTAACACCGGTGACCTACTTATTATATACGCGGTTCTGGCGCACCCCAAGTCAGTGGGCCAAATTAGACTTCGCAGCAACGACTACAAGGATCCACCTAAAATCTTCGCCAATTACTTACAGCAACCAGAAGATACAGAGACGGTGATGCGTGGTATACGATATATAATGAAACTGACGCTGACTCAATCCTTCGTTGCCAGGGAAGCTCAGATTCATCAGATCCCGATCGAAGAGTGCGATCAGTACGTATTCCAGAGTGACCTATATTGGCTCTGCTACATAAAATACTTCACCATCACACTGTACCATCACACAGGAACTGTTAAGATGGGACCATTAACGGATCAGACCGCTTGTGTGGATCCACATCTTAAGCTGATCGGAGTAAAAAATATGCGCGTGGCTGATGCCAGCATCATGCCAGATGTACCCAGTTGCAACACGAATGCAGCCACGATCATGATTGCAGAAAAAGCGGCCGACTTGATAAAAGAAGATTGGAAAGAAGTAGATTTAAAGAAGTGAGACCTTCAATTTTAGATCGATTAAAAATAAATAATCTTTAATTTCTTAATAATTTTTGATTTTCTTAATTAATAAAATATTGTATCGTATATTCAGAGTAATAGTTTTTTTCTCAATGTTTTTATGTCAAACCCTAAAAGTGACTTTCTTACACTTTCTCATGTTTTATTTATTATGTGACCTATTAAGATCATATTGATATGGACAGAATAAATGATATATACAGATGAGAAACGTCTGGTTTGATAGGACCGTTCCAACAGATCTCAACTTTAAGTCTTTCTTGTCGATAATTTTACCATTTTGAACATCAATGCGTCAGTGTTCCCTTATGAATGCGTTGTTGTACTTCGGTGTGCTGCGTGTAGCAGCTAGCTGGAGTGGAAAGAGAGAGGATGCTATAGCCTGGCGTAAATGAAACCGTACAGCTATAGGGAGCAGTGGGGAACAGGCGGCAAAAGGATGCCACTTTGCAACTTACCAAAACTTGATGCTGAAGCTGTGATCCTACGATATTACTCAGCAAACTGTCCGTAAAGAACTCACTTCTGGCCAGAGACCGTAGTCTTTGACACGAACGGACATTTTTTTGAGCTCGCTAACGAAATGCATCGCTCTTTTATACGCTGTTGTTGTGTTTTCTGATTTTTGTTCTGAACAGCTGCTGTTTCGGGGTTACCAGGTACGTTGTCAGTAGAGTTGCCAGTTGCCCAATTAATGTAATAGTATATGTGAGTTGTTCTGCAAAATAAATTTATACAAAATCCATAATAAATAACTACAAATTTCATTTGTTGGCATAACACAGTAAAAATAAATTTTATAATAAATAAAAAAGACTGAAAGTACATAAGTATAACATAATGCTGTACTTTTCCATTACACCATTGTTTTTCAATGGGGTTGAACAACTTTCAACAATGTGTCCGTTGGGCACTATTGGTCACAAAGTCCTTCTGGGTTGAATATGTGAATAATTATTTCAAACTAAAGCAATGCAAATGTATTTATAAAGTTTATTAACCTTAATTACGAGAATAAGAGAATGAAAAGAACGAAAGTTGTCTTTTTTTAAAACTACGCAGTTTTCATATGGTGGCTTGAACTAATTGAATTCTAGGAAAAACAGAAATATTTCGTCGCTGAATCTCGAATTCGAATATTTGAATGGGTAATAATTGGTTCCTTTTTATAACACCACAACGTGGTTTCAACATCAAGAGCTGAAACAGCTCTTTTAAGCACAAAGTAAACATCAACCAGATGGTCCACTGAAATGGTTCAGCAGTGAAATCAGCTTTCTTTAAAATAAAAATAACAGCCTCAATTAATAATTCACTATTGATCGCTATTCTGTGAATAAAATATCATCAGAGTAAATTCAACTTTTACGATGTCAGTTGCACTTTCCTTAACTGCTGACTGTCCCGCAACGAGCACTGGTCTCATTGGCTCGATGGTGTCTTCTCTGGTGCAGGCGATCTTTGTCGCTCAGTGCGCCATTTCGAGTCCCGATTACTGGCCACATGACTACGCCGAGGATGCTTTAGAACCAGGTGGCTTGAACAATTTTGACTTTATAGTGATTGGAGCCGGATCTGCTGGTTCCGTAGTGGCCAGCCGCTTAAGTGAGAATCCAAACTGGAAGGTGCTGGTATTAGAAGCAGGCGGTGATCCACCCCAGGAGTCAGAGGTTCCCGCTCTACGATTTTCTTTACAACATTCGAAATTTATGTGGAACTACTGGACTGAACCCACGGGACGAACTAATATGGCCTTAAGAAATCAGACCTGCTACTGGCCGCGCGGGAAAACCATTGGTGGCAGTGGCGCCGTAAACGGCTTGGTTTACATACGTGGCAATCGACAGGATTACGACGGATGGCTAGGAAAGGGCAACATTGGTTGGGGTTACGATGATGTACTGCCCTACTTCAAGAAATCAGAGCGTCCCATGGGTAATTTGTCCATGCCTCAGGGTTACGTGATGGTTAATGAGTCCCCCCGTTTCAATGTAGAGATAGAAGATATGATTTACGCAGGCGCTAAAGAGATGGGTGTACCACGGGTAGCGAAATTTGCAGAAGGCACTGAAATAGGCTACAGTAATGTACCGGGAACAATACAAAATGGAGAACGCGGAAGCACTGGCAAAAGCTATTTAGCCAAAGTATCGGATCGGCCCAACTTACATGTGATCAAGAATGCCCAAGTGACGCGTATTAATTTCAGTGAGTCGGGTGATCGTGTAAAGTCTGTGAGTTTCGTGTTACGCAACAAGAAAAGGTTGCAAGTGAGGCTCAGAAAGGAGCTCGTTCTATCTGCAGGTACCATAGATTCGTCCAAGCTGCTCATGCTCTCTGGCGTAGGTCCCAAACAACATTTGAAGGAGTTGAAACTTCAAGTTGTGCGAGATCTTCCTGTGGAATCTCCAGGATCATCTAGTGGTCCCGATATTTATCAAACTTAAGGAGAGCTCCATAGTGGACATAGAGCAAACAAATCTGGATAGTTTATACAACTACTTGATGCATAGAACCGGTCCATTATCAACTCGCAATTCAGTTTCCGTGGTGGGATTTCTTAATACTGTTGAGGGTTCTACCAGCAGCTATCCAGACATTCAAATTACACACATTTACGTGCGACGCGGTGATTCCAATTCTCTAAGTACCCTGCTCAAAGGCCTTGACATACGTGATGTTTACATTAAAAACCTGGTCACGGTTCTTAACACCGGTGACCTACTTATTATATACGTGGTTCTGGCGCACCCCAAGTCAGTGGGCCAAATTAGACTTCACAGCAACGACTACAAGAACGCACCTAAAATCTTCGCCAATTACTTACAGGAACCAGCAGATACCGAGACGGTGATGCGTGGTATACGATATATAATGAAACTAACGCAGACTCAATCCTTCGTTGCCAAGGAAGCTCAGATTCATCAGATCCCGATCGAAGAGTGCGATCAGTACCTGTTCCACAGTGACCTATACTGGCGCTGCTATATAAAATACTTCACCATCACAATTCACCATCACACCGGAACTGTTAAGATGGGACCATTAACTGATCGGACGTCTTGTGTCGATCCACGTCTTAAGCTGATCGGAATAAATAATCTGCGCGTGGCTGATGCCAGCATCATGCCAGATGTGCCCAGTTGCAATATTAATGCAGCAACAATCATGATTGCAGAAAAGGCGGCCGACTTGATAAAAGAAGATTGGAATGAAGTAGATTTAAAGTAGTAAGACCTTCATTCGATCTGTGGGATCGATTAAAAAAAAAAAATCTTTGATTTCTTAATGCAAATGCACTCTAAATTAATAAAGTATATCAAGAAAATATGTTCTTATTTTAAGTTTTTATGTCGAACCTTTAAAGTGACTTTCGTAAGCTTTTTATTGGTACATTTATTGATAAGGGACAGAAAATCGCATTCAAGTGGAATAGAATAAACGACTATCATTTTACCACATTGAAAATTTTCCTTGAAAGTTATTAATGTATTATTAAGAATAGAAAACACCACAACGAATAATGGAAGTTGGCAATTCTCCATAATTAGCATTTATCGGTTTTATCTCTTTGTATCCCCACTAATAAAGAAAAGATTTATTATTGACAAGCTTTGTTTATTTCTTTTCGGCTAAATATTTTAAAATCCTGACACGAGCTACATCAATTACCACATCTCAGAAACAATTATTGCTCTTCGATTTCTTGCAGGCAACAAACGTTACAAGTGACATGAATGAATTAGGTGAAAATGGAGTCTGGTAAATTGTACTGAATCTTAATTTGGACTTGTTGAGAAAAATTTAAGCAATTTTAGAAAAAAATTTAATTCAGACTGGAAATCAATTTTATATTAGAATAAATTACATAAATTAAAATATCTTCAATGCCAAAATTTATTGCAGATGATTTTGTGTATGTTTAAAAAAGTTTGGTTTATTTTTGAATATTTACGTCATTAACTTCTTAAAAATGTGCTGAAAAGTTTATTGTCTAATTTTTTGGATGATTATTGTTGTTTTTGCTTTTGTTAATTAAGTTTATTTTTGTTGATTGACAAATTTTATTATACAGGGTGTTTCGCATAAGAGTGATCAAAAGACTAGGGCGTGTAGGATGGGTCGAGACAAGAAAAAAAATCGTATGGGAGGGGGGGACAATTTCCCCCCTTTTAGGCGGGAGAGGCCATTTTATAAAAATCCGACTTAACACCGAAAAAAATAATATTAAAAAATAATGGTTAGACCTAGATAACTTCCGCTTGCTGATTTTCAAAGCCAAATATCCGCTTCTTAATATCCTTTTTAAATTAGGTTCCTATGTCGAACAGTTTTTGAGAAATTTAATGCCAAAGTTAAAATTTGGAAAAAAAATTCCGAAAAAAAATGTTTGGTCGCAATTTTTTTTAAAAATTACGGTATTAAGTATAAAAATTTTTCCAACCATAAAATTCTCTAATCAATTCTAGAGAGAATGCTTCAAACCGGAAGGATTTGCGTTTTGTAGTTTCCGAGAAAAGTGGAAATTACGAAGTACACTCCTTCCTTTTTCCATATTTTTGCACCAGTAATAAAACACAAGTAGCCAAAAAATTGGTGTTTGAAAGGAAAGTATGCTTCGTAATTTTCATTTTTCTCGGAAACTACAAAACATAGATCCTTCCGGTTTGAAGCATTCTCTCTAGAATTGATTAGAGAATTTTATGCTCGGAAAAATTTTTATACTTAATACCGTAATTTTTAAAAAAAATTGCGACCAAACATTTTTTTTCGGAATTTTTTTCCAAATTTTAACCTTGGCATTAAATTTCTCAAAAACTGTTTGACATAGGAACCTAATTAAAAAAGGATATTAAGAAGCGGATATTTGGCTTTGAAAATCAGCAAGCGGAAGTTATCTAGGTCTAACCATTATTTTTTAATATTATTTTTTTCGGTGTTAAGTCGGATTTTTATAAAATGGCCTCTCCCGCCTAAACGGGGGGAAATTGACCCCCCCCCCCTCCCATACGATTTTTTTCTTGTCTCGACCCATCCTACACGCCCTAGTCTTTTGATCACTCTTATGCGAAACACCCTGTATATAAAGTGAATTTACAACTTATTGTATATATAATATATATAGGTGAATATATATTCACCTATATATTCTCCATACAGATTCTTCGTGTATTAATTTATGTATCATTATAAAACGCAATACAATCGCAATGTGGGCAAAGCGGACTTTAATTCTTTTTAGCGCTCGTATCATAGAATCATCGACCTTTTTATCTACTTCAGAAAATTTTGACAAAGATAGAGATAAGATTGAGATCCTGAGTACTAATTAAATATCACAGTATAATCTAAAAAAGTGAGTTTTCAGAGAACTTTAATTCGATAATACATATTGCATATTAATTGAAAACTTTGCCATTTTGAACACTACAAAATCGTATAATTAACCGATATTTCCATGGACGTTCAAATTTCTTTTTGCTTCTCATTAACTGATTCATTGATTTACTAACTCTAAATTTAATAACAACAGAATGTTTAAAGATTATTGCGAAATATATAATACCAAAAAATTATATTGTACATTAATTATAAAAAACTTAAAAACCTTTCTAATAACATAAAACCTACAAATGGTCCCGCGCGTAATTCGCCCAATCTTCCTTGATGAGGTCCGCCGCCCGTTCGGCAATCATCAGGACAGGCGCATTCGTGTTGCCCGTCGTTATGGTCGGCATTATGCTTGCGTCAACCACTCGTAGGCCTCGTACTCCGTACACACGTAAGCGAGGATCCACTACAGCGTCAGGGTCCTCGTACGGCCCCATCTTGCACGTACCCACTGGATGGTATATAGTCTGCGAATAAAAACGTGCCATGCACTCCCAGAAGGCATCGCTTAGGTACTCCACATCTGGACAATTGCGCCACTCGTAGATGTTTAGCGTGGCATTCAGATGCCTCATGATTTCGGATTGCGCCAGGCGGTGAGCGAACTTCAAACCCTCGACCATGATTGCCATGTCCAACGGATGGTCGTAGTAGTTCGGATGGATAAGCGGGTGATCACCAGCTCTGCTGGACTGCAGCTCCAGCCAGCCACGACTCTTGGGACGCATCAGCAGCGGCATTACCACAAACGAGTCGCGAAAGATGTTCGGCTCGAAGACTTCGGCGTAGTTAGAGAAGCTGATGCCGGAACCGCGTCGGCCAACGATTCCTCCATCCGAACCGTAGCCCAAGCTGCCCAGGAAAATCTGCAAGTCCGGCCAGTCCGGGTTCGCATGCTGATACTTGCTGCTGATGAAGCCCATCACCTCGATCATGGGCATGGCGTAGAAGAATCCATTGGCCTTGTGTAGAAACGAGTTCACCGACTCCGCATTCACCAACTCGGGCACTATAAATGAGAGTCTGTGGCCGGTGAGCTGGTTGTCGATTATGTATTGTGCACCAGTGGTGGCGACGTGGTCCTGCAAGTTTCCGCCCACTCCAGGCAGATGATGAATGACGGGGATACCGAACGTCATCAGCTGGTGGGCGGGCCCAACGCCAGACAACATCAGCAGCTGAGGACTGGCGATGGCGCCGGCAGCGAGAATCACCTCACCGCTGGTCCGCACCTGATATCGAACACTGTTGAACTCAAAACTAACACCCTCAGCTACGCGTGTTTCTGGATTGATATGCACCCGATCGACGAAAGCCTGCAGCACGATGTCCAGATTCGGGCGGCGCCATACGGGACGGATGTAGGCTTTGTTGGCGCTGCAGCGTAGACCATCACGTACTGTCGCATGCGGAACACCGAAGCCGATCTGGCTGCGGCCATTGAGGTCATCATCCGGATTGATCTAGACGACAATATATACGAGTACATGCATATAAGATTACAATGGATAAGAAAATGGACATGAACTTACCATATTCAGTTCCTGAGCGGCTTTCATAAAAATGTCCTTTAGCGGCGACGAAAATCGATAGCGCTCCACCGTAAGCGGCCCACCCACACCATGGAAGCCGGTGTTCTGGTGTTCCGGTAAACGCATGTCCTCCATTTTCCGGAAGTAGTGCATAATATTGTCGTAGTTCCAACCCGGGTTACCTAGCTCAGCCCAGTGATCATAGTCACGTCGGTTGCCGCGGATGTAAATCATTGCGTTGATGCTGCTGCTACCTCCGAGCAGGCGACCTCGAGGCCAGTAACACTGCTGGCCCTGCATTGCCAAACAATAACGATCCGAGGGCACCGTGCGATAGTTCCAATCCCAAGGACTGCGCTGAAAGGCCGGAAACATCTGCGGCAAGTCCACCAGCAGCGGCTCGTCACCGCCCGCCTCAAGCAGCAGAACGCGCCACTCAGCCACTTCGGAGAGACGCGCCGCCAACGCACACCCAGCCGACCCACCGCCTACGATTACGAAGTCGTAAGAGTCACGAAGGTCTTGGATACGAATGGGACGGACGCGGTTGTCTTTGTCCACAATGTCGGGGCGATACTGATAAATGCCCTCGCGCAGCATGAGCATGATTACAAAGCTGGGCGCACCCGTGAGCAGAAACCGCCATAGTGTCACCATCCCCTCCAAGGTTATCATTCTAAAAAGCTGCACTTGCAAATTCCGTGAAATGTGCAAGTTTTTGCAAAAGTTTCTCGTTGATTGCTTACCTTACTACACTCTTTTGCCGAATTTTAACTGACACTGAATTCAAAGAACGTTGATCAATTAATAAGTAGTGCATTTTTATACACTGCGGCACTTTTCGCTGCCAACCCACTTTCGCCGCCTTTTTGCCCTCTTCAGCGATATTTGAAGTGTTTAGTGTTTACAACTTGCTAAAGAGAAGTTTCGGATGTCAGCTGAGCAATAATGGTGAAGAAATTCTCTATTCTGGTCTTTGAGTTTCGATATACTATACAATAAATTGGGTCCACTAAATGAGTGCATTATTTTAAATGTGTGTAAATAAACGCTTCAATTCTGAATTTCTATATTAAATGAATTTAGATCATGTTTTGTCAATTAATGAACTCGATTTAATTTATTACAGTGTTTTATTTTATTATACAATTTAAGAACAAATAAGAATGAAATAACCATTTCAATTAAAAACTATTGCATAAATCTTAAACTTCTGACATGTATGTAAGTTTACCCATGATTTACTTCGATGGTCAGCATTGAAGCAATAAGCCACAAACGATTTGACGACGTTGCCAGTCCTCTTTCACCATATCTGATCCCTTCTCCGCAATCATAATAGTAGGTCCATTCGTGTTACCCCCCGTAATGGTAGGCATGATGCTAGCGTCGATGACACGCAATCCTTGCACACCACGCACTCGCAGACGCTCATCCACCACGGAAGTCCGATCCAGCCGTGGCCCCATTTTGCAGGTGCCCACCGGATGCCAGCAACTCACCATAAAGTGCTTCGCGTAGCACAGCCAATAAGCGTCCGAGTCGCGCTCGAACTGTGCGCAAGCTTCTAGTGGGACATGCAACAGCTCGATCTGGTACGAACGGAAGGAGCGAGTGCTCTGCAAACGCTTCACGTAGTGCACGAAACGCACCACCGCAGCCTTGTCGGAGACATGCCCTGCATAGTCATTGAAAATTCTGGGCGATTCGTAGACATTGGCGGAAGGCAGACGGATGCTGCCACGCGATTTCGGCTTCAGCAGGGCGCCATAGATGACCAGTGTTTCGTCTTGACCCACTGCCGCTTGAATAGCTTCCGTGATATTCGGCTTGATTCCGAGAAATTTAAACATTGCTTGATCGCCAGCCGAGAAAACCTGATGTGTAACCAGCTGCAAGTCCGGGTACGGATTCGTGCTGTTTATGTCCGAGTTTATGAAGCCCATCAGGCCGAACTGCGTAGCAAGTGGACCCTGACCGTGCAGGAAATAATCCATGGTGTTCTGATAGGCTGTGCGAGTTGCGGTTGTGCTGAGGCTGCCGCCTTTGATTCTCAGAAAGAGTGGCATGAGGCCGTGATCCTGTAGGTTCTGGCCCACTTGGAGATGTCTTCGGACCGGAATGCCCAAGGACTGCAGATGGTTACGCGGCCCGATGCCTGAGAGCATTAGTAGTTTGGGTGAGCCAAAAGCTCCTGCAGATAGCAGCACTTCTCTGCGTGCTCGAACGCTGAAATTGTGGGTACCCTGCAGCGTAAAATCGACCCTTGAAGCTTTAAGACGACGATCAAGATGAATGTTCCAGGCCTCGGCATTTTTTATCACCTTCAGATTTGGGCGGTCACGCGAAACTTTGGCCAAATACGTCTTCGCTGTGCTCATGCGTCGGCCGTGAGCTATGGTCCCGCTTACGTTCAGCGTGTAACCGATCTCGTGGCCCTCACGGAGGCCATCAATGCGCGGGATCCCCAACTCCTGGGCGCCGCTGAATATCAAATCGCTTAGTGGTCCATATTCCGGCAGTGTGTCGTATTGGTTCAGCGTCAGCGCACCCACAGGATGAGTTTCATTGCCAACCGCCTCCGTCGCTTTGGTATAATAATGCACGGCATCCTTCCACGACCAGCCACGGTTGCCTGCTTGTTGCCAGCCGTCGAAGTTCTCGCGGTTGCCAGGCAGAAAGAAGTTATCGTTGATGGAGCCGGTACCGCCAATCATTTTGCCGCGCCCCCAAAAGCAGCGCTCAGTGGCCAACGCCTGACAGCAGTTCGGATTGCGTTCCGCGAGATCTTGGAAAGCATACTGAGAGTTGAGCAAAGCAATGGATTGCGTAAACATCTGGAAAAATTAAAAACATTTTTACTTTAAGTGACTTCGAACTGACTCTTTAAAATTCACTTTGCACACACCTCCGATTCCACGGGCGGATTGTCACCCATCTCCAGCACCAGCACCTTCACGTTGGGATTCTCACTCAGCCGACTCGCGACCACTGAACCCGCCGTACCTGCGCCCACTACAACATAATCGAATTCCGCCTTCACGCCACCATCCTGCAACACCTGCACAGCATAATCCTGCGGCCACAAGTCCGCATCATACAAGCTACATTTGGCCGCATTGAGAGCCTCCGTCAGACTATTCACCATGCTATCGGCCAAACCGATGCCGGGTGCCGAGCAATTTTCCAAGCACGAATCAGTGGCAGTCGACACCCCCAAAAACAGTCCCAACAGAGTACCTTAAACAAAATTTGAGGTCAATTACTGGCTCCACTTACTGATGGTGCGCTACTCTTACTTACCGTAAAGCAGCAGATGGCGATGCATGACTTCTTCAAGACTACGTAATGACTTCATTAGCACTGTGCCGACTTAGTTTCTTGTGCACTGGTGGATCTGGCTATTCTGATTGTGCCAAGCACCTTTCAGCTGGTTTTCGTCTTGCAACTCTTTATTTATCCCCGTTGGACTGAATTATTTTGCTCGGAATTACCGATTGTTTTCGCTTTCGTCGAGTTAGCGGCCGATAAAAATTTTTATTATTATTACTTGCATAAAAGAACATTTTTTCTGTTGTTTTTGTTAATACTTTGAACATATAAGAGAGCAAGCTACATGAGAATGAGGCATGGTTTGCTGATTAGATTAATAGATGTAGAATAGATGAACGATAGCGCCTGTGAGCAGAGTGCACCACAGAGTGAACAAAAGACTTCCAAGCACATCCTAACTTCTGTTATACGGCTATATTTTTCGAATAATTGTTGTATCTTTACCGAATTGCAGTCATCACTGAACTGCATAAACGTTGATCGTTTAATTTGTGGTGCAATTTTTCAAACTGAGGCATTTTTGCTACCGACCACCTTCTGCGGCTTTTTTGTCATGATCAGCGATATTTTTTTATATATGTATGTACGTAGATATTGAGCCCTTCATTATGTGCAGGAGGTGTACAGTTGAGGAAATTTTGTTTATACAAGACTCAGTTTTTGCCTATTCATCGAAATATAAAGCGAAATTTTTAAATAGTAGTAACATATCCACAATATTAATATGTTGTTAATGAATACTGAAATGAAATAAAATGAAAATTAAATGTTTTCTTTATTTTTACTGTCTACAAAAACAAACGCAACAAACAAATCAAAACAAAAAGTATAATTGAAAAACAATTCGAACATCTGTTATTTTGGCACCTGTAAAAACAAGCCCAGAACTCGATTGGAACCACAACTCAACTCAAGCATACCATGTAAATTCAGACACAAAAAATCCATCTTCTGATGAAGGCGTTGACTTGTTGATCTAATTCTCGAGGACATACGTTATGCATCTTGACACGTTTTGCGATTTCAAACCCTTTCTGTTATTATTATCTGTATCTCTGTTAGTCTCTGCATTTGTTTATGTATGTAACTTGATAATTTCGGCTATTAACATGGGCGCTGTTAACTGAGAGCTAATGTTAAACGATAATAATTAGCTTTTTACGCTTAACAGCAGTGACAAGAAGCTTTTTACAAACTTTATTTAAACGATTGAGAGAGACAGTGGTGGCAAAACGCAATGGTTACTTTAAAATCGTTTAAATTTGAAGACTGGATGTGTTAAAAAATAAATAGTTTTATTGTAATTCGATTAATAATCGATTAATAAATAGTTTTATTGTAATTCGATTAATAATAACTACCAACTACTTAAAATATATTTCTTGTCAATTCATTACTCATGTGTACTCATGTAACTTTATGTAACTTCAAATTTAGTTTATATTTTAATATTAATTTCAATGAATAACATAATTAAATCATAATTCTTAACCTAACGCTTTGAAATCATTTACAGGAAATTAACGAAGTATTTAAAATTATTGCAACACTTTACGTAAATCATAGGAAACTATGTGAATAAATTGATCGAAATTCGTTTCGTCCTCGCAAAATCCCCATATTAAACCTAAAAATAACCCCCCTACGACGCATCCTGGCACTTGGCAGGACTCCTGCACTTCTTTTTCGTCACTAAACGATGGTGTTCTTAATCCAGAATTCCTTGATCATATCCGAACCCTTCTCCGCTATCATGATGACTGGCGCATTCGTATTCGCGCTCACCAGCTTCGGCATGATGCTTGCGTCGATCACGCGCAATCCGCGGATCCCGTAGACGCGCAACTGAGGATCCACTACCGCTTCGGGATCCCAGTAGGGCCCCATCTTGCACGTGCCCACCGGATGGTAAATGGTTACCGTGTAGTGTCTTATCATGCACTCCCAGTAGGGATCGGTGAACATCTGCAGATGTTGGCAGCCGGGCCACTTGACGGTGGAGATTCTCGAGCCGAAGCGTTGCATTGCTTTGGTGCGCGATATTGCGACGGCGATCTTCACGCCCTCAATGAGGGTCTTGGTGTCGAAATCATCGTCCAGGTAGTTCGGCAGAATGTACGGATAATCGAAGGGGTTGCCGCTGCGCAATTTAATGGAGCCGACGCTGCGAGGCCGCAGCAACATCGGAATGATGCTCCAAGCATCTCGGTTGTTGATCTTCTCGAAGACTGAGCGGTAGAAGGCTTCAGTCAGGCCGTGAGCCTTGCGCAGCTGCCCGCCGCCATCAGAGTTCGTTGAGCCCGAAACAAAGTGGAACTCGATGTCGGGCCAGTCGATCGATTTATTGGCATACTTGGTGTTCACGTACGCCAGACCCTCCACACCGCCGAGGATAGTTAGCGGGCCCTGACCAAACACCGCATACTGCAGAACGGTGGACATGGAGTGGAAGCGCGACTCCACAATCGACACGGGCTGATTGACCAGGAACGTGAGGCCGCCGAGACCGATGTGATCCTGCATGTTGTCACCCACATTCAGCTCCTTGATGACGGGAATGTGGTGCTTGGTCAACTCCTTGCGGGGTCCGATGCCCGATAGCATCAACAGCTGCGGAGAGTTCACGGAGCCGCCCGACAGAATCACCTCCTTGGTGGCGCGAATATGGTACAGCTTCTGGTCCTTCACGAACTCAACGCCAAACGCCAGCTTAGACACCGGGTCGATCATGATGCGTGTGACATGCGAGTGCATCGAGATGTGCAGGTTGGGCCGCAAACGTGCGGGGCGCAGAAACGCTTTAGCAGTGCTGCAGCGACTCCCCCGTCGCGTGGTGCCTTGAGCGATCATAAACCCGGCCTGCTTCTCGCCATTCAAGTCTCGATTGTCGTAGCCCATCTCCACGCCAGCCTCGACGAAGCTCGCAGCGAGAGGCGTGTGATATGGAGCCTCACCCACCGTCAAGTAGCCGCCCGTGGAGTGGTACGGCGTGCTGGCCAGATAAGGGTTCGTATTGTCCTCAGACTTCTTAAAGTAGTACAGCGCGTCTCGATAACCCCAGCCATGGTTGCCCAACGCCTCCCAGTTGTCGTAGTCGATTTTACTGCCACGCAAGTATAACATGTAGTTCAGGACGCTGGAACCGCCCAGTACTTTGCCACGTGGCCAGTTACAGCGGCCGTTGTTCATGGCTGTGAGGAGGGGAGATGTTTTTACAAAATGCCCCTAACATATACACAGAGCAGAACTCACCCAGGCAGGATTTTCCAGTCGGTTCGGTCTTGTATTTCCAGTCCATTTTGCTGAGTTGCAGATAGCCGGCCATCAGTGGCACATCAGAAATCTCGGTCTCATCGCCGCCCGCCTCTAGCAGCAACACGTTCCAGTTCTCCAACTCAGTCAGCCGATTGGCCACCACGGCACCCGCCGATCCCGCCCCTATCACGATAAAGTCATAGTAATCGAGTAATTCGTCGCTGGGCAGATCGCTGGGCTTCGACTCGGGATCCATGATCTCTTCGTATTGGAAATAAGCAATCGCTGCCACTAACATGGGAACAAACCAGCTGTTGCTGGTGGCGGCGGTAACGGCACCACCGATGGCGCTCGCTGCACCCACAATGGCGCTCATCGTACTGATCGGTGCTCGAGTTTCTTTTGTAGAAAGATTTCAGTTCTAAACTTCAGTCAAACGTTTCAAATCTCTTGAAACACTAAAAAACAGATGAAGAAAAATAATAAATAATTAGTAAATAAAAACATACAAGAGTTAATAAATTAAATTCTTAAATAAAACTTTAAACTGTTTTTGAGTTTTCAGTTTGTAATTGATAAGATTTTATTATAATATTGTATAATCAATAAATTCATTTGTTAAGGAGTTTTTTCTGAAAATTTTTCTTTTTGTTATACAACTATTAATAAACCATTCCTTCTGTGTTAATCGTCACATCTTCTTTCTTTTTTACTACAACTACAAATAAATTTCAGTTGTTGTAAAAGTGCCAAAAATTTTGTTACGTTGTCTTATATCGATTTTAGTCACGGATTTCCGGCAGGTGATGTTTGATTAACCTTTATGTGGTCACTATTTTAGAACGAACACAAAGTTTTTAATTATTTACCTAAAATTTGAAAGTTTTTAAGTCTACAAATTTTAGACTCAAGTTTTTTTCAAACTGTTCATTGATTATTATTTCTTAAGTCACATAAAGGTTAAGCAGCTTTCAATCAGTACATGTCATGGGGGGAGGGAGGGCGGGGCTCTGGGCTACTGCATCGTTATTCAGCGCATGAAATTCGTGTACGTTTTTTATGTCATGTGTCACCGAAGTACTGAAAGAAAGAAATAACTTTTTTCTGGGGATGTCTTCGAATATATTCGAATTAAAATATAATTCAACAGTAGAAAGCGCTTTAATACAATTGAATCCGACGACAGAAAGAGAGAGAAAGAGAAAAAGTGATTTGACTCCCTCTTCCGAGAATGAGAGAGATAATTCCATGAGAAAATTATGAGAAAATCCTCTCAACTCTTCACTTTTTTCGACCACTCTTCACTTAGAAAACTCTTGAAAGTACGAAGAAAGAAGTTCTTTCTTGTTTATTAAGAATTCATATTCTTTAAAAGTTCATCAGCAGCACCTGCTACCATTTTTAATGTGGCCGGTAAAGAAGCGTAACTTGTAAATGAATTTAATTATTACACAAGCACGATAATTGAACAATTGCACTTGCAGCAAAAACAACACAGAAAAGTAAGCGAACAGCATCAAAAGCAACAATCAGCATAGCAATCAGCTGTTTTTAATTACAAACTTTAAAAGGTTTATTTGTGTTCAAACAACAAAAATAGCTGCGTAATTTTTTAAAGTTACTCGACTAAAGAGAGGGGAGGATAAAAGGTATTAAATGCATCCACTACTTGGCAATAGAAAACTCTTTAATTACTCACTGACTGAGTGGTTCAATGGACGTCGGTGTTAGATGAATAACCCAAAAAAACACCCTGAAAACAGATACTAACAAGTAAACAAACAAACAAGAAACTACTTGACTAAAAGTGAAATTTCACATTGTTGTTGTTGTTGTTGTTGTGTTTTTCTTTCTGTTGCTAGCTTGAAGCCGCCACCGTCGCCATCTCCGTAGGTATCCGGCAATAATTGAAGCCGCTCTAATTTTGTCTCTCCATCTTCGAAGAGGTTGCTTCGAATTGCAATTCTTTTGAAGCTGACTTGAAGCTGTTGTTACTAGTAACAAGTGTATTTTCTGACTTGTTTTTCGCCGCCACCGAATTGGCAACGTGTTGCAACGTCTACGAGTCGGAGTCAGAGTCAAGTTCAGTGTTAAGATTGTTTCGTACACTGTAAAGTTTACAGCAACTAACATTCCTGTTCTTTCTCTGTCCCTCTCTTTTCATCTTCTGAATTATACAGCCAAGCAATAATGGAGCCATTTTATCACTTTCATTATTGTACCGTTATTTGTCACACTTAACTAAATGCCAAAAATTCTAAACCTTGTCTGTTATGTGTCATCATCATTTCGTGGTTAAACAGTCGTGGTAATCAACGAAGCCGATGATTCCACCGCTGTTCAAACTAGAATGAATACTTGGGCGCAGCAGCAGGTTTTCGTTTCTCCTCCCTTTTCCTGTAATTCTTTTGTTTTTTTTTAGTTCTGAAGTTATTTGCACTGGAATTTATTTTGCTTCTTGTTTTTGTTGCATTTATTTTTGTGTTTTTCTTTATAATCAATAATAATATCTTTATTATAGATTTTTCCTAGCTTCTAACGACTTTTTTATACACCTTTTCTTTACTCACTTCACATTTATTTTGAATTCACCACCTCTGCCATCAGAAGCTTGATGCTTTTGTTTCAGTAATCTTTATACCTTTTTTCTTAAAAGGTTTTTCCTCTTACACTCGATTTTTAGGCACGTTCTTGTCTCAAAGACCCACTCGAAAACAAGGTTTTAGCATGAATTTTATTTAATTTTATTCAACTTTTTCTTTTATTGCCTTATAAGCTGCGGCTTATCGTTGTTGTTGCCTTTGGTTTTCTTCTTTCTTTTGGTCTACCTTTAGCGCTTTTTTCTTGTCTGCCGCTTTCTAATTTCGAGTTAATGCCACTTCTTGCACGATCAACGTTCGAGCCTCAACTGTTGGCCACTTTTGTAAATCACGATGGTTAAAGTGGTCTTCCTTAAAGTGGTTAACTGATTTGAGCGGCGCTTCCCTGGAGTTTGCCGTTCTTTGTAATGTGATTCATGATGCTCTCGGAAGTGGGCGGGGGAGGGGAAGGGGCAGGGGGAGAGGCACGCGAAAGAGGTTTCCAGTGAAAGAGGAAAGAAAGCCTTCAACTTGACTCTTGTGTATTGAATGAAGTGTCTTGTTGCACCTCTCTTTTGTTGTTGCCAGCTGACAGGGTTGCCCACGAAACAAAATTAGAAACTTCATAAAATTATTTAAATAATCACATTACATTATATTAAATAATCACATTCATTTGGAACTTAATAAAGAATTAATAATAACAACGAATTAATAATAACATAGATTTAATAATAACAAAGAATTGATAATAATAAAGAATTTATAATTAATTAATAAAGAATATTAAACCATTAACAAACCTTTTAATCGTATATCCTTATAGAATTTTTATTCAACAGTGGGCTGATCACGCCCATAATTTAATAATGACATCACAAGTACGTACTTAAACGAGTTTTAAAGTTTATCAGTCTAGTCCACGCACAATTCTTCATCTAAAACTCTTAATAGGACACATCATGTAAATGTGGGCGGATAACGCCCATTTCTAATATTAATTGGATTGTTTAATATTGCAACCAGAGGATCGCCAATTAAATTTTGTATTTACACCTTATCTCAGTAGATTCACCCCCCCCCCCTACTGTAGATTCCCCCCACTGTAGATTCATCAATTTGTTCCATTTCATTTCTTTAAGTACTCTTTTTATTTACTCATCAATATACGAATACAATATGTACGTGTAACGTAGCACGTATCCATTGGATCAACATTTCTAATAATTTTTGAATGTTGTTGTTGTCGTTGCTTTCCCTTTCCTCACGTTTTACGAGTATTGCGAGCAATCGTACTTAATTTATTGATCAGAATACAAAACGTTGAATTTGACAAGACATCTAACTTTATGTGTCTTCTCTCTCTCTCTCTCTCTCCCTCTCTCCCTCTCTTTCACTCGCTGTCTTCTCGTGCTCGATATATTTCTCTTGCTCAATCTTTCTCTTGTTTGATCTTTCTTTGTCTTTCCTTTCATCTCTCTCTTATTTCTTTCTCTTACCGTTTCTCTATTTTTGTACAATTGTCATTCAAGTTCGATTAAATTAAGATGATTATGGATTTTCAGTCTCTCTCCGTCTCTCCCTCTCTCTCTCGTCTTTATTCCAGACCCAATTCTACGATCTTCAATTAATTTATTTGTCCCACTGTGAAAACAATCAATTATGTCAATTTTAAGAAATAAATTCAACCGATTCAATTAGGATCCTTTTGAAAACGGTGCGTTAAAGTAATGAAACACTTCATAATTGAACTTATATTTATAAGCTTTATTTATATAACTTAACTAAATAATCTTTTAACTAAAAATAACATCGATTTAAACTGAATATTAAATTAATTACATAAGTATTTTCTACTGTTCTTTTCCAGGTGGCTGCTGCGGCTCAACCAAGAAACGCACAATCGTGGGCGGCTGGGCGTGGGCCTGGTGGCTGGTCACCGATGTGCAGCGCCTGTCGCTGGAGGTGATGACCTTGAATCCGATGTGCGAAAACGTCGAAACCGCCCAGGGCGTCCCACTCACTGTGACGGGCGTGGCTCAGTGTAAAATCATGAAGGTACAAAAGTCGTCGCCAAACAAGTTGTTGCATGTAAACGTGAGCTTTTCGTTTTTATTCCTACAATTTTTGCATTTCTTAAATTTTATTTTGGAATTGAGAAAAACTCGATTTAATTATATTAAAATTTGTATCTTTAAGTAGATATTGAGTTTCTTATGCCGTTGTTTCTTCTAGTTTTCCCAGGAATGATAAAAATGTATGGCCTTTAAAATTGAAACTACCAGTAAAACCTCTTAAAATTGATACCCACGCAAAGTAAACCTTTTATTTATTTATTAAGTACAATGAAGTAATATGATCAGCATATAATTTCTCTTTTTTCTTTAAACAATTCTACGATGTTTTACAGAAATTGAATTCTTTTTTTAACGATTTATTAACAACGTCTTTTTTGTCTTTTATATTTATTGAAATTTATTTTAATGCATAGATTAGAAATGCTAGAAAAACTTATAAAAACAAAGTAAGTTTATTACACAAGTTTATTATGAGTGTTTTTTATCACATTCATTCAAAGCAAACGTTGGCAACTCTATTCAATTGCAACTCTTGCACTATCATGTGTGTTTGGAAGCTTTTTATACACAAATTTTTATTATAACAGTTATATTATTGTTATTTTAGTTATTCATTACTATTATCATTTATTCTATTACTACTATCATTTATTATATTATAATACTTTCTTATATTAATAAAAAATTATCTTAAATTATTCTCATTTTTTTTGCTTAATATTCCTTAAATTCATTTGATTCCTTGAATTGATTTCTTGATTTTTATTCTTAAAGAATTTTTTACCTTCTTTTTTATGTTCAACAATATTTTTAATCTAATTTCATAAAAGATTTAATTAACGCTATTCTTCTGAATGCATTTTCGCTTTTAAAACAATTTTAATCTTCGAGTTTTTTAGGGTTATTTTTTTTAAATGTTCTATACATATGTACATTGTACATATACTGAAGTTCTGTGGCTTTTGAAATTTTCTCTATTTTTTAAAAGTTTTTAATTCTACAGAACGTGGATTAATTTTGTTTTTACACTTCTAAATCATATTTTCGATATTATAGATGCATATGTACTTAGATAGATATTCATGCATATGTCACAGAGAGCCACAGCTAAGTTAGAAAAAACAACAGAAAATGCAAAGTTTGGGCTCTGTACATCAATACAATTGTTAAAAAAAGAATATTCGAATCAATCAATAAAGATCCAATATACTTTGGAATATTCTTTGAATCAATAGTGAAGTCACCATCCTTTTAAAAGACTTTTTGCTTAAAAAAGAAGAACCAAAAACAAAACAGAAAATAATAAGTGCCAAAAATCAATTCAACTTGACCATTTCTTCATTCATCAATCTCAATCTTCATCATCTTCTTCTTCATCATGTTCTTCATCATCTTCTTCTTCACCTTCTGTCAATCAACATCATCATTAAACTTCATTAATATTTTCCTTATTATTGATATTTTTTCACCATTTTTAAAATGTTTTTATTATTTTCAATAAATAAATGAAGTATAACATTAGGCATAGATGGAATAATATTATCCAAGAATATACAATTATTACATATTCTTTGATATTATTCTATTAATGAAATTATTGCTATCAGGGTTTTTATTGCTATCAAACCTCTCTGTGGACTCTGTTGCTGGACTCAAATTTTTTACTTTTTTAGCAGAGTTTTAATATTTTCTGATTACTTTTTGGATTCGACTGCTCCCGTGTTTGTGGTTTATTGGAGTCGTACGCATGTATGACACATCTGTCAGAAAGCTCTAGAGTCCTCTTGATGTATTAATTGACATTGCAATACCCTGGAAATGCTCATCCTAGACCGGGTTTCTAACGTAATAGAACTAGATTCGGACGGGTTGGGTCACATGTGCCATCGTCCTGCTGAACTCATGTTGTCTTCTTTCACTTTCAACCATCCACGGAAAATTCCCATAGAAAAATCTTTTTCCTTTAACTCTTTTTTGTTCTTTTTTGATAATTTTACCATAAAACCTCTGATACTTTTATATTATTATTTATACTTTATATTATTAATACTTTATATTATTTATACTTATATACTTACTATACTATACCTATATTGTTATTTATTATTATATTACGAGTATTTATTATTATATTACTTATTATATTATTTATTAGTATTTTTATTTATTATTATATTATATTTATTATTATATTATCTTTATTTATTACATATAATTTTTTATAGTTCTTCATTTATTATTCTTCAATTTTATTTATCATTCCTTTGTATATTTATTTAATTTTTAACACTCGTATTCATTCTGAGAAATTTTTTCGTTTCATAAACATAAACTTTTTGGAGCTTTTGTTCCTGTTTGTAGACATCATTGCTTATAATTTACATTGTTTTTAAAAGGTAGGTGTAACTTTTTACGTTTCTATTTATTAAATATTACTATTTACTTGCATTATGTATTAGGTATTTATTTTTATCATATCAGAACCATTTCATCCATACTTCAAACATTTTTGCTATTTTTTATGTAATTTTTACACAATTTCTAGCCTGTTTGTTTGTTTGTGCGGTCGTATGTCACTTTTTCACATTCGAATTTGATAAAAACTCAATATATTTGAACAATATTTGAAGAAGAACAAATTACAAATAAACCAGAATAATTATTATTATTATTGAGTTTATTAATGTTTTTAGTATTATTACTTCAGTTTTTATTTTCCACACACTTCATATGCACTTCATTTGTAATACATCGTAATTGTCAAAGTGACATTAAGCACAAGCAAACAAGCAACAATTTACCACTTTATGGAGAAGCACAAAATAAATGTCGAATTATTTGCAAATAAAAAAAATCACAAATGTCAAAGGATGCTGATTTCTGATGCCCCGCTTTTCGGTTTTTCCGTTCTTTTTCTCTCTCTTTCTTCGCTCTTCTTTTAGATGATGAACGTGTATTATTTTCACCATCAGGCTGACGAACTTCTCGGGACCGCGAGCGAACAGTTTCTGGGGAAGAGCGTCAAGGAGGTGAAGCAGACGATCCTGCAGACACTCGAAGGACATCTGCGTGCCATACTTGGTAAGTGGCAAAGAAATGCACTCCACTTTAATAGCCTTTCATACTCTTTCTCTCTCTCCCACTATTTTGGTCTGTAACACCGTCCTTTATCATTTCTGAGGATTTTATTCACTAGAGATATTATCAGTCATAGTGAGATAATAATAATAATCATTGCTACTTCCACAGTTTTACGTGAGAAGTTTACGTTAACGTTCTCAGTTGGAACTCAGTTGGATTTATGGGAATCATCTCTGTTCTAACCTACAATCTGCATGATTTAAATGATGTCCTTCTTCAAGCATCTTCCCTGATTTCCTTTATATCATTCCTCTTCGTCTTCTTACACTATTTAATAGTGTAAATGAATATTCTTCTTTCTGTTGATTATGCCATCACTAAACTATGAATCGTGACTTTTCTCCTTGCATTTCTCACTCGCAGTTGGTTATCTCTGTGTCCTGTGTGAAAGATAAATGGTCGGCGGGCGAGGAGAAAAGGATGAGAAGCGGATGACCCTCTTCTCTTCTCTCCTGTACTCTACTCTTCTTTTCTCTTCTCTTCTTGACTTCAGTTAAGTTGTGTGCAAATGCTAATAATACAAACGGAAGTCACAATAGAGGTTTATTTTCCTCTTACGAAGGATTTCCGTTGTACTTCAAATGTTTTGAATTTCTCTTTATTTTTTGTTACGATTTTTTCTATTTTATACTTGGCCGGATGTTAATTAAAATAACATAATAACACGATAATAATAATATTTCAGGGATTTCATTTCAATTTTTAGGAATCAAGAATTCAATTTCATATCATATACTTCTAAAGTATGTTAAATTTAAACTGTGTTTTAAGCTCATTATTATTTATTTAAGCTATTAATTTTAATTTTTAATCCTGTATAAAATATCGTATTATTCTTTAAAAATATATCTCTTATACAATATTACAGATTCTTTAAAATATGCCTCAAATACTATTTCTATAAAAGTTATTTTCTCCTTTTCTACATTTTTAGAAAAATTTTTATATTCAACCAGATTTGGAATAATGTGACATTTCCTAAGTGTTAATTCTGTCAGCTGTCACAATAAATAAGCTTTTACGGTTTATTGTGAATGACAATAACATTCTTCTTCTTTTTTTTATGAATCCCAATTTTTATTACACTTCTTTTCCAAGTTTATCAATTTATTTTGTATAACATGCAACCACAACAGATTTCAATAGAAAAAACCTTTAAATTTTAGCTACTCGTATTATTAATTATATAAATGACAATGAAATAGTAATGAAAGAAAGTTTCGCCAAGGAAATGATTTCACAACTTCTTTTAAAATTAAACATTACAATTTTTCAAACAAATTGAATGAATTTCTTCACTTTTTAGAATCGTCTTTTATTCCGTTGTTCGTCCTTTGAGCTTTAAATTTGTTTCGTTTTTATTTCCTTTTGGAGTCATGTTGTTGTTCTTCTTCTTTTTCTACACCACAAACCGCGAAGTTTCAATTCAATTTTTACTCAAACTTTGGCATTCATATAATAACCATTTTCGATTCAATAATAACAACAACAATAAACGTAAAGTGCGAAAAGGAAAGCAATAATACACATTAATAACCAATTTATATATATTTTATTTTACATACATACAAAAATCACAGGTACAACAAAAACAACAACCAATAAAGAAAAGAAAAAAAAAATCTGGATCACGAAATACGATTAAGCTTAATCTAGATGTTTGTCCAACAAAGAAACATTCATTTCCGGCAGTTCTTTTGTACCTCGTCTCATTGTTTTTCTATTTCTAGTCCTTTTTTACCCTCCTCCTCTTGCGCCTCCTGCTCCTGCTCCTCCTCCTGCTTCTCCCTCGTTAAGAAGAAAGAAATCGATTAAATGGTAAAAAAGTCTAATTTCATGAAAATGTCGAAGAGTATTTTGTTTGTTTTTGTTGTTACTGTTATTATTATTGTTGTTGTTGTTGTTTTTATTATTTTTGTTATTGTTCTTGTTCCGGTTCTTGTTTCTTTTTCTGTTGCTTTATTTTTTGTGATTATTTTTTCTCGTTTTGTTCTGTCCTTGAAACTATTTTTGTGGGCCAAAGTTTCATTTGTATACAAGTATAGTCTTTTATTGATTTAATTGTACAACAACAACAACAACAACAATTGAAGCGCTAACCAAACTTGACTTGTAAAACAATCGAATATAACAACTTATCTAGTTTAATGTTCCTGTAACAAGTTCCCGATATTGTTTTAAAATGTTATTTCTGTCTTTCAAAAATTATATCTCATATTTTTACGATGTTAAAATAAGCAAATAATAATTTTCGTATAACTTCTAAATGATGTTCATTAAAATCCAACACGACAACCCACGTAATACTGTCTTCTCTCTCTTCCGTCTCACTCACTTGATGTCTGATACTCGTTGTTCATTGTTCTTTTGTTGTTGTTTTCATAAAAAGAGATCCTTTCTAGTCTTAATAATGAAAATATATTAATTAACTGTAAAACATCATCCACACACTCAACTTTTATGGTTACTGAAAAGATTATTCCAAATATTACTTACTCCAAGGATTATTCAAAAGATTACTCGAAGAATTACTTGAAGTATTCTTTGCAGGATTTGAGTTTATTTACCTCCTACGGATTTATTATTTCACTTTCTTAATTTTGCTCGCCGTAGAAGAAAGCATAAAATGTCTGATGCGTCTTTAATATACTCTTCAATGTGCTAACATATACTATAAATATAATTATGTTATACAGTCTCATTATAGTCTCTAAAGAGGGTTACGTAGAATAAAAAATACCGTTATCAGTGCCTTTTCACTCGTCATTTAAGATTCTCCTTGAAATGCTCCGCTTCTTCTTATTATTATCATTCCATCAGCACGTGGCACTGCAGTTACAACAACAACGACAAAACAGCAAGAACACAAAACAATAAAACTACAACAAAGAATAAAAACAAAGAACAACAACAAAACTACAACAAAAAACTACAAGGACAACATAAAATTAACGTGTCTTCATTGAAACCAACCGCATTCATTGAAATGATATCCGTGAATGGCACGAGCTCTTCCTCCCACCCCCCCCCCCCACCCCCTCTCCCACGCTTCCATGACGAAACCTGCCATCCCACCACCCCTTCTTTTGTTAGTCAATATTTTCAATTTGAGCCTAGATATTTTTAAGTATACTCACAAAGTCAGAAAATTTCTCGGTGGCTCGGCACATGAGTAGCCTAGAAATGAGCACATTTTTTAATAAATAGCTATAAAATCTGCCATTCAAAGCGAGGATGTTGAGAAAAGGAACAAAGACAAAAATTGTAGTGGAAAATAAAGTGAAAGGAGTAAGAAAATCTTAACAAAAGAGAATATGTAAATAAATATAATAATAATAATACAGATAAGGCTAAAAGATGAAACATCGTTGAAAGAGATGAAACTCTTTGTTCTCTTCATTCCCTTGTTTTTAACCCTTTAATATATAATACGTTGTAAGTATACATATATAATTTATACCCATATACCCATATATCAATATCTCAAGTTATAAAAGGTTCAATTATTTTATTATGCAAAAAATAGCATTTAATTGGATTATTATACGAAATAATTACATTGTATTGAAGTAATTACATTCTATATGTTTGCATCTATGTTCATTATTTATTGATCACGTTGATTACAAAAATGTTATCGGATATTTCAGTTTTTTCTTTTTTTTTTCTTTTAGAAAATTTGTATTATTATTGATAATTATACAGAGAGGAACTGAACTCGTTCAAGTTTCTTAATGCGAGTATAATAATAAACCACAGAGTAGTCGTGATTTCCACAGACAGACAAGTGAGACCGACGGATAGATAGACATACAAATCGACATACAAGACAGACAGACAGTTAGACAAACAAATAGACAGAAATACCAATTCAGAAGGTGACGTTGATCATTTATGCTATTGTATTTCTGTATATACGTCTCTATATTTGGCACGCCTCTTTATTTGCATTAAATCTAAATGGACAACCTTGATATACCCTTTCACCTTCGGGTGTAGGGTGTAACTAGCGTAGGTAGCCCCTCTAAAGGCGTACATTTTCAATATTCACTGCTCTCGTCGTAGTGAACGATATTCATATTGAAATAAATGAATCAATAAATGAATGAATGAATAAATGAACGATTGAGTATGACCAGAGGCACATACAAAGCTTAATAAAGAAACAAAAAATAACCGAAAGGTACCGAAGTATGTATGTATGTAAAGATGTACATACATATGTAAAAAAGTCTTACTTAAAGACAACAAAAACTTAAAAAACTCATTTAAATTAAAAGCATCTGAGAGGAAAAACGTACTCTAATTTAGTAAATTGACTTTCATAACTCATGCACAATAAAATTACAACAACAAATCATCTCTCATCACGACAACAAAATTATGCACAATTTTTTTACTATGTAGAACAGCAGCAACAACAACACAACAGCAACAACAACATCCAACCAACCAACAGCTGTTTATACTCTGTCAGATGATCATCAGATTTTTTTATAGTTGCTTGAAATTGCAGTAGCTACACCAAAACCTCTCTAATATTAATATCGGTACATTTATTTACATGTTCAATATTCAACTTCAAAAGCATTAACTGTTATTGAAACCTTAAAAATTACATAATAAAATAAATAAATAAGTAAATCAATAAATAAATTACTAAATAAATAAATAACTAAATATACATTAAACATTAAATATTAATTACTAAGAAATGAAATTAAAAATAAAACAAAATAGTAGTATTGAGTTTTTTTTTGTTCTTTCTGGAATTTAGCCCAAATTTGATCAAGAAAACTTCAGTTCTTATTTTTGTATTCCTTTTCTGATTTATGTATGCATTAATTTATTTTACTAACATTTTTCTTTGTGTGTGTGTGTGTTTTTCTACTACAAAATCTTAAAAAGCACTCTATTGCAGTACGATTTACTACTGAGAATAAAGCAAAGATTTTTGTCAACTTAATGAAAGTACGCAGCTGCGTGCGGCCCTTTCACGTATTTCTAAGCCCTTCATCTAGCTCAACCAGTACATCACCCAATACAACAACCAACTACAGCCAAACCAGCTTCTCTTCCTCCCCCACAAGAGGGAGGGTTTATCCTAAAGCATTTGAATTCAAATTTTGAATTGATGGCGAGGTCAATTCAATGGCCCATGACAGACGGGTCATCACTATGCGCGCATCACTCACGCCGATTGATTTATATCAAAACGTAGCACAATTTCCACCTCGTCATATCTTCTGAAGCAATATTTTAGACTGCTTCACGAGCATCAAACACAAGCACATGCATAAAATGCTTTCGTTGGAATGAAAGCGTTCACAAACACACGTCTGACATGGGCCAATAACAATGGGTCTTTGGTCGAATGAGAGCAAGAAAGAAAACGGAAGTGGTGTGGTACTGTGCTAGTGAGGTGGTATGTTGATGAGGTGGTGTGGTAATGAGGTGGATTTTGTAGGGTGGGTACTTAGTTTCATGTTCGCCGCTCTCCTGATAGCCGTCTACATATTTACACTATGTATGTACATGGTTCAAAACAATTCGCAACAGCAACAACAAAACCACCAAGAAGAAGAAGAAGAAGAAGCCCAAGAAGATGAACAAGCATTCATTCATTCCTTCATTCACAAGTCTTGGACAAGCAACACTTTTGACTGAACAAGCAAACGATTTCAGTGTTTGACGAGCAACGGTTTAGCTAACAACTGCGCTTTATTCATCATTCGCGTGGGTTGGTCTCGCGAGTTGTGTTACAAAACGTGTTGTAATAATAAATATTGCTGTTGTTTTTATCCTTCCGTTTCAATATGAAACAAGATATTACATTATTATAGAAACAATTAATACTATATTAATTTATATAAACATTAAAAATAATTAATAATGCTACAAAATTAATATCAATGTTTTAAAAATTATGTTATTACAACGAGAAATTATAGTAAATAATAACAATAATTATAAAAAATTACAACAGATAATTATAAATAATAATAATAAAAAAACACTTAATTAATTTATACACTAATTTTAATAGATTTTATTTCATTGCTTCTATTTTCACTCTAAAGACTCGCACCACAACCGAATGCTCAAGTTGGCTTCCTTTCGACATCAATTGAATTTAATTGAGAAGAAAAGAAATAAAGCGATTCATTGAAACAAATTCAATTGAATATAATAAAAATTGCCTCATCGTCTTTTTGTAGTCTTCAAACTTGACCAACATCAACAACAACAAAACTTTTTTGGGGGTTTTTTATTTGCAGTTTGAAAAATATTAGAAAAGTTGTCGATTTTCTGTTTAATCACTGAATTCTGTCACTATGATAAGATTATTAAACCAAAGCGATTGTGATTATTTACAAAGCGATTGTGATGAAAAACATTACACGGAAATTAAACCCATAAAAAGGTCTCGATTTCAAATGGACAAAAAATAACAGACGGCATTATAAACAGCTTTCAAACCGAGTGTCGAGTTCAACCTGAACTGTTTGTAACTCAACCTGGGTTGTTTTTGTAACTCAACTCGATTTGTTTGTAGATCAACCTGTCATAAAAAGAACATCATCGGAATATAACCCTTAAGCTTCTAAACCTATTAAAATCCGTCGAATTTACATAATTCAGGGCTGAGCAGAGGTTATCATCGACGACGAAACGTTTGTGTGTGAACGATGCTCGCTTTTCTTAGCTTTCGGATGCTTCTTTAAGAAGCTTAAGGAATAAAAAGCAATAAAGTTACAAGCAAAATACAAAACCCACAAAACTTTTAGTGTCTACTTTATATTGGCACTGTAATTATATTGTTGTTTTTCTTGTTTTTGTTGCTGTTGTTGGCGCTGTTGTTATCTCAATGCGAAGCTGTAAAAAATCACCCCAAAATATATTCGATACTTTTAGTCATTTTTTCTACATCATTGTTTTTTTTAAGAAACAGATTTTTAATCAGTTTTATAATAGAACTATGTACATTTTTACGTTTTCTACAACTAATTTTTTAGATTTAGTTTTGATTACGATTGCTATAATGAAAGTTTTACTATAAGCTTTCATTATAAACATTTTTTGAAAACTTTCTTCCTTAAAAGCCCCCACAATGGATATCATAAAACGAGCGCCATTTCGAACAGATCATAAAATGTTTGGAGAAATGTTTCTCTTTCTTCATTCTATTCTTCTTTTTTCATTGAAATAAAATCTATGATTTGTTTACATATACATATACACAATCCCGCATCTGCTCCTCCGACCCCCACAACAACCCTCACCTCCCGACCCTGTCGCCACTCCAGTAAAACAGCATCTGTTTTGACCCTAAATATTTTATTGACAGCTGAATTTTTGACACGCGTGGCATCTAAACATAACCTCAGTATTTGCAACCAAAGGATGTTGACATTTACAAAAATACACAAGTACAGAGAAAATAAAAAATAAGAAAGAAGAAAAAAAATAAGAAAGAGTTTTCCTCTGCTTTTCCTTAAATCCAGTTGCAGCAGTTATCTTTAAATGCTGTTCAATACTCAATAAATTGTACTCATGAAAATAGATTTAACTCCATTTAGATCGTGGATTTAAGTCGTCTATTAAATCATGGATATCTTATTTTAATGGTAGAATGATGGTATTTCAACTGTGATATTGATCACGTTGTAAACTGTAATTAATTCATAATAATTTGTTTTTTATACCAAAATTTTGCATTGTTTTATACAAAATTTTGACAAACAATTTTATGAAAACACAATAATTTGTTTTATTATCTTTTAATGGTGTCTTGTTTATCTTATCTTATCTTTTTATTAGTTATAATTTTGAGTTTTTAATCTTTTAAACCATGTTTTTTTAATTCCTCCTCATCATAAAAATTTTGTTAATTTTAACTAAATTTAAAAATCAGTGTTAAGAAATTCAACCGCAGAATGACGTCAATAATAAGTATGGATGTAGATATAACATTAAATAAGGCAAGAATAAGCAATAATACTCGTACTAACATCTAGAAGTGCGTTAATTGCTTTATACATAAGATAAGATAGTAAAAGTTATGGTTTTTATTTTTCGATGATTGTATTTATGTACATATGAAGCTTACAGTTTCTATTTAAAAGAACTTTACCCTTAACTATAGTACTCATTTATAAGAGAATCGTTCACTGAAACTGAAACTATAAACATTTACATTGCTGTTTAACACATTTCCTTAGATGATCATAAAAGATCGAAAAAGAAACGTGTTTCATATCAGATCAAAACCAAAAGATAACCAAGAAATAGAGAAAGAAAAGAAAATGAAAAAATAAAGTGAACTAATAACAAAAAAGCAAGCAATAAATTAACAACTAAAAACCGATATCATTTAAATAAACTCTATAAAACTCGTGACACAAACGAAACTACTTTAAATGTCATTTGTATGGATGGGAGCTTTGAAGGTATCCATGGTACTGGGCCTCACTTATTTCGTTATAACCAGGTAACTTGGTATATGCAATTCTGACAAATATTACTTGACTACTTACGTGGGGAAAAGTAATCATTACATTCCATTTTTTTGGGTTTACGTTACGAAATGTCCAACTGTGGTTCATGTCCTTGTTTCAAAGATTCACCTTCTTTAAATACTTCTTTTAAATATCGTCTTTAAATACTTAAATACTTTAAACACTACTTTTGAACACTTCCTTTAAACATTTCCTTTAAACACTTCTTTTGAACCCTTTTTTTAAACACTTCCTGTAAACACTTCTTTTAAACGCTTTTTTCTTTTGAACACTACTTGAACACGTTTCTTTCTCCTTTTTTCTGTGTTTCCAACAGGAACTCTTACAGTCGAAGAAGTGTACAAAGATCGGGACCAATTTGCTGCGCTTGTGCGCGAGGTGGCCGCTCCGGATGTCGGACGGATGGGCATCGAGATCCTGTCGTTCACAATCAAGGACGTCTACGATGATGTCCAGTACTTGGCCTCGCTGGGCAAGGCTCAGACGGCTATGGTTAAGCGAGACGCTGACGCCGGCGTTGCCGAGGCAAATCGGGACGCCGGCATACGTGAGGCCGAGTGCGAGAAGAGCGCCATGGATGTTAAGTACTCCACCGACACGAAGATCGAGGACAATACAAGGATGTATAAATTGCAAAAGGCTCACTTCGATCAAGAGATTAATACAGCGGTACGTGGGAGGGTGGGATGGTGAAAGCAGGGGAAGAATTCAGTATCACTTTATTCATTGCATTACTTTATTCATTGCATTACTTCTTTCTCTCTCCCCCTCTCACTCTCTTTATCTCCTCCCCTCCTTCTCTCTCTCTCTTCCTTTTTCTCGATCTCTTTTTGTCTCTCTCGATCCGTTTAGAAAGCCGAATCTCAACTGGCCTATGAACTGCAAGCGGCTAAAATACGCCAAAAAATACGCAACGAAGAAATACAAATCGAAGTTGTCGAACGTCGCAAACAAATCGAGATCGAATCGCAGGAGGTGCAACGCAAGGATCGCGAGCTGATGGCCACCGTAAAGCTGCCGGCAGAATCCGAAAGCTACCGCGTACAAACAATCGCTATGGGCAAGCAGTGAGTTGCAAATCCCTGAAATGAATGGCCAATCATTTTATTATATTGTGTATTTGTATTAAACTCTGAATTTCATCGCATTTCTAGATGTCAAACCATCGCAGTGGCACGCGCCGAAGCGGATAAAATACGCAAAATCGGCTCGGCCGAAGCGCACGTCATCGAACTGGTTGGCAAAGCGGAGGCCGAACGCATGAACTTGAAGGCGCAGGTTTACAAACAATACGGCGATGCAGCAATCATGAACATTGTTTTGGAATCGTTGCCCAAGGCAAATACACAAAATATTAACTAATTTCATTTTAATTGATGTCATTTATCCATCCACTCATTCATTAATTCCATTTAATTAATTTTGGATTTGAATTTATTTGTCATTTCAAATATTGTTCTATTTATACAATAGATTGCCGCCGAGATCGCTGCGCCGCTGGCCAAAACCGAAGAGATCGTACTTATTGGCGGCAACGACAACATAACGCAGGATGTAACGCGTCTGGTGGGCCAGCTGCCGCCAGCCATCAACGCTTTGACGGGCGTCGACCTCTCCAAGGTGCTGTCCAAGTTGCCCGGCGCGAAGGCGTGAAGTTTAGCCGAGTCGTTGAACGAGGGTGTGTTGCTGATGAATATGACCTGAGCACAACAGAAACAGAAACAACAACAACAACAACAACAATAACAATAATATTAACAACAGCAACAACAACAACAAAAGCTTCTACTACTATATTTTAACTTATTTGAAAAATAAACAATACACAAACACTTTAAATATTGTAACATCAACCAACCAGCATAAGAACAAAACAAAGCAAAAAGAAAAACAGAAACAAAACCAACACCAACAACAACAAATGCAAGCAAACAAACAAATTATGTAAATTTTACAGCTTTTTTTAAAGCAACTTTTGTGTAAAATTTAATAACAACTTCATACAAATTAGTTCAATCTAAAGTTGGCAAAAGCAATGCTTCAAAGGGTAAAAAGATCAAAAAAAAAAAATAAATGGAAGCTGTTAAAAGCTCGAGTTTGTTTGCAAGAAAAACCTCAGAAAAGTTTTAGAAAACACAGTGACTATTAAAAAATACAGTATAACGAAATTTTGCATTACAGAAACGCGAATAGGTTTGATATATTGATTTCCAAGTAAAACTAAAACCGAAGAAGAAACCAAAAATTACTCAATATTGAAATCTATACAAATAATAAATAATATATACACAACAATAAACGAATCCAAAAACTAACTGAAGTAACAAACAAGGACTAAAGGAACAAATTTTTCTGAGACAACAACAACAACAACCAATCACTAGAAAACGTTTCCTACTCGAACGCATTTTATGGCCTTTCGCTTCAAATTCAAACTGAATTGTATTGCAAAAACAAAGACGAAAACAAATATTTGATATTATTTAAACATCCCTCTTACCTCCCCCCTCCCCCCCTTTGAAAATCATCATCCAAATTCATTACAAAAATACTAAATTTTAGGAGAAATGATTACTCTTCATTATATTTAAACGGCTTCAGTTAAAATAACGAACAATCTCATTACATTGCATTTTTTGCAAAACAAGGAACACAAATTTTCGAAAGGAAACATTTTATAAATCATTAAAATTAACAGAATAATAATCAAAATTATATTTCATATGTACTCGTATGTATTGTGAAAACATCCTAACTACGCACTGCCTAGAAGTAGGCTACGTTTTGCATGAATGTCAATCGTTAGTCTTTGCTTCTTTTGCTTCTCTTCACGTCTTCGGATTCTTTAATAGTTTTTACACAAAATTGATAACTATTATAATTTATAAACACTCACTACGTAGTTAATTTTTAGTAATGAAAAAAGTGAATTTCCAAAAACTATAATATTTTTGTATAACTATTTTATATTTAATTATTTTCATATCATGTTTTAAAAAACAAACAAACTAAACAAATGCAAATGATGTTTATGCACTAGTATGTGTTCACGTTGTTATAATTCGTTTCTGTTAAATTTCATTAAACATTACTTTCTTCTTTGTGTTGGTTTTAGAATCGTTATTAAGTTCAGTAAGTAGGTTCTTTATAATTAAGTAAAAGTTACTTCATTTAATTTAATTTGTTACAATTTTATTTCATGTCTTACATTCTTTTTACTCGTATTTCACATTACGATTTTGATATTACTAATTTTACAAAAACCAATCGTATATTTTAATTGTAATGAAATGAAAAAAATTATATAAATGTATTGTATATTTAAAAACAAAATAGCAAAAAAAATGTATTTTTGGTAATGTCATGTAATGTAAAAAAAACGAAAATCAAATACACTAAACACTAAACAAGAATAAATTTCTGAAAATTTGCATTGTAATGAATAAAATTTAAATATACATACAAGCATACATCCGTGAACTTTACACTGTATATTTACGTGAACTTTACTGTACATTTGACAGAAAGCCGAAATAAAATCCATTGTGTAATATTGATCAAAAAATATCTAAGTATGTATTTTTATTTACGGATTACGAATGGAACACGCGACATGGAAATCGTCCAGAGTGTATGCGATAGTGAAGAAAATTCTGAGCCGAACCGAAGTATCATCACTTTCAGAAAATGAGATTTATCAAAACATTTTGAAATTGATCTGAAATTTAAATCAGAACCTTCACATCAGATCAAAATTTGGATAAAGAAATAAGACTAAGATTCAGATAAGAAAATAGTTTTACATAATATAGGGAATGGTTAGGTTAGTGTGTTTGTGTGTGTCTACAAAAGAGAGGCCATGTCCACTCAGATGCTCCTGTTGTTCCTTGGTGAGTGCCTTCAATGGAAGTGGCAGAAAATCCGAATAACATAGAGTGAGTACAACTAATGTAACCTCTGATATATCCTTGAAGAACCTAGCTCCGAGTAACTGCCATAATAAGGCCATTAAACAGCCATAGTAAGTATCGAATAGACTAATTCTTTTCCTGGTTGCTACAGATGATGGCTCCTTTGCCCCTATTTACCATTATACCTGTTGGGGACGCATCACTTCACTTCTATTCATTACTTGAGTATATATTATTAACCATAAAAGTGTACATTCCTTTTTATTTCAAGGAAAATTAATTTTTTTCATAGACTTATGCATTTTAAGAATTGAAGAAGCGGTTTAATTTCTTTGAAAGTGGCTTAAGTTCATTTTTATAGCAGGTATACAAAAAATATTACAATATTTTCTGAAATAATATTAATTATTCTTTTCCGAGTTTTTTATATGCCGTGTTGATGAATTATACACGCTAGAAACCCAAACAAATTATACTAATATATATTGCCAGTCAGCAATATTTTTGTGGCAAGTTGATTAAAATATCGGCTTGAAGATAAGTGAACTTGGGCCACTCTCGAAATAATTGGATTTCATAATAATGGATTTCAATAAATGCACAAAAAATAATCCTTCAATCGCTAAAATAATCATATAAAATACGAGGTACTCGATGTAAATGTAATCGCTCGTACTTATATAAAACCCAGATGATTTGCCATCATTCATACTCGCGTACAAGCATCTAAAACAAGCATGACATTCCCGCAAATTGTTCGAGATAACGTAGTTGCACAGTTTCTATTACTTGCTCCAGAAGCAGCAGCATCACCATCATCATCATCACTCAGTAGCAACACATTGCAAAAAGTAAGGAATAATTTTGCTTTTCGTTTTCGTAGTAATTTCATTTATATTATTTATTATTACTTTATTAATCATAAAATTAATAACTGTATGCTTCTGTATATAATATATACTTATATAAAAGTAATTATTCATAGTTAATGTCTAATTAATGTTATGCTTTAATTGTATGCAGTTTTTATTTAATTTTTTTGTTTTTTATTAATTTTGCTGTTTTGGTTGTGTACAAAATATTAAATATGTATATTTAGAGTTTTTTCAAGTTATTTATTATTTTATTAATTAATTTAACATTATTTAAATTGGCAAAACAAATTGTGTTAGAAATTTTAAAAAACCGAAAATAATCAACGTCAAAAATTAAGCGAAAAAACTACAATTAAAAAATAGTCGTTTCAACAAGATCGCGAAAGGGAGGGAGAGAGACGGAGTGAGATAGAGAGTGAGACAGAGACAGAGACAGAGAGAGAGAGAGCGTGAAGAAATATGTTAGGAGATGCTTAGCTGTAGCGGAAATAATTCGCTGTAATTAACTCAGAAAGAGGAAAACTTATTAGATATCGAAACTCGATTAATTGAAAACTAATGCAATTCAAGTTAATCTACTATGTTTCTCCTTTATGTTTTCAACTTCTCTTTGTAAATATTGGACTTAATTATGTTATAATTATAAAGTTTAGTAATAAAATCGTCAGTTTAGTTTTTGGGATTTTCTCTTTACAAATTTTTTTGAATATTTTATAGAATTGTTTTTCAATTGCAATTGTTTTTTTTTTGTTTTGTTTTCTTACTCAAGCTGTTCTTCTTCTCAGATCTTTTATACAAATTAATGTAAATTATTATATTTAATAAAATGTAATTAGTTATATTAAATTTGTAGCTGTTCGTTATGCTGTTTTTCTTTTTCTGCAATATTGGATATTAATATATTCTAATTGTAATGTATATTTTTAGTTTTAAATACAAGTATCTTTGCTTTAAAAATCCTTATTTTGCGTTTAAAAAATTGCCCTATTTTTGGAGCTCTTCTTATCCTTTTTTTAGTGATCTTATTCTGCCTTCTTTCTATGTAAACCGTTTACTTTTCTATTATATTTTAACTTCACTCTAATATTTAGCTTTAATATTTTTATATTTTCAAATCAAGTCCTTTTCGCTTAATTTTCTTACTGTGTATTTGTGTGTGTGTATGTGAATGTCTGTGTGAGAGTAAGTGTGTGTGTGTGCGAACGCTAGCGCGCCACCTAGCGGGATATTCTTTCTTTATGGGGATTTTCTTTATGTCACTCGCTTTTTATTCAAAACTGTTATATTTTTCGCTTGTTAATTGTTTGCTTGGAAATCGCTTTATTTGCTTTTTTGCTCTTTTTTCAATGTTCCTCTCTGTAGAAGAAAAAACAAAATATATTCTCTGTTGGTGTGTGTTGTTTGTTATACGTTTGTTGTTGTTGTTGTTCTCTTTTTTTTTCTTCTTTTAATCATGTATGCTGATGGTTCATTCAATTGTCCTCATCATGCTCAGCAGCGTCATCATCGTGGTGCAAATCCTTGAGTTTCTCCTCGCGTGGCTTAGCAGCACCAAAAATTGCAGCCGCCTGCTTCGTTTCCGCCAGCGCATTGATGGGCGCTTGTATGGTGCGAGGTTTTAAGTTGAGTCGTGGTCTTTCACTATCATCTAGCAAGCATAAATAAAAATACAAAAAGAAATATAATAATAAAAAGAAATAGTAAAATATAGGAAATAATTTTGTTAATGGAGACATTTTTCACTTAATATTCACTTTGCGAATATTATGAAAATTAAGGAAACAGTTTCTTACCTTTTACAAGGATACAAATACAATACATGTTTATTCTGAGATACACTTTGTACAACATACATACATACAATTACTTTACTATAAAATTACAATTCAATAAAATTACAAAATGAAATATATTCATAATCCAGAGATCTCACATACAAGAATTACAAATGAATGTCCTAATTTGATCTACTCACCTATACTACCCAGAGTGGAAGCCGGTGCTGGTGGCCGATCGTTGTTTAGATTATTGGGATTGTAATGACCCCGTTCGGCGCGATCACCGCCGCGATTCCTGCTAAAGCTGTTGTAACGATCGTTGTTACCGCCATCTCGGCTGCCCCCGTCGCGACTGCCGCCACCATAGCTGCCCTCACGACTATTGCGATCCTGATGATTGCGATCGAAGTTGCGCTCATCGTTGTTGAAGTTGCCGTAGCGGCCACGATTCGCTGGCCGATCTGAAAAGGATTCTTCTGTTTTGTTTTTGTTTTTAAACGCAACATTGGAAAAATCACAATTTAAACGCGGGAAAATGTGAACGTGTAGGCGCGCATGTGTTCGTGTAGGGAGTACAGAAGAGGCATAGTATCGAGACAGAGTAGAGCGTAGGTAGGAGCGTGAGAGGATCGTGTTCGAGAAGAGAAGTAGTAGGTACATGTGTAAAAAAAAAGAAAAGAAAAAACGGAAAGGCGGAATTAATAAAACGCATTTCGTTATAAATTTACCATTGTATCCTCTATTCATTCCACCACCACCTCCACCACCACCACCACCACCACCACCACCATTTCCACCGCCGCCGCCACGATTCCTATCGTTGTGGCCATAATTATCATTGTACACACCTCTATTGTCGCCGCGATTACCACCGGCTCCGCGACTGAATTGCTGCTGGCTTCCCCCGCTACCGCCACCGCCCCCACTGCCACCGCCTTGTCGAGGAGGACCGCGTTTTTGAAAACCACCGCCACCACCGCCGCTGCAACAAATAGTTTTACCACGTAAGTAGACGAATCAAGTGTTGACGAAGTACGTGTTTCCACGATACAAGCACACACAAACAGCCGCTCTTCTTACCGATCATTCTTTTTGCGGTCAGCAGCTATGTCAATTCGTAACGGTGCCGACAAGTCATCCAGTTTGATGCGACCATCACATTCCAGCGCGCGTTCCAAATTCTCGAGTGTCTCGAATTCAACATAGCAGAATCCTTTGAATTGGTCGGTCCAGCGATCCATAACCAAACGCACATTTTTCACTTCGAAGTGTTCGAAAATCTTGATGACATCACCCTGGACAAGACCTTGCGGCAAATTGCCCACATAAGCAATGAATGGAGGCTCCGTGGGTAACTGCTTGGGAGGACGGTCCCCGCCAAAGTTTCTACATCGAAAGGAAAACAAGAACAAATTGCGTGTTTAAATTAAATGATTCGTCTAGTTCAGAAATTAAATGATTGGTCCATATAAAGCTCTACCCCTGGTATATAAAAGAACACCCTAAATTGACATAATTACTGAGGGAGAACTCGATGTACTTGATATAAGGCGGTTATCAAAGTAATCATCATTACTTTGTTTTTGCCAAAAAAAGTCGTTTTGGTTTATTTTTGTTGGTGGATGTCTGACAACTTCTCTTTTTGGGCGATTATCTATAAGTTTGTAACAATTTTGAACAACGCTTTCGGTTCATCCATCATCTTCAGGGTCGTCTATCAGCATATAGAAATCTACCAACTTAACAAACAATGGGATAATTTGATTTATCAACCCGAGAAATTAGAATTACCATATAATTATTAATAAATCACGTGTTTTTTTTAAATGGTAATTTTTTCCAAAGCTAACTAAAACTACTAAAAAGGGCGGGGTTTTCAAATGACTACATCACAGCTTCCTTTCTAAGCAATTTTAGTTAATATCGAAAAATACTAAAATCTCAAAGAAATTCTTATAAAAATTAAGGAAAATCAAATAAAACCATATTTCTTCATTAAAAATATAGTAGTTGCACTTTATAGTAATTATAAAAATTATACACGCGTATTAAATAAATTAAATTCATTCATTTTTATGAAGTGTATTATTAGAAAGATGGTTGAAATAACATTAAAACACGTAGATAACAAAGAAATTAGATGTTGTTTAAAGCGACTTAATAATAATAAGGAAAAATATGCAAATATTTTCGAATTCGCATTTAAAGCATTTGAGGAACTTGGCTAGTTTAGCTAATGATTCAATTGCAGCAGCCACATTCGAACACCACAATTGGCTTGCCTGCATTTTTAACAGTACATATACATATATTAATACTAGAACTTCATAGATTATAAGGAAAACGTGCCCACCGCGACACCTCAGAGTTAATGAGTTCGCGCTCGGAATTCTGCTGCATAGCAACTCGCGCCGCTACGAAATCACTATGGGGACAGCTCATGTTCATGGCCACTCTTCTAAAGAACGACCAGAAATTATGTAAACATTTCTGGAGCGTGCCTGCCATAGACACAGGTGCATCCGTCCTTAGAACCACCACCACGCGGAACAGCAGCAAATTGGAAACAAATTTAAAGTATATCCGTACAGTTTACGAGTGTTTTTAACTGCTGAAACTTTTTGCACTAATTAACGTTTTTCTCGAAACGGCAGAGACTAGTATTTTTTTCTTTTTCTCATTTTTGTCGTATTCTTGAAGTTTTCCACATTTTTTTCTCAATAGATTCACACACGAAAAAAAAACTTGCAAATTCCTGCATAAACTATCCTATACTATGACGAATTTTGGTGCGCAAGGTGCAGCTCGGGTTACTACATATTTTAAGTAATGAATTCTTTCAAAAAGCATTTCATTTGTTATGAAA
Organism: Myopa testacea; assembly: GCA_949629155.1. NCBI lineage: Eukaryota > Metazoa > Arthropoda > Insecta > Diptera > Conopidae > Myopa > Myopa testacea. Next base: position 29,956,478 of record OX451345.1, on the reverse strand, counting down.
TAATAATATATTTACCTAACGTGATCAAAACCACCTCTTCCAGCCATGTTTTATTTTTTCAAAATGGTCTAAAATCGACGTCCGTCGCTCAAAACTTCTTTTTTTACGATTATCTTTAGTTTCGACCTTTCTAATCTTTTTTTCGCTTTTGCACAAATGTTCGATTTCAGGTTCTTGCTAAACACGTCGATAATATATCTATCTCGCACAAGCAACTGCAAACGTCACACCATTGAAATCTGTCAAAAGCAAAATTAATTAAATAAGACCACTGCGATCTCTATCGCACTTAAACGTATATATTACGTTTACAATGCAAAATGAAATGGTAGATTTCAGGTTAATTCTACACAGGTCAATATGAGTGTCTCGTCCAAGCAATTGCAAACCTTACATCAACGGAATCTGTCAAATAGAAAATGGTCAAAACACTGGCGATCTCTATCGCACTTAAATGTATTACGTCTTGAATTTCGTGCCGATGCACAGCCGGCTGCTTGCAGTCATTCACAAAATTTTTCTGATTTTTTTTTCGATTTTCTTTGTGCTGTTTCAATAGGGTTTCTGCTGCTTCATTTGACTGAAAAGTTAGCGCAGCCAACTCACGCCAACTAACGTTTCAATGCTAAATTTTGATTTTTTGTGTTCTTACGAAATTTTAATTTAGATGCAATAAATTTATTTTAGCACGATATTTTAAATATTTGTTTTGTACTTATGATTCTTGTGTTCTAACATACAGGCAAAGATTTGAGTATGTCAACGGTTGTCAAAATATTTTATTGAAATTTGTTTTAGAGAAAGTTGTAAAATTTGTACACAACACAGGGTTGTATGACTGGGAGATATCAGCCGTATTCCAAAAGTAATCACGACGAAGATAATGTTGGTGACTGTCTGTTGGTGGAACTCTCATTTATTGTCCAAATTATGGCCTTTAAAGTTTAGAGAGGCTGTACGTTGCAATTCCAACCACAAAAACAACCAAAATTCGGAGTTATGCCACTGTGCCTGAATTGCCTCCTAAAGTCGTCCGTAGTTACTATTTATAAGTGGGGTATAGATTGAGCATGCACTCCGAATTTATTTATGTCTTTGTTGTTATGACAAATCGTGCGTTACATTTCAATGGCACAATTCTAAAATTTTTGTTAATCTTCAAATGCACTTACTTCTAGAATATTGCAGCAATAATATTGATATATATATATATATATATATATATATATATATGCAGGGAAATCTACGAGACTCTGCTTTCTTAATATTGAGATAAGCACTTGAATTAATTAAACGGTTTACTTAATTTTAGTATAAAAAACTAACACGACAACAACAAAATTGGAATGCTTCACATTGGTGGATTTGTAGATTTTAGCATTGCATTGAAAATGGTAGATTTGTATAACTTTCCAACCTTGCCAACAACGCTTAGGTACCTCGTATAGTTTAATAGACATTCGGTCGGAATTTGCAAATTTCCCAAGATTATGAGCTGGGCCACAATACGGCAGCGACAGTGTCAGTGTTTCTCTCACCATGCAAACCTTATGGGAAAAAACACTGCCGAGTAGGGGAAAAATTATAGACTCTAGTTCGGCAGTGAGCAGTGAAATTAAAATCCTCTCATTTTTTGGATAAAAGTGTTGCAACCCTTTTAGAAAAAATCTCACTTATTCTATAGGACTGAAACAAAACAAATACTCAAACAAATACAAATGTGAAAACAAATGACAAATGACAGATAGCGCTGCGCGCTGCCACTGTTTTCATTGTAGGCTGACAGCGAAAGTGAGAGGAACACTGACACTGTCGCTGCCGTATTGTGGCCCAGCTCTATAACTCTGAAATTAGACAAAACCAGCTATGATATTTATGTTGTTACAGTTACCGTAAGAGACAGCAAACAACAAAATAGGGTCTTGTCATCAGTATAATAAAATGTAAACATTCCTCCTTCAAGTTGAAGTGTGATTTGGCTCAAATGTATTTCAGAAACACTTTTAACTTTAAAGCATTTTAGTTCCGTCTCGCTTTCCCTCAGACAAAATGCGAAATTCTATAAATGTCAATGACAAAATAGACGGCAAAAAGTTGTGTTAACCAGTTGACAGTTCTTTTCCATTCGTCGCCGTTCGAAAGTTGTACACGTTTTTGGTGCTAGTTTCTTTGATAAAGAAATTTCGACAGAAAATATTGATCACCTCGTTAATAAGCAGATTCCATACGAAAAACATGGCGCTCACATCGCGTTTCTATAGTGAAAAGTATCCGGAGGTAGAGGATGTGGTGATGGTGAATGTGCTTTCGATTGCCGAGATGGGCGCGTACGTACATCTCTTGGAGTACAACAATATCGAAGGCATGATTCTGCTCTCTGAGTTATCCAGACGTCGTATACGTTCCATCAACAAACTCATTCGTGTGGGGAAGACGGAACCCGTTGTGGTCATTCGGGTGGACAAGGAGAAGGGCTACATCGATCTGTCGAAACGTCGAGTGTCACCGGAAGATGTGGAAAAGTGCACTGAACGATTTGCCAAGGCGAAAGCAGTAAACTCATTGCTGCGTCACGTTGCTGATTTACTGGAATATGACTCCAGTGAAAAGCTTGAAGAGCTATACTTAAAGACAGCTTGGTACTTCGAACAAAAATACAACAGCAAAACAGCTGCCTATGATATTTTCAAACAGTCTGTGATGGAACCGGCAGTGTTCGATGAGTGCGGTCTAGATGACAAGACGAAGGAAGTGTTGCTAAACAACATCAAACGGAAATTGATTTCGCCCATGGTTAAGATACGTGCAGACATTGAGTGCTCTTGTTACGGATACGAAGGCATCGATGCCGTAAAATCAGCACTCAGAGCTGGTCTCGAAATGAGCGAACTGGAGCTGCCCATTCGCATTAATCTGATTGCGCCTCCGCTGTATGTGAAGTTTTTATTTCACCGAGCTGTTTATAATTATTATAATATAATTATTTCAATAATTTTCATTTTCTAGGTACGTGATGACCACATCAACTACTAAAAAAGCTGAAGGCATAAAAGAACTCGAAGACGCTATAGAAAAAATACGTGTTAAAATCGCAGAATACGATGGCGAATTCAAAGTGATTATGGCGCCGAAACTGGTCACTGCTATCGATGAAGCTGATTTAGCACGCCGCCTGGAACGCGCCGAGGCCGAGAATGCAGAAGTCGGAGGTGATGATGAAGAAGAAGAGGGTGATCAAGAAGGTATGCAATTCGATCCAGAAAAGGAATTCAACCATAAACAAGTACAACAAGGTACTGCTAACGACGAGGACGAAGACGAAGAATGAGTAATATTTTTATGGAAGTGTGGTTGTTAACAATGTTGTCCTTACGCAGGCAAAAAAGGATACAAGACACATCCTTTGTTTAGCAATACGACTTTTATAATATTAACACAAAACAACTAAAAAAATATCTTTTATATAAAAGTGTATGAATTCAATAAACGAATTTCAATAAAGTAATCGGAAATTACGATTTCTGCGATAAATAATTTAAATATTCTTCCATCCAATTATATTTTTCAATTTAATGAATGTATTAAAGAATCTGACATCGATTTCCTTCGAGATTTACGATCTAAGTCAGTGTATTTTATCCGAAAAATTATTCAGAATTTATTTAATAAATCACCTCTTTACAAAGAATAATTATGAAATATTTATTAGTTCACATTTTTTTTATTGAAATCATTCTCTTCATATACCATCAACTATATAAGATTAAAACCAGTTCCCTTAAAAATCGCTGTAGTATTATAATTCCAAGAAAATATTGTCATTTCTTAAGTAATTAATTTAATTTCTAAAGTAAATAAGGTTTTCCACTCCATAATTTTTTAAACTTTTAATCTGAATAATTTCGTTGCTATTTTTGTGACTTTAATTAATAACTCATAATTCCTTTCTATTCTTATTTTTAGTTGCGTTTTGTTTTCGTTTGTGTTGTATAAAAATGCTCCAGCCTGAGGTAGTTTGTGAATTGTAGGCTTTTTGTTGTTTTCTTTAGTTACTCTCAATGCTTCAATGGTCTTTTGATAATGTAAGTTCATAACATTTTACTAAAATTTATGTAAACGTCAGTTTTTTGTTCTCAGAATTTCAGGGATTTTGCAATGAGAGCCGCAGTCGCTTGAGTTTTGTTGCCGTTGTGTTTGCGCAGCTCAGCGATAACATCTTCGCGTTTATAGCCGAGCTTCACCAACTCACTGACATCGGCTTCGGTGAATTTGTCGCTCGACAAAATAGCAGACGATGCGGTTGTCGTTTTTGTTGAGCCAGATGCTATGTGGATAGAGTGAAGAAATATAGTATTACATTATTGCACACGATTTGCAGATCACACATCTTACCTCCATCCACTTTACTCTGCTCAATGGCTTTCTGTATTGCTTTCGCTTCTGCATCATTAGCCGATTCTTCGAGCACTTTCAGTTCCTCCTCAGAGTTGCCGGTAGAACGCGCACAATCTGGCAGCTCATTTTCCGGCAAAAATGGTGTTTCGCTGCCTGTGGTACCGATGCGCAAAACGTTGCGCTGCAAATCAATGTTGCACTAAATTTGGATAATTTTTAATGATACACTTTAATTAAAGTCACACTCTCCTGCTGCTTACTTGGTGTCTCTTGAGCATGTCTAAACCCAGCAGCATGTCCATTGGTTGTTTCTCCAGCACTGAGAAGCTGGATGTTAAGTGATCGTTTCCGATCTGCAACTGCACCATGTGTATGCGTCCAATAATACGTTGAGTGCCAACTCCTTTTGCTATGCCGTTCCATCTAGCGAGAGGCAATCAAGAAAGAGTTGCAGATTTTTATTTAAATTAAAATATTTCTGTGTGACAGTATTTGATAAGCGGAACAACCTTGTGTCGATTAAGCGATTTACATTGCAGCGCTCAGCACATGCTGCGCTCATAATAGTGGTCTGCGCACCGGAGTCTACAAAAGCTTTCACAGGTACACCGTTCACCTTGCAATTTATGTAGCTGGAAATCAGAATGCAAATTTAAATTCGAATTTCAATACTCAACTAGAGGTGAGAAACAAAAAACCTTACAGCATGATTACTGTGCCGAAGATCTCCGGATTGAATTCAATAGCTGCTGCCATATTTTCCTGTATGTTTTTCTGTTTTATTTCCTCGGCTATTAAACGCTGAGCCTCGGCGTCGAAGGGATCCGCATGCATCATGCGCAAACGCTGTAAATTCCGCTGCTTTCGCACTTCGACCTGTTCGCGCAGAACTTTGGTGAATAACTCCATATTGCCAGAAAGTAGGGCTTCAGCAAGACGCGGATTATTTTGCTTCAGCAAAGCCAACGATTCGGGCTGCGACATAAACATATCACGAACCGTAGCCGGATCATCGTCGTAATTCACATTGAACTCATCAGCGTCGGAATAATCCATCATATTCGATGAACCGGAGCCACCTAAACGATAGCCAGTGCCACTAACAGGTACCGGAATTCCACTGAAGTCAAGATTGCTCAGCGAAGGCCGACCTAATCGGGTGCAATATAAATATACATATATATATGCTATTTAATAATTACAAAATTTAGAATATTATGAAAAAATATAACAACAAATATACAAGCAGAACTCGTAATAAAAAAAACGAAAGCGTCTTTGTTGTAGCGTTCAGTCCAGTGGCAAAAGAAATTATTATACTCATTTAATGAGTATTAATAACACATTTATTTATTTTGATATATATAAACACATATTTATTTTAAGAATGTTTTGTTTCTCATTTATAAATGTTCGCGTAAAAACACTGCAATTGGCAAAGATGTATAGAGCAAAAATCTGCGCATAAATTGAGTAAAAGAAATGAATATCGAAAAGTAGAGTATGATTAATAATCCAACATAAAAATATTTGAATGATCGCAATAAACGACATATGATCTCACCTTTTATGAGCTTTGAACGTTAAAAAATGTGCTTAATAAACAAAAAACGTTTTAAAAATCTCAATAAACAAACAATTTTAAATAAACTTAAAGATTCGAAAATGGAATTAATAAAAGCAATTAAGCTGAAATTTGAGATTCTTTTAATAAAAACTAAGGAGTTTGTGAGATTACGAATCCATTGCTGATTATTCATTAGCACACTCTAAATGCGAACAGATAATATAAATGAGCAACGACTTGACTTATATTTTTCAGTTTTAAGTAAATAATCATATATAATCAATAGCATTTATATATATAACATTCTGATTATAACAATTATTATAACATTTCATTATGGCAATCCAATTTATTATGTCACCTTAAATTACGTAGAAACTGGAACTCTTTGCGGGGGTCGGTCAAGCGACCTGCCTGTCTTTGCACCCGCACTGTTGAAATTTGCAAATGTACATTTTTTTTCTTTTGGAAAAAAAGCTATAAATATAAATGCTCAATGCTGTAGCTTAGCAATTGCTAAAATACGCTCTGCACACCATTTAAAGTATCCTCATACCCCACATACTAGCACCACAAACAATAATAGCAACACCAAGAACATCAACTGCAGCTGACCCACTTAGTAGTGATTGCAAGCAACTAAATTTGAACAACTCAAATAAACGCCGCTGTTCCATCAATCAACCAACCATCTAAATACATTGTTCACCAAAAACTATAGCCCACATACCCAAATCTCTTGCTGCTACCGCTGCGGCTGCTTGGTCGAAACGTATGTGCTGCAATATAACGCAGTCACCATCCTTGATGCCAAAGTACTTAAGCGGCTGCTTGTCCTCCAGCAGCGGTCGTCCATTAAACACAACAATCATTTCGCGACCAGGAAATCCTGATTCGACTTCACAGAAGGCCTTGAAATTCTCCAACTCCAGATCTTCGGATACATCAAGAAAAAAGATCTTATCCTCTAAAGTGGTGACGGTTATTTTCATTTCGTTAATTTATTTGTATAAGATTAGATTTCAAACGATTCGGTGCACACACACTCGTCCGCCGGTTGAACTTGTTGTGTTTAGCTTGCTCAATGTTTTGTTCAATTTTTTAATAATACTTGCAAATTTGAAGAATTGGCTAATAAGCTATAAAGTGCAAATCGTCCACATTTTTTTACACGTCGTGTTTTTTTTTGTTTTTTTGCTTTCTTGTTTTATCTTCACTTTGTGGTTCTTTCGATTTTAAGTTGTTCTTAAGCAGCGTTCTTTGTTTAATCGTTATTGTCCAAAGGTTTTGGTGTGCAGTTTACTTTTTACTATTGAATTTTGTTAATTTCGCAAGAAAAGGTATTTATTTCTTTGTTAGAAGAAGGCGTTTTTATGTTTGTTATCTTGTTAATTCCATACCAAAAGAAAGCACACAGAAAACAGGTCTAATAAGGTTTTTCAGCGCGATGTAGACAAATTCACAGTAGTATAATTTCATGATGCCGCTTTAAAAGCTACAAGTAAGAAATACTACGTTTTTGTGGAGTGGTACATTTCAACCGTTTAGGCGGTGGCATTAGTAGGCGGAATCTTGTAAAAAACAGGCTTAAAATGGGATGGGTTAAATCGATGAGAGTTAAATTAATTGATTTAGGTTTAAGATAATTAAGCTCCTTATAATTATTTCTAACTTAACACTAGATTTACGACATCAGTCAAAATTACTGGTTTTATAATTTTATTTTCAAATTCCTCCTTAACCTCAATTTTTTTTAAACGATGCAATGACTTTTGTAGCGATACTTATTTGAATAATATTAGGCGGTCAGATTTATTTTTTTATTCAAAATCAAAAAGTTTTTGATTATAATCGGTACTTATCCAAACCAGTCAAAATGACTGGTGCATTTTTCAACGCGATGGAATGAGTTTTGTCCATAATAATGTATAAATACTGCGTATATAATAAATTATAAACGCTGCGTAATTGTAGCAGGATCAAAATAAACCAGAAAGAATGTTAACTTCGGCCTGGCCGAAGTTCGTATACCCTACACACGTTTACTTAAAAATTAGGCGTGGCAATGATCTATTTTTTTCCCCTTTTCAATCTCAAATAGCCAGTGATGACAGAGAATATTCATGCCAAATTTGGTGAAAATATCTCTATTCGTCCTTCTGTAATCGAATTTTATTTAATTAGTGGGCGGATCACGCCCATTTGTGGTAGTCTTTTTTTGGTCAGAGACAGTGTACTTGTGGACAAAATTTCGACCGCAAATTCGTTTTACAACCTGGGAAATTGAGCTTTAAGCATGGGTGAATTGACATTCTCCATAAAAAGTAGGCGTGGTAATGGTCCGATTTTGCCCATTTTCAATACCAATGAGTTTCTAAGGTTAAACAATATTCGCGCCAAATTTGATAAAAATATCTCTATTCGTTCTGTTGTAATCGAGTTTTCTTTAATTAGTGGGCGGACCACGCCCATTTTTTGTGATCTGTTTTGGTCAGAGACAGTGGACTTCTGGACAAAATTTCAACCCCAAATTCGTTCTACAAGCTAAGAAATTGAGCTATAAGCATGGATGAATGTTCACTATAAAAAGTAGGCGTGGTAATGATCCGATTTTGCCCATTTTCAATAGCGATGAGTTTCTAGCGATAGACAATATTCGTGCCAAGTTTCATTAAGATATCTCTATTCGTTCTCTTGTAATCGTGATTTCCACAGACAGACAGACAGACAGACAGACAGACAGACAGACAGACGGACATGGCTAAATCGACTCAGGAGGTCACGCTGATCAAGAATATATATACTTTTCTATACCTGTCACGCCTCCTTTAATGCGTTACAAACGGAAGCAGTAAGTGAATATACCCTATTCACTTCGTGTGTAGGGTATAAAAAATGTTTGTGAGGCGGGGGGCTACATTATAAGTTTTCAGTTGTTGATTGAACTTTGAGTGGTGTTTACTGAAATTTTGTTAAGAATACTGGGAATAAACATTTCTTTGGGTACCGAAATATTCAAAAATATATTGTAAGTACATATATTCTAAGTAAGAAAACTAACAAGAACAAAAAAAGGAACGAAAGGAAAGGAACCATAATAACGGACAATTTCTTTACAAGTTTTCCTCTGGCGTTCAAATTGCTATAAAAAAATACTACATTAGTTGGAACAATATGTGCAAATAAAAAGGAACCCCCAAAAATTTGCAAACAAAAGAAAGATTGCATGGTTCGTTTTTCAACATTGCTTTATGAATCAAATGGATGTACACTTACTATTTACAAGAGTAAACCTGCACCTAGTCTCTGAGTGCCCCGCTCTTCACAGTACTAGAAGGTCAGTCTTCGGGAAAGAAATAGTGGAGCACTCGGAGTTGGCTAAGTTAAGTCATTCACAACTTATGACGTTCATAAGGAAAACTGGAGTGCAACAACCACTTTAACAATAGAGGGATGGTACAATAGGCCAATTGAGCCGCAGTACCAAAGCTGTATAAGCTCGCCCATCCTCATATAATAATACGTTTGGTATGTACAAAGCTTGTGCTTCAACATCAGAATTGATAAAACTAATAAAACATTCCCCGAAATGTGACCAAATGGCACGTAAATATACCGTCAAATCAGGTTCCAGAAGATGGCCACTTCAAGTTTTTTTCAATATTCTAGATATAGCTGGGATAAATGCCTGGATTTTGTATAAAAACACGACAGGTGAAAATATATCAAGAAAAAAGCTTTTGTTTCTTCTAGCTGAAAAACTTGCTTCTGAATATTCGATTTCAAGGGAATTTATATTTATTATTTAAGGGAATTTATAATAAATAAATAATATTGCAATTAACCTATAATTGAAGTAATTTATCATTTTTTAAAAATATATAAAAACGGAAGTCCCACTATCCATTTTTGTTAAGACCAGTCATTTTGACTGATGTCGGTAAATATAGATAAGTCAAATTGTCGGTATATCTAGTGTCAATAATATTGTATCATAGGAATCTTGGCACTCAAACAACTTTAACATATCCATAATATATGAAAGAAAACAGCTAACAAAACTGAACCTTTGAGCTTTCTGTCTATTATAAATTTTTCAATGTCTCGAATCCATTAATTCAATTTCGAAATTGGCACATCAGTTATAATAAACTTTCCCACTTTTACAATTTAATATTGTTCCATAACAAAATTCAAAAACAAAAAACTTGTTTTACATTTTTATTGTTTATAATATGGAGATATTTTAAAATATATTCTATATTTTATATATTCTTAAAATAAGCTTTAACTAAATTTAGAAACTATATTTAAGAATGTAAATAATTCACAGTATTCTATTTTATATACTTTTTATCCTGCATCCAAGCTTTATTTGTACTGGTAAAGTTGAAAAACAGCCTAAATTAGAGTTGACTTAAATGCGTAAAATATAATAGCTATTAAAATAAATATAGTACATATACATTTCTTAACAGTGTCATGTTATCACGTAGGCTTTAAGGCCTACCTCTTGAGGTACCTTCCTTTATAGAGCCCTGAATTATTTATTAGCGCTTCCAAGTTTATTTAGTCAATCGGAGGCTGGCTGCTCGGTATGTTGCTGTTAGTAGGAAATAACAGTTTAGTTATTCCAACCATTTCGTTTATATCAAGATAAATGTATTAAATATTTTGCATTTTTTTGTGAGTAATAGTTTTAACAAGTTGTAGTTGAATGCATAAAAGCGGAGTTCGAACAAATTGATAATCAGCGTTGATCATTACTTTGACTAACACAAACCATCTTCTTCCTCTTCCTCTACCACATCACCAGCACCTTGTCCTGCTTCACCAGTTCCACTGGCTACGTTGGGTGATTTATATGATGCTGCAGCATTCTCAATCACGGTAGCTTTTGGTGTAGCTGCCACGCCTTTTGGCAAGGGTAAATCCCGAGCTAGTATGGCATACTCTACGTCCATGTGACGAATAAATGGTGATGCCAGGGCACGTGCAGCTTCTTCTGGATCTTCGTCGTCGAATGCTTGCAAAAGCATTTCCAGGGTCTGCACCTCTTGTGGGTCGCAACAGTTGCCCCATTCTTTGAATGCCTTCTCGGCGGCCACGAAGTCACCACGAGCCAATTGCACCAATACCAAACCAACAGCCAAACGTCCAATCTGCCCATACGACTCTGTTTGCTGATTGAGCCCGATTTCACGTCGAATGGCATCAGCGGCTTGATCATACATTTGTAATTTAATCAGAAGCCTGGATACTTTAGTAGCGTATTCGGCTGCATGACGAGCACAATCCTCGATTGAGATTACTTCTAATGCGTGCTGATAACATCGAAGAGCAACATCAGGATGTCGCTGCTCAACGATTTTTGCTGCTTTATCTAAAGCGCTTGCAGCAGCTTCGGGTGATCCGTATTGCTGATACAAATTGCAGGCCTTATTTGCGTTCTGTTCCACCTCCAATAAGTTGTTATTCTCCTTGAGCAACATTATTATCTGCTCATAACATTTGGCAGCATGGAACCATGAACGATTGTTTTTGTGACAATCGATTGCCTTCAAAAGACATTCCTTACTCTGCTCAAAGGATTTGGCTATTCGAAAGGCAGTTGCTGCCTTCGTGTACTCGTCAGCTGCGACATCATAATCTGGGCGCCATTTTAGCAATCCAGTTTTCATGCTTTTCTCTGCCTGACGCATTAACTCGTTACCTTCTTCGATTTTCTTTGTTGCGGACATTATTATAATTTAATATCTTCCAAATATATATTAAACAATTCGTAACACTTGAACACAATCTCCAAAATATTTTTGCAAATCGATTTTTTTATTTACGAGAACCAGAGTTGCCACAAGTTATCTGCTAGACTAAAAACTTCAGATCCATATGGGAGACATATGTGCAGATATCTAAATACAGTGCAATTGTGTTTATATCCAGTTTAATTTCATTAAGAAATATTGGCTTGGCTTAAATCGGAATCCGGACGGTTTCTCCGATTTTGTTGTTATAGTTTCTAACGGTGATTCCAACAACAGCAACTACAAAGTGCTTTCATTTCCGGTTCCACTTTTCTAATCCTTTGAAAATTGAAATTTACGCCGCGTTAGAAAGACAATTTAAATTAAATATTTCTATTGTCATGTAACTTTTTATCGAAAACCTTATAATGTTCAAGAAAAAGCAATTTAAGATTTTTACTACTTTTTTCAATTCTTACTTCTTTTCTAAAAAAGTTACATCACATAAATGAAAAATATTTAATTTATCTATCTAACGGTACATACTCCAACCGGATATATGCTTAGTTTAAGAGATATAGGAGGTTAAATTTCAAATTTAAAACATAATTTTGTTGTCATCACTGTTCAAAAGAACGACAACATTGGAGAAACCGTCCGGATCCCGACTTTTAAGAAATTAGTTCCTAAAAATAAAGTCAACGAAGTGTTTTACCTATAACATTCAGAAATGTGATTCTTAAAGACTTGTATTCCTTAGATGTGTTAAGATATGAGTAAAAGATCATAAGACATACAGAAATGCGATTTTGAAAGATTTGTATGTATTAAATGTGTTAAGATATACTTAGTTTCGTGATAACACTTTAAATATTCCTCGGAATTGCATAAAACAGTCTAATATTAATTTTCATGATAATTGATACGATGTAAAACATATATACTAAAAGAATCAAATGTAATTATTCAAAATCAAAATTAAAAACTCCTTATTTTATATTAAATCCTTTGCAAGGTGGCACAATCCTATCCGCCAAGGTGGCACATCAGTGTTGGTTTTAGCACACAAATTCGCCTATGGTGTACTAAAGGCGAAAAGGTTTTTTTTTTGTTGCGACGAATTTAAGATGGCCGCTACAGCTAGTAATTGTTGTAAGCAAAGTTGTCGGTCGTGTGTTGTCGTGAACAGTAAAGACTTTTAGAATAAATATTGTGATTCGAAAGCAGTGCAAATTAATATAAAAATTCGATTTAGCGTAATATAAGTATTAAATTTTATAAATTAAATTCTCACAAAGTAAGTGTCCAATTGGAAAGTTTAGTAATTTCTATTTTACAAAATTATTTTTCTGTCAACGGTGTCAACAGAGACATCTAAAAAAGAAAAAGAATTCGACGTAACCTAACTATTAAAGTTATTGGAAAATTATTAATTATTAAATAACCTTTTATTTTGATTAATTGTATAGTGAGAAATTAAACTAATTATTTAAATATGTGCTTTTCTAGTAACGAACAATCGTGGATAATGAGTGCACAGCCCAGCCCAGCCTGTTTGAATCCACAAGCTGAACAAGAGAAGGTGAGTTGCATAAAAATGCTTTTCTTTCATTCAGTTGAATGCAAATCCAAAATTTGTACTGCTTAATCTTTATTTAAGTTCATTTCGCAATTATATACGATATGTTCGCTGGTCTGTGGATGGTTTATATATAAAAATAGGGTTCCGATTGGCTGCAGCTGTCGCAGTGTTATTGCTTTCGCAACCCTGAATCCAGACGTATATTTCAGCTGGCGCTGGCTTTACTCAACTTTTTTTTGTTTCTGTAAATCGTACGATATTTTCGCTAGATGGATGATCCACTGGTTGTGGTTGCTGCAATCCTGTTATTTTCTTGTATGTAGGAATTGTCTTTTATTATGTTATGCTGCCACAAACTAGTATGGATGATGCTGTGTTGTGTGGTGCTTGCTGAAATCCTGCTACATTATTTATTTGTCGAATTTTGCACCACAAAAAATTTTTTACCGTACAAAATTTGTTTTGGGAGTTAAGCACATCAAAAATTCAACCCGATGTTCGATGTTCGATTCATCCATAATGACTGCAATCTGAAAAATGCAATATTCGTAAATCTCATTTTTAAGAAAGATTTTTCTCTAATCCAAGATAAATAGACAAGTTAATGCAATATTTACCTTTCTTCGAATAGGTACTTTCCTTTGGACACATTCGGAAGATTATATTTAGTTTTTATACAATTACAGTTGTCGCTCTATTATGTGGAGGAAGAAAACGTTCACTGTTGTGTTTTCTTCGCATATACTAAGCGAATGAAAACGAATTGGAATTATATCTGCCATTTTTAATTTCTCTACCGCATTATCACCGTTGTATTTAGATCAGGTTCTTATCCCGGAACCAGAAAACTACAAATGCACCCATGGTTCAGCATCGTGTATATTATAGTGATGTCGTTCATTGTATTGGGTGTTCTATTCTTTAAGCGGTTACTGTTTTATTTACGGCTGAACTTCGATTATCCAGACCGCCATCAACTGGGTACATCTGTTAAGCGGAATGTTTAGGGTTTATTTTATTACTCTATTAACCGTTATTTCTCCGTATTATCCCTAAAACACATGCATGCATGTGTTTGTGTGTTTTGTAAAATACAATTGTATAACATACAAACTAATTTAGTCAAAGAACAATCAAAAGCTGAAGAGCTGAAAGCAGGGTATGTAAACGCACTCACGTGCGCACGTCAATATGAAAAAAATTTTAAAAAATTTTCCAGCGCACGCGTACGCGGCCGTGTTCGCTTAAAAATTTTTCTAGCGCACGCGTCCTGTTCGCTAATCGACTCACGTGCGCACGAGTCCTGTTCGCTAATCGACTCACGTGCGCACGCGTCCTGTTCGCTAATCGACTCACGTGCGCACGCGTCCTGTTCGCTAATCAACTCACGTGCGCACACTGTTGTGTGCGCTAAAAATATTTGTGTTTTATTTCTTTATGTTTACGACGCGCACACGGTCGTGTTCGCTAAAAAATCTTCTAGCGCACACGTCCGCGCCCGCGCACATGAGTCGACCGCGTGCGCTCGTGAGTGTGCGCTTACATACCTGGCTGAAAGGACAAATAAATATGTATTGTATGTTTATAGATTATTGCTAAAACGAAATAATAATATTTTTAGATGTTTATATATATAACGTCTCAAAACAGAAATTTCGATATATCGTAATGACTTAATAAAAATGTTTAATTATTCAGAGCTAATCTTTATAAAATTAAAACAATATTCCATATAATTCATAACTAAAAACTAGACAATAAAGATAATGTACTCATAATGAAGATAAATACACTAGATTTTAAGATTACAAGAAATGGTTGAATACATTATTGTTATCAAAAGGAAACAACATCACAAGAATAATAACAAATATACTCATATATTTTACGTGCTGATAAGGCTTAACATTAAGCAAAATAGCAACACCGAAAAGAAGAAACAGCAGCAAATATAAACACATAACTGGCCATGAAGAAGTTGAATAATCTGAACTCCTACGTGTTTCTCTCCGTGATTCTCGTCAAGTCTATCTACTTTTTTCAGTAATTTTTACCATCATTAATAGTATATTTATTTTACTTCTTAAATAAATGTGTGTTCGTAATAAAAAATATATTGTATCATCGTAATCTATCGTAATTTTATTAAAAAATACAGAATACAATATTTGGTATTTCGTTTTATATAATTATTGTGTATTTTTATTATTTGTGTTATTAATTTTGAAGAGTTTTAAACTGATTTTTAGCATTCAGTTTTGTAGTTAATTTCAAGTAACTCAATTGGTTATGCAACTATTTTGTTACCTTTTGTTTATTTTCCATTGGAATTAATTAAAGTGCTTTATTTATGGTTGTGTGCTGCTTATTATTTTACATTAAAGACTTGGTATTGTTTTTGCTGTTGTTGTTGTTGTTGACGATGGGCAATGCCCGACCTTGGCTGACATTACTTCAATGAACATAGTTATTGTATATTGCACTGTGCATGCTAGCTGCTTGTTGTTGCCCTGAATGTGGTTGTCTGGTTTCAATGACGTGCGAAGGAAAAATATTTTAAAGTGAACTAATAAATTTTAATATTTATTCGCATTATAACAACGTTGTTGAAAATCAAAATGATATGTTTATCTATAAATCAATCATATACATATAGCATATGCTAAACTCGATATTTGAATTTAGATTTTCAAAATACGTTTTAAATTTTTTAAAAAATCATTTTAAAAGTGATTGAGTTAGAATTTCAGCTTTTTTTAGTTATGCTAATTACTATTTCTGCATTTTATTGAAATTTCTTGACAGGTATTTCAATGGATAAATGAACTTGCTCATCCGGACACGCGTGAAACTGCTCTGTTGGAATTGAGCAAGAAACGCGAAGCCGTCACAGATTTAGCGCCAATGCTATGGAATAGTTTTGGTACCACTGCCGCACTCTTGCAAGAGATTATCAACATTTATCCATCAATAAATCCTGCCACTTTAACTGCTCATCAATCGAATCGCGTCTGCAATGCTTTGGCGTTATTGCAATGTGTTGCCTCACATCCGGAGACACGAACCGTCTTCCTCCAAGCACAGATACCGTTGTTCCTTTATCCGTTTTTACATACCACGTCAAAGACGCGACCATTCGAATATCTTAGACTAACTAGTTTGGGTGTTATTGGAGCTCTTGTTAAGGTAATTATTATAATTAAATTAAAGATTAAATATTACAATTAAATATTTTCTTATAAATTAATTGCAATTACATACTTAATTACTCTGATAATATTTATTTATATTATTTCATTTTGCTCTTTTATACTTTCAGACTGACGAACAAGAAGTTATAACGTTTCTTTTAACAACTGAAATCATTCCATTGTGTTTAAGAATAATGGAATCAGGTTCAGAGTTGAGCAAAACTGTTGCAACATTTATTTTGCAAAAGATTTTGCTAGATGAGAGTGGCTTGTCCTACATTTGCCAAACCTATGAAAGATTCTCACATGTTGCGATAATATTGGTAAATTTAACTTGGTTTTGCTGACGCTATTGTATACTGATAATAATTCTTGGAAATTGTTTTGATTCGACAGGGTAAAATGGTTATTCAATTAGCAAAAGAACCTTCATCGCGTTTATTGAAACATGTTGTGCGTTGCTATCTAAGGTTATCGGACAATCCAAGGTTCGTACACGTTTGATTTCTAAATTGTATAGCTTTCTTCCATGAGTGATGTGGTCACAGTTTTGTAACTTTCATTTGCATCGTAAAATGTTGTATAAAAAGAAAATGACTGTAAAATAAGTTTAATGGTTTCTTTGACGCTTTTGTTGTGTTTCCATTTAGGTTTATTTTAATTACCAATTCCAGTTCCCAAGCTTAGAGAGTTATTTATAACCTACGTATATGATGATTATATGTATTGACTTGAGTCTTTATTAACATTCGCATATTCGCAACTTTTAGTGGTAATTGATATTAGAATAAAAATATGTCTGTTTGCTTTTCCAGAGCAAGAGAGGCTTTACGTCAGTGTCTTCCCGATCAGTTGCGTGATACAACTTTTTCAGTTTGTCTTCAAGAGGATAAGTCAACCAAGCATTGGTTGCAGTTATTAATTAAGAATCTGGAACTGGGTTCTGTGGCTCCAACAGATCCACGACAAATTGGAATGTCGCCGCTGACATCATAAACCATAAAAACCTGCCAGCCATCATTAAGCAATAACGCAACATAACTACAGCGAAGCCATCAGCATTCGATTCCGAGAACCGCAGTTCAGAAACAACAATAAAAACTTCCTTTTAGGGAATCAATAACACACAATAGAAAGGAAATAAATATTGCCCTAAACCATATAATAAAAAATAGATTTTTTTTACTTTATATAATAACAGTAATAAGAAAGTATGAAGAAAACTGGAAAACTTTTATTTAAATTAAACTAAACTATGTCTAAACCAAAATTTATAATTTCTATATTAAGAAATAATGAATGTGAATCAAGATTAACAACAACAAAGAATTTCGTGATAATTTTATGAAAATATAACAATTGAATATTATTATTATTGCTAATATGCAAGGAACAAAAACAGAGGAGACTGTCGTCAATACGATTTAAAATTAATAAATTAAAAGAATGGTACCTAATCAAACAACATGAAAGCATAAGAGAACCTCTTAAAGATTATACATTATAAACGTAGTATTGACAAATATTATTTATTTTGGAGAAAAGACCTGTCTATGTAGAAAATAAAGAAAACTTTTTAGTTTTTAGTATAAATAACGTTAATAAATTAAGTACATACGTAAATTAAACCTAAAACTTTTTTAAATAAATTTAAAACATTTTAACATAATTTGTATAACTAGAATTAATCCAGAAATAATTGTTATATTAAAATCAGTACAGCATTATTGTAAACATAACTGATGCTATTATATAGTGCATTAGACACAACAACACCGATATACATACATTTGGATACACATATTGATAGATTGATTAAATTGCATTATGAAGGTAAAAATAGTTAGTTAGCTTTTAGTAACGCAGCAAACAATAAAACTGAGATGCGCATTATTAACACAGCTAAAGTTAAAGAAAAGCTACTTCAACATACATCCAAACCTAATTATTAACAAGAAATGCGTACATAAATACATCAATAAACATACATCAGTAAACATATAAACAATAAACATAAACGTGATTTCATAACGAATTAATTACCATGTACTGCAATAAATAAAGCACTTTGTAAATTTTCAATGTACAATTTGGAGAGTAAATATTTTATTTATTATAAAGATTACTACTATTAATATAATGAATATTTGTAAAATCACGATAGCTAAAAGAATAATAGTATCTATTTATATACATCAATATAAGTATATTTAAATGTGTATAGATATATATGTGTATATACAACATATGAGAGCAAATCTTTGTATACGTGTGCGAAAAAAACCCAAAATTATGAATACGAAAACATATTTGTAAAAATTTATTGAAAAACGTCAAACGTTCGAATGAAGCGTAAATCGAGTGGGATACACTTTGTAGGTTGCTGGCTGTTGGTGGTGGTTGTAAAATTTAAATCAGTTATTCAACTTCAGAATAAGGAATTTAAATTCTTTCAAAATTGCTTTCAACTTCAGTTGAATTCCCTTAGATCGATCTGTTAAGGTTTTATTGTCTTGAAATATAAGTTAATAATGAAACGATTCCTTTAGTTTCGGCTTTTCAGAAACAATGTAACAATTTTGTTTATATAATTTAAACGAAGAAAATCAACATTTTGCCAGATTTCTGGACAGCGATTTCAAAGTCGTATAAAATGCATATTTTACAATATTTTTAATAATACAAACATTCTAAATGTTTCACATACTTAATTGTATAACGTATGTTATACATTTTTAAATTGATAAAAAGACTTTGGTTTAAATTCATTGTAATAATCAGTGATTTTAGGCTGAAAGTAGTGAGAATAGATAATAGAAATATGTATCTGAGATGCTCACGCACGTTAAACGGTTAATTATTTTATTTCTACAGAACATTAACATTAATTCAAATTTTCTTTATCAAAAATTTCAGAAGATATCTCTTTTAACACTCTCCAAGTAATGTATTCACCTCGCATTGGTTTAAACCACTCTTTCGACAGAATTTTCTCTCGACCCCTCTTAAGTTTTTCCAATTTTCAATTCAGCGTTCATATTTTACAGTGAAACTGAAGCAATAAAATTTAGTTCAGCATCTCGCAAGTGCTTTATTAATAATCCTCATTGAACGCTTCATTGCGTATTCTTAGAATTCTTTAATTTTTTATAATAAAACTTCGGGCTGTATTGTATTGATAGCAAAGAAATGCACTTTCTTTTAGTTGAGACAATTTTGATGATGAGACAATGAATTAAAATGACTATGAATGTAAATGCATAGCAAAACCCAAACATAAATACTATATCATGATACTTAGTAAACAAATCAATTTCGAAATTTAAACATTCTAAAATTATGCGATTTTATATTTGTAGAGCTTTGCCAAATTTATAAACTTTTTTCTATTACATATAGCTGCATTTTAGTAGATAGCAGATTCATCGGAACTGAACTAAATCATATTGCCACTAAACGATCCTCACATGCAGCAGCTTGTTGAAAATTTCTTGTGTTTTCCGCTTTTTTTAACATAAAAATATTGCTCAGAATTGTTTGTTATTTTTATTTATCGGTCTGTTTGAAGAATTAGTATCGTTCCCATTTATTTTGTGAAATTCTAATTTTATTTATTCGGATCTTATATCCTCCGAAAGAAAGGAACATTTTATATTTTTCATGTTATTAAAACGAAACTTCTCCGTATTCAATGTAATCGCTGTTTACTGAATAACTTCCTAATAATAATATATTATAACACAATATAATAATTCCTAATACTATTAGACGTTTTTTTCTTAGTTTGGTACCTAAATGTTTAAATTATTAAATTAATTTCCAAATATTACTTATTTACCGAAATTAATGCATATTTTGCATACAAATACATACGTTAATATTACACCTTAAATTAATTTTAATTTTTTTATATACGTTAATAACTACAGTGGCTACATTTAGTTTTTAATTTACTTTACAAAAGCTAACATAAATATATTTTAATTACAATTGTGCATTAAAAATGTTTACTATGAAATAATGTAAATTTAATCGTTTCATTGATTCTTTTAGGATTTTTTTATTCTTCTCTCAGTGGAAACTATAGAAGTGAACTGTTTCTCGCTTCATGAAATAGTTGTCCTATTGTATCAACACTTTGCTGTTACAGTGAGAGTTCCACTCGCCTTTCTTATGAATTTCTTGAGTTGTGAGTGACTGAGCTTTGCCAACTCTGAATGCTCCACTATTTCTTTCCCGAAGATTAATCTTCTAGTACTGTGAAAAGCAGGGCTTTCAGAGATAAAGTCAAGGGATGTCCTAGTAGACCCCATACAGAATCTACATTGGGTTTCAGTTTATAGTCCTATTTTGTTCAAATTGTGATTTAACTTGCAGGGTTTTAGACCTTGAAATAGAAAATTGGGGTGAGAACAGTTTAGTGCATTTCTGTCCTAATTGGGCCAAAAATTTGATTTGCTTTCGTTATCGCCCATTTTTGCATAAGTTCGAAATCAATACAAATATTTATAGGTTTATTTAGATATATTTTCACATATTTAGCCATATTTTAAACATTATTTTTCGCTCCAATTCGTATGCCACAAACAAGCACTCGAAAGCTATTTAATCTGCAGCTTCGAATGAGTAATGCACTCGACCCTCACCCGGATATTGTTTAGCTGCTACTGGTCGGAACATTTTAACATTTTCCAGCAAACAGTAAATAGCTGTAAAGCCAGCCATTACCCCAAGGAAGGTCAACCAGTAGGTTGTCATGGAGTAACGAAGTTTTTGGGGTTGTGAGTAGCGATCCTCGCCGTACATATCACATTCTGCATGCAGCTGGTAAATTAAAATTGAATTAATAATTATTAATTATAATTAATTAAAAATAACATAACATTTCCTACCGGTTCATTGAAATTTCGTTTAAGTTCGGGGTAATCATATGGATAGTAGTTGTCCTTAGCTTCAGCACCCAGACCTGCTTCCAGTTTGGGATAGTCGCCATATCCTAAACCATCATCAGCGTATGGACGATATTCCTCTGGCAGCATATTATATTTCTTTGCTGCCTCCTCTCTCTCCTTTTGAGTCACTGGATATTTACCCGGTTTGTAGTCTTTGTTCCAACCGGCAACTGAAAATGAAATCAATTAGTTTAGATAACTTTTAATTTATATGGCGTTGCTTGGACTATTCGTCGAATATATCGTGGAGCTAAAGTGTCGCAGGTTACGTAAATAACACTACTGAACTGAAGACCAACTGAATGTGTTCGATGATTGTTAGGGATTGAAAACTTACGATTCCTCGTCACAGCATAGATGCCGATTGGATTTGTACTTAGCTTTTGAGCCAACTTTAGGCCCCCAATTAGCGATGCCATGGCAAAAGATTGGAATTTTCTCTTGCAAACCGAATAGGAATAAATGGCAAATCAGCCTGCCAGAAATGTCAATATCAGATGCATAAATTCTGGTATAAAAATCGAAGGGAATCTTTAGGTATTTTATAGCAAAATAATGCCACATTGTACAATTAAAAACACTGTTAAAATGAAAAATGTTTAACAATAAATAATGGCTTGGAAATAATTATGGATTAAATATATAATTTTGTGTATATAATAAACATATAATTTTGTATATATAACAATAATATATAAATATAGAAGGTCTTTGTTTCAACGGCGCTCGATGAAGTTTTCGTTCAAAGCGTTTTCTAATTAATATAAATTCATAAATATATTATATCATAAAAAATTATATACTAGCTTGCCCGTTGCCCGACTTTCTTTTTACCGCGTTCCCTTACACCCTTCCCATCTTCCCTCTTTTAAATGCAATTTAAATGTAATTTTAATTTTTTAGTAATTTAGCATAGAAAATTCCTTAAATACTACATACATTATTTTCTTTACTGTTTTTATGTAATAAAATTATTGGCCTAAAAAATTATGCTCCCAAATTGCCCATGTAGTTTTAAAATTTTAATTTTTGCCATGCCTTCTTGAACCATTTATGGGAGTAATTTTCCAATCCACAATGCAATTCGAGTGCACCTTTGCAGTGCACGACTAATAACCATGCAAAATTCCAATTTCCTAGTCCTCATAGCTTCCAAATCTTGCCACGCCCATTTCGGACACTCAAGGGCAGATTTTTGCAAAATCCGTTCCTAGTGTACCTCTGCATTATAATGCTAACCTCCCTACCAAATTTCAACTTCCTATTCCTAATAGTTTCCCAAACTATGGCCATTTTAAATCTTGCCACGCCCATTTCGGACACTTAGGGGCAGCTTTTTCCAAAATCCGTTCCTAGTGTACCTAAGTTCTATAAGGCACGCGTAGCGTTAGCTGTCAGCAACATAATTAAATTCGTTTTAGTTGAAATACGAATGTTAAACTAAAATCGCGATTTTCTAATGGTAGTGCGAACACAAACACCGTGACACGAGATTTTTATATACATATGTATATAGATTATATTCGATTCTACTTCATAGATAGAATACTTTTGGATTCTTATACTTCATTTATTCTTTATTTTCTTACTTTCTGATCACTATTCTCCTCATAGAATTATATTCAAATATGTAATTGTATTTTTCAATCATATCATCATATCATATACGTAGAAAATTTCATAAAAATCGGCTGAGCCGTTTGGGAGGAGTGCGAACATAAACACCGTGACACGAGATTTTTATATATATAGATATTAATTAAAAATATATTCATTTCTTTATTTCTGGCAAATGTTTTTCTGCAGAATCCGAAACGCCATGTTTCAAAGCTTTAGAATTTCCAACTCACACACTTGTTAGTAAATCCTTTTGATACGTTTCTATAGAATAACCCCCAATAAAAACCCAAGCTGATATTTTTATCTACCTGTTTAATTCTTTAATGACTAGAAGAAGAAATATTGAATTTAAAAATTACCTTATTTACCAAAATACCATAAATGTAAAAAAAATACCATTGCAATGCTTAGTTGGGATTATAAAGACCTCTAAACTTAATCTTAAAGGTTTTCAAATGTTAAATTAGCATTTACAGCCATTCGGAGTAATATAAAATAGCAGGTAGTTCGATTAGTTATAAAATAGGTATTATATACTGAAGTTTGTTTTCATATAATAAAGTAGATTCGTGTTTTCCAAAATCGGGAACTTAATTTTACAAGTACGACCAGTACTTGGAGATATATTATATATTTAATACATAATTTATTTACCTTCAAATTGTATATGAATGTTAAATGCCATTTCAAATGTTGAAATTCTATTAGCTGACTAAAAATATGTAAGTTTTCTAAATATTCATATTTCCGCAAATTAACTCTACCTATTATAAATTTAAAATTTTTGAAATAATTTTCTTTTTTCTACGTCTTACAGATAAGAAACGTAGAAAATATCTGGGAGAGTAAAGAAATAATGGCAAAGAAAATGTAAACTACGGCAGAAATCTGAGCGCGTAGTAGAAGAACAAAATGTCACATGTTATTTAAATAAATAATTATTTATTTTTGTTTCTGGAAAACTTAAAAATCAAATAAATCTCGCGATTTTTCCTAAACCTTTTTTTGCTTATATAACATAAATGAAACATATTTTAAATACATATGTAATGGTGCCCACATCAAAGGAATATGGGAACAGATAAGGCGCTTGTCGACCCCACCGATGTTGTTGTTGTTTTTGTTGTTGTCTTTGGTGCTGACCCCAACAACAAGAACAACTTTTGTTGATCTCTTGCCGTTCCAGAGTTATAGCCCTTTAAAGTTGAAAAAGTTCAGGCCTGTATCTCCTAAACCTTACAGATACCTTTATGTTATTGATGTTGCTGGAAAGGTAATTCGTTTCTACTGCTTGTAGTATGTCTTATAGTATGTCAATACTTACGCGATTGTGATTTTAAAAATTGGTTTTCTCCTATGATCCTGGACTGATCACGATGAGAAAAACATCTGTCGAAAGCTAAAAGCCTCTACTTTCTTATTATTGGCATAATTATGTGGATTACTTTTACATTATACTTAGAAAAACATTAATGAATGGAAAAAAATAGTACGACAAATCTAAATTTCTATTTTTCTCCAAAACTGAACGGTTTTCGACAAAATATTATTTTACATAAATGACAGATAATTCAATTACCTTTCCAGCAATATCAATAACGTAAAGGTATCTTGTAAGGTTTAGGAGATACAGGCCTGAATTTTTCAACTATAAAGGGCTATAACTCTGGAACGACAAGAGATCCACAAAAGTTGTTGTTGTTGTTGGGGTCAGCACGAAAAACAACAACAGCAGCAACAACAACAACAACATTGGTGGGGTCGACAAGCGGTTTATTTAAGCCGTACTATGATATGTACTATACTTTAGGAGATATAGATCCCGAGATCCACCCGAGAACGGAAAAAACCGATGGAGTCTCCATTCAAAAGAACAACAACTACATTGCACTTCATGACCTAAACTAGATTTTATTGTTTTAGTTAGCATTACAATCCGTTTCCAAAACACTTTAAGTTTCCTTACATCATCGTTTACCTGCAAGCATGACAGCCCTTGAAACTATGGTTGTGTGAACGGTGCTATTTCTAGTAGCGCCGTCGCAATTTGACAGACATCATATCAAATGAAGACCAGTTTTACGTGCGTGCAAATCGCAACGAAAGTTAGCAACGATTTAGGGTGGTTTATTTTGTTCGTTGCTGTGTGGAACGTAGGTTTGATGATTTATAGGAAAAATTATTAAAAATAAACGATGATTGTAATAAGAAAACCTAATATGCAGTTTTGAAGGAAAAATTATGGCCTATCTCCCTGGATTATTATAAAATATCTAGTAATTCAATAAATCAGACTAATTTGGCAAATTTTAAAAAGAGTATGTGGAACCCAACAGAAAATTGCCATTGCTGGGGTTTAAAAAATTTTCTACCTAAACCACGCCCACCCTATCTTAAGGACTATATTTTTACACATTTTTTGACACTGCAATGAGTAACCTGGCCTGCTTGGTTTCAAAGATATTTCCCATAATATCCTCGATGCTTCAAGAGCAGCTGCTGGAAATTGTGATGCGACAGGACACCTACCAAGTATGCAGTTCTGAAGCGAACATCAATAGCAAGCATCAAAATGTAAAACAACCATTGTAGCCGTTAGATTTATTTATATATTAAAGAAAATCCTTACACATATTTTGAACAAAGTTCAGAACCGCTGCTGACCTATTTAAACATTTTCTACCTAAATAACAACTATTCTATCTGGAAGAGGATATTCCTTTTCACATTTGTGCATAAAAACTATTGCCCTAGCTCGCTCGGTTCAAGATATAAACCCGATAATTCTCCAGATTGGTCAAGTAACGTTGCTGGCCACTTAGGAGCAGTTGTCCACAATGACAACTAGATAGGCGGAAAGCTCGAGACTTTTCCAAAAATTTGATGCATAAACGAAGTCTGTGGGTCTTAAAATGCCTGAAAAAAGTGGAAATGAAAATGCTTTTCTCCTTTGTTTACAATCTGCTGCTTTTCCTGAAAATTAAAAATGTAAACAAAGCGATTATTAAAATGATGCTACAATTAGATGCGTTTTTATAGAATTAGGATTAATGTCGACAAAATGACAGTTGTGGGGATCGAAAGAGGACTCTTTCAGAAACTTTTTAACAAAAAGATCTTGAAAATCCGATGAACCGTTTTAATACAAATCTATTTCAAGGTAGGGTATCCCTATACCCTACCATATTACAAGGTAGGGTAATAATTTTTATGCACGAATGTGAGGAAGAACATCCTCTTCAAGATAGAGCAGGTGTCGTTTAGGTAGAAAATGTTTAAATAGCCAGCAACGGTAATTAACCAATTTGGGGACCCCAAATTGGGATCTCTGTTATCTCTGTTCCAGAGCAAGGTAGGGTAATAATTTTTATGCACGAATGTGAGGAAGAACATCCTCTTCAAGATCATCCTCATCCTCTTCTCGGCTTTCCGCCTATCTAGTTGTCATTGTGGACAACTGCTCCTAAGTGGCCAGCAACGTTACTTGACCAATCTGGAGAATTATCGGGTTTATATCTTGAACCGAGCGAGCTAGGGCAATAGTTTTTATGCACAAATGTGAAAAGGAATATCCTCTTCCAGATAGAACAGTTGTCATTTAGGTAGAAAATGTTTAAATAGGTCAGCAGCGGTTCTGAACTTTGTTCAAAATATGTGTAAGGATTTTCTTTAATATATAAATAAATCTAACGGCTACAATGGTTGTTTTATATTTTGATGCTTGCTATTGATGTTCGCTTCAGAACTGCATACTTGGTAGGTGTCCTGTCGCATCACAATTTCCAGCAGCTGCTCTTGAAGCATCGAGGATATTATGGGAAATATCTTTGAAACTAAGCAGGCTAGGTTACTCATTGCAGTGTCAAAAAATGTGTAAAAATATAGTCCTTAAGATAGGGTAGGCGTGGTTTAGGTAGAAAATTTTTGAAACCCCAGCAATGGCAATTTTCTGTTGGGTTCCACATACTCTTTTTAAAATTTGCCCAATTAGTCTGATTTATTGAATTACTAGATATTTTATAATAATCCAGGGAGATAGGCCATAATTTTTCCTTCAAAACTGCATATTAGGTTTTCTTATTGCAATTATCGTTTATTTTTAATAATTTTTCCTATAAATCATAAAAACCTACGTTCCACACAGCAACGAACAAAATAAACCACCCTAAATCGTTGCTAACTTTCGTTGCTATTTGCACGCACGTACCAGTTTTCATAATTTTTGCCTTTCTGTCTCTTCTTTCCTTCTGCTTCAGTAGTATGTTTGCTTCGACTTTCGCGAATAAATTGGCGCACACCGCAAACAGAGAGAAACAGCTGAAAAGTGCAAAATTTAAAACAGAAGCAAATTGCAAGGATTCGCCATTGAAAAACTTGTACTGCAGATTTGTGTGAAATTTGGAATCATTGCTGTTTCATCAGTTGCGGGCGGCACACGCTAAACGGAATAAATTTGTTAAATAAGAACGACGATATTTGTAAAAAAACAATTTAAGAGAAGAAACACAATTCATATCCAGTTGTTGAGTCTTGCGCTACTACCGTCGTTGGTGCTCTGCTGCTTTTGCCTTGCGCCGCGCTACGCGTTTTTCTAGTTTTGTATCTGGACGAAGACGACTTTTATCCAACGGATTTTTCAAAAAACATTCCCTGAACTCGATTTGCCTCGCTTGCGCTTGACAACAAGAGTTTGCCAATTTCATACAAACGTATCCAAGCAAGACGGCAAGAAGACAGACGACAACGTAGAAGGAGCAGGCAGCCACAGAATTCGAGGTTTGAATTGAGTCTGCTGCTGAGTAGTATTCCCCCCAACTGCAGCAGTCTCTGAGCAAGCCAGCCAACCAACGGACCTGTTCGTTTGTGTGTTTTGCTGTTGCAGTTTTTAGTGTCTCTACATCATCACAGGAAGACATCTTGTGAAAATTTTCATTCGTCCAGTTTAGATTGAATTTTGTTGGTCGTCTTTATTTTAAATCCGGGTGGAAAATATGGTTAATATGGAAAACGCTGAAGAAGTGATGCAAATACTTGAGCGCTTTACGCGTCTCAAGCAAAAAGAGATTCCCAAGGAACTGGACGAGTACTTGCAGTATGTGGCAAAGACCGGTGACACCGTCTTCAAGTGGTCCAGTCTCAAATACTTGTTCCGCGAAAAGCTGCTGAATGTGATGAAGCATTTTCACGACACAACGCCGCACGTAATCGGTAAGTATTGGCTGAAAATGCAGTGGAACAATCAATGCTTTTCCCCAACTTTCTCTTTGAAAATATTTCCTTTTTTTATTGTATATTCAAGCAATTATACATATATATATCCCAAAAGCATTTCATTTGCATGCGTATATACTGTATGTACATATAACACATATATATTTCGGCCAGACAAAAGCCAAGCTTAAAAAGGGAAAAAACTTGCGAAAATGGGGCGTTGGTAAAGGAAAAAAGTGGTTCGGTTCTTTGTATGCAAGCAAAGTAGTGCTGCCACGCCACAGCACAGCGTTTATTAAAAAACTGGAATGCGAAGTAGTAGTGTACCAGGCGAAATGTTTTAAGTTAATTATTTCCAAGTATTATGTATGTATGCACTTTAGAAGCGTATTTACCGGCCGGTCAAAACGTCCTCGTCGGAGGTAAGATATTGCTATTTTGTTGCTCTTTTGATTTCACAATAAATCTCATAATTGAGTTAAATTCATATATAATTCGCTTGAATTATTTGAAGTAGGTAATTGTTATTGAGTACTATACATAAGGCGGCAGTACATTAAATATGCGTCGTAAATAAAACAGCGAAGACTTTTTTGTTGCAGTCTAGCAACTACATACATATACATAGTATGTATATAAATAAGTTACAGGTGATAGGTTAACAGCGAATGAAGTGGATAATAAATGTTTTGCATGAAATATGTACGTTTTTATTAAATATTCTATAACAAAATGAATCATATCATTATTAAAATATAGAATTCACAAGGAAAACATTTAATTGTCGATTGATTTCTAAGACTTTATGATAGTTATATTTACCGTTACATCTGTGTACATATTGCATTTATTATTCATCATCAGTATTGTTATTATTCATTGTTATTTAAATTTCCTTTCTTTTCCTTTCCTTTCCTTTCCTCTCCTTTCCTATTCTTTCCTTTCTTTTCCTTTCCTTTCTTTTCTTTCCGTTCCTTTTCGTTTACTCGAAATGCTTCTTGTTGATTTATCACAACAAATTATAACAAATAATTTAAATTTGTTTAAGCTGGAACAATAGAATGTTGTCTATTGTAATAATGTAATAGTGTGTCGAAATAAATTACCATGTGTAGTGTATTTAATTATATGAAGTGTATATACACTTATATATTTTATGTATATCGGTTTACTCTTTTAAAATAACAGTTAATTGTTCTTATTGTTTGTCTACCTGTTAAATTTAGGTTAAGATGGAATAATATTAAATTTCTATTTGAGTTTCCTGACAACTTCTTCCGATGTGCACCGTGATGTGAAATATTGATTTCATAGAAAGTGATTTATTACATATGTATGTACACCTTTAAATATGGTACAATATTGTGTTTACATTCGTGTTATACTAACACATAATATGCGTGAAATCAGTATAAAGATTTAAATTTTTTTTAAAAAAACTTATACTAGTACAATTATAAAATTATGTAATATTTTATTTTGTCAGTTACACTACAAAACATAAAATTTTCCGACTGTTACAATAAATAACAGTTAATAAAACTAGTCAAAATGTGAACAAGAAATATATAAACGATCCGGCGATATATAAAAGGCCCCGATATACCTATAATAAGAGTATATATTTTGGTGAAAGCATTTCATAAGCTGGTCGTTACACTCCACACTGCTTTTTGTGAGAATTTACTAAGAAATTCTAACTTCTTTTAATACTCACTTCTATTAATACTCACTTCTTTCCTTACTCCCCTCTTTTATTACTCACTTTTATTCCTCATTTCTTTTATTCACACTCTTTTATTGAGTTTATACCATAGATTAATATTATGCCACTTTTCTTCTACTGCCCTCATGCATATCATTTGTTTAATACAGATTAGTTTGCTGAAGAACATGTTAAAAATAACTTTTAAATGGTTTTTAACATTATGATGTGTTATTTTGAATTATTCCTCCTCCATCTGTGTGATTTACATCATTTACTTGATCTTAGTTTGTCGTCACTAGTCATTTATATACGATACAGTCATCTGCTGTCCAAGTTTCTTATCTTTTCGTAATGGTGTTAGTTTTAAACAGCACCTTTTTGTTTATAATCCTTTTATTATCATTGTTATATGTTACTGTTTTTATTGTGGATGTGCTTCAGTTATTTTTTAAGCGGTTGTGTAATGATTTTCCACCAACTAACCAACCAACCAAGCTTACCAAACAACATTTTCTCTCTAGCTCTCTATTGTATGTACATATATTGGTACATATCTGTCTCTAAATCTCGCTGTTTGTATTTCGATATCTGTCTGTCATAGTATTTATATGCAATTTTCAATCTAAGTTTGAAAGACTCTTTATTTTGTATTGTTTTATCGTAACTTTCATTACCGGCGCTTTCGCGATAAAATATTCGATGCTTTTCGCTTGTATGCACCTATTTTAGTAGCGACCATGAAAGTTGCATGTGTGTACAATTTTAATTCATAATTATTTGAATTGCTTTACAAGAATTGCTACTAATTTAGCATATACATAAAAAAAAGAAAGACTGGTCTATATTTATAGCTTGACTTTTTTACATATTTGATGGTTCTATGTACGTAATGCCTTCGATCTTTTCTATATACCATGTTGGATATTTTGGGGGGAGAGGACAAAATTGCAAAATATCAAAGCATAACGCAGCTGAAGCGTGCGGCGGCGACAAGCAGCAGTGAACCTCATCGACTCCCATTATAATAACTCCACATACAGTGCATGTAGACGAGAGCAACAATAATGACGAGACGACGACGACAACGACAGCTGAAAACGAGTTCTCTTCTGCGTCGCTTCGAGTGGCTCTGTAAGTGGAATACACGCGCTTTATACATCAGCCAGAGCCGTCAGTACAATAACCCTTTTCCAACGTTTCTACTGCTGTTTTTTCTCGCAATCATCTCCTACCTTTTGTCCATTCGTCTGCTCGTTTCTCCAGCTGGTTGGTTGGTCTGTTGGTCGCTTGGTGTTCTGTGTCTGTTCGTGCATCTGTATTAATGTCTGTCTTTGAGCTCATTTCTGCTCTGTTGTGTTGCTTGGAAGTTTTAAAAAAATATTGTATGGTTTTTTATTTCGTTATATAGTATTTTTCGCTCTTTTCTTTTCTTTTCTTAAATCATTGTTTTAATTCCATTCATTGCTCAAAGGAGGGAATAATAAATATATAAACATGCATATATGGTATGTACACATGCGTACTAAATACATGTAGTATATAAAACAACATACATTAGTTGATGTTAAAAATATCATCTATAAATATACATATACCATGGAACCCATACCTAAAATTGCAACAAATTAATTGCAAATAAATTTCCTTTATTTGCGGTGATATATAAAAGTATACATTTTCGTTTATAATTTCATAAATGTAAATATATAATTGAATTCCTTATTTAGTTAAATTAACATTGATTAAGTTTAAAGTGTCATTAAAGTGTTTTAAAAGGTGGACCGTGAAATTATAAACATATTACATACATATAATAGTTTAATTCGATGTATCATTTATATTTATTATTTTATTTAATAGAAATACCGCAATATCCCAACGTTGATCCTTTTAATTATGAAAGCATGAAGTCTTCATTGTTGGAACGTCTGGAACTTTTCAATGCAGCACCCTTTACCATTCAGCGTCTGTGTGAGCTGCTCATTGATCCGCGTAAGCAATACAGTCGCATTGATAAGTTTATGCGCGCCTTGGAAAAGAATATTTTAGGTGAGTACGTTGTAGTAAATGTTTGAAAGAGTTATTTGCAGTAAAAAGAGCTCGAAACTATTCAGTGTGTCTCTCCGATTGCTTGTTCCTTTCACTAAACGGAAATTCTCTTCATTTCAGTAGTGAGCACTATTGAGCCCGGACGCAAACGTACCGAAAGTGAAAACGGCGACTCCTTAGATTCGGTTGTAAATGGTGATTTATCATTGGATGTCAATGTTGACATTGATATGGAGAATGAGTCGCTTTTTAATGTGGAAGCGCAAAATGGCAATGGCAGTTCTGCTACCGTCGCCGATATTGCAGCCGCCGCCGCCGCTGCTGCCGCTGCGGAGTCAGAATCAGATGCTTGCGCTATTGCAGCCAGCGCTGAAGTCAAAGAAAGAGCACTAGTTACTGAGTCCCCCAATGTACCGCACACAGCTGACGATGATATCTTACCGAATCCGAAGAAACCTAAGCTGACTGACGCCGATAGAACCGACGTAAACAAGCATCATAAGGATGTTACTGAGAAGCCAGTTATACAGACGACGCAGATATCAACAATTGCTGCAGAAGTTGCCCAAGATAATAGCAACATTCCAGAAGAAGGTGAACTCAGCAAGGACGATAGCCTCGTTACGCCTGGTGGTAAGCCAACAAGTAAATCAGCTGATGAAAACAAAGCAGTTGAAGAAATCTCGATCGCAGGCACAGTAGCAGCAGCAGCAGTTGAAAAGTCTGAAGAAGTAATCATTGCTGCGGATAGCAACACAAGTAGCAGTGCCATTGCCAAGAGCGCCGCTACCATCACCACCAACCTGGACAATGATGGCGGAGAGCCGATAGCTACCGCCGAAACACCTGTTTCTGTTTCTGATGCTAAAGCACTTCCTGCCGATGTCAAAGAAACATCAGCAACATCAACAACGCCGTCATCCCCCCCTGAAATTGCAAAAGCAACAGCAGCACCTGTCACCATCATACCGCCAACACTTGCTCTCAATGATCAGCCTATGGAGGAGCAAACAGAGCCTGCATTGGATGACATTGCAGTCATTGAAGCAGCAGCAACAGCACCTTCCACATCATCTTCCATAGCCGCAGTTGCAGTCGAGGAGATCGTCATGTCTGAGGCGAGCTGTGGCGCCATTGATATGGCCACGGACGCCATCGAGCCAACTAAAGACGAGCCAGCCGGCATGGAGGTGGACGATACCAGTCAGGAAGAAGCAATGGATCAATAAACCGCCTGCACGTGCCAAGCGTACGACGTGAGAATCACATACTAAACCGACATTCAAAAAGTTAAATTTTTTCTATTGAAGAAAAAGCGAGCGCCGAAACATAAATATTTGACGTTAGGCTTTGATTGAAAGCGCAAAATGTATCGTCTAAGATATAATGATATATATATAATAACTATTTAAAATTATATAAAAAACATATAAATATAAAAGCGAAATTAAAAAAGTTCTTAAAATACATACAAAACGATAAAAAAACAAAAAAATATTAAATTTGTAAGTCCGAATGTTTGAGTGTTGTATTCAGAATTATTAAGATTTTGCAGAAACATATATTGTTTAAAAACTATAGTTACGATGCGTAACGTTACTAAAGCAACGTTAAGGAAAATAATAACAACAACAACAATTATAGCAGAATCTCAGTGAGCAAAAAAACCCAAAGTGGCATAAAATTAGAAAAAAGACTTTCTGCTGCTGTTAACTTTTCCACTCATGTACTGTTTGTACATGTATTGTTTTAGATCAGATAAAAAAGTTCAGTATTAAAAAGATCCCGAACTATTACATCCTATGTACAACCTACCATTTAATTTAAAATTTATTTTAAAATATTCAAAGGCCATTGATGATGATACTTTAAAATAAAAAAACAAAAACACAACAAATTAAATTTGCTTGCTAAAAATTCTGCTGAATGAATTTAAAGGAAATAATTAATGACCAATTTTTGTTATTATTTAATCAAGAATAAATCTCAAATTTTAAACCTCAAGAAAACAGTAAATCTTAATACGATTAAAGAAATTTAAAGTACACAGTTCTTTAAATCAATTATTGTTTCAGCCGTCTTTGTTTTCAGTTTTTATTTTCTATAAATAACTAAATAGTTTTAAACATTTTACATTTTTTTTAACATGAGAACATTGTTTAATTTATGAAAACAACCGAAGGATAAGAACGAAACGATGACAATGATGATGTTTTATAAAAAACTGAGATGTTAAGTTAAGCAAACTTAAATTATAATTTCTTATCTTTTATATCGTAAAAAATACATGTAATTCATATTCCTATAAAGCAGTTGTTCTGAGGCATTTATTTTTATGATCTTATTTTTCTTTTTCTAGATGTTCAAGAGTTCTTGTAAAGTTCTTGCTCAATAATTAATACAACGAAATGATATTTTAACATAGGTGATGTATAAAAAGCATTGGAATAATGTGAGGTTTTGTGTTTCACATTCTTGTAGAGGAGTTTGATTCCAAGTGCATCAGAATCAAATTCACTTTTTCATGCCGCAAGTTTTCAATTTTCCGCAGTTTTTGTACCGGCATTTGTGATGAATGAGAGAGAGTCGATGTACATACATATGTATGTATTTACTACGTACATTGCACTTGGATTTTACTACGCAATATAAACATTTTTTACGCATACCCCAAAATGTAAACAATTTGTTGAATGGGAACTTACTCTGTATCCATGTGTATATAACAATGACCACTTAATATTTAATATTAGTGTTTAAACGTGGAATTTCTGAAGTACACCGACTGGCTGACCGACGATAAATGTTTGCTATTGGAGTAGAATGAAAAATTCTTAAAGTTCGTGATTATGGAGCTAATGCAGTTGAGTGTATGTGTCTGTAATTTCATTGTGGCGGTGTCCTTAAGGCGTGACTGATACTCGAAACAGTCACGTAGATGGGAAGAGCTTAACTCGTGTCGACACACGAAGCTCTTCAGTTCGCCGAAGCGAACTACCGTCCAGACTGCATTGGAAATTAGGAGGCTCAGCACGGGCTGTCACCTCAATGGCGTCGGGATGGAGGCTTCGTGGTTTGGGAGTGTCTTAGCACTGACGTGCGACCTGCTGATGAGAAGGCAAGTCGAAATGTTCCATACATAAACAATGGTCTGCTTCGATTATCCCCGAAAGTCGAGAGGTTTTAGCGAGTCCCACACTGCCGGACAAATAGATTAGGCTGGTGTTAGTACGTAAATGTGAACTAATCGAGAAAAAGGTGGACCAATCGAAGGAAAATTAACCACATTTTTATAGAAGCCATATTTCTTAAATCAATTGGATGATTTTCATCAGCATAAAGTAAGATCTACATATATACAGTAATATAGTTACGCTAAAATCGGGCGAATCTCCGCCGATTTTACATTTTATATTGTGAATAATTAATTTCGATTATTTTTTGTTTAAAGAAATGTTGAAATTTATTAACAATACTTTGATGTGTTTAAATTCACAGATATCAGTTATCTTATAGAAAACTTGTCAGATTTTTAAAAAATAAATCTAAAACGTAATATTAGTACTTACTTTTCAATATTTTTTTATGTTCTTGAAAATTATCAAATCGAACAATGTTGAAAAAGATTAGGTCCGGATTAGTTCAGTATTAACGCCGGTAAATAACTATAGTGCCACTGATGTATGAATGTAAAATACCATGAAACATTTTAAGAATTTTGATTTAATTTCCTTTGTATTTTTATAAAATAAATAAAGTTTTAAAGCTTGAAAATTATGAAAAATAAGAAATCAATTTTATATCCAGAAAATGTATTGAAATTATCCAATTTCATATCACTTTTTATTAATTTTCTCGAATTTATTGAAATTTAAGTTAAACATAGAATTCAAAAGTACAAATGTTTACATAAAATAATATACTTTAAGAAAATTTAGTTAAAGCCCGAACTAAACTCTTTTGGAGTAAATAGCTCCATATAGTTTTAATCTATAAGGTAGGCCATGGGATGGTTTCTTTTTTAATTATTTAATTCAATTTAAATTATTCTAGTTATTTATATCAAAAAGAACCAGCCGATGGTCCACCCTTTAGTTACTAGCTTCAATTGCAACTGTTTCGAGTTAAGTATTTTAATTTCAGTCAACTAAAGGAATTAATACAGAATTGATTGTAGTTTGTTGAACGAATGAGTGGGGTACTATACGCACCAACAAAAATTTAATCGCGTTGTGCTACGATGCTGAAATCCAAATTCGCAGATGTTAAAATTTTTCATCTTTTTTTAAGGGAAAAAATAAAAGAAACATAATTAAATCAAGTAAATAAATTAAGAAATTCCTCCTATGGCATTTTCTGTTTTTCTGAAATCTTACGAATAATAAACTAATTATTAAATGCCCTTAATTATTAGTGGTAAGGGGAATAAAGACATTTTTCAAAAATTAACTGTAAATATGAGAGTCGTTGTGGTAAAAACTAATATTTCCAAATTTCAATAACACTTCAACGCCTTAAACTCCCACGCCCATAATTCTTCACGGGTACCTCAGCTGGAGGAGGTGGCGGCGGCCGTTTGTGTGGTAGTGCTGTTTGCCGCTGCTGATGCGCACCGTGAGCCGTGGCATGGAGACGTGGATCTGATTGGAAACGTGCAATCGAACGTGGATCACGAATAGCAAAAATAGGCTTGTGTTGCTGTTGCAACTCTTGTTGTTGTTGTAACTGTTGTTGTTGTTGTAAATGTTGATGCTGCAATTGTTGCATTTGTACATACTGAGAACTATGGCTATTCGGAACATTATTTGTTGTTGGTGCACGTTGATTATATGAAGAAAATTGCGAATCAGGAATTCGATCAGTTTTAAGAGTGAATGCTGGCCCAATTACAGGTGCAGGTACTGGTGCTACTGCCAAGGCAGATGGTAGTTGAGAGCATTTGTAAATCTCTAGCATACGTGTACGCAAGCGATATACGTCCATGGCAGTGGTAGCCGGCTCATTTATTAGCTCGGCAAAATCATTAAGTGCCATGAGTTGGTTCTCATTTAAAACGTTTATCAGTTGCATAAGTGGCAGATCATCATTTGAGGCTGTAGCCGTTGAAGTAGCAGTGGTCTGAGTAGCTATCGATCCACCCATGGGCTTTACTTGCACGCCAATGTCGCTTGTATTGCCCATGCCCACACTTATCACGCGCACATGGTCAGTTTGTGTCACAGCGTTGATAAACAAAGACGACCTGACAACTGGTTCACTGTTATCGACCGGTTCTTGTTTAATTATTGTAGACTGTTTTGTAAGCCTCATATCATTAAGCTTCCTGAAGAGAACTTCGGCATTACAGCCGACCGTACGGGCGATTTTTGCTGAAAGCTTAGGCAGCGCCTGCAGGCCATAATCGTGTAGATTAAAATGTGTAGAAAGTGAATTAAAATCGTAGTCCACATTATTGATGGAATTCAACGGCGATCGATTATTGTAGGCTTGTACGGCTGCTCTAGTCCTACTGGGTAGCAGTTTGCAAACAGTTGAAGCGAAATTAAACTTTCCCGGATAAGGATTTTTTTGTGCCTCTTGAAACTTGGATAAAGTATCAGCTGCTAGCTTGAAAGCTGCGAAGAGATGGATGTAAATATAGTTTACTCTGTAATAGAAATGTAAATGTTATCTAACCTTTTTGCCGCTTCATTTCCACAGTAAGTACCAAGGGCTCAGCAGGTTTCTCCTCCACTGGGGGCTTCTCCACTGAAGTGGAAAAATGGAAAATGAAAAAGATTTTTTGTTTTTGCTCAAACTGAGCTCGTTTATGGGTATTACTTACATTTAATTCTTTTAAAACCTGATGAGATGTGGCTGCTGCTACCCTTAACGGTTAAGCATTCCACGTTTTTTTGTGCACTGGTCCATTGCTCGTTTTTCTCCAGAAAATGTTGCGGAAAATGCGTGGTTACATCATCGTTGTCATCTATCGTTTGTCCAGCATATGGCGTAGTTTCCCGTTTACTGATGTCACACCTCGGCGGACATTTTGAAAGATTGCCGTATTTCGCATTGAACTGTGGCGCCTGAATGGGAAATCTAACATCTTTAGAGGTGTTACTTGGTTGTCCTCTTTCTAGTTTTCCGCAATCTGATTCACTTGCTGAGTTGACTGCCTCTGCGCTCCTCTCACGATGTTTAAGTGGCGTTCGACTGGAAAATTTAGCATCTTCTTTGGAGTTGCTGTGGGTCCTCTTGCCCTTACTTGGTTGTCCTCTTTCTAGTTTTTCGCAGTCTGATTCAAGTGATGAGTTGACTGGATCTGCGCTCCTCTCACGATGTTTAAGTGGCGTTCGACTGGACAACGTAACATCTTCTTTAGAGTTGCTGTGGGTCCTCTTGCGCTTACCTGGTTGTCCTCTTTCTAGTTTTTCACAGTCTGATTCAATTGCTGAGTTGACTGCCTCTGCGCTCCTCTCACGATGTTTACGTGGGGGGCGAATGGACAATCTAACATCTTCTTTAGAGCTGCTGTGGGTTCGCTTGCGCTTACTTGTGTGTCCTCTTTCTAGTTTTTCGCAGTCTGATTCAATTGCTGAGTTGACTTCCTCTGCGCTCCTCTCACGACGTTTACGTGACTTCTTTTTGGATTTTGACTTCTTCTCTCTGTGCTTGTGGCTGTGATTTGGCTTCTTCCCTTCCTCATCCAGTTGACGAAGTTTTTCTTGAATGAACTGCCGTTGTTCTGAATATTTGATTTCTTTTGCTTCGTCTGCTATTCGGGCTGAACGTTCTGCCACATGATCTACAAGCAAATCATCGAAAAAATTATTGGCTAAAAGATCAGATCCGTCGTCATAGTTATTTATATCGGTTTCTTCATTGGGTTCATTTTTTATTCGGACTTGTGCATCAGAGAGCTGGTTGTTTTGAGGTTCTTGAGCTCTGTTGAGGCGACTTTGTGCTTCCTTCGATGTACCAGACAAATCGCACAGCGGTGACGGCGGGGACGCTACACACAAGCCCTCCGTCAACTGGTCAGCATTATCAATTAAATCATCGAAAAAATCTTCGGGAATACAATCGGAAAGTGGAAAAAAGGGTTCAGTTTTAACGGTGATTGAAGGTGCTGTAGATTCTTTTTGAGGTGCTCTTGCTTTTATAGCAGGACGCTCTGGAGTTAGTTGTTCATCTTCTTCCGGTCCTTCTGAACCAGAAATATGTTGATCCATCGATTGCGGTTCAGGTTTTATCCGTACTACTGATTGTTGTGCTGTTACTCCTTCCGAAAATGCCTGAAAATGTTTCTCAGAGGTTTCTGGTGTGGTGTTATTTGTTGTTTCTGTATTACTTGGAATGGCACTTCTTGTACTAGATTCTAGTGTTGTGGATTGTGTGTCACAAGAATTAGTATTCTGCACAATTGTGTTGAATTTTTCTGATTCATTTGAAATATTTGTGCTTGCTGCTTGTTCTGTCAGACTTATTTCGCTATTTGACAGTCCTGGCAAAGAAGTAGTAATTTTTGGAATTGAACTCTTCTCTCGGTTGATTTCGTCACAAGTATGAGGTTCTTGCTTACCTTTAACGGTCGACTGAGCCTCTGAGTGCGATTTTGTTGTTGTTGTAATTTCTGCCGGGGTCGACACCGGATTTTCATTTTCTATGCTACGCGTGGTTGACGTAGTAGTAGTTGACGCAGTTCCTGCGGCTGCGAGAATGACTTGATCAGTATGGGGTTCCTGTTTGACTCGAACCATCGCTTGGCAATCAGTTTCTGCAGTAGATGTTGTGTTTTGTACGACCCTTAGATCAGGGATTGTAGGACTTTCTTTTGAACCAGTATTTTCTACGGTCGATTGCGACTGTGATTGTGTTGTTGTTGTAATTTCTGCCGAGATCGACAGAGAATTTGCATTTTCTATGCTTGTGGTTGACGTAGTAGTAGTTGGTTCAGTTCCTGCGGCTGCAGATTGAAGGAGAATGGGTTCATCGGTATGGGGTTCCTGTTTGACTCGAACCATCGCTTGGCAATCAGTTTCTGCAGTAGATGTTGTGTTTTGTACTACCCTTAGATCAGTGATTGTAGGAGTTTCTTTTGAACAAGTGTTTTCTCCAGGTGACTGAATTGCTACAGATGATTGAGTTTGCACAGATTCTGCTGCAAATTTCTCCGGTACAATTTCCTTATCAGTATCCCACTTTGCGTTCACTATTAACTTATCATTACTCTGAGCTGCAGGTGTTTCTGCAGTAAGTGTAGGTTTTGTAGTTTGTGTTTGTAAAAGCTTGACGGGAGGGACATATTCTTCTTCAGCAACTGGTTCTTGTTTTACACGCTGCGTTTCAGACATCGTACTCGTCCTGGATTCGACTACACCCAATGCGGTTGTTAGTAGAGGAGTTCTTAGTGCTTCTGCTACTAAGGACTTCTTCGTGACGGACTCATCCTCTTCATCAGTGCAGGGTTCCCGTCTTACTTCCGCGATCCTTTCCGATTCCACATCGCACATACTCGGCTTTTCTGGTATATCAATAATAAGTTGGGAACCACTTGTAAACGCTGCCATTGCCAAATCGTCAGGTTTTGCGGATTTTATATTTATAGCGCTGCTTAATGTCACTTTGAATTATGTTTATGATTGCAAATAAAACCCGACGATTCAAGTTGGAATGATTACCTGCCGCCGTCGTTAGCAAAAATCGAGCTGCCAGAGGTACAAGTATTTTTAATAACAACGTAGTTGCCAGATTAGATCAAAATAGTTGTTAGTTAGTTAAAAAGGTGTCAGAAAATTTGTTTAGAAAATGTCAAAATTTAATACGAGACGTTAAACATACATATTTTAAATTTCTTCTTGATGTGGGAATTCATTAGCAAAAGGAAAATTGGATTATTTTTTATAGATGTTTTTTATACTATATGTTGTATACATAATATTGGGGTTTTCTTTCATATCAATTGAAAATAAATCAAAAGTTTAATTTTCAATAATTTCATTAGGACACAATGCATATGTTTCCATAAAAGAAAAATGTATTTGCTAAATTATTTATAAAGTTTGCTGTGCAATAATTATTGTTGTATCTAGTTTATCATAAGACCCATACTACACGAATGGAAGAATGAATGTGAATGAATGTCCATGAACGTTCTGGCTGCAGGATATTCACTCCAGTTTGCACTATTCTTGAGCTTTAACAATCAAAAACATATTGAAACTCATGTTTTCACAGATTTTTAATTTGAAATTGCCCCCATTTCCAACACAGCACAATGAAAATGGCTGGTGTCGATTTGGAGCATCCACAACGCGTGGATAAAGTGTTGGCCGCTATATGGAAGAA
This sequence comes from Myopa testacea, assembly GCA_949629155.1. Taxonomy (NCBI): domain Eukaryota; kingdom Metazoa; phylum Arthropoda; class Insecta; order Diptera; family Conopidae; genus Myopa; species Myopa testacea. The sequence continues at coordinate 29,915,129 of OX451345.1, read as the reverse complement.
CTATATTATATCCAGTTCGTTTTTCTGTTTATCTGGCACCAAATCGCGTCAAAGCGTAATTCGGCACCAAAAAACATAATTCGGCTCTCTGTTAAAGCGTAATTCGGCACAAAATTCTGTCAAAACTTTTTTCACCGCATAGGTTGCGGGAAACTTTCGAATGCATTTACACATTTATATTTGTACCTTTTAAAGGTTTGACCAAGCTTTTTGGATCGCGGAAATCCCAATTGCTATCCCAAATAGCACAAGGATTAACTGACTCGTCGCTGTTTGTCCAAGAAGCCTGTATTACAGTACGCGGTTCGCTTAGTTTCTGGTAATAGTAGGCTGCAAGGCCGGCACTGGTGCGTCGCCTGCAGCGACAGCACCTAATTTGCGAAAACTTGTCCAGATAACCATCTTTGAGACTATTTCGTACTAATAGATCCCGGAAATAAAAAATTTTAAATTGAATATTGTAATAACATACGAGAGTGTACATAAATAAATTTATCAAATTAGTAAAGCAATTTTTTACAGTTCCCGGATTTAGTAAACAAGCATTTTTAGGGTAGTTGAAGGAGACGGTGGTGCCATCTAATACTGAAATAAAATATACAGGGATTGTTATAATTATATATATTATTAATTATATATATATTATATATATATAGTTTTCAAGTTTTTTTCTGCATTCGGCATCTGATCATGTTATGTTTGTGGTATAATCAAATACTTATTCCAATATTCATTGAATCATTAATTGAAATCTTCCATTCGTCTCTTGAATATCATATTTTCATCAAATTGTGTATATTTAGTTTATAGTAGTGTAAGTTTGTGTATTGTATAAGTGTAAACTTTCTTGAAATATAAATAATAATTTTAAAGAAGCAATGATCCTCACTCGCTTTACAAATGAAGCAATAAAGAAAAACAAATGTCAATTAATTCTCGATCTTTGCAAATTTCTTACAAATTTAACTACCATTTATTGTGGAGAAAAAACTATTAAAGTAAATGTATATAATTGATTACACCAAATTACAACAGAAAGTATGACCACAATAAATCGGTCCTCTTGGTGTCTGTCTGCTGTGCCAAACTCTCAAGAAATGCTTTCTACTGATAACCAGAAAAATAGTGTCATACTAACGGAATTAAAACTACATATATGCTTCCATACATCTAAAGCCAACAACATGACAAAAACGAAATAATTTGTATAAATAATAAAAATAGGAAGAAATGTTTCCAAGAAGTGGTTATAATTTTGATGTTTTTCTTCTGATTGCATGCATTGAAATGAGCTCGTCTCCTTCAACGTGCGAGTTGTATAATTAAAGCCGCGCACATTTCGAAGAATTCCATTGTGTGATGTCCGGTCGGCTGCTGCGGCATCACTCCACCCGAGTGTAGTGGCGGCGGAGTCAAGCTCTCCATGATCACATCATCTCCTTGCTCGACTTCCTCGTTGGTTAGCGACTTAAAATCGAGTAAGTAACTCTTCGCATCCACCTGATACAGCTGCAGCGACATCTTCGAGTACTTGCCGATCAGAGTTCCTGCACGACGTACTCGCACATGATATGGATTAATGATCTTCCATTCGTAGTCTAAAGCCTTCATGGCTCGATAAACCTCGAGCATAATGTCGTTCGGTTTACTTTGTGAACGTATGCCGAGATGCCATTTAGCACGCTTAATGGGTGTTCCACGGGCCGTCTTCTCCGGGAATGCACCACCGCCTGAGTTCTGCACACACATCGCCAACTGGCGTTCGCGCATCGGTGCAATTCGCTCCGGATGTGGACGCAAAGTGGAAGAATTACTGCCGCCGCTGTTAGGTGTTGTCGAACCACCGGTACCGCCTTCCTGCGTGCGTTCGCTGGGAAATTGAGGGGGCACCGGTGGCGGCGAGCCCGCCACAAAGAAGTTACTGATTTCTGTTTTGGCTGCTTCATCAGCAAAACGCTTGTTGTCGATGATTAAATGGTAGGCAATTGCCAGTTGATCGTGTGGATCTCCGCTAAGCAATGCATTGTGCACCTCCGCTTCCTTGACGCCGAATTTAGCGCAAACTTCAGACACTGCGTAGGTGTCGATGACATTTGAATCCTGTTCGATGCTGGAAGGGAACAGATATGAAGGCAGATCCTTTTGGAACCACTCGTGCTTCTTAATTTCCTCAATATTAGCGCGCTTCAATGGATCCACTTGCAGCATTTGGCAGACCAAATTTACCACTTGTTTGTTAAGATACTCAGGTATGGGAAAGATACCAGATTTGATTTTGCGAAAGAGCGTGGGAACGTGCTCATCGTCAAACGGCAGAGTGCCGCATAGTAATGCATATAAAATGACGCCACAAGACCAAATATCCACTTCGGGACCGGCATAAAGCTTGCCAGAGATGACTTCTGGTGCTGCATAATTTGGCGAGCCGCAAGAGGTACGCAGAAACTCTCCATCCAGCATCATGTTGGAAAGACCGAAGTCCGCGATTTTGACATGCATGTTATGGTCAAGCAACAGATTCTCCGGCTTCAAATCCCGATGTACAATCATGTGGCGATGACAATAGTCCACACCCGAAATGATTTGCTGAAAGAAGCGCCGCGCCTCATACTCCTGCAACTTGCCGTGCTTGACGATGTAATCAAATAACTCACCGCCACTTACGTACTCCATTATCATGAAGATGTCGGTTGGCGTTGAGATGACCTACAGCGAAGTGAAAGAGCGGAAAATTAAATGTTATATGAATGTATCACATGGATTAACCTGGTACAGCTTAATAATGTGCGGATGTCGGAAAAGTTTTAGATTTTGTATTTCTCTACGAATCTTGCCAACCACATCCAGAGATTTGATCTTCTGTCGATTAAGAATCTTTACGGCCACCTTATGTTTAGTCATCTGATGTTCTCCGATTTTGACTTTGCCGAAAGTGCCTGTGCCCAGCGTAGCACCAAGCAGGTAGTGTCCGATCTTTACCAAAGGCTGCGGACCCGCCGAGTTAGACACGACATCGGCTACAGCAGCTCGTGATTGCGGCATGGTTGACGCTTTTGAAGTGTACAGTTGAGAACCTCTTAAAAATGCAGGTATGAAGTTTGTTGGCTTAATTATTGCTTTAGATTATAGGTGCTTTTAGTTTTAAGTATGTGAGTTCTGTGGGCGAGACGACTGGATTTTTATTTTGGCGCTGCTCCAGCGTGCGCGATTGCTGCTGAACGAAAATTATCCACAACACACATCTAAACAGTGTTTATTGTTCGTTTGATGTACAAGACTTCCTTTTCGGTTATTTATTAAAAGATACTCGCACGTCGCACTTGATTAAAAAATTGCTGATGAAGGAAAATGTAATTTTCTTCAATTGACAAATGGGAATTTTCCATTTGGATATTTTGACGTTTTCTTTTCGATTGGAATTCCTGAAATGGCAGAGAGAGAACTTCAACTTCAAAGTACTGCTGATGGTTTGGTTTGGCAAATTAAAAGAGTGCATAAATAAAGAAAGTAGATAAAAAGACATTGTAAAAGAGAAGATTTGTTTTCTGGGTTTATTCTATGTAGTTCTCTGCCAGAGCTTCAATCTCTTTTGTTATACAATTTTTTAATATAAAATTCAAATCGACTGCTCGTCTATGAATAACAAGAATAAGAATCGCCAGATCAACCTCACGAAAAATTACAGCAACAAAATTGTGCATTTCGTTTCTTTTTTTGCACAACAACATGCAACACAACTTACTTATTCACAAAATATATTGATAAACGAAATACCTGATATGTTTAATGCAGATAAAATTTCAGCCGCGAATTCGAAAAATTGCTCGAAAAATTACTTTCGATGGAATTTGGTGCAATTCGAAAAATTGCTCGAAAAATTACTTTCGATGGAATTTGGTACAATTCGAAAAATTGCTCGAAAAATTGCTTTCGATGGAATTTGGTGCAATTCGAAAAATTGCTTTCGATGGAATTTGGTGCAATTCGAAAAATTGCTCGAAAAATTGCTTTCGATGGAATTTGGTGCAATTCGAAAAATTGCTCGAAAAATTGCTTTCGATGGAATTTGGTGCAATTCGAAAAATTACTTTCGATGGAATTTGGTGCAAAACAAAGGCCCATAAAAGCCAGCAGTCAAAGTTGAAGTTCAGAATTGCGCAACTTTCAACTGCGCCAGCTCCTTTGACGTATTGCATATGCTTAGAAAGCGAATGGGATTCTACTTTCTTAACATTAAAAAGGAATTATAAAGGCTAATTATATCCTTTTCTTAGGAAAAAATAATTGGGAGATAAATACTAATATTAAGTAATGGTTTTTCGACAAAATTTTATTTTAGTTAAAATGAAGATATTTCAAATTCTTTTATAACAGTACCCATTTTATCCATATATAGCTTTTGTTCTATTCAGTAGAAAAATTTGAAGAATGGGGAAAAGGCACATAACCCTACTTGTAGTACAGAGCATTTAAAATCATTAGCTAAGAAAAGTTTCCACTCAAAAGCGCACATTTCCAAAAATATATATTTCTTTCTTTCTTTTCAATATACAATACTTAGGCCGGTATTGATTGGCCTCAATGCACCATTTCTGCTCTCTCGCAAAATTTTGTCCCGTCTTCTCTGGATGAAATCAACTCTAGCTAGTTTGGCCAAACAAATGTTCGTAATGTACTAATGTACTATCGGCCTCAAAAATTCAAACAATTCATATATAATAATGTTGTCTCGTTGGCATCTCTGTCATTAACTCACCCCATCTCTCGTGTGGTAACAAACCAAAACAGTTTACTTTTGGTCTGGTTTAGGTATGATTCCATTGCTCCAAAGCTCTAACGCGGATATTCTGTGTGAATCTTGTTGCTAAGCTCTAAAAGAAAGTAATTGCTGTAGTTTTTCTTCGACTTTGTGAATGGTTTTTATCTCTCACCGATTACAATTATGTAAATTTAATATCCGCGCGGATGTAACCAGATATTCATTTATTTTAGCTCTCGGTTTGTAATCTAAAGACACGGTTCGGATTTATAGTACACTAGGTAGTAGTGATGTTATGTTTGATAAAAATTTGTGAAACGACGAGATGCAAAGTATTCAAATTCTCAACGTCAGCAAAATAAAAACCTGTAAATTACGCATCGCAGCCGCTTAATACATGAGATTAAACAAGTGTTTCATATATATGTACTTTATTAATTGTGCTAACGCGCTGGTGATTTCGTTAGTACGAGTGTAAAAACAAGAAAACCCCGTCAACACCCGTCTACCCGCGTTCCTTGCCTTTTATTGGTCTTTTTAACAAAATGAGTTTTCCCACGAAACCAAGAGCAGTGGTGTCTCTCTGGCACTTTTATATATTATTTGTGAGCATTTTTATTGTGTCTTCAGCAGCGGCAGTGGTCGAGAATGAATCATTTCTCACACCAGCGCCGCACTACCTAAAGAACAAAGAAGTGGGTGAACTTTTCGCTTTACTGCAGCAGAAGTTTCCTCATTTGGCGCACAAATATTCGCTGGGTAAAACGTTGCAGAAACGTGATATGCATGTTTTGGCGCTTAGTGCAGCTGCTACCTCTGGTTCCTCTGGTGATCTGCGACCCATGGTAAAAGTCACGGCCAACATACACGGCGATGAGGCATTGGGTCGTCAGATGATACTGTTCTTGGCTCAGTATTTGACGGCGAATTACGATAAGTTGCCAGAAGTCCAGCAGCTGTTGAACACCACCGAAATACATCTGCTGCCCAGTTGTAATCCAGACGGATTTGCAGCAGCTAAGGTAAGTGAGACTGATAGTGACTTTGTTGATGAATAATTTATAAAATTCATCAGGCTATTTATTATTATTACAATTATACTCTATTTAAAACCTTTGATCTGAATGCAAGCAGCTGTTTTCTTATTTACTCTGTATTTTGGTCTCAGGAATTGTAATATAAAAACACATGTTATTGTTGTTGTTCTTCTATTTATGCACCTATTTCTTAGTTTTTTACCTTTATTTTATATACGATTATGCGTCCTTAACTTCTATCAGTAACTAACTAGTTACTTTCCTATTCAAAACCATAAAAAATATAAAAATAATTGATAAAACTATTTATGAGTTGATAATATATGTATATGAGTACGATATATATGTATGAATGTTGGTATATATGTATGCATTAATGGATGGTCATATGTAAGTATGTATGTCCTTTATTCAATACTATACAACAGTCTCATAAGCCAAAATTTCAAGTTCAATGGCTTCTTCACGCGAAGGTTTTTCAGCAGTAAAGAAGAAACCCTCTCTTTCTTTATACCTCTGCATATTTTTCGTCTCTTCCCATTTTGTTTGATTTTTTTAACCGGTTACCGGTTGTTGTTGGTCATTAATTAATATTAAATGTTGGTCACTTAATAATTTATGCTTATTTTTTTGTCGTAATAAATTATTTAAAATTTTTAATGTCTTTCGAGGAAAAAATTCACTTCGCTTTTGTATTGCGCACAATCTCTAAGCAAATTCTTGCTTATCTCTTTAAAATGAAATGGTAATTGTTGCCTAAGTACCTCAAATAACATATATCAACTTTAGCTATTTTTATCTATTAATTTGGTTTTATCCCCAAATTTTCTTTACTACGTCTTTTTTCGGTAAATTATTGTCATTATTGCAAACTAAGAATGAATAAAGAAGATATACAACGAATAATTGTATAATTGAATATACAAATTATACAAATAATTACACTAATATATTCTAAAGGGTTTTCCAATAAGAGGTGCAATTTTGATATTCAAATAAAAATGCCATTTTTTGAGATAAATTATCGCATGTTTATTTCGTAATAAAGAGGAAGGTATGCCGTTAATAATGAAAAACAACATCAGCCAAATGGCCACCATGACCACGCTTACAGGACCATAGCTATTCAAAATTACACCTCTTATTGGAAAACCCTTTACAATTACTAATAATATAGAATACAAAAATATATGCATATGTATACAATAATTATACAAATATTATTAATATTGAAAATACATATGTACATATGTATAATGACTATAATATATTCAAAGACTAACCAAAATGAATTGATTTTAATACCTATTTAATACCTATTTTAAATATTAAATGTCTGTGTAAAAATTTATTGTGTTAAAATTTAAATTGTAATATAATTATTACAAAAATCATTTTCCCTGTCTTGTTGTTATCTGATCTGACTTTCTTAGATAACCCTTGGAGTTTACTGAGGACATACAAACACTATTCAATACTGATTACATGTATTTTGTTTAATATACTTTTACATATATACTTAATAATGCCTTTATACAGATATACATATTTATTTAAATTATTAATAACCGCTCAGTAGTTTTCTTATTTATTTTGTTCGTTGGAATTTTTAAAATGTTCTATTTTTTGTTACAAGAACATTGTGATTATATCATGATTTGAAGAACTTTTGTTGCTAATCACAATCTTGTGGTAATCTTGTGGTTAAAGAATTCCTCACAACGATGATGAATGTGAACAATGAACAGATTTCGTTCTGATGTAATAAGAAACACAACAACACTGTGGAACACTGGCGTCAGTGGCTGAGTATAATATGTTAACAAATTTATTCAACACAATAGGTTTGTAGGGTGATTATTTTCTAATCAGATTGTTTTTGGACTAAAAATTGTACATATTATCTATTATTTATCAAAAGGAGCTTCATATTTCTTGAAGGCTTTAAAGGTTGGATTTTTTTAGGTAGTAATTCTCAAAAAAAAATTAGTGGATAAATAATGGATTTCTTTAACATTTTAAAGGGGAAAGAAGCTCAAAGAAGAGTCATGCGCTAAAAGGAGAAGAAATCATGAAAGCATGTTTGAAAAAAATAAATCTAACTGAAAAAAATAAAGTCGTGACCCAACCCGAGATACCTTTTTTTCTCTCGCTTTTCGTTTCTTTTCTTCGCTTTTCTTTTTTTTTTCTTCTCTTTTCCTTTCTTTTCTTTTCTCTTCTTTATTTTTTCTTTTTTTCCTCCTCCTTCCTTTTTGATTAATAATTAAAAGTAGAGTTCATAGACCCATGTTAGTAAAAAAATATACAGATAATTAAAAAATCTGTTGGATGATTTGAAGTGAAGTGAATGGAATGGAATGGAATCAAATTAATTGAAAAAGTTTGAATGGAAAAGAAAGTTTGTTATGTCTTTGTTAACGACGTTGTTGTCGTTTTTTTGCGATCATGAATTTAAATCGATCACAATTTTTTATCGATACTAGACTCGTATTTGTTTACACAATAAATCATCATGTATTTGTTTGTAAGTATACGAAATATATAACTATTGTTTATGGATCATATTGTATATGCATATACAGTGCACTCGCGATACCATGAACTAATAAAAACCAAGGGTATGATACACGATATGATATGCGATACGATATGCGGCTCGGTACGAGTTACGGTATGAGGTACGTTATGCTGTATCGGTATTCGGAATCCATGTCTGTTAGTTTGACCGCAACTTTCACTTGCCTTTAGATTGAATTTAAAGAATTGCTGTTTCTTTTTACGATACATTTAAAGAAACACATGACTATAAAATTATTTGTTTTAACTTTTATTTAGCTTTCTTTGTGTAGGTTTTAATTTTTGTAGAAATACTTTTTCTGTCTACTTTCTCTGTCTTTCTTTCTGCTTTATCTGTCTTTCTTTCTTTTCTAGAGAAAATATACTTTCTGCGTGTTAACACATAAATAAATACTTTATATTTGTGTGTGTTTACTTTAAATAATTGCTTTTTCATTATGGAAATGAAAAAAACAAAGTTTTTTGTTGACCATATTTGAAAAACTAATTATTCGTGGCCTGGCAACTGTTTAGAAAAAAGGTTTTTTTAACCTTTGTATAGCCTTCCGACTTTTTTGGGGTCAATTTTATTTGGGATTTTAAATATTTCAGTTTAGAATCAAAAGAATTCTTATAAATAAAACTTAAAAAAACTTTTACAATTCTTTTATAATTTCTTCCGTTCCCATTTTTAGTTCAGATGGAAGAAATTTCTTAATTAATTGAATTCATCATTGACTCATCAACAGTTCAATAGAAATAATTCATTAAATAGATAAATATACATAACTACATAATTAAACACATGTATACACATACTATGTACATATTTAAATATAATATAAATCTAAATATGAGCCCATCCCCTATAATTCGTCCTCTACCATTTATTATAATTTATTTGCAAATTTGTATCTATTTACTAACCTTAGCACAGTTAGTTGTTCTTGGGTATATTGACGTCAACCGAGTGAAATTCCTGGGAGAAAACTATGTGGGTGGAAACCAGTGGTTTTTTGCAACTTCGATTATACAATACAAAGCTTTTATTACGTACTCTTTGAGTATATCCTTTGAGGAAGAATGCTAAAAATAGATATAAACAACATCAAAATAATCGCGCATTATACGTAAACCGGGTAAAAATAGGATAAAATAAAAGTATGACGAGTTAAATGACGAAGCGCTTTTTGTTACAAAGAAGAAGCTGAGTGAGAGAGAGAGAGAGAATAGGATTCATATTCTCTTCGAATACCTTACATATTCCTAATAAGATTCATAACAATTTGACAGCTTCCTTATTTGAAAACGTTTTTCGATATCGCAACAATTTTAATCGTTATATTTTGGTCACCAATAAAAATCGTTTAAAGTCAATTAAATATCAATAAAGTTCAACTACCTCATTTAAAGGTACTCGATCTCGCTTTAATCGTTTTTTTATGAACATAACAACTTAGTTTTTGGTTAGTTGTTGATAGTTGATTATATTTGCTCTAAATTCCAAAAATGGTACTATTTATTGCTCCACAACATTGATTTCATTTTTATCTCTATCTATAATAAGGTTGTTGTTTATTGTGATTGTAATTGCATTCAAGTATCTGACTAACATACGTACGTTTGGTTCAATGTAATTCGTGACGTCAGCAATGATTTTTCCAAGTTTCTTAACTCTCTCTCAACGCAATTACTATCCCTCTCTTTCTCTGTTTTTTTGAGAGCTCTTAGGAAGTAGTTAAAAACTCTTTAGTATACAAACTGTAGAAGTTATTAAAGCTTTGTTAGAATAAAGAGATGATTGCTTTAGGAGATAAGATCTGAAAACTAGAAAAGTGCTGATTTTAATACTTAATTAATCTTCGTTTAATATGAATTCTAATAAATTTAATTCATTTCTTTTAAAAAAAATGTTGAGCTAATTTGCTAAAAATTGACATCCTTCCCTTTTTAGCAAGAAAACATATTATTATACAGAACTTGTGTCAACAACCATCGATTGATTAATCTTTCGATATTCTCGGGGGTTTAGAATCTAGTTTATTCGATCGAATCAACAGCAGGGTTCGGAAAAGGCTCGCTCTTTTCCGCTCTAGCTCGCTCTTTCAAGCTCGAAAGAGCGTTTGTTTTCGAGAGCAGTCGCGAGCAGGAGCGACAAAAAAAAATTTTCATGCGCTCCTGCTCGCTCGAAAGAGCGTTTGTTTTCAGGAGCACGAGCGAGCAGGAGCGACAAAAAAAATGTTCATGCGCTCCTGCTCGCTCGAAAGAGCATTTGTTTTCAGGAGCACGAGCGAGCAGGAGCGACAAAAAAAATTTTCATGCGCTCCTGCTCGCTCGAAAGAGCGTTTGTTTTCAGGAGCATGAGCGAGCTGGAGCAGGAGCGGCAAAAAAGGAGCGCTGAAGCTGAGCTGTTTTTGAGCTGATGGTAGGTAGCAAGTAAATAATTTGTTCAATATTTATAATTGAAACAAGTCAAAGGCAATAAAAAAAAATTTGTGAAATATTTCGTATTTTTTAACACTGAACATTTTTTATAAGCTCTGGTGAAGAATTAGGGCTAAATAGCCAAATTTCAAAGAATCGCTAAAAAGAGGTAATGGTTTTATTGCTGTTTATTGCCTTCGTTTTTCATGCGGATGTAGCTACCGTTTCCACGAACAGACAGGTACTTAATAATACAATATATGTACATAAGTATGTATGTGTGTATACTTTACGCATATACTCTTCATACACAAGGTACTTTTTATCGGCGAAGTGCCATTTACAATTGGCAGGTCAACCTAATCATGATTTTTTTACCTAACGCGTTGTTTGTCAAAAAAACCCATCTAAAAATGCAAATTTGAAACGCAGGCACATGCATCCTTTGCCTGGAGAATTCCATCGCAGGCTGAAATTGTAAGTATATTTCGTATTTACATATAAAATAACCCTTTGGCAAATTCTTTGTAGATGACGGTATTCCTGCATTACATGCTTGGATCAGAAATCAATGATAGCGATGATGAATGAAACCATTACCTCTTTTTAGTGATTCTTTGAAATTTGGCTATTTAGCCCTAATTCTTCACCAGAGCTTATAAAAAATGTTCAGTGTTAAAAAATACGAAATATTTGACGAATTTTTTTTATTGCCTTTGACTTGTTTCAATTATAAATATTGAACAAATTATTTACTTGCTACCTACCATCAGCTCAGAAACAGCTCAGCTTCAGCGCTCCTTTTTTGCCGCTCCTGCTCCTGCTCGCTCGTGCTCCTGAAAACGCTCTATCGAGCGAGCAGGAGCGCTGAACATTTTTTTTGTCGCTCGCTCGTGCTCCTGAAAACGCTCTATCGAGCGAGCAGGAGCGCTGAACATTTTTTTTGTCGCTCCTGCTCACGAGTGCGAGCGAACAAGAGCGAGCATTTCCGAACCCTGATCAACAGTTTATGCGATCTCATCAAGAGTTTAGAATAAAAAAAACAAGGTTAGAGTTCAGAAAACGTCATTACTCTCTCTAAACTATCGATAACAGCTGATAGATAGATATTTACAAATGTCAATCAACATACGATAAACCGTTTGACAGCAAGTTTTGAATTATCTGTCAAAAATAAACATGCGTCACGACTTTTGACGAGTATGAACTACTATTAAAATGTCTTCGATGTGCCACAATATAAGGAGATCGTTGACAATTCAATAAAGAATGAAAGAAAGAACCTACAGAAAAAGTATTTCTAATGAAATCAGAGAGCAAAGTTGAAGTATGTTTAATAAAAATGTTACATTGGCATCTCCAAATACAGTGCACAGTTTTTTAACAAGTGTAGATTAAAAATGGTATTTTTGGTATAATAAATGGTATAATCCCCTGAAATTAAAGAGAAACGCCGAATATATATAGAAACATGGAGAGAATCAAAACCAAATGACACCAAGAGCTACTTCGAAAAGGAAGGAAGGAAGGAAGGAGGAAGAAAAAAGCCTGAAGAGAGAGAGAGAGTGGGAGAGAGAACGGGTGAGACAGCTGAACAGTTGGAGCAGTGCTGTCTACCGCAGAAGCTTTGCGAAAAGTTATTTCTACAAACTTTGAAATAAGCTTAAGTTTTCAACCCCCGCGCTTCTTTTATACGCTTTCATACTTGAGTCCGAACGCGTCAACGGCGAACGAACGATGACGCGGCGTAAATCACACTTCAACGTCGAGCCACGTTCAGTCGCAGTTTTAATTTCCATTGAGTAGCAAGCAACCAAAAAGAGACTCGTGTGCATAACTTGCTAACTCTGCCATCACGAGCTGAGCTCGGTCACAGTGGAGCAGATCTTCAAGTCTAACGCACGAACAACAGCAACAACAACAATCAAGTGACGTCTTTCACGGATAGAGGCGGGTTAAAAATCCAATATAGCAGCAACAAAAAATCCTCTCCTCTGTTGTTCGACATCGTTGGCCAGTTCAACGCCATCGGGTGTTTTCAGTTCTGCGCCAATTTACAAGCTACTGATAACAAGTCAACACTTCGGTGTGTTGCTCCACTTCGAACCCGAGCGATTTAGTTCAAGCCCAGCAGTTCCGGCGGAACCAACAGCATCAGTAGTTCGCGCACGACAGCCTTAAAAATAGCAACAATAGAAATACCTCCAGGCTGCAGAATAGCATATTGCAATACTAAAAGTTTAACGTATAATATTCCAAACCACGTCTAACTCACATCAACGTTATTTATTGTTACTAAGACGCTGAAGAAGAATTAAGAATGCAACCACCGCCCAGGTCAGTGCAGCAAACGGCTTGTGTGTTGCTCCTGCTGACGCTCGCAGCTTTACCACGCAGCCAGTGTTACATCATCAGGCAGGATGAATCCTTCCTGCAGCATCCTCACTACCAGACTCAAGCTGAGATGGAGGACCTCTTCGCTTCGCTTGCCAAAGCCTATCCTCAATTAGCCAGGGTCGAGACTATTGGGCGCTCGCTGGAGGGCCGAAATCTGGTGGTGATGCAAATCGGTCGCAATGTACGACATCGCAACTTATTGACGCCTAATGTCAAGTACATTGCGAATATGCATGGCGATGAGACGGTGGGACGTCAGATGCTCATCTACTTAGCGCAGTATTTGCTCTTTAATTACCAGATTAGTCCGGATGTGGCAAGTCTGATTAATTCCACTGACATCTATTTGATGCCCACTATGAACCCAGACGGTTTTGCACGTTCGCAGGTAAACGGAAGCCGTGTACTTTGTGTGTGTGTTTTTTTGTGTTATTTTTTGGTGTTATTTGTTGGTCTATTACCAAACTCTTGGTGTTGCCAAAACGAAGAAAAGCTCGAGTGAAGGATAAGCAATTTATAAAGATTTATAAAAAGAAGTGCTGTTGTTAGTCAGGAAACTAGGAAACATGTTATCTGCTCAATAGTGAACATTTCCCAAATTTTAGAGATTCTTTTCAAGTATTTATAAATTCTTGTTTCTTTAAAGTTTTAATTTTCGTGCTCATTTAAGTGAAACGGGTCTCACTTAGATAAAAACGGAAAAACTCTAGCGTGAAATTCAATTTTCGCGGTTTAATATGTAGTATAATAATATAATGATATGGTCGATATAAATTTTATTTATACATTTTTATATCGAATTAGAAAAATAAAAATAGGGTTTTTATTTTGGTGAGCGAAGGCGGTACTTTATATCAGTGAATTGAGAGAATGGGTGGATCGGTGTCCTGATTTTTACTATCAGCATAAAGGAAACTTGTTGCTATGTGTCGTCGTTCCAAAAGTTCCTTGTATAAATTGAATTTTCATAACGTATCCTATGACAGTTTATATACATATGTATGTATGTATATGTAAGTATTTATATTTGTAATAATCTGGCATTCAAGTTTTTTGTTATCATTTTAAGTACACGCATTTTGAGCTCACCCACACACACACACACACATCAACAGATACTCTAACCTTATCCAATCCAGGACCGTCCGAGCTCTCATTTCCATTTCTGTATCAAATTCTATTCAGTACATTGGATATACATTTTTTGGTGAAAAATCAATACTTGGCCCTTTCTGACAGTCTGAGAAAGTGTATTAATTTTCACTTGTTCACAACAACAACAGCCAGCAAGTGTCAAATGTGATAGACGTAAAAAAACCGCCGCTGCTAAAAAATTCCATGAAATCTGTTAATAAACTTATGCACGAGTACATTTTCTTATATGCTTGCATATGTGATTCGTCTGTCCGTAAGTCGCTTCAGCTCACGTCTACACTTTCCAGCTCTCATTTAATCGCTTCAGCTCCTTCACCGCCCACCCAGTCACTTTATGATTACAGAGACTCGAAAACGGAGGCATGAAAACCGTGATTATTTCTGCTTCTATGAATAAATTCAATTGTTGCCTTTGTTTCATTTGTTGTAAATTATTTTTGAATTATTTGTGGTCGTTGTTTAATTCACTTCACTTCATTCGCTTCACTTTTCTTTGAAATCAGTAAATAAATAAAAAAAAACAAAACACACGAATCGCATGCGTGTGAACCGTTAATATTCGCCTTTAAAAAAAATGCCATGTGCATTCATGCAAATAATTTTCTTAACTGCTTTTGCAGCCAAGAAAAACAAAAAATGGAGAGTGAAGAGTTTTCAATGCTCAATTTGCTATCCTCTTATATGATCCCCCCCCCCCCATCCTCTTCCATTTTCACCACCTTCTGCACTCGTCCTTTTCTGATCTCTCCCTCTTCTATTCTCTTCCCTCTTCTATTCGATTCCTCTTCTATTCTTTTCCCCTCCTCTCTTCTTCTGCATCCTTTAAGTAGATCCCTAAAAATATTTAAATCGTGAGTGCATTTTGTGTACATTTCTTAAACAGCTTTCAATAAGCTTTTCATTCGATCTTTTATATGGATGTCGATTTGGATTTTTATATTTTTATTCCTCTTCTTCCTTTTTCTTATTTTTTTATTTTTGCTCAGTTAGTATTCATCTATTAGGCACGACTGTTAAAATGTTTGATATGCTCTCGTGAATACAAAACTTTGTACATATTCGTATCTTTCTATCTGTCTCTTTATTTGTGGGGCACGTGCATGTATGTATATATATGTACGTATGTACATATGTGTATATTTATTTATATACTTGTATATACATATATGCATACATATGCAAATATGTAGATAGACGAGAAAAAATGTAGGTTGGTACGTTTGCAAAAATTGCTCATTTGTTGGTAATCCATTCAATTGCACGATAGTTAAACCTTCACAGCGTCTTAGATAATCATTTTCTTTGATTTCTTGAAAGCGTTTTAAATTCAAAACAAACGTATTAATAACACGTATCATTAAAACCGGCAACGAAGAATGAAAATCGATTGTATTTACAAATTGTATTGTATATCAGTGGCTTTTAGAGCAGGGGCAAATAGTATTTTAGAGTCTTCAACTTGGATCTCAACATCTTGTTTGTCAAAGTTGTGGCCCCTAATATTGGGACGGCCAGCTGCCCCCACAGTCCTCTCTGCTCAGTGTGAGGCTCATTTTCAGGCTCATTTTTAAGCTCATTTTGAGGCTCTCTTTCAGGCTCATTTTCAGGCTCAGGAAAAATTCAATTAATCTTTTGTGTACTAACAGAAGTACGAGTGTTACATTAACAAAAGCAAACAGAAAATACAATTAATTTAGAGAAGATAAGGAATAATATATAGTAAACTAGCCGATCTTTTAAATTAATATTAAAATCACATAATTTTTTGAATAAATCCCTATTTAAAATGCACTGATTAACTATTAATACATCACTCAAACTGTTTAAAGTTATCTCAACTCATTCATCGTGGATTCTTATTTTAGAAACATATTAATAACTGCCTAAAAAAATATTATATCGCGTATACACATATGTATGTACACATATCTACATATATGTTGTCTTCTCCGCTTTTATTTGTATTTTTTTTTCTATTTTCCAATGAATATAAATAATCAATGAATTTATTTGCAAAAAGTACTCCTACGAGTATATTTGCTAGAATGATTTGTCTGTTGTGACGTTGTTTACTTCTGAGAAAAATATGTTGGTCATATTTATCTACAATAAGTACGAGTATTTTTCTACAATCGATTGATTGATTGACAAGTTCCTCTGCTGTATGAAAAATACGAGCAGATTAGATTGACCTTAAATCGTTTGTTTGTTTATTCGCGTATTTTTTTGTTTATTTATTTATAAATTGATACGCTTGATAAAGAAAAAATTTCCCCCGTTTAGGCGGGAGGGGCCATTTTATAAAAATCCGACTTAACACCGAAAAAAATAATATTAAAAAATAACGGTTAGACCTAGATAACTTTTGCTTGCTGATTTTCAAAGCCAAATATCCGCTTCTTAATATCCTTTTTAAATTAGGTTCCTATGTCAAACAGTTTTTAAGAAATTTAATGACAAAGTTAAAATTTGGAAAAAAAATTCCGAAAAAAAATGTTTGGTCGCAATTTTTTTTTTAATTACGGTATTAAGTATAAATTTTTTTTCCATAAAATTCTCTAATCAATTCTAGAGAGAAAGCTTCAAACCGGAAGGATCTATGTTTTGTATTTTCCGAGAAAAGTGGAAATTAAAAGGATATTAAGAAGCGGATATTTGGCCCCCCCCTCCCATACGATTTTTTTTTTGTCTCGACCCATCACGCCCTACACGCCCTAGTCTTTTGATCACTCTTATGCGAAACACCCTGTATATAATATATTGTATATGAGTGTGTGTGTGTATATGAGGGGTCAGATAAAAGGCTACCTATGGTTATAAAACATGATTAGAAGCTGATAAGGAGTTGATAAGAATCTGATAAGAAGCTGATAAACTAATAAGGAGCGGATAAGAAACGTACATATATGAAGCTGATGAGAAACTAATAGGAAGTTGATTAAAAGCCGGTAAAACCTGATAAGGAGCTGATAAAACCTTGATAATAAGTTGATAATAAACTAATTGAAACCTGATAAAAACATGATTAAAGCTGACCGAACCTTATAAGAGGACTGATATTGCCCCCTCTTTCAGGTTCTCCTTATCAAATACACACACACACACACATCTAGGTACCTATACGCCCCACTCTTTCTTTTGTGCCAGAACCGTTATAATTTATAATACTTTAACTTGCTTTACATTAATATTTATAGCAGTCAAGTTAATTAATTGTAGTACGAGTAAAGAGTAAAAATAAATTTGAGGCCATATTTTTTGAGTAATAAATTGGCTGAGACCGTTTTTGAGCTACTAGCAAAAGGCATATATTGTATATATAAAGATATTAGGTGTAGAAACCATGTGACAGAGGTTTATAATAATAAAAACAAGTCACGTCATTTTACTTCATCATGGAGCATTACCTCCAGTATTATGTAGTATTACGTATCGTAACCAATTTATTCACCTCTCCTCTTCATTCATTCAGATCAGACTGTATAATGGCATAAATACATAATCATAAATGTATTACATGTGCATATTTATGATTGTCTAGAGATAGAGATGTACATACATAAACATTATTGTGGACATTTATTAGGTCGAATTTAAATATTTTGTGACTTTAAAATACATTGAAAAAATTACTAGAATTGGTATTTATTTCAACATCAGTTGAAATTCAAGTTAAGTATTTGATGTTGAATGTTGATGATGATTTTCCATACCCAACTTTATGTAGAACTCAATTGGAAATGAGGTTTTAATTGTTTACTCAGGTGTATTTTTTAACAAAGTGTAACGTACTCGTATTTATCTGCCTTTCGACTTTTACAGCTGCTTGTAACAGTAACTCATCACAACTTCAACAGTTACTTAAATATACCGGAGTACAAAGTATTTAAATGTTAATTATTTCATTACGGTGATGGTGATAATTATGACGATTGTTGAATGAACTCTTTTGATTGTTCATGTGGTTATTTTTCCCTTGATTTTCAAAACATATACTATTACAGGAAGGAAATTGTGAGTCGCTGACCAACTACGTTGGTCGCACCAACGCAGCTGCCGTTGATTTAAATCGAGACTTTCCCGATCGACTCGACAGTCAACAAATCATTCAGTTGCGTTCGCAAACGCGTCAACCCGAAACAGCCGCTCTGGTCGAGTGGATCGTAAGCAAGCCATTTGTTTTGTCCGCTAATTTGCATGGTGGCGCTGTTGTCGCAAGTTATCCATACGATAACTCAATGTAAGTAGAAAAAAAAGAGTACAAGAATGGCTGAGTCTATCAGACATACCAACACCCATCCCAATCCTCTACCGAAGCAACCCAACCCACCCAAACTCCAGTTTCTTCAGTCCCCACACTTTTAGATTGCTCACCATTCATCAGCATTATTATTATGATCATCACCATCACGCTTTGATGATCATTACTCTTTCTCTCTCTCGTCAGCGCTCATCATGAATGCTGCTCGGAGAGTCTGACACCCGATGATAATGTTTTCAAGCTGATGGCTCACACGTACGCCGACAATCATCCGCTCATGCGCAACGGCCACAACTGCAACGACAGCTTCACCGACGGCGTCACCAACGGCGCCCATTGGTACGAGTTGAACGGCGGAATGCAGGACTTCAACTACGCATTCAGCAACTGCTTCGAGTTGACGATCGAGCTGTCGTGTTGCAAATTCCCACCGGCTGCGACCCTGCCCGCCGAGTGGGCGCGCAACAAACGCAGTCTCCTGCAGCTGCTCAAGTTGGCGCACATCGGAGTGAAAGGCCTGGTGAAGGACGCCAGCGGTTATCCTATACATGACGCCAGTATTTTGGTATCTGGCTTGGAGGATAAAGCAATTCGCACAACCAGTCGTGGCGAGTACTGGCGACTCTTGACGCCGGGCCTGTATACAGTGCAGGCGATTGCTTTCGGGTAGGTGACAGAAGGAGGTTAAGGAGGAGGTCACACCACTCACACAATAACATCGGTTACATCACTGTAACTGGTTGCGATTTGTGGCTGCTCTGTGTTGTTCGTATTTAAATCGAAATTTGATTGCTTTTCTCTTCTGCTTGTTTTTCAGCTACCAGCCGAGCGAGCCGCAGCGGGTCCACGTGCTGAACGACAACGCCGAAGCTTTACGCCTCGACTTCGTATTGACACCGTTAGCAACCAGCTATGATGGTATAAGCGGCTTTTACAACTCTTACTTTTTTAGACATTAAATTGTTTTTGTGTACGCTCTTTGTGGTTCTCCTGTAAAAAGGGGGAATTGGGAAGGCGGAAGAAGCGGAGGCGGAGAGAGTCTTTCTTTCTGTTTTTTCCTTTCTGTTTCTAGCTTTAAAACGTTCTCGTCTTAGTTAGCATAATATTAGAATCATAGACACAAGCAATCATGCACTCGCCCACTCACACCTCCACTACAATCACCATTACTTCACAGATGTACACATCAGTACACTCTTTCACACACATGTTATTTGTATGCTTCGATTTTCATGCTTCACTACGAAAGACACGCTCACACGTAGTTTTGTACAATAAAACTTTAAAATAACTGTAAACAAAATAACTGTTCCCTCCACTGCTGTGTTTTTTCTATTATGTTGTTTAGATTTTGCATTTATTGAATTTTATAAAAGAAAAAATATTCGCAAAGAAATACTAAAGTCTAAAGCACATCGGTACGGTACGATAGTGGATCCGTTAGGTGTCTGTTATTCGGTATACCGCAACACGTAATGTATAAATCACAAGTAAGTCATGAGGTATGGGAATCCAGAGTATATACCGGAGCGTTATTGGTACCGGTAGTCTACTGTACCGCACTGGTGTGTGTCCGGCTTAATAACGCACAACTGATATAAGCACATATCGAGCCAGAAGGAGGAAGATATATATGTATGTACACATATGTATAGACAAAATGTCATTTACGATTTGTGGCTGAGATTCGCGCAATCGAGTGGATGATTACTTTGCCATTGAAATTAGAATCCTTCGAAATTTGGTTAGAAATAAAAAAATCCTATAGAAAAAATATGTTCTCTCCATTCCGTTACGTTATTCAGTGATTTATGATCTATCGAAATATTATTATTATCACTGTTATTACTATTATTGTCGCTGTTATTATTATTCTGTTATTATTATTATGGTCACCATTATTATTATTATTGTCACCGTTCTTATTATTGTTATCACTGTTATTATTATGTGTATATACATACATATGTATGAAAATACAGGTATGTATGTATACATATCTATGTATGTATATCTTTAATAGGCATTTACATTTTATGTATATAAATTCTTCTGTTGTATTGCTAACTAGTGCCAATAAAAATACATCATAGCTCAAAACTTAATACCAAAACTAATAAAAAATAATAACTAAATAAAAATAGTTTCTTTTATGAATAATGTAAAGGTTTAAATACCCTACAATAATGTACATTACAGTATATTACAGTATACTGCAGTATAACTTTTATCTAGTACCTTTGTTATTGTTTGTTGCGTGAAATGTATGTTTGTAATCATATTCGACAATGAATTTGATTAAAAGTATTTCAATACTATGTAAGTATTGTGTTCCTCTTAACATAATCATCTACTTTAGACCTCCTTTCGAAAGAATTCCTTGACATGTGAATACTTACATACTCGTATTTTGTATGTTATTCCTTTTAAAGCATGAAGTTTTGAAGTACATGCATCAAAAGCATATTTTGAGAGTCTGTACGAAAAATTCATTCTTTACTCAGGTGTATCTATCTTCTATGTTAGGTTCTTACTCATATATCCAATACTCCAATATGATTAATTATAATTACGAATTACTGACTACTTTTGCAACAGTACATCATCAGGTTTGCATCAGTCTTAAATACTTTTAAATAAGTTAATCTTAATAAGTTTTTTAAGGATGTGATGCTTCTCTCTTCTAAAGAATGGGTTTTGTACTCGACATTAAGTCGGAAATACTTCCAGTTCAAGAATAAAAGTACTTCAGACAAAAATATTCTCAGATTCTCCCTTTTCTGGGTTTTTTAAGGAACCCTTCCTGATACATAAATTCTTATTGAATTACTTCTAGTGCTTAAAGTACTGTGTATTGGATATTCTATAGTATTGAAGTAATGTACAGTATTAATTTCACATTTATTAAAAATAAAATAGGCTAAAATAAAGTATGATACCTTCTTTATCTCTTAACAATCTTCGATGTTACCAAAGTTTGTGAATAAGTTTCTTTGGCAAAGTAATTAATTAGGTAGTAATGTTTTCATTAAAGTTTCATAGAAAGATGAGAATCACGTGTGATTAGCTTAGAGTGCGAAACCAGGAAAGAATATCAAATCGTCGAAACATAATAAAAATTAAATATAAGCTGTAGAAATCTTTAACTGAAATCAAAAAATAATTGAAATTTATACCATATACAAATTTTTTGAAAACCTATTTTGCTTCGGAGAATAACTCTGTGTTATTTAATTGTTTTATTATTATTTTACACATGGGTTTATTACAGATCATTCAGTTCATTATCGTTCTACTTTATCTTCTTCCATTCTATTTATTCTGTTACTCTTTTTGGACCTTTCATTAACAATATACTAACAGCACTTCATTAAAATTGCACAAAATACAGACAAAGACATACACATTTAAACATATGCACTATAATCAAATATACACATATTAATAATTGTAATTGATATCTATAAGTACAATAATATTATTATAGAAAGAGAATTTCAATTAATATAGAATTTAATATTATAGAATTATGTATTTTTATTATTTAAAATAATCACTTTTAATGTGTATCTGGTATGAAATACCAATGAAAAACGAGAATAAAGTTAAGAATCATAAATATATGTCTGTGTAGCTATGTAGTACATAGTATGTACATCTTATTCATCTTGTTCCTCTGATTAAAAAAACTAAATTTTGAATGAGTTCTTAATGTAGTTCTTAGAATGTTCCAAGGTTTTTCTAATATTCTTAAAGGTTCCTGCTAAATGTTTATATTAGGCTATTTTCTAATATTGTATGTAAGATTTTCTCATATAAGGTATCTTATCTCATATCTTATCCTATATATATATATCCATATAATATAATAATAATCAACAAATATGATATAACTATCTTATACAATATTTACATATTTTATATGTTATCTGATAAAAGTAAAAAGAAGGTTGTCTAAAACCACAATCCCAAAAAATCGTATAAAACTGTAAATGATGAACATTTAAAAAACCTAATTAAATTAATTGTACTATAATTTAATGATGTATTACTTTAAACTGAGCATTTAACCTATGGTGCTTAATCATAAAACAATTTAATAAAAACCATCATTAAAGACGATCATCATCAAAGCCGAAAGTCTTTCATACAACGCGGATTTAAATTACGAGTTAAACTGACATATGATTTATAGTAATGAATGGATCAACACTAATGGATCACGATGAATGGCTCAAAAGTTGCATTCAAAATTTGCTCTGAGATGCAATCGTATACGCGTGTATTTGAAATTCGTGTTTGTATCTCCGCTGTTTATGAATTTAAGTTGAAAAACACCAATTTAACTTGAAAGACGCGAATTTAATGTAACGCACTTATTATTGGATGCTTTTCCAGAGAATACTGCCGTATACGTGACAAAGAAAGGAAGAGTGGAATAGGGAAAGGGAGCGAGGAACAGAGAGCGACATATAGATAGTGAAAGATAGATATATCGTATTATTATTTAAGATTTTATTATTATTTATTATTATTATGTAATTTTTGGTATTATAATTATTATTATTATGTTAGTTTTGGTAATATATTATAATTATTATTATTATTATTATTTATATTACAAGCTATTATGTTTGATTATGTTATGATAAAAGCTTGTTACAAAAATTGTGCTTATTAATTTTTTTAATAGCATGTTTAAATAATAATAATAATTTAATAATAATCTTAATAATAATAATTTCAATAATTTCTAAATAGGAATATTATTATATATTTAAATTCTAAATAAGAAATCCTGGAATTTACATATTATTCGTAGTAATATATGAAAAAAATTGAATACAATCAGCAGCAATTTTTTAAAATATTCTTTTTCCTTTCTTGTCTATTGTTTTTAGATGAAATAGATTCAAAAACGAAATAAATAAATATGAACTCATTAATAATAGTTTTATTTAAGAGCACAACAGCAACAACGTTCGATTGGGTTAAGGTTAGATTTAATTTGAATTGATTTCGGTTGAATTTCTTGCATTATTATTCATTATCTGTTGCATGGGTCCATGGGTCCAAATCACGGCTTTTTGTTTTAATTTACAACCTTTAATAAGTTTTCTGATTCTTTGGGTGGCTGAATTTTTTCATTTTTGCATTTGCATTTTTTGTAGGTATAATTTTGGTGTCACTTAAGTTTTTTTTTCCCTTTTTAATTTTTCATTATTTGTCGTTCTCTCGCTTTTCTTTGGTTGGGTTTTCTCCTTATTTACCGTCGTTGTTTCTTCTCATCTTCTCCTCTTTATTTTGTTTGTCTCCTTTTTCATTTGTTCATTTAATTAAATTTTTTTTAAACATATTCATCAAGACTATTTATTTTATTTTCTTTGCATTCCTTTTTTCCGTTTTTAATTTTAGGCGATTTTCGTAAACTCAAAGTCGAACGCAACGAACCGACGAAGATGGAGATCGGCTTTTCAACACACACCAAATTTGAACATCATAACTACATCGCCATGGAAAAGTTTGTATCTATAAATTTTTAAAAATTTAAATATTTAAAAAATATTCAAAAACTACAAATGTGCATAAGTAGGTTAATAATGGCCTATGGGGGTTTTTGGGGGAGTGTGGTCCATTGTGAATCAACTTAAAAATTTAATGTTGACTGGCAACTGCTTAAGATTACTCTGAAGGTATACGTTTCCCACATCCGTTGGACTTGGTCCCACTTTTTACCTCTACAAATTCCCTGTTGGCATCTGACTTCGTCTTTCGCGAATTTGCTGCCGAAATTGGTTACTTTAGATGATGATCAGTGATGGGGATCCTGAGATCTTCCTCTCAGCACGAACTCTAGAGAGAGACTCAGATCGCATCCAGTTGGGAAAAAGCTCAGAATCTATACCCCTATCCGTGGGCTCCAGGAGCCTTATTGATTATACCAGCTATTAACTATAGTAATTTTTCACGTTTACAATTACGTTTTCTTTCCCCGTCCACAGATTTCTCCGTAACATTGCATCCTCTTTTCCGAAAATAACTCGTCTCTACAGCATCGGCAAGAGTGTAGAGAATCGTGAACTCTGGGTTATGGAAATATTTGCCACTCCTGGTCAGCATGTTCCCGGAATTCCCGAGTTCAAGTATGTGGCTAACATGCACGGTAACGAGGTGGTGGGACGCGAAATGCTGCTGCTACTCACCAAGTATCTCTGTGACAACTATATGGTCGAGGAGCGCATTACGACGCTGCTAAACACCACTCGACTACATTTCCTCTACAGCATGAACCCGGACGGATACGAGCGGGCGCACGAGGGCGACAAGTCGAGTGGAGTCGGACGTAGCAATGCGCACGATGTCGATTTGAATCGCAATTTCCCCGATCAGTACGGAACGGACAAATACAATAATGTAACCGAACCCGAAGTATTGGCCGTCATGAACTGGACGCTCTCGTTGCCGTTCGTGTTGTCCGCGAATCTACACGGCGGCTCTCTGGTGGCTAACTATCCGTACGATGACAACGAAAACGATTTCTCCGATCCGGTGACCCGGTTGCGAATTGCCACTGCTAAGGGCCGCAAAATGAACCCGACCGATGAGAATGCGATGTTCGAGCATTTAGCGTTGGTGTATTCGAAGGTAATCAAATGAAGATATCGCATAGAATCGGTATTATATTTTTCCGCCATCTGGCAGGCTCACCCCACCATGCATCTGGGCAGCCCCTGTCCACTCTTCAGGAACGAAGTGTTCCCGCAGGGTATCATCAACGGTGCTCAGTGGTATAGCGTCACCGGTGGAATGCAGGACTGGAACTACGTCCACGCCGGAGTCATGGAGCTGACGCTCGAGTTGGGTTGCGATAAATTCCCGATGGCTGCAGATCTACCGAAATACTGGGCCGACAATCGTGAGCCGCTAATCGAATACATGGAGCAAGTTCATTACGGAGTCCACGGCTTTATAAGGAGCTCAATTGGGCATCCGGTGGCAGGTGCTATGATCACTTTGGATGGCGCCAAACATGCTACGTACAGTGCCACCTACGGCGATTATTGGAAGCTGGCTCTGCCGGGCCGGCACAACATCACCGTGTTGGCGGATGGGTGCGTGCTTTGCAGTGAATGACAAAAGTTTAACGTGTTATATAATGGTGAGGTTTCATATTTCCGCAGCTTTACACCGCAACGTGAAGAGATCGAAATTGGCGCGGATGGCGAGCGTTCCATGCGTCTTGATATCACTCTAATGCGTGACGATCCACAGCACTGGGCCTCGGCCAACGATTACCGTATCATTGAGAACGTGGTGCATACGCGGTACCACAACAACGCCGAGTTGCGCCAGAAGCTGGCAGAATTCGAGACTCGCAACGGACAGATAGCAACTTTCGGCTATGCGGAGAGTGAGTTCGGCTTCCACTATAACACCATCAAGCTGACAGCTGATGTGAGTAAAGTGATAAAATTACGAGTTTTATATAGAAGAAAACTGAACTCTCTTTTCGTTCGTTGCACTTATTTATCGCCCACTTTTTATCGCCCTCTTTTTATCGCTCCTTTTCTCCTACGTCCTTGCAGATTGGTGAACCAGAGGAGAGTAAATACAAGATCCTCATTGTGAGTTCTCTCTTCGACACAGCGTCGCCGTTGGGACGCGAAATCACTATGAATTTGGCGCGTCACGTTATCGAGGGCTACAAAATTCGAGAGCCGCTTATCCTGAAATTATTGCAACGTAGCGTTTTGTACTTTTTACCCATCACGGAGAGCTTCGACAAAGTTTTCGCTATGTTCAATAAGAAGTAAGCGATTTTTTCACTCAATAAAATTGACCGACTTTATGCCGATTTATAATTCGATGGAATTCCTTGTTTTAGTAACTCTGTTTGTGATCCTGTCATCGGCGACGAGTTGGCTGAACGTTTACTCAGTCCAGAAGGTGAAAAACGGCGAGATCTTTTGTTGCAATTCCTGGAAAGTGTTAGATTCGATTTAATGTTGACTTTCTCCGCTGGAAGCTCCGAATTAAGGTGAGTCTATATTCTCTCCACTGATTCTCTAAATCAAAATAGAAAAATATGACTTCTGAAATATTATTTTTCTTTCCTTCCAGTTACCCGCAAAGTGAACCGATCATAGAGAAACTAGCTCACAACATCGAAAGCACCGAGTTTAGCTTTTTGCCGTTGAAATGTCCAAACTCATCCACTCGCTCGTTCCACCGCGAAGCCACTGAACGCCTCACAAATCTCTTCTTCAATATGTACGGCACACCGATGTTCACTCTCGGACTCTCCTGCTGCCGCATGCCACCCCAGCAGGACATCGCCATGATTTGGCGCAAAAATGTGGACAAATTAAAGAATTTCTTGCATCTGATCGACACCGGCGTCACGGGCCACGTGCAGAATGCTCAAGGACAGCCCCTACGTGATGCCTACGTGCGACTTATTGACCATACACCCCTCTACAATGTCACCAAGAATGCGGCACACTTCCAAATCATTCTGCCCGAGGGCGAGTATGGATTGGAGATCAATTGTCGAGGCTACGAAACGAAGGTGTTGCGCATCACAGTGAAGACGTCTCAAGTCAGCGATGTGGGCCGAGTGCAGCTGGATACGCTCACTCTGCTCACTGGCAGCGCAAACGTCAAGAAGATGGGCGAAGCTTTTGTATATCCCAGCAATGGCGCAGTGGCTCGCGCTGCAACGATTACCGGCTTAGTGCTCGATGTCTCCAATCATCCGATTGCAAATGCGAAGATCTCCGTCGTAGCTCCGCATAGTAAACATTATCTGCGCAATTTCACTGATAGCATGGGTGCCTATAGTATCGCCAAGGTGCCGATGGGAGAGGTGACCCTGAGGGTGGAGGCGCCGCGACACCTGGAAGCCACCCGCGTGGTGCACGCGGACGTGCGAAGCGGCGGAGTGGTGCACGGGGTGGTTTTCCGACTCAAGAAGAATGACCATGTCCTGGGAATGCCGCGTCTGTTCTTCATCATGGTGGCCAGCGTGGTGTTCATCCTGTTGGTCGTCGTCTGCGTGCTGTGCGTGCAGTTTTTATTGGCGCGTCGCCACCGGGCCGATAAACCGTACTACAATTTTTCGCTGCTGCCGCAAAGGAGCAAAGAACTGTTCGAAGATGATGCCGAGGGCGAAACGGAGTTGTTTAGATCGCCCATAAAAAGTAAGTGAATAGTAGGGAAAATAGAAGGAATGTTTTACAACAGTTTCCTAATAAGCTTGAAGGTTATAAACGTATTATTTAATTTCATTCCCGCCCCCTTTTTTAGAAGGCATGGCTATCAAGCAATATTTCGATGACGAGGCCGAACTCATCGAGGACACCGACGACGAAGATTTCAACGACAGCGCTGAGGAAATTATTATGTTAGACAAGCGAATGCAATAAACAGCTGTGATCTGTGAACAAGTTTTCACTTTATAGAACAACAAGAAACGTATTTTAAAACAATACACAAGCTTACAAAAGTTTATACATCACACTTATTTTACAAAATTAATTGTTTAGCCTAAGATTTTAAAGCCTTCAAAGCTTCAAAAAGAATAATGAGAAAATATTAAAACTGCTCAACAAAGTGTCTAAGCTGATGTTAACTTCATAAATTACAAGATCTACAAAGTGAACCTTAATTAAATAATATATAATGGAATATACATATATATAAAAATTTAAAAATAATATAAAACACGAAACTAAATTGAATTCTAATTGAACGTATGTATTTAGAAACATTCCATTAATTAAGTTTAGAAAAAGAACAACATTTTTCTAAATCATTGTACATCATTGAAGCTTTTGGCTTTTGGAATCTTATAAATTATTACTATATACTTAAGACTGAGCACAAAAAAAGAAATACTGAAAAACAAAGAAATAAAAACAATAATTAAAGAGTTCATAATTAAATAATGATATTTATTGGCAGCAATTATGAACACCTGAAGAAAAACATTCTAAACAACTTGCAACCATTCCACCATATTTTTTCTGCAAATAAACGATGTAAAAAATTTAGACTAATTTTTATAAAGTTGAGACAGAATAAAACTTTTATATATATTCTTTTCCAACAAATTTTACAATCTTAAGTGCATTAAACGTTTTTAAAACATTTTTAACTTTTTAATGTATACATTAAATGTCAGAAATTTATACTTAATTAATATATAAAGCATTTAAAAAAAATATACATCTGTACTTATAAAGAAATCCTTATAATACGGTAAAAAACAAAAACAATTACATAGGCAAAGCTTTAAAAATAAAATTAAATGGGTAAAATAATGCAAAAATAATAGAGAAATAATACAAAAACAATAATATGAATAATAATAATAACTACAATAACAATAATAATCATAAAAGTACAGAGAAACGCAATTAAAAAATATAATATATAAATAAATAATAAAATAAATAAATATATAAAAGCAATTAAAGTATTTAAAACCAAAAAACTTGATGCATTAAAAGTGGTTTTTGAGTTTTTTATATTTTCTATTTTAATATACGATTGAAAATGAAAATAAAATTTACAAATTGGAAAACATTGTTTTTTATACACTGTATTACATCAGAAGTCGTCGAACGACATTCTATATGATAACTTGCTTCGCCTCAAACGTAAAGGGGAAATTATATGCACAACCTCAAAGCTCTCTCTTTTTTTTCTGAAAGCTTTTGTTTTATTCTCGAAGAGAATGAGATTGAGAATAATCGCAATCTGCACCTAGTGCATTACAGTGCAACCACAACTTACAACTACGACAGGTTGTTGCAACCTGCGCCACTTTCCAATCGTGGAAATTCATGGAATGAAATGCAGCAAAAATTCCAGAAAATCACTTCGGAACAGCCGAATGAATGAAGAGCAACGTAGTTTGCCGAACGCGTGTCCATATTTTTTCTCACACTAACCAACATTTGAATATACAATGCATTTCATACACACTGGGTGTGTAGCCACCGATGGTATCAACATAGCAGTAGTGAAACCGCTCGAAAGATACTACGTCTAGCCAGGCACACACCGTGTGTGTGGTGGTATTTTTGTTGCAGCCTTGCAACCCCTTCATTTGGAAACAGTTTCAGTTGTGAACCGAACGTCACGCGAATATGCAAAACGGACGTTAGACCAAATCTGCATAAAATAAGTGCAAAATTTAAATAGAAACAACTAATTGAACATAAAATAAGTAAATAAATAAATAAGTTGTGATTCACAGAGAAACGAAAAAAGAAATTTGTTTGAGAAAGCTTTTTTCCACCATTTTTTATATATAATATATAGTATACGAGTATAAAAATAATTTTGCCTATAAAAGATCTCATTAAAAACCAATTCTGTGTGGATTAAAGCATCAACGAGAGGAATTGTTTTAATTTTTCAATCAAAATTAAACGAGAAAATATTGAAAAGAAAGAACTTTATTCAGTAAAAACAAAGCTTCTGGTAATAAAATCGTAGTGACAACAACGACGCGGGGGACGACGACTGCAATAAATCACATTTCTTAATTCTGGCAGCACAGTAATCGACAAAACTTCCATTCAGAATGTCGTGGAGATACGCGGTAGGTTTTTTATGTTGTTGGGGAGTCATTAAAAACTAATAATAATAAAAATGTAATCAAATTAAAAATAGTAGCTGCACTTAAAATAAAAGCGGGACGAAAATATACGCAGTTTATTCTTAGTGGCAATTTAATGAAGTCTACTTCACGCTCGAGACTGCATGAATGGCTGTGTGTGTGTGCATGACTGTGTTTGTATGTGTTTGTGTTTGTCAATCGAAACAACTTTGATGTCCTGTTAATAAAAAAACGCTACTTTTGCGGCCATATTTTGTTGTTGTCTTTGTTCTTCTAACACGAACAGAGTTGCCAGTAATCACAAAAAATATTTATAAGTCCATACACACATACATAGTATATCTATATATATAAAAATAAGTTTTCCTATGTTCGTGATTTTATAACTCGAGAACCACTCAACCGATTTTCAAACGAGTACATGCGTTGGAAAGGTCTACTTTGACTGATGGTTTATAGAAAAAAACATCGAAAAAATTTCTACGAATATGCGTTATACGCGCACTTTTATGATGGTGTGTTTTCCCTATATAAAATTATTTTTTTTCTTATGCGAATTACATTTTGTCGGTATAAGGCTCTGCTTGACTTATTTAATTTCTGTGTGTTTGTTGATTGTCATTTAAGTTTACAGTGCGAGCATTGACATTTTTTAATTATTGATTTGTAATCTTTCACTTAAAATTAAAATCTTAAAACTTAAAAATTAATGAATTATGTAATTGAAGCAACAATTTGAAATGGGAAATTCAAAGGCGAAGATGTTTTAATACCACGCATCCCAATGATTCCCACTGATATGCAATTTCAATTTCAACGATTACAGTTTCCCGTTCGTTTGGCTTTTGCAATGACTATTAAAAAAGCTCAAAA
Source organism: Myopa testacea (assembly GCA_949629155.1). Lineage (NCBI taxonomy): Eukaryota > Metazoa > Arthropoda > Insecta > Diptera > Conopidae > Myopa > Myopa testacea. The sequence continues at coordinate 29,884,038 of OX451345.1, read as the reverse complement.
CAAGTCGTTGCAAGTTTGCGGAATAAATTTAGAATTTCCTGTATTTTCACACGGTCATGGCAATACTAAAAATGTCGTTTACCACCAAGCTCTGCAATAAATTTTTTCTTTTTTGATGTTCTCACTTTAAAAAATTTATATTATTTTGCACTTATTTTTCAGGAAAGTGTCTATTCTTTCTAGAAAATTTAATTTTTAATACAAAGACGTAAACGTATGTTATTGTATTGTCCAGCAACGCGGGCAGGGTTACTCTAGTATATGTATATATATATATATATTAACACTCTAATTTTAAGCTTTATTTTTGTATAGGAACGTAGAATAAGAATAGTGAGTATTTTAAAGGATGAAACGATAACAGACTTATGTTTATATATATTTGTATTTATTTATATATACATATATAGATTGTATATTATTTGTATTTTATATTATTTTTATATTACCTCGTTTTTACTTTTTAATTTATAAATTTTATATTTACTCATCTATTATAAAAATATTAAATTTAGATCTTGCAGATTCTTGTTCTATACGTATGTAGATTTCTTTTAGTGACAACACCATAAAAAACAAAAACACGAACCTCAAACTAGAAGAAATACTTTTGGAAGGAAATAAATTTAGAATTTTAAGCTGGCTACTTGTAGAAATGCAAATTTTTGGATCCTTCCAGTTGTGGGTCCGTCCTTCATGTTTGCTGAATGCATGTTGTTTTTTTTTGCAGAAAACATTGCTATTATTAATATTAGTGTAGTGGTGGTTAGTGTTGTTGTTGGTATAGTAAGTCTTTTTAGTGGTTTGTACACTGAGCTAGTCGCCCTTGAGTGGATGGATGTCCTGCTAACCTACATTCAGCCAGCACCGCAACAGAATATACAAATACACCAAACAAAGACACACACACATGCATACATACAAGTATATGTACCTATCTATACATATATAAAATATTTACCTGCACCTCACCATTGAGTTGGTGAACAACCTGCTTTTGACATCCTTTTATGAGTTCGATTTAAGTTCAGTACGAAACACTCATCGATACTGAAGCTTTAGGAACTTCGCCCTAAAATAAATATTGAACACATTTTGTTTGCTTTGTAGTATTTTTATTTACTATATTATTGCTATTTATTGATATAGAAGGACATGTATAAAGAAGATATACATATGTAATACATGCTTTCTAACTTTAGTGTTATTTAACGTTTTACGTTCTGACCACCTGCTCGGGGCACAGGTCATTATTCACCAGTTTTATTCACGTCTCTGTCATCTCTCATCACTGTACACCAGCCTTGACCTCGCTTGCTCCATGTCTTTCAACCTGCATTCCATCCTTCCCATTCACACACTTTCTCACTCTCTTTCTATCTTAGTATCTCTCTCCCACCTCGTCGCTTTCTCACTGACCATCTCACCCCTTTCTCTCCTTCCGTATCTTTCTACATCTCTGTCTCCTTCCCCGTCTCGCTCTATCATTCCTCTTCCCACACCTCCTCTCCTTCTAACCTTCCTCATCTATTGATTTCCCACATTGTCTACCTCTTTCTATCCTCTTTCCCAATTCGTCTCCCTCTCATTCTCACTGTCCCCTGTTCCTCTTTCTCTTCCTCTTCACTTTCAGTAACCTTTTCAATGGTTTATAATTCATATTTCAATGTGTGGCAATTATCAAGTTAATGAAAATGTTGTATTTGTAGGGCTTCTCCAGTGCTCTAAAGTGTTTTTATTTCTGTTATATTTTTTGTGTCTTCTCTCTCTCACTCTCTCTCGTCATCACTTTTTCATGTTTCGCCCTTTAAAAAAGTGGCAGTATTCAATATTCACTAATAAAAATGGCGAATATATTGTATTAACCACTTACATATATATATATTATAGTATATTAACTTAAAGAAAATATAATATTTTGTCTAAATAAATCCTCTAAAATATCTAAAAAACACTTCATCTATGCTGTTGTTTAATTTTATATCATATATAAAAGTATATACACTCATTGACCAAATAATGCCCTTCTATAAATTTACATACATACATAATATATTTGCGTAGATACTCGTATATGTATGAATGTAGCTAAATGTTGTCAATGGTAGCTAATATAGGTCAATGTTTTTGGAATAAATTCTTAATAAATACAAAAGAAATGAAAACAATTATATTTTATCCATAATTTAATTATCCGAATTGAAGGTGATTGTAATATCTTTTAATTGTTGTGCAATCAAAAGTAACAAGAATATAAAAAAAAATAACAAAAACACAAATGAAAATGCCAAAAATTTATTTGAGTCATTCATAGAATGAGTAAGAAACTGAAATGGTAATTAAAATTATGTAATAAAATTACTTGTGTATGTGAAATGAAAATATAATAATATCAATGATTAAACTTAATTAATAATAAATAAAATGCACACAAATTTAATTATAAGACATTATATATTTGAATTTTATTTGTATTATTTTTTTATTTTATTTTAATTTATTTTATTTAAATTTATTGTATTTTATTTTATTTAAATTGATTGCATCTTATTTTATTTAAATTTTTTTTTATTTCCATTAATTTTTTCTCTTTATTTTGATTTATTTATTGTTTTTTTTTTTTTTGCTTTTAGAACCTTCGCACTTTTTACATGTATTGCACATGAAATCTCCTTGAAATTAAAAAAATTCATTAACACTTCTTTTATTTCGTTCAAGAATAATAATAATAATGAATATTTGTGTATTATTTGCATATAAGAATAATTATAAATATTTATTTTCACAGATACTTATTATTATTAATGATATTTCTATAATAATGCTATATTTTTAATCTATTATTGTTGAAAGTTTCCATGATTTCGGATGAATTGAAATGGATTTATTTGTGGATTCACTGATAAATTTTCACAGCTCTCATTTGCAATAAATACCTATAAAAACAAGGTTCTTAAAGCAAACCAAATAATAATAAATCATAATTGAAATAAAAGCAAATAAAAATAAATGGAAATAAAAATTAAAAAAATAAACAAAACTAAAATAAACAATGCTAAATAAAAATGAAAGTAAAAACAAATTAATAAAAAAGAAAACATAAAAATAAATAAAATATATACATTTAATCAATAATTACAATAAATCGAAGTAGAAACTGAAACCCTTTTCGACAGACTTTTAATCCTCTTTGCGATCCTTTCTCTTTTGGGAAAGGAGCTACGTCAAGTAATAATAGACTACTGGAAGCTAGATCACTCTACGAATTGATTATTAATTAAACCCAACAGATGACCCACAACCATTAAATTTCTGCAACCATCCAATTTTCGGGGGCATCTCGTTGATCCTTGATCGGTATCTGTAAAGTTTAACCATAGAAAGAGTTACCGTTATGTCACATCATACTTGAGCTTCTGAATGTGTATCTTGTACTTGTACTTGTAAAAAAGGTTTTTTAGTACCTATGAACTTAGAGAATTTTACGATTTTTTCGAGAATTTATGATATTACTATGGATTCCAAGTCCAAGTCTCCTCCAAGTCTTTAATCCTCCCTTCCCTCCGATTTCTTTACCCAAAAACGGCTGCCAGGAAAAATTTAAATCTACATAAAAATTACAGTTTTTTACGATCTTTTAATAATCTTTAAAGTGCTCTCTTCTCTGTGCTCTTTCTCGCTCTCTTTAATTTCTTTTAAGTGTTTTTTGACATCGTCAAAACGTGCCACATCTAAAACTAAAATAAGACTTCCTCATGAATAAAAACTAAATAGAAAAAATATGAAAAATGTTGAAATTTCTTCGATAAAAAAAACAAAACAACACAGTTTAAAAATAACTGAAAAGATCATAAAATGAAAACTATAATAAAAGAAAATCATAAATCTATACATATACTATTTAATTTTGAGTTTTTAAACTATTCGTAATCAAAATCC